>CM069554.1:50000-1250000 GCA_035773235.1 Eospalax fontanierii | reverse complement strand
AGTATGCACGTATGATACAATGTAAATGGATTAGAGATCTTTCAAATCTTTCACTGTGAAGCATAGAATACATGTGGATTTTGAAGAACGATCTGGCAAATTCTACCCACCTTCTCTTCATGTCACTTTTCTCTTTAAAACTGCAATGCAGTCTCTTAAGTCTTGATGTTCAAAACTGCTGGAATGTAACTAGCTCTTTATTATGTAAAGGGTTACTGCTTTTAACAGTAAGCAGATATCATAGGCCTGTGAATAAGTTACAAAGTTTGCAGACATTTGCTTTCATACATAGAATACATGTGTATTGTGAATGACTTCAATGTTCTTCTCTTCTCACTGGCGAGATGTGTTTCATTCTGTCCGGCTACAGAAAATTCACTGCCAAGCAGGCAGGCTGAGTTTTCTGCTTGCAAGAATTGTAAAGCAGTGAACTCTGCTTTGAGTGTGTATTAGACAGAGCAGCTAGGATTACAAACACTTCTCTTTCCAAACAAATATTCTGGTGCATCCCATCTTTGTGTGTATTGTGAATAAACACAGCAAAGTCGTGTGCTTTCTGTCATCAGCTATTTCCAGGTTACTTTGATTCTCAGTGTTAGAATACAGGTTAAATGCAAAGGCCTTCCCTATTTCTAGTACTTGAGGTTCTACATGGATGAACTCATTGCAAAGTCTCCTTTCCTTCACATTTTGAGAGAATTCGGGTTTTAACCAGCAATGCACGTTTTTCAGTGCTTGGTACTAAACTACTTCTAACCTGTAAATCAGATTGCGTTAGATGAACAGTTGCGGACTTTAGCAGTATGCACGTATGACACAATGTAAATGGTTTAGAGATCTTTCAACTATTTCACTGTCAAGCATAGAATACATGTGGATTTGGAAGGACTATCTGCCAATTCTAACCACATTCTCTTCATGTCACTTTTCTCTTTAAAACCGCAATGCAGTTTCTTAACGCTTGATATTCAAAACTGCTGGAATGTAACTCGCTCTTTATTATGTAAAGGGTTACTGCTTTTAACAGCAGATATCATAGGCCTGTGAATAAGTTACAAAGCTTTGCAGACATTTGCTTTCATACATAGAATACATGTGTGTTGTGAATGACTTCAATGTTCTCCTCTTCTCACTGGCGAGATGTGTTTCATTCTGTTCGGCTACAGAAAATTCACTGCCAAGCAGGGAGGATGAGTTTGCTGGTTGGAAGAATTGTAAAGCAGTGAACTCTGCTTTGAGTGTCTATTAGACAGAGCAGCTAGGATTACAAACACTTCTCTTTCCAAACAAATATTCTGGTGCATCCCATCGTTGTGTGTATTGTGAATAAACACATCAAAGTCGTGTGCGTTCTGTCATCAGCTATTTCCAGGTTACTTTGATTCTCAGTGATAGAATACAGGTTAAAGGCAAAGGCCTTCCCTATTTCTAGTACTTGAGGTTCTACATGGATGAACTCACTGCAAAGTCTCATTTCCTTCACATTCTGAGATAATTCGGGTTTTAACCAACAATACACGTTTTTCAGGGCTTGGTACTAAACTACTTCTAACCTGTAAGTCAGACTGCGTTCGATGAACTGTTGCGGATTTTAGCAGTATGCACGTATGATACAATGTAAATGAATTAGAGACCTTTCAAATCTTTCACTGTCTAGGATAGAATACATGTGGATTTTGAAGAACGATCTGGCAAATGATAACTACCTTCTCTTCATGTCACTTTTCGCTTTTAAACTGCAATGCAGTTTCTTATTGCTTGATGTTCAAAACTGCTGGAATGTAACTCGCTCTTCATTATATAAACGGTTACTGCTTTTAACAGTAAGCAGATATCATCGGCCTTTGAATAAGTTACACAGCTTTGCAGACATTTGCTTTCATACATAGAATACATGTGTGTTGTGAATGACATCAATGTTCTTCACTTCTCACTGGCGAGATGTGTTTCATTCTGTCCGGCTACAGAAAATTCACTGCCAAGCAGGGAGGATGAGTTTGCTGGTTGCAAGAATTGTAAAGCAGTGAACTCTGCTTTGAGTGTGTATTAGACAGACCAGCTAGGATTACAAACACCTCTCTTTCCAAACAAATATTCTGGTGCATCCCACCTTTGTTTGTATTGTGAATAAACACAGCAAAGTCGTGTGCTTTTTGTCATCAGCTATTTCCAGGTTACTTTGATTCACAGTGTTAGAATACAGGTTAAAGACAAAAGCCTTCCCTATTTCTAGTACTTGAGGTTCTACATGTGTGAAATCATTGCAAAGTCTCATTTCCTTCACATTCTGAGAGATTTTGGGTTTTAACCAGCAATGCACGTTTTTCAGTGCTTGGTACTAAACTACTTCAAACTTCTTAATCAGGCTGTGTGAGATGATCTGTTACAGATTTTAGCAGTATGCACGTATGATACAATGTAAATGGATTAGAGATCTTTCAAATCTTTCACTGTGAAGCATAGAATACATGTGGATTTTGAAGAACGATCTGGCAAATTCTACCCACCTTCTCTTCATGTCACTTTTCTCTTTAAAACTGCAATGCAGTCTCTTAAGTGTTGATGTTCAAAACTGCTGGAATGTAACTAGCTCTTTATTATGTAAAGGGTTACTGCTTTTAACAGTAAGCAGATATCATAGGCCTGTGAATAAGTTACACAGCTTTGCAGATATTTGCTTTCATACATACAATACATGTGTGTTGTGAATGACTTCAATGTTCTTCTATTCTCACTGGCGAGATGTGTTTCATTGTGTCCGGCTACAGAAAATTCACTGCCAAGCACGGAGGATGACTTTGCTGTTTGCAAGAATTGTAAAGCAGTGAACTCTGCTTTGAGTGTGTATTAGACAGACCAGCTAGGATTACAAACACCTCTCTTTCCAAACAAATATTCTGGTGCATCCCACCTTTGTTTGTATTGTGAATAAACACAGCAAAGTCGTGTGCTTTCTGTCATCAGCTATTTCCAGGTTACTTTGTTTCTCAGTGTTAGAATTGATATGCAGTCTCTTAAGGCTTGATGTTCAAAACTGCTGGAATCTAACTACCTCTTTATTATGTAAAGGGTTACTGCTTTTAACAGCAGATATCATAGGCCTGTGAATAAGTTACAAAGCTTTGCAGACATTTGCTTTCATACATAGAATACATGTGTGTTGTGAAAGACTTCAATGTTCTCCTCTTCTCACTGGCGAGATGTGTTTCATTCTATTCGGCTACAGAAAATTCACTGCCAAGCAAGGAGGATGAGTTTGCTGGTTGCAAGAATTGTAAAGCAATGAACTCTGTTTGAGTGTGTATTAGACAGACCAGCTAGGATTACAAACACCTCTCTTTCCAAACAAATATTCTGGTGCATTCCACCTTTGCTTGTATTGTGAAAAAACACAGCAAAGTCGTGTGCTTTCTGTCATCAGCTATTTCCAGGTTACTTTCATTCTCAGTGTTAGAATACAGGTTAAAGGCAAAGGCCTTCCCTATTTCTAGTACTTGAGGTTCTACATGGATGAACTCATTGCAAAGTCTCCTTTCCTTCACATTCTGAGAGAATTCGGGTTTTAACCAGCAATGCACGTTTTTCAGTGCTTGGTACTAAACTACTTCTAACCTGTAAATCAGACTGCGTTAGATGAACTGTTGCGGACTTTAGCAGTATGCACGTATGACACAATGTAAATGGTTTAGAGATCTTTCAACTATTTCACTGTCAAGCATAGAATACATGTGCATTTGGAAGAACTATCTGCCAATTCTAACCACATTCTCTTCATGTCACTTTTCTCTTTAAAACCGCAATGCAGTTTCTTACGCTTGATGTTCAAAACTGCTGGAATGTAACTCGCTCATTATTATGGAAAGGGTTACTGTTTTTAACAGCAGATATCATAGGCCTGTGAATAAGTTACGAAGCTTTGCAGACATTTGCTTTCATACATAGAATACATGTTTGTTGCGAATGATTTCAATGTTCTTCTCTTCTCACTGGCGAGATCTGTTTAATTCTGTCCGAATACAGAAAATTCACTGCCAAGCCGAGAGGATGAGTTTGCTGGTTGCAAGAATTGTAAAGCAGTGAACTCTGCTTTGAGTGTGTATTAGACAGACCAGGTAGGATTACAAACACATCTCTTTCCAAACAAATATTCTAGTGCATCCCACCTTTGTTTGTAGTGTGAATAAAAACAGCAAAGTCGTGTGCTTTCTGTCATCAGCTATTTCCAGGTTACTTTGATTCTCAGTGTTAGAATACAGGTTAAAGGCAAAGGCCTTCCCTATTTCTAGTACTTGAGGTTCTACATGGATGAACTCATTGCAAAGTCTCATTTCCTTCACATTCTGAGGGAATTCGGGTTTTAACCAGCAATGCACGTTTTTCAGTGGTTGGTATTAAACTACTTCTAACCTGTAAATCAGACTGCGTTAGATGAACTGTTGCGGATTTTAGCAGTATGCACGTATGACACAATGTAAATGGTTTAGAGATCTTTCAACTATCTCACTGTCAAGCATAGAATACATATGGATTTGGAAGAACTATCTGCCAATTCTAACCACATTCTCTTCATGTCACTTTTCTCTTTCAAACCGCAATGGAGTGTCTTAACGCTTCATGTTCAAAACTGCTGGAATGTAACTCGCTCTTTATTATGTAAACGGTTACTGCTTTAAAGAGTAAGCAGATATCATAGGACTGTGAATAAGTTACACAGCTTTGCAGACATTTGCTTTCATACATAGAATACATGTGTGTTGTGAATGAGTTCAATGTTCTTCTATTCTCACTGGCGAGATGTGTTTCATTGTGCCCGGCCACAGAAAATTCACTGCCAAGCATGCAGGCTCAGTTTGCTGCTTGCAAGAATTGTAAAGCAGTGAACTATGCTTTGAGTGTGTATTAGACAGAACAGCTAGGATTACACACACTTCTCTTTTCAAACAAATATTCTGGTGCATCCCATCTTGGTGTGTATTGTGAATAAACACAGCAAAGTCGTGTGCTTTCTGTCATCAGCTATTTCCAGGCTACTTTGATTCTCAGTGTTAGAATAGAGGTTAAAGGCAAAGGCCTTCCCTGTTTCTAGTACTTGAGGTTCTACATGGATGAACTCTTTGCAAGGTCTCATTTCCTTCACATTCTGTGAGAATTCGGGTTTTAACCAGCAATGCACGTTTTTCAGTGCTTGGTACTAAACTACTTCAAACTTCTTAATCAGACTGCATGAGATGATCTCTTGCAAATTTTACCAGTATGCCCATAGGTTACAATGTAAATGGATTAGAGATCTTTCAAATCTGTCACTGTGAAGCATAGAATACATGTGGATTGTGAAGAACTATCTGGCAAATTCTACCCACCTTCACTTCATGTCACTTGTCTCTTTAAAATTGCAACGCAGTCTCTTAAGGCTTAATTTTCAAACTGCTGGAATGTAACTAGCTCTTTATTATGTAAAGGGTTACTGCTTTTATCAGCAGATATCAAAGGCCTGTGAATAAGTTACAAAGCTTTGCAGACATTTGCTTTCACACATAGAATACATATGTGTTGTGAATGACTTCAATGTTCTCCTCTTCTCACTGGCGAGATGTGTTTCATTCTATTCGGCTAGAGAAAATTCACTGCCAAGCAAGGAGGATGAGTTTGCTGGTTGCAAGAATTGTAAAGCAGTGATCTCTGCTTTGAGTGTGTATTAGACAGACCAGCTAGTATTACAAACACCTTTCCTTCCAAACAAATATTCTGGTGCATCCCACCTTTGTTTGTATTGTGAATAAACACAGCAAAGTCGTGTGCTTTCGGTCATCACCTATTTCCAGGTTACTTTGATTCTCAGTGTTAGAATACAGGTTAAAGGCAAAGGCCTTCCCTATTTCTAGTACTTGAGGTTCTACATGGATGAACTCATTGCAAAGTCTCAATTCCTTCACATTCTGAGAGATTTCGGGTTTTAACCAGCAATGCACGTTTTTCAGTGCTTGGTACTAAACTACTTCAAACTTCTTAATCAGACTGCGTGAGATGATCTGTTGCGGATTTTAGCAGGATGCACATATGATACAATGTAAATGGATTAGAGATCTTTCAAAATTTTCACTGTGAAGCATAGATAGAATACATGTGGATTTTGAAGAACTATCTGGCAAATTCTACCAACCTTCTCTTCATGTCACTTTTCTCTTTAAAACCGCAATGCATTTTCTTAACGCTTGATGTTCAAAACTGCTGGAATGTAACTCGCTTTTTATTATGTAAAGGGTTACTGCTTTTAACAGCAGATATCATAGGCCTGTGAATAAGTTACAAAGCTTTGCAGACATTTGCTTTCATACATAGAATACATGTGTGTTGTGAATGACTTCAATGTTCTCCTCTTCTCACTGGCGAGATGTGTTTCATTCTGTTCGTCTACAGAAAATTCACTGCCAAGCAGGGAGGATGAGTTTGCTATTTGCAAGAATTGTAAAGGAGTGAACTCTGCTTTGAGTGCGTATTAGACAGAGCAGCTAGGATTACAAACACTTCTCTTTCCAAACAAATATTCTGGTGCATCCCATCTTGGTGTGTATTGTGAATAAACACAGCAAAGTCGTGTGCTTTCTGTCATCAGCTATGTCCAGGTTACTTTGATTCTCAGTGTTAGAATAGAGGTTAAAGGCAAAGGCCTTCCCTATTTCTAGTACTTGGGGTTCTACATGGATGAACTCATTGCAAAGTCTCATTTCCTTCACATTCTGAGAGAATTCTGGTTTTAACCAACAATACACGTTTTTAGGGCTTGGTTCTAAAGTACTTCTAACCTGTAAATCAGACTGTGTTAGATGAACTGTTGCGGATTTTAGCTGTATGCACGTATGATACAATGTAAATGAATTAGAGACCTTTAAAATCTTTCACTGTCAAGCAAAGAATACATGTGGATTTTGAAGAACTATCTGCCAATTCTAACCACATTCTCTTCATGTCACTTTTCTCTTTAAAACCGCAATGCAGTTTCTTAATGCTTGATGTTCAAAACTGCTGGAATGTAACTCCCACTTTATTATGTAAACGGTTACTGTTTTTAACAGTAAGCAGATATCATAGGACTGTGAATAAGTTACACAGCTTTGCAGACATTTGCTTTCATACATAGAATACATGTGTGTTGTGAATGACTACAATGTTCTTCTCTTCTAACTGGTGAGATGTGTTTCATTCTGTCCGGCTACAAAAAATTCACTGCCAAGCAGGCAGGCTGACTTTGTTGCTTGCAAGAATTGTAAAGCAGTGAACTCTGCTTTGAGTGTGTATTAGACAGAACAGCGAGGATTACAAACACTTCTCTTTCCAAACAAATATTCTGGTGCATCCCATCTTTGTGTCTATTGTGAATAAACACAGCAAAGTCATGTGCTTTCTGTCATCAGCTATTTCCAGGTTACTTTGATTCTCAGTGTTAGAATACAGGTTAAAAGTAAAGGCCTTCCCTATTTCTAGTACTTGAGGTTCTACATGCATGAACTCATTGCAAAGTCTCATTTCCTTCACATTCTGAGAGAATTCGGGTTTTAACCACCAATGCACGTTTTTCAGTGCTTGGTACTAAACTGCTTCTAACCTGTAAATCAGACTGCGTTAGATGAACTGTTGCGCATTTTGGGTGTATGCACGTATGATACAATGTAAATGGATTAGAGACCTTTCAAATCTGTCACTGTGAAGCATAGAATACATGTGGATTTTGAAGAACTATCTGGCAAATTCTACCCACCTTCACTTCATGTCACTTGTCTCTTTAAAATTGCAACGCAGTCTCTTAAGGCTTAATTTTCAAACTGCTAGAATGTAACTAGCTCTTTATTATGTAAAGGGTTACTGCTTAAATCAGCAGATATCATAGGCCTGTGAATAAGTTACAAAGCTTTGCAGACATTTGCTTTCATACCTAGAATACATATGTGTTGTGAATGACTTCAATGTTCTCCTCTTCTCACTGGCGAGATGTGTTTCATTCTATTCGGCTAGAGAAAATTCACTGCCAAGCAAGGAGGATGAGTTTGCTGGTTGCAAGAATTGTAAAGCAGTGAACTCTGCTTTGAGCGTGTATTAGACAGACCAGCTAGTATTACAAACACCTCTCTTTCCAAACAAATATTCTGGTGCATCCCACCTTTGTTTGTATTGTGAATAAACACAGCAAAGTTGTGTGCTTTCGGTCATCACCTATTTCCAGGTTACTTTGATTCTCAGTGTTAGAATACAGGTTAAAGGCAAAGGCCTTCCCTATTTCTAGTACTTGAGGTTCTACATGGATGAACTCATTGCAAAGTCTCATTTCCTTCACATTCTGTGAGATTTCGGGTTTTAACCAGCAATGCAGGTTTTTCAGTGCTTGGTACTTAACTACTTCAAACTTCTTAATCAGGCTGCGTGAGATGATCTGTTGCAGATTTTAGCAGTATGCACGTATGATACAATTTAATGGATTAGAGATCTTTCAAATCATTTACTGTGAAGTATAGAATACATGTGGATTTTGAAGAACTATCTGGCAAATTCCACCCACCTTCTCTTCATGTCACTTTTCTCTTTAAAACCGCAATGCACTTTCTTAACCCTTGATGTTCAAAACTGCTGGAATGTAACTCGCTTTTTATTATGTAAAGGGTTACTGCTTTTAACAGCAGATATCATAGGCCTGTGAATAAGTTACAAAGCTTTGCAGACATTTGCTTTCATACATAGAATACATGTGTGTTGTAAATGACTTCAATGTTCTCCTCTTCTCACTGGCAAGATGTGTTTCATTCTGTTCGGCTACAGAAAATTCACTGCCAAGCAGGGAGGATGAGTTTGCTGGTTGCAAGAATTGTAAAGCAGTGAACTCTGCTTTGAGTGTGTGTTAGACAGACCAGCTAGGATTACAAACACTTCTCTTTCCAAACAAATATTCTGGTGCATCCCATCTTGGTGTGTATTGTGAATAAACACAGCAAAGTCGTGTGCTTTCTGTCATCACCTATTTCCAGGCTACTTTGATTCTCAGTGTTAGAATACAGGTTAATGGCAAAGACCTTCCCTATTTCTAGTACTTGAGGTTCTACATGGATGAACTCTTTGCAAGGTCTCATTTCCTTCACATTCTGTGAGAATTCGGGTTTTAACCAGCAATGCACGTTTTTCAGTGCTTGGTACTAAACTACTTCAAACTTCTTAATCAGACTGCATGAGATGATCTGTTGCAGATTTTAGCAGTATGCCCATAGGTTACAATGTAAATGGATTAGAGATCTTTCAAATCTGTCACTGTGAAGCATAGAATACATGTGGATTTTGAAGAACTATCTGGCAAATTCTACCCACCTTCACTTCATGTCACTTTTCTCTTTAAAATTGCAACGCAGTCTCTTAAGGCTTAATTTTCAAAACTGCTGGAATGTAAGTAGCTCTTTATTATGTAAAGCATTACTGCTTTTATCAGCAGATATCATAGGCCTGTGAATAAGTTACAAAGCTTTGCAGACATTTGCTTTCATACCTACAATACATATGTGTTGTGAATGACTTCAATGTTCTCCTCTTCTCACTGGCGAGATGTGTTTCATTCTATTCGGCTAGAGAAAATTCACTGCCAAGCAAGGAGGATGAGTTTGCTGGTTGCAAGAATTGTAAAGCAGTGAACTCTGCTTTGAGTGTGTATTAGACAGACCAGCTAGTATTACAAACACCTCTCTTTCCAAACAAATATTCTGGTGCATCCCACCTTTGTTTGTATTGTGAATAAACACAGCAAAGTCGTGTGCTTTCGGTCATCACCTATTTCCAGGTTACTTTGATTCTCAGTGTTAGAATACAGGTTAAAGGCAAAGGCCTTCCCTATTTCTAGTACTTGAGGTTCTACATGGATGAACTCATTGCAAAGTCTCATTTCCTTCACATTCTGAGAGATTTCGGGTTTTAACCAGCAATGCAGGTTTTTCAGTGCTTGGTACTAAACTACTTCAAACTTCTTAATCAGGCTGCGTGAGATGATCTGTTGCAGATTTTAGCAGTATGCACGTATGATACAATTTAATGGATTAGAGATCTTTCAAATCTTTCACTGTGAAGCATAGAATACATGTGGATTTTGAAGTACTATCTGGCAAATTCTACCCACCTTCTCTTCATGGCACTTTTCTCTTTAAAACTCCAATGCAGTTTCTTAAGGCTTGGTGTTCAAAACTGCTGGAATGTACCTAGCTCTTTATTATGTAAAGGGTTACTGCTTTTAACAGTAAGCAGATATCATAGGCCTGTGAATAAGTTACACAGCTTTGCAGATATTTGCTTTCATACATACAATACATGTGTGTTGTGAATTACTTCAATGTTCTTCTATTCTCACTGGCGAGATGTGTTTCATTGTGTCCGGCTACAGAAAATTCACTGCCAAGCACGGAGGATGACTTTGCTGTTTGCAAGAATTGTAAAGCAGTGAACTCTGCTTTGAGTGTGTATTAGGCAGACCAGCTAGGATTACAAACACCTCTCTTTCCAAACAAATATTCTGGTGCATCCCACCTTTGTTTGTAGTGTGAATAAACACAGCAAATTCGTGTGCTTTCTGTCATCAGCTATTTCCAGGTTACTTTGATTCTCAGTGTTAGAATTGCAATGCAGTCTCTTAAGGCTTGATGTTCAAAATTGCTGGAATGTAACTAGCTCTTTAATATGTGATGGGTTACTGCTTTTAACAGCAGATATCATAGGCCTGTGAATAAGTTACAAAGCTTTGCAGACATTTGCTTTCATACATAGAATACATGTGTGTTGTGGATGACTTCAATGTTCTTCTATTCTCACTGGCGAGATGTGTTTCATTGTGTCCGGCTATAGACAATTCACTGCCAAGCAGGCAGGCTGAGTTTCCTGCTTGCAAGAATTGTAAAGCAGTGAACTCTGCTTTGAGTGTGTATTAGACAGAACAGCTAGGATTACAAACACCTCTCTTTCCAAACAAGTATTCTGGTGCATCCCACCTTTGTTTGTACTGTGAATGAACACAGCAAAGTCGTGTGCTTTCTCTCATCAGCTATTTCCAGGTTACTTTGATTCTCAGTGTTAGAATACAGGTTAAAGGCAAAAGCCTTCACTATTTCTAGTACTTGAGGTTCTACATGTATGAACTCATTGCAAAGTCTCATTTCCTTCACATTCTGAGAGAATTCGGGTTTTAACCAGCAATGCACGTTTTTCAGTGCCTGGTACTAAACTACTTCTAACCTGTAAATCAGACTGCGTGAGATGAACTGTTGCGGATATTGGCAGTATGCACGTAGGATACAATGTAAATGGATTAGAGACCTTTCAAATCTTTCACTGTCAAGCATAGAATACGTGTGGATTTTGAAGTACTATCTGGCAAATTCTACCCACCTTCTCTTCATGTCACTTTTCTCTTTAAAACTGCAATGCAGTCTCTTAAGGCTTGATGTTCAAAACTGCTGGAATGTAACTAGCTGTTTATTATGTAAAGGGTTACTGCTTTTAACAGCAGATATCATAGGCCTGTGAATAAGTTACAAAGATTTGCAGACATTTGCTTTCATACATAGAATACATGTGTGTTGTGAATGACTTTAATGTTCTTCTCTTCTCACTGGCGAGATGTGTTTCATTCTCTGGTTATAGAAAATTCACTGTCAAGCAGGCAGGCTGAGTTTTCTGCTTGCAAGAATTGTAAAGCAGTGAACTCTGCTTTGAGTGTGTATTAGACAGACCAGCTAGTATTACAAACACCTCTCTTTCCAACCAAATATTCTGATGCATCCCACCTTTGTTTGTATTGTGAATAAACACAGCAAAGTCGTGTGCTTTCGGTCATCACCTCTTTCCAGGTTACTTTGATTCGCAGTGTTAGAATACAGGTTAAAGGCAAAGGCCTTCCCTATTTCTAGTACTTGAGGTTCTACATGGATGAACTCATTGCAAAGTCTCATTTCCTTCACATTCTGAGAGATTTCGGGTTTTAACCAGCAATGCAGGTTTTTCATTGCTTGGTACTAAACTACTTAAAACTTCTTAATCAGGCTGCGTGAGATGATCTGTTGCAGATTTTAGCAGTATGCACGTATGATACAATTTAATGGATTAGAGATCTTTCAAATCTTTCACTGTGAAGCATAGAATACATGTGGATTTTGAAGTACTATCTGGTAAATTCTACCCACCTTCTCTTCATGTCACTTTTCTCTTTAAAACTGCAATGCAGTTTCTTAAGGCTTGGTGTTCAAAACTGATGGAATGTAACTAGCTCTTTATTATGTAAAGGGTTACTGCTTTTAAAAGTAAGCAGATATCATAGGCGTGTGAATAAGTTACACAGCTTTGCAGATATTTGCTTTCATACATACAATACATGTGTCTTGTGAATTACTTCAATGTTCTTCTATTCTCACTGGCGAGATGTGTTTCATTGTGTCTGACTACAGAAAATTCACTGACAAGCACGGAGGATGACTTTGCTGTTTGCAAGAATTGTAAAGCAGTGAACTCTGCTTTGAGTGTGTATTAGACAGACCAGCTAGGATTACAAACACCTCTCTTTCCAAACAAATATTCTGGTGCATCCCACCTTTGTTTGTAGTGTGAAAAAACACAGCAAAGTCGTGTGCTTTCTGTCATCAGCTATTTCCAGGTTACTTTGATTCTCAGTGTTAGAATTGCAATGCAGTCTCTTAAGGCTTGATGTTCAAAATTGCTGGAATGTAACTAGCTCTTTAATATGTGATGGGTTACTGCTTTTAACAGCAGATATCATAGGCCTGTGAATAAGTTACAAAGCTTTGCAGACATTTGCTTTCATACATAGAATACATGTGTGTTGTGAATGACTTCAATGTTCTTCTATTCTCACTGGCGAGATGTGTTTCATTGTGTCCGGCTATAGACAATTCACTGCCAAGCAGGCAGGCTGAGTTTGCTGCTTGCAAGAATTGTAAAGCAGTGAACTCTGCTTTGAGTGTGTACTAGACAGAACAGCTAGGATTACAAACACTTCTCTTTCCAAACAAATATTCTGGTGCATCCCATCTTTGTGTGTATTGTGAATAAACACATGAAAATCGTGTGCTTTCTGTCATCAGCTATTTCCAGGTTACTTTGTTTCTCAGTGTTAGAATAGAGGTTAGAGGCAGAGGCCTTCCCTATTTCTAGTACTTGAGGTTCTACAAGGATGAACTCATTGCAAAGTCTCATTTTCTTTACATTCTGTGAGAATTCTGGTTTTAACCAGCAATGCACGTTTTTCAGTGCCTGGTACTAAACTACTTCTAACCTGTAAATCAGACTGCGTGAGATGAACTGTTGCGGATATTGGCAGTATGCACGTAGGATACAATGTAAATGGATTAGAGACCTTTCAAATCTTTCACTGTCAAGCATAGAATACATGTGGATTTTGAAGTACGATCTGGGAAATTCTACCCACCTTCTCTTCATGTCACTTTTCTCTTTAAAACTGCAATGCAGTCTCTTAAGGCTTGATGTTCAAAACTGCTGGAAAGTAACTAGCTCTTTATTATGTAAAGGGTTACTGCTTTTAACAGCAGATATCATAGGCCTGTGAATAAGTTACAAAGATTTGCAGACATTTGCTTTCATACATAGAATACATGTGTGTTTTGAATGACTTCAATGTTCTCCTATTCTCACTGGCGAGATGTGTTTCATTCTGTTCGGCTACAGAAAATTCACTGCCAAGCAGGGAGGATGAGTTTGCTGGTTGCAAGAATTGTAAAGCAGTGTACTCTGCTTTGAGTGTGTATTAGACAGACCAGCTAGGATTACAAACACTTCTCTTTCCAAAGAAATATTCTGGTGCATCCCATCTTTGTGTGTATTGTGAATAAACACATCAAAGTCGTGTGCTTTCTGTCATCAGCTATGTCCAGGTTACTTTGATTCTCAGTGTTAGAATACAGGTTAAAGGCAAAGGCCTTCCCTATTTCTAGTACTTGAGGTTCTACATGGATGAACTCATTGCAAAGTCTCATTTCCTACACATTCTGAGAGAATTCTGGTTTTAACCAACAATACACGTTTTTAGGGCTTGGTACTAAAGTACTTCTAACCTGTAAATCAGACTGTGTTAGATGAACTGTTGCGGATTTTAGCTGTATGCACGTATGATACAATGTAAATGAATTAGAGACCTTTCAAATCTTTCACTGTCAAGCAAAGAATACATGTGGATTTTGAAGAACTATCTGCCAATTCTAACCACATTCTCTTCATGTCACTTTTCTCTTTAAAACCGCAATGCAGTTTCTTAACGCTTGATGTTGAAAACTGCTGGAATGTAACTCCCACTTTATTATGTAAACGGTTACTGTTTTTAACAGTAAGCAGATATCATAGGACTGTGAATAAGTTACACAGCTTTGCAGACATTTGCTTTCATACATAGAATACATGTGTGTTGTGAATGACTACAATGTTCTTCTCTTCTAACTGGCGAGATGTGTTTCATTCTGTCCGGCTACAAAAAATTCACTGCCAAGCAGGCAGGCTGACTTTGTTGCTTGCAAGAATTGTAAAGCAGTGAACTCTGCTTTGAGTGTGTATTAGACAGAACAGCTAGGGTTACAAACACTTCTCTTTCCAAACAAATATTCTGGTGCATCCCATCTTTGTGTCTATTGTGAATAAACACAGCAAAGTCGTGTGCTTTCTGTCATCAGCTATTTCCAGGTTACTTTGATTCTCAGTGTTAGAATACAGGTTAAAGGTAAAGGCCTTCCCTATTTCTAGTACTTGAGGTTCTACATGCATGAACTCATTGCAAAGTCTCAATTCCTTCACATTCTGAGAGATTTCGGGTTTTAACCAGCAATGCACGTTTTTCAGTGCTTGGTACTAACCTACTTCAAACTTCTTAATCAGACTGCGTGAGATGATCTGTTGCGGATTTTAGCAGTATGCACATATGATACAATGTAAATGGATTAGAGATCTTTCAAAATTTTCACTGTGAAGCATAGATAGAATACATGTGGATTTTGAAGAACTATCTGGCAAATTCTACCCACCTTCTCTTCATGTCACTTTTCTCTTTAAAACCGCAATGCATTTTCTTAACGCTTGATGTTCAAAACTGCTGGAATGTAACTCACTTTTTATTATGTAAAGGGTTACTGCTTTTAACAGCAGATATCATAGGCCTGTGAAAAAGTTACAAAGCTTTGCAGACATTTGCTTTCATACATAGAATACATGTGTGTTGTGAATGACTTCAATGTTCTCCTCTTCTCACTGGTGAGATGTGTTTCATTCTGTTCGTCTACAGAAAATTCACTGCCAAGCAGGGAGGATGAGTTTGCTGGTTGCAAGAATTGTAAAGCAGTGAACTCTGCTTTGAGTGTGTATTAGACAGAGCAGCTAGGATTACAAACACTTCTCTTTCCAAACAAATATTCTGGTGCATCCCATCTTTGTGTGTATTGTGAATAAACACATCAAAGTCCTGTGCGTTCTGTCATTAGCTATTTCCAGGTTACTTTGATTGTCAGTGTTAGAATACAGGTTAAAGGCAAAGGCCTTCCCTATTTCTAGTACTTGAGGTTCTACATGGATGAACTCATTGCAAAGTCTCATTTCCTTCACATTCTGAGAGATTTCGGGTTTTAACCAGCAATGCACGTCTTTCAGTGCTTGGTACTAAACTTCTTCAAACTTCTTAATCAGAGTGCGTAAGATGATCTGTTGCTGATTTTAGCAGTATGCACGTATGATACAATGTAAATAGATTAGAGATCTTTCAAATCTTTCACTGTGAAGCATAGAATACATGTGGAATTGGAAGAACTTTCTGCCAATTCTAACCACATTCTCTTCATGTCACTTTTCTCTTTAAAACCGCAATGCAGTTTCTTAACGCTTGATGTTCAAAACTGCTTGAATGTAACTCGCTCTTTATTATGTAAACGGTTACTGCTTTTAACAGTAAGCAGATATCATAGGACTGTGAATAAGTTACACAGCTTTGCAGACATTTACTTTCATAAATAGAATACATGTTTGTTGTGAATGACTTCAATGTTCTTCTATTCTCACTGGCGAGATGTGTTTCATTCTGTTCGGACACGGACAATTCACTGCCAAGCAGGGAGGATGAGTTTGCTGGTTGCAAGAATTGTAAAGCAGTGAACTCTGCTTTGAGTGTGTATTAGACAGACCAGCTAGGATTACAAACACCTCTCTTTCCAAACAAATATTCTGGTGCATCCCACCTTTGTTTGTATTGTGAATAAACACATCAAAGTCCTGTGCGTTCTGTCATCAGCTATTTCCAGGTTACTTTGATTCTCAGTGTTAGAATACAGGTTAAAGGCAAAAGCCTTCCCTATTTCTAGTACTTGAGGTTCTTCATGTATGAACTCATTGCAAAGTCTCATTTCCTCCACATTCTGAGAGAATTCGGGTTTTAACCAGCAATGCACGTTTTTCAGTGCTTGGTACTAAACTACTTCAAACTTCTTAATCAGATTGCGTGAGATGATCTGTTGCGGATTTTAGCGGTATGCACGTATGATACAATGTAAATGGATTAGAGATCTTTCAAATCTGTCACTGTGAAGCATAGAATACATGTGGATTTTGAAAAACTATCTGGCCAATTCTACCCACCTTCTCTTCATGTCACTTTTCTTTTAAAAACTGCAATGCAGCCTCTTAAGGCTTGATGTTCAAAACTGCTGGAATGTAACCAGCTCTATATTATGTAAAGGGTTACTGCTTTTAACAGTAAGCAGATATCATAGGCCTGTGAATAAGTTACACAGCTTTGCAGTCATTTGCTTTCATACATACAATACATGTGTGTTGTGAATGACTTCAAAGTTCTTCTCTTCTCACTGGCAAGATGTGTTTCATTCTGTCCGGCTACAGAAAATTCACTGCCAAGCAGGCAGGCTGAGTTTTCTGCTTGCAAGAATTGTAAAGCAGTGAACTCTGCTTTGAGTGTGTATTAGACAGAGCAGGTAGGATTACAAACACTTCTCTTTCCAAACAAATATTCTGGTGCATCAAATCTTTGTGTGTATTGTGAATAAACACATCAAAGTCATGTGCGTTCTGTCATCAGCTATTTCCAGGTTACTTTGATTCTCAGTGTTAGAATACAGGTTAAAGGAAAAGGCCTTCCCTATTTCTAGTACTTGAGGTTCTACATGGATGAACTCATTGCAAAGTCTCATTTCCTTCACATTCTGAGAGAATTCGGGTTTTAACCAGCAATGCACGTTTTTCAGTGCTTGGTACTAAACTACTTCTAACCTGTAAATCAGAATGCGTTAGATGAACTGTTGCGGATTTTAGCAGTATGCACGTAAGACACAATGTTTAGAGATCTTTCAACTATTTCACTGTCAAGCGTAGAATACATGTGGATATGGAAGAACTATCTGCCAATTCTAACCACATGCTCTTCATGTCACGTTTCTCTTTAAAACCCCAGTGCAGTTTCTTAACACTTGATGTTCAAAACTGCTGGAATGTAACTTGCTCTTTATTATGTAAACGGTTACTGCTTTTAACAGTAAGCAGATATCATAGGACTGTGAATAAGTTACACAGCTTTGCAGACATTTGCTTTCATACATACAATACATGTGTGTTGTGAATGACTTCAAAGTTCTTCTATTCTCACTGGCGAGATGTGTTTCATTGTGTCCGGCTACAGAAAATTCACTGCCAAGCAGGCAGGCTGAGTTTGCTCCTTGCAAGAATTGTAAAGCAGTGAACTCTGCTTTGAGTGTGTATTAGACAGAGCAGCTACGATTACAAACACTTCTCTTTCCAAACAAATATTCTGGTGCATCCCATCTTTGTGTGTATTGTGAATAAACACAGCAAAGTCGTGTGCTTTCTGTCATCAGCTATGTCCAGGTTACTTTGATTCTCAGTGTTAGAATACAGGTTAAAGGCAAAGGCCTTCCCTTTTTCTAGTACTTGAGGTTCTACATGGATGAACTCATTGAAAGTCTCCTTTCCTTCACATTCTGAGAGAATTCGGGTTTTAACCAGCAATGCACGTTTTTCAGGGCTTGGTACTAAACTACTTCTAACCTGTAAATCAGACTGCATTAGATGAAGATTTGCGGATTTTGGCAGTATGCACGTATGATACAATGTAAATGGATTAGAGACCTTTCAAATCTTTCACTGTCAAGCATAGAATACATGTGGATTTTGAAGAACTATGTGGCAAATGATAACCTCCTTCTCTTCATGTCACATTTCTCTTTAAACCTGCAATGCAGTTTCTTAATGCCTGATTTTCAAAACTGCTGGAATGTAACTAGCTCTTTATTATGTAAAGGGTTACTGCTTTTAACAGCAGATATTATAGGCCTGTGAATAAGTTACAAAGCTTTGCAGACATTTACTTTCATACATAGAATATATGTGTGTTGTGAATGACTTCAATGTTCTTCTCTTCTCACTGGCGAGATGTGTTTCATTCTGTCCGGCTACAGAAAATTCACTGCCAAGCAGGCAGGCTGAGTTTTCTGCTTGCAAGAATTGTAAAGCAGTGAACTCTGCTTTGAGTGTGTATTAGACAGAACAGCTAGGATTACAAACACCTCTCTTTCCAAACAAGTATTCTGGTGCATCCCACCTTTGTTTGTACTGTGAATGAACACAGCAAAGTCGTGTGCTTTCTCTCATCAGCTATTTCCAGGTTACTTTGATTCTCAGTGTTAGAATACAGGTTAAAGGCAAAAGCCTTCACTATTTCTAGTACTTGAGGTTCTACATGTATGAACTCATTGCAAAGTCTCATTTCCTTCACATTCTGAGAGAATTCGGGTTTTAACCAGCAATGCACGTTTTTCAGTGCCTGGTACTAAACTACTTCTAACCTGTAAATCAGACTGCGTGAGATGAACTGTTGCGGATATTGGCAGTATGCACGTAGGATACAATGTAAATGGATTAGAGACCTTTCAAATCTTTCACTGTCAAGCATAGAATACGTGTGGATTTTGAAGTACTATCTGGCAAATTCTACCCACCTTCTCTTCATGTCACTTTTCTCTTTAAAACTGCAATGCAGTGTCTTAAGGCTTGATGTTCAAAACTGCTGGAATGTAACTAGCTGTTTATTATGTAAAGGGTTACTGCTTTTAACAGCAGATATCATAGGCCTGTGAATAAGTTACAAAGATTTGCAGACATTTGCTTTCATACATAGAATACATGTGTGTTGTGAATGACTTTAATGTTCTTCTCTTCTCACTGGCGAGATGTGTTTCATTCTCTGGTTATAGAAAATTCACTGTCAAGCAGGCAGGCTGAGTTTTCTGCTTGCAAGAATTGTAAAGCAGTGAACTCTGCTTTGAGTGTGTATTAGACAGACCAGCTAGTATTACAAACACCTCTCTTTCCAACCAAATATTCTGATGCATCCCACCTTTGTTTGTATTGTGAATAAACACAGCAAAGTCGTGTGCTTTCGGTCATCACCTCTTTCCAGGTTACTTTGATTCGCAGTGTTAGAATACAGGTTAAAGGCAAAGGCCTTCCCTATTTCTAGTACTTGAGGTTCTACATGGATGAACTCATTGCAAAGTCTCATTTCCTTCACATTCTGAGAGATTTCGGGTTTTAACCAGCAATGCAGGTTTTTCATTGCTTGGTACTAAACTACTTCAAATTTCTTAATCAGGCTGCGTGAGATGATCTGTTGCAGATTTTAGCAGTATGCACGTATGATACAATTTAATGGATTAGAGATCTTTCAAATCTTTCACTGTGAAGCATAGAATACATGTGGATTTTGAAGTACTATCTGGTAAATTCTACCCACCTTCTCTTCATGTCACTTTTCTCTTTAAAACTGCAATGCAGTTTCTTAAGGCTTGGTGTTCAAAACTGATGGAATGTAACTAGCTCTTTATTATGTAAAGGGTTACTGCTTTTAAAAGTAAGCAGATATCATAGGCGTGTGAATAAGTTACACAGCTTTGCAGATATTTGCTTTCATACATACAATACATGTGTCTTGTGAATTACTTCAATGTTCTTCTATTCTCACTGGCGAGATGTGTTTCATTGTGTCTGACTACAGAAAATTCACTGACAAGCACGGAGGATGACTTTGCTGTTTGCAAGAATTGTAAAGCAGTGAACTCTGCTTTGAGTGTGTATTAGACAGACCAGCTAGGATTACAAACACCTCTCTTTCCAAACAAATATTCTGGTGCATCCCACCTTTGTTTGTAGTGTGAAAAAACACAGCAAAGTCGTGTGCTTTCTGTCATCAGCTATTTCCAGGTTACTTTGATTCTCAGTGTTAGAATTGCAATGCAGTCTCTTAAGGCTTGATGTTCAAAATTGCTGGAATGTAACTAGCTCTTTAATATGTGATGGGTTACTGCTTTTAACAGCAGATATCATAGGCCTGTGAATAAGTTACAAAGCTTTGCAGACATTTGCTTTCATACATAGAATACATGTGTGTTGTGAATGACTTCAATGTTCTTCTATTCTCACTGGCGAGATGTGTTTCATTGTGTCCGGCTATAGACAATTCACTGCCAAGCAGGCAGGCTGAGTTTGCTGCTTGCAAGAATTGTAAAGCAGTGAACTCTGCTTTAAGTGTGTACTAGACAGAACAGCTAGGATTACAAACACTTCTCTTTCCAAACAAATATTCTGGTGCATCCCATCTTTGTGTGTATTGTGAATAAACACATGAAAATCGTGTGCTTTCTGTCATCAGCTATTTCCAGGTTACTTTGTTTCTCAGTGTTAGAATAGAGGTTAGAGGCAGAGGCCTTCCCTATTTCTAGTACTTGAGGTTCTACAAGGATGAACTCATTGCAAAGTCTCATTTTCTTTACATTCTGTGAGAATTCAGGTTTTAACCAGCAATGCACGTTTTTCAGTGCCTGGTACTAAACTACTTCTAACCTGTAAATCAGACTGCGTGAGATGAACTGTTGCGGATATTGGCAGTATGCACGTAGGATACAATGTAAATGGATTAGAGACCTTTCAAATCTTTCACTGTCAAGCACAGAATACATGTGGATTTTGAAGTACGATCTGGGAAATTCTACCCACCTTCTCTTCATGTCACTTTTCTCTTTAAAACTGCAATGCAGTCTCTTAAGGCTTGATGTTCAAAACTGCTGGAAAGTAACTAGCTCTTTATTATGTAAAGGGTTACTGCTTTTAACAGCAGATATCATAGGCCTGTGAATAAGTTACAAAGATTTGCAGACATTTGCTTTCATACATAGAATACATGTGTGTTTTGAATGACTTCAATGTTCTCCTATTCTCACTGGCGAGATGTGTTTCATTCTGTTCGGCTACAGAAAATTCACTGCCAAGCAGGGAGGATGAGTTTGCTGGTTGCAAGAATTGTAAAGCAGTGTACTCTGCTTTGAGTGTGTATTAGACAGACCAGCTAGGATTACAAACACTTCTCTTTCCAAAGAAATATTCTGGTGCATCCCATCTTTGTGTGTATTGTGAATAAACACATCAAAGTCGTGTGCTTTCTGTCATCAGCTATGTCCAGGTTACTTTGATTCTCAGTGTTAGAATACAGGTTAAAGGCAAAGGCCTTCCCTATTTCTAGTACTTGAGGTTCTACATGGATGAACTCATTGCAAAGTCTCATTTCCTACACATTCTGAGAGAATTCTGGTTTTAACCAACAATACACGTTTTTAGGGCTTGGTACTAAAGTACTTCTAACCTGTAAATCAGACTGTGTTAGATGAACTGTTGCGGATTTTAGCTGTATGCACGTATGATACAATGTAAATGAATTAGAGACCTTTCAAATCTTTCACTGTCAAGCAAAGAATACATGTGGATTTTGAAGAACTATCTGCCAATTCTAACCACATTCTCTTCATGTCACTTTTCTCTTTAAAACCGCAATGCAGTTTCTTAACGCTTGATGTTGAAAACTGCTGGAATGTAACTCCCACTTTATTATGTAAACGGTTACTGTTTTTAACAGTAAGCAGATATCATAGGACTGTGAATAAGTTACACAGCTTTGCAGACATTTGCTTTCATACATAGAATACATGTGTGTTGTGAATGACTACAATGTTCTTCTCTTCTAACTGGCGAGATGTGTTTCATTCTGTCCGGCTACAAAAAATTCACTGCCAAGCAGGCAGGCTGACTTTGTTGCTTGCAAGAATTGTAAAGCAGTGAACTCTGCTTTGAGTGTGTATTAGACAGAACAGCTAGGGTTACAAACACTTCTCTTTCCAAACAAATATTCTGGTGCATCCCATCTTTGTGTCTATTGTGAATAAACACAGCAAAGTCGTGTGCTTTCTGTCATCAGCTATTTCCAGGTTACTTTGATTCTCAGTGTTAGAATACAGGTTAAAGGTAAAGGCCTTCCCTATTTCTAGTACTTGAGGTTCTACATGCATGAACTCATTGCAAAGTCTCAATTCCTTCACATTCTGAGAGATTTCGGGTTTTAACCAGCAATGCACGTTTTTCAGTGCTTGGTACTAACCTACTTCAAACTTCTTAATCAGACTGCGTGAGATGATCTGTTGCGGATTTTAGCAGTATGCACATATGATACAATGTAAATGGATTAGAGATCTTTCAAAATTTTCACTGTGAAGCATAGATAGAATACATGTGGATTTTGAAGAACTATCTGGCAAATTCTACCCACCTTCTCTTCATGTCACTTTTCTCTTTAAAACCGCAATGCATTTTCTTAACGCTTGATGTTCAAAACTGCTGGAATGTAACTCACTTTTTATTATGTAAAGGGTTACTGCTTTTAACAGCAGATATCATAGGCCTGTGAATAAGTTACAAAGCTTTGCAGACATTTGCTTTCATACATAGAATACATGTGTGTTGTGAATGACTTCAATGTTCTCCTCTTCTCACTGGCGAGATGTGTTTCATTCTGTTCGTCTACAGAAAATTCACTGCCAAGCAGGGAGGATGAGTTTGCTGGTTGCAAGAATTGTAAAGCAGTGAACTCTGCTTTGAGTGTGTATTAGACAGAGCAGCTAGGATTACAAACACTTCTCTTTCCAAACAAATATTCTGGTGCATCCCATCTTGGTGTGTATTGTGAATAAACACAGCAAAGTCATGTGCTTTCTGTCATCAGCTATGTCCAGGTTACTTTGATTCTCAGTGTTAGAATAGAGGTTAAAGG
Source organism: Eospalax fontanierii (assembly GCA_035773235.1). Taxonomy (NCBI): domain Eukaryota; kingdom Metazoa; phylum Chordata; class Mammalia; order Rodentia; family Spalacidae; genus Eospalax; species Eospalax fontanierii. The sequence goes on along the minus strand of CM069554.1, from coordinate 1,226,803 downwards.
CAAAGGCCTTCCCTATTTCTAGTACTTGGGGTTCTACATGGATGAACTCATTGCAAAGTCTCATTTCCTTCACATTCTGAGAGAATTCTGGTTTTAACCAACAATACACGTTTTTAGGGCTTGGTACTAAAGTACTTCTAACCTGTAAATCAGACTGTGTTAGATGAACTGTTGCGGATTTTAGCTGTATGCACGTATGATACAATGTAAATGAATTAGAGACCTTTCAAATCTTTCACTGTCAAGCAAAGAATACATGTGGATTTTGAAGAACTATCTGCCAATTCTAACCACATTCTCTTCATGCCACTTTTCTCTTTAAAACCGCAATGCAGTTTCTTAACGCTTGATGTTCAAAACTGCTGGAATGTAACTCCCACTTTATTATGTAAACGGTTACTGTTTTTAACAGTAAGCAGATATCATAGGACTGTGAATAAGTTACACAGCTTTGCAGACATTTGCTTTCATACATAGAATACATGTGTGTTGTGAATGACTACAATGTTCTTCTCTTCTCACTGGCGAGATGTGTTTCATTCTGTCCGGCTACAAAAAATTCACTGCCAAGCAGGCAGGCTGACTTTGTTGCTTGCAAGAATTGTAAAGCAGTGAACTCTGCTTTGAGTGTGTATTAGACAGAACAGCTAGGATTACAAACACTTCTCTTTCCAAACAAATATTCTGGTGCATCCCATCTTTGTGTCTATTGTGAATAAACACAGCAAAGTCGTGTGCCTTCTGTCATCAGCTATTTCCAGGTTACTTTGATTCTCAGTGTTAGAATACAGGTTAAAGGCAAAGGCCTTCCCTATTTCTAGTACTTGAGGTTCTACATGCATGAACTCATTGCAAAGTCTCATTTCCTTCACATTCTGAGAGAATTCGGGTTTTAACCAGCAATGCACGTTTTTCAGTGCTTGGTACTAAACTGCTTCTAACCTGTAAATCAGACTGCGTTAGATGAACTGTTGCGGATTTTGGGTGTATGCACGTATGATACAATGTAAATGGATTAGAGACCTTTCAAATCTTTCACTGTCAAGCATAGAATACATGTGGATTTTGAAGAACTATCTGGCAAATTCCACCCACCTTCTCTTCATGTCACTTTTCTCTTTAAAACCGCAATGCACTTTCTTAACGCTTGATGTTCAAAACTGCTGGAATGTAACTCGCTTTTTATTATGTAAAGGGTTACTGCTTTTAACAGCAGATATCATAGGCCTGTGAATAAGTTACAAAGCTTTGCAGACATTTGCTTTCATACATAGAATACATGTGTGTTGTGAATGACTTCAATGTTCTTCTATTCTCACTGGCGAGATGTGTTTCATTGTGTCCGGCTATAGACAATTCACTGCCAAGCAGGCAGGCTGAGTTTGCTGCTTGCAAGAATTGTAAAGCAGTGAACTCTGCTTTGAGTGTGTATTAGACAGAACAGCTAGGATTACAAACACTTCTCTTTCCAAACAAATATTCTGGTGCATCCCATCTTTGTGTGTATTGTGAATAAACACAGGAAAATCGTGTGCTTTCTGTCATCAGCTATTTCCAGGTTACTTTGTTTCTCAGTGTTAGAATAGAGGTTAGAGGCAAAGGCCTTCCCTATTTCTAGTACTTGAGGTTCTACAAGGATGAACTCATTGCAAAGTCTCATTTTCTTTACATTCTGTGAGAATTCTGGTTTTAACCAGCAATGCACGTTTTTCAGTGCCTGGTACTAAACTACTTCTAACCTGTAAATCAGACTGCGTGAGATGAACTGTTGCGGATATTGGCAGTATGCACGTAGGATACAATGTAAATGGATTAGAGACTTTTCAAATCTTTCACTGTCAAGCATAGAATACATGTGGATTTTGAAGTATTATCTGGCAAATTCTACCCACCTTCTCTTCATGTCACTTTTCTCTTTAAAACTGCAATGCAGTCTCTTAAGGCTTGATGTTCAAAACTGCTGGAATGTAACTAGCTCTTTATTATGTAAAGGGTTACTGCTTTTAACAGCAGATATCATAGGCCTGTGAATAAGTTACAAAGATTTGCAGACATTTGCTTTCATACATAGAATACATGTGTGTTTTGAATGACTTCAATGTTCTCCTATTCTCACTGGCGAGATGTGTTTCATTCTGTTCGGCTACAGAAAATTCACTGCCAAGCAGGGAGGATGAGTTTGCTGGTTGCAAGAATTGTAAAGCAGTGAACTCTGCTTTGAGTGTGTATTAGACAGACCAGCTAGGATTACAAACACCTCTCTTTCCAAACAAATATTGTCGTGCATCCCACCTTTGTTTGTATTGTGAATAAACACAGCAAAGTCGTGTGCTTTCTGTCATCAGCTATTTCCAGGTTACTTTGATTCTCAGTGTTAGAATTCCAATGCAGTCTCTTAAGGCTTGATGTTCAAAACTGCTGGAATGTAACTAGCTCTTTATTATGTAAATGGTTACTGCTTTTAACAGCAGATATCATAGGCCTGTGAATAAGTTACAAAGCTTTGCAGACACTTGCTTTCATACATAGAATACATGTGTGTTGTGAATGACTTCAATGTTCTCCTCTTCTCACTGGCGAGATGTGTTTCATTCTGTTCGGCTACAGAAAATTCACTGCCAAGCAGGAAGGATGAGTTTGCGGGTTGCAAGAATTGTAAAGCAGTGAACTCTGCTTTGAGTGTGTATTAGACAGACCAGCTAGGATTACAAACACCTCTCTTTCCAAACAAATATTCTGGTGCATCCCACCTTTGTTTGTATTGTGAATAAACACAGCAAAGTCGTGTGCTTTCTGTCATCAGCTATTTCCAGGTTACTTTGATTCTCAGTGTTAGAATGCAGGTTAAAGGCAAAGGCCTTCCCATTTCTAGTACTTGAGGTTCTACATGGATGAAGTCATTGCAAAGTCTCATTTCCTTCTCATTCTGAGAGAATTCGGTTTTTAACCAGCAATGCACGTTTTTCAGTGCTTGGTACTAAACTACTTCAAACTTCTTAATCAGACTGGGTGAGATGATCTGTTGCGGATGTTAGCGGTATGCACGTATGTTACAATGTAAATGGATTACAGATCTTTCAAATCTGTTACTGTTAACCATAGAATACATGTGGATTTTGAAGAACTATCTGGCAAATTCTACCCACCTTCTCTTCATGTCACTTTTCTCTTTAAAACTGCAATGCAGTCTCTTAAGGCTTGATGTTCAAAACTGCTGGAGTGTAACTAGCTCTTTATTATGTAAAGGGTTACTGCTTTTAACAGTAAGCAGATATCATAGGCTGTGAATAAGTTACACAGCTTTGCAGACATTTGCTTTCATACATAGAATACATGTGTGTTGTGAATGACTTCAATGTTCTTCTCTTCTCACTGGCGAGATGTGTTTCATTCTGTCCGGCTACAGAAAATTCACTGCCAAGCAGGCAGTCTGAGTTTTCTGCTTGCAAGAATTGTAAAGCAGTGAACTCTGCTTTGAATGTGTATTAGACAGAGCAGCTAGGATTACCAACACTTCTCTTTCCAAACAAATATTCTGGTCTATCCCATCTTTGTGGTATTGTGAATAAACCCATCAAAGTCGTGTGCGTTCTGTCATAACCTATTTCCAGGTTACTTTGATTCTCAGTGTTAGAATACAGGTTAAAGGCAAAGGCCTTCCCTATTTCTAGTACTTGAGGTTCTGCATGGATGAACTCATTGCAAAGTCTCATTTCCTTCACATTCTGAGAGATTTCGGGTTTTAACCAGCAATGCAGGTTTTTCAGTGCTTGGTACTAAACTACTTCAAACTTCTTAATCAGGCTGCGTGAGATGATCTGTTGCAGATTTTAGCAGTATGCACGTATGATACAATTTAATGGATTAGAGATCTTTCAAATCTTTCACTGTGAAGCATAGAATACATGTGGATTTTGAAGTACTATCTGGCAAATTATACCCACCTTCTCTTCATGGCGCTTTTCTCTTTAAAACTCCAATGCAGTTTCTTAAGGCTTGGTGTTCAAAACTGCTGGAATGTACCCAGCTCTTTATTATGTAAAGGGTTACTGCTTTTAACAGTAAGCAGATATCATAGGCCTGTGAATAAGTTACACAGCTTTGCAGATATTTGCTTTCATACATACAATACATGTGTGTTGTGAATTACTTCAATGTTCTTCTATTCTCACTGGCGAGATGTGTTTCATTGTGTCCGGCTACAGAAAATTCACTGCCAAGCACGGAGGATGACTTTGCTCTTTGCAAGAATTGTAAAGCAGTGAACTCTGCTTTGAGTGTCTATTAGACAGACCAGCCAGGATTACAAACACCTCTCTTTCAGAACAAATATTCTGGTGCATCCCACCTTTGTTTGTAGTGTGAATAAACCCAGCAAAGTCGCGTGCTTTCTGTCATCAGCTATTTCCAGGTTACTTTGATTCTCAGTGTTAGAATTGCAATGCAGTCTCTTAAGGCTTGATGTTCAAATTGCTGGAATGTAACTAGCTCTTTATTATGTAAAGGGATACTGCTTTTAACAGCAGGTATCATAGGCCTGTGAATAAGTTACAAAGCTTTGCAGACATTTGCTTTCATACATAGAATACATGTGTGTTGTGGATGACTTCAATGTTCTTCTATTCTCACTGGCGAGATGTGTTTCATTGTGTCTGGCTATAGACAATTCACTGCCAAGCAGGCAGGCTGAGTTTGCTGCTTGCAAGAATCGTAAAGCAGTGAACTCTGCTTTGAGTGTGTATTAGACAGAACAGCTAGGATTAGAAACACCTCTCTTTCCAAACAAGTATTCTGGTGCATCCCACCTTTGTTTGTACTGTGAATGAACACAGCAAAGTCGTGTGCTTTCTCTCATCAGCTATTTCCAGGTTACTTTGATTCTCAGTGTTAGAATACAGGTTAAAGGCAAAAGCCTTCACTATTTCTAGTACTTGAGGTTCTACATGTATGAACTCATTGCAAAGTCTCATTTCCTTCACATTCTGAGAGAATTCGGGTTTTAACCAGCAATGTACGTTTTTCAGTGCCTGGTACTAAACTACTTCTAACCTGTAAATCAGACTGCGTGAGATGAACTGTTGCGGATATTGGCAGTATGCACGTAGGATACAATGTAAATGGATTAGAGACCTTTCAAATCTTTCACTGTCAAGCATAGAATACGTGTGGACTTTGAAGTACTATCTGGCAAATTCTACCCACCTTCTCTTCATGTCACTTTTCTCTTTAAAACTGCAATGCAGTCTCTTAAGGCTTGATGTTCAAAACTGCTGGAATGTAACTAGCTGTTTATTATGTAAAGGGTTACTGCTTTTAACAGCAGATATCATAGGCCTGTGAATAAGTTACAAAGATTTGCAGACATTTGCTTTCATACATAGAATACATGTGTATTTTGAATGACTTCAATTTTCTCCTATTCTCACTGGCGAGATGTGTTTCATTCTGTTCGGCTACAGATAATTCACTGCCAAGCAGGGAGGATGAGTTTGCTGGTTGCAAGAATTGTAAAGCAGTGAACTCTGCTTTGAGTGTGTATTAGACAGACCAGCTAGGATTACAAACACCTCTCTTTCCAAACTAATATTCTCGGGCATCCCACCTTTGTTTGTATTGTGAATAAACACAGCAAAGTCGTGTGCTTTCTGTCATCAGCTATTTCCAGGTTACTTTGATTCTCAGTGTTAGAATTGCGATGCAGTCTCTTAAGGCTTGATGTTCAAAACTGCTGGAATGTAACTAGGTCTTTATTATGTAAAGGGTTACTGCTTTTAACAGTAAGCAGATATCATAGGCCTGTGAATAAGTTACACAGCTTTGCAGACATTTGCTTTCATACATAGAATACATGTGTGTTGTGAATGACTTCAATGATCTTCTCTTCTCACTGGCGAGATGTGTTTCATTCTCTGGTTATAGAAAATTCACTGTCATGCAGGCAGGCTGAGTTTTCTGCTTGCAAGAATTGTAAAGCAGTGAACTCTGCTTTGAGTGTGTATTAGACAGACCAGCTAGTATTACAAACACCTCTCTTTCCAACCAAATATTCTGGTGCATCCCACCTTTGTTTGTATTGTGAATAAACACAGCAAAGTCGTGTGCTTTCGGTCATCACCTCTTTCCAGGTTACTTTGATTCGCAGTGTTAGAATACAGGTTAAAGGCAAAGGCCTTCCCTATTTCTAGTACTTGAGGTTCTACATGGATGAACTCATTGCAAAGTCTCATTTCCTTCACATTCTGAGAGATTTTGGGTTTTAACCAGCAATGCAGGTTTTTCATTGCTTGGTACTAAACTACTTCAAACTTCTTAATCAGGCTGCGTGAGATGATCTGTTGCAGATTTTAGCAGTATGCACGTATGATACAATTTAATGGATTAGAGATCTTTCAAATCTTTCACTGTGAAGCATAGAATACATGTGGATTTTGAAGTACTATCTGGTAAATTCTACCCACCTTCTCTTCATGTCACTTTTCTCTTTAAAACTGCAATGCAGTTTCTTAAGGCTTGGTGTTCAAAACTGCTGGAATGTAACTAGCTCTTTATTATGTAAAGGGTTACTGCTTTTAAAAGTAAGCAGATATCATAGGCGTGTGAATAAGTTACACAGCTTTGCAGATATTTGCTTTCATACATACAATACATGTGTCTTGTGAATTACTTCAATGTTCTTCTATTCTCACTGGCGAGATGTGTTTCATTGTGTCTGACTACAGAAAATTCACTGACAAGCACGGAGGATGACTTTGCTGTTTGCAAGAATTGTAAAGCAGTGAACTCTGCTTTGAGTGTGTATTAGACAGACCAGCTAGGATTACAAACACCTCTCTTTCCAAACAAATATTCTGGTGCATCCCACCTTTGTTTGTAGTGTGAAAAAACACAGCAAAGTCGTGTGCTTTCTGTCATCAGCTATTTCCAGGTTACTTTGATTCTCAGTGTTAGAATTGCAATGCAGTCTCTTAAGGCTTGATGTTCAAAATTGCTGGAATGTAACTAGCTCTTTAATATGTGATGGGTTACTGCTTTTAACAGCAGATATCATAGGCCTGTGAATAAGTTACAAAGCTTTGCAGACATTTGCTTTCATACATAGAATACATGTGTGTTGTGAATGACTTCAATGTTCTTCTATTCTTACTGGCGAGATGTGTTTCATTGTGTCCGGCTATAGACAATTCACTGCCAAGCAGGCAGGCTGAGTTTGCTGCTTGCAAGAATTGTAAAGCTGTGAACTCTGCTTTGAGTGTGTACTAGACAGAACAGCTAGGATTACAAACACTTCTCTTTCCAAACAAATATTCTGGTGCATCCCATCTTTGTGTGTATTGTGAATAAACACATGAAAATCGTGTGCTTTCTGTCATCAGCTATTTCCAGGTTACTTTGTTTCTCAGTGTTAGAATAGAGGTTAGAGGCAGAGGCCTTCCCTATTTCTAGTACTTGAGGTTCTACAAGGATGAACTCATTGCAAAGTCTCATTTTCTTTACATTCTGTGAGAATTCAGGTTTTAACCAGCAATGCACGTTTTTCAGTGCCTGGTACTAAACTACTTCTAACCTGTAAATCAGACTGCGTGAGATGAACTGTTGCGGATATTGGCAGTATGCACGTAGGATACAATGTAAATGGATTAGAGACCTTTCAAATCTTTCACTGTCAAGCATAGAATACATGTGGATTTTGAAGTACGATCTGGCAAATTCTACCCACCTTCTCTTCATGTTACTTTTCTCTTTAAAACTGCAATGCAGTCTCTTAAGGCTTGATGTTCAAAACTGCTGGAAAATAACTAGCTCTTTATTATGTAAAGGGTTACTGCTTTTAACAGCAGATATCATAGGCCTGTGAATAAGTTACAAAGATTTGCAGACATTTGCTTTCATACATAGAATACATGTGTGTTTTGAATGACTTCAATGTTCTCCTATTCTCACTGGCGAGATGTGTTTCATTCTGTTCGGCTACAGAAAATTCACTGCCAAGCAGGGAGGATGAGTTTGCTGGTTGCAAGAATTGTAAAGCAGTGTACTCTGCTTTGAGTGTGTATTAGACAGACCAGCTAGGATTACAAACACTTCTCTTTCCAAAGAAATTTTCTGGTGCATCCCATCTTTGTGTGTATTGTGAATAAACACATCAAAGTCGTGTGCTTTCTGTCATCAGCTATGTCCAGGTTACTTTGATTCTCAGTGTTAGAATACAGGTTAAAGGCAAAGGCCTTCCCTATTTCTAGTACTTGAGGTTCTACATGGATGAACTCATTGCAAAGTCTCATTTCCTACACATTCTGAGAGAATTCTGGTTTTAACCAACAATACACGTTTTTAGGGCTTGGTACTAAAGTACTTCTAACCTGTAAATCAGACTGTGTTAGATGAACTGTTGCGGATTTTAACTGTATGCACGTATGATACAATGTAAATGAATTAGAGACCTTTCAAATCTTTCACTGTCAAGCAAAGAATACATGTGGATTTTGAAGAACTATCTGCCAATTCTAACCACATTCTCTTCATGTCACTTTTCTCTTTAAAACCGCAATGCAGTTTCTTAACGCTTGATGTTGAAAACTGCTGGAATGTAACTCCCACTTTATTATGTAAACGGTTACTGTTTTTAACAGTAAGCAGATATCATAGGACTGTGAATAAGTTACACAGCTTTGCAGACATTTGCTTTCATACATAGAATACATGTGTGTTGTGAATGACTACAATGTTCTTCTCTTCTAACTGGCGAGATGTGTTTCATTCTGTCCGGCTACAAAAAATTCACTGCCAAGCAGGCAGGCTGACTTTGTTGCTTGCAAGAATTGTAAAGCAGTGAACTCTGCTTTGAGTGTGTATTAGACAGAACAGCTAGGGTTACAAACACTTCTCTTTCCAAACAAATATTCTGGTGCATCCCATCTTTGTGTCTATTGTGAATAAACACAGCAAAGTCGTGTGCTTTCTGTCATCAGCTATTTCCAGGTTACTTTGATTCTCAGTGTTAGAATACAGGTTAAAGGTAAAGGCCTTCCCTATTTCTAGTACTTGAGGTTCTACATGCATGAACTCATTGCAAAGTCTCATTTCCTTCACATTCTGAGAGAATTCGGGTTTTAACCAGCAATGCACGTTTTTCAGTGCTTGGTACTAAACTGTTTCTAACCTGTAAATCAGACTGCGTTAGATGAACTGTTGCGGATTTTGGGTGTATGCACGTATGATACAATGTAAACGGATTAGAGACCTTTCAAATCTTTCACTGTCAAGCATAGAATACATGTGGATTTTGAAGAACTATCTGGCAAATTCCACCCACCTTCTCTTCATGTCACTTTTCTCTTTAAAACCGCAATGCACTTTCTTAACGCTTGATGTTCAAAACTGCTGGAATGTAACTCGCTTTTTATTATGTAAAGGGTTACTGCTTTTAACAGCAGATATCATAGGCCTGTGAATAAGTTACAAAGCTTTGCAGACATTTGCTTTCATACATAGAATACATGTGTGTTGTGAATGACTTCAATGTTCTTCTATTCTCACTGGCGAGATGTGTTTCATTGTGTCCGGCTATAGACAATTCACTGCCAAGCAGGCAGGCTGAGTTTGCTGGTTGCAAGAATTGTAAAGCAGTGAACTCTGCTTTGAGTGTATATTAGACAGACCAGCTAGGATTACAAACACCTCTCTTTCCAAACAAATATTCAGGTGCATCCCACCTTTGTTTGTATTGTGAATAAACACAGCAAAGTCGTGTGCTTTCTGTCATCAGCTATTTCCAGGTTACTTTGATTCTCAGTGTTAGAATGCAGGTTAAAGGCAAAGGCCCTCCCATTTCTAGTACTTGAGGTTCTACATGGATGAAGTCATTGCAAAGTCTCATTTCCTTCACATTCTGAGAGATTTCGGGTTTTAACCAGCAATGCACGTTTTTCACTGCTTGGTACTAAACTACTTCAAACTTCTTAATCAGACTGCATGAGATGATCTGTTGCGGATTTTAGGGATATGCACGTATGATACAATGTAAATGGATTAGAGATCTTTCAAATCTGTCACTGTGAAGAATAGAATACAGGTGGATTTTGAAGTACTATCTGGCAAATTCTACCCACCTTCTCTTCATGTCACTTTTCTCTTTGAAACTGCAATGCAGTCTCTTAAGGCTTGATGTTCAAAACTGCTGGAGTGTAACTAGCTCTTTATTATGTAAAGGGTTACTGCTTTTAACAGTAAGCAGATATCATAGGCTGTGAATAAGTTACACAGCTTTGCACACATTTGCTTTCATACATAGAATACATGTGTGTTGTGAATGACTTCAATGTTCTTCTCTTGTCACTGGCGAGATGTGTTTCATTCTGTCCGGCTACAGAAAATTCACTGCCAATCAGGCAGTCTGAGTTTTCTGCTTGCAAGAATTGTAAAGCAGTGAACTCTGCTTTGAATGTGTATTAGACAGAGCAGCTAGGATTACCAACACTTCTCTTTCCAAACAAATATTCTGGTCTATCCCATCTTTGTGTGTATTGTGAATAAACCCATCAAACTCGTGTGCGTTCTGTCATCAGCTATTTCCAGGTTACTTTGATTCTCACTGTTAGAATAGAGATTAAAGACAAAAGCCTTCCCTATTTCTAGTACTTGAGGCTCTACCTGTATGAACTCATTGCAAAGTCTCAATTCCTTCACATTCTGAGAGATTACGGGTTTTAAGCAGCAATGCACGTTTTTCAGTGCTTGGTACTAAACTACTTCAAACTTCTTAATCAGACTGCGTGAGATGATCTGTTGCGGATTTTAGCAGTATGCACGTATGATACAATGTAAATGGATTAGAGATCTTTCAAATCTTTCACCGTGAAGCATAGAATACATGTGGATTTTGAAGAACTATCTGGCAAATTATACCCACCTTCTCTTCATGTCACTTTTCTCTTTAAAACCGCAATGCAGTCTCTTAAGGCTTGATGTTCAAAACTGCTGGAATGTAACTAGCTCCTTATTATGTAAAGGGTTACTGCTTTTAAGAGTAAGCAGATATCATAGGCCTGTGAATAAGTTACACAGCTTTGCAGACATTTGCTTTCATACATAGAATACATGTGTGTTGTGAATGACTTCAATGTTCTTCTCTTCTCACTCGCGAGATGTGTTTCATTCTGTCCGGCTACAAAAAATTCACTGCCAAGCAGGCAGGCTGAGTTTTCTGCTTTCACGAATTGTAAAGCAGTGAACTCTGCTTTGAGTGTGTATTAGACCGAGCAGCTAGGATTACAAACACTTCTCTTTCCATACAAATATACTGGTGCATCCCATCTTTGTGTGTATTTTGAATAAACACATCAAAGTCGTGTGCGTTCTCTCATCAGCTATTTCCAGGTTACTTTGATTCTCAGTGTTAGAATACAGGTTAAATGCAAAGGCCTTCCCTATTTCTAGTACTTGAGGTTCTACATGGATGAACTCATTGCAAAGTCTCAATTCCTTCACATTCTGAGAGATTTCGGGTTTTAACCAGCAATGCACGTTGTTCAGTGCTTGGTACTAAACTACTTCAAATTTCTTAATCAGACTGCGTGAGATGATCTGTTGCGGATTTTAGCAGTGTGCACGTATGATACAATGTAAATGGATTAGAGATCTTTCAAATCTTTCACTGTGAAGCATAGAATACATGTGGATTTTGAAGAACTATATGGCAAATTCTACCCACCTTCTCTTCATGTCACTTTTCTCTTTAAAACTGCAATGCAGTCTCTTAAGGCTTGATGTTCAAAACTGCTGGAATGTAACTAGCTCCTTATTATGTAAAGGGTTACTGCTTTTAACAGTAAGCAGATATCATAGGCCTGTGAATAAGTTACACAGCTTTGCAGACATTTGCTTTCATACATAGAATACATGTGTGTTGTGAATGACTTCAATGTTCTCCTCTTCTCACTGGCGAGATGTGTTTCATTCTGTTCGGCTACAGAAAATTCACTGCCAAGCAGGAAGGATGAGTTTGCTGGTTGCAAGAATTGTAAAGCAGTGAACTCTGCTTTGAGTGTGTATTAGACAGACCAGGGAGGATTACAAACACCTCTCTTTCCAAACAAATATTCTGGTGCATCCCACCTTTGTTTGTATTGTGAATAAACACAGCAGTCGTGTGCTTTCTGTCATCAGCTATTTCCAGGTTACTTTGATTCTCAGTGTTAGAATGTAGGTTAAAGGCAAAGGACTTCCCATTTCTAGTACTTGAGGTTCTACATGGATGAACTCATTGCAAAGTCTCATTTCCTTCACATTCTGAGAGATTTCGGGTTTTAACCAGCAATGCACGTTTTTCAGTGCTTGGTACTAAACTACTTCAAACTTCTTAATCAGACTGCATGAGATGATCTGTTGCGGATTTTAGGGATATGCACGTATGATACAAAGTAAATGGATTAGAGATCTTTCAAATCTGTCACTGTGAAGCATAGAATACAGGTGGATTTTGAAGTACTATCTGGCAAATTCTACCCACCTTCTCTTCATGTCACTTTTCTCTTTAAAACTGCAATGCAGTCTCTTAAGGCTTGATGTTCAAAACTGCTGAAATGTAACTAGCTCTTTATTATGTAAAGGGTTACTGCTTTTAACAGTAAGCAGATATCATAGGCCTGTGAATAAGTTACACAGCTTTGCAGACATTTGCTTTCATTCATAGAATACATGTGTGTTGTGAATGACTTCAATGTTCTTCTCTTCTCACTGGCGAGATGTGTTTCATTCTCCGGTTATAGAAAATTCACTGCCAAGCAGGCAGGCTGAGTTTTCTGCTTGCAAGAATTGTAAAGCAGTGAACTCTGCTTTGAGTGTGTATTAGACAGACCAGCTAGTATTACAAACACCTCTCTTTCCAAACAAATATTCTGGTGCATCCCACCTTTGTTTGTATTGTGAATAAACACAGCAAAGTCGTGTGCTTTCGGTCATCACCTATTTCCAGGTTACTTTGATTGTCAGTGTTACAATTGCAATGCAGTCTCTTAAGGCTTGATGTCAAAATTGCTGGAATGTAACTAGCTCTTTAATATGTGTTGGGTTACTGCTTTTAACAGCAGATATCATAGGCCTGTGAATAAGTTACAAAGCTTTGCAGACATTTGCTTTCATACATAGAATACATGTGTGTTGTGAATGACTTCAATGTTCTTCTATTCTCACTGGCGAGATGTGTTTCATTGTGTCCGGCTATAGACAATTCACTGCCAAGCAGGCAGGCTGAGTTTGCTGCTTGCAAGAATTGTAAAGCAGTGAACTCTGCTTTGAGTGTGTATTAGACAGAACAGCTAGGATTACAAACACTTATCTTTCCAAACAAATATTCTGGTGCATCCCATCTTTGTGTGTATTGTGAATAAACACAGGAAAATCGTGTGCTTTCTGTCATCAGCTATTTCCAGGTTACTTTGTGTCTCAGTGTTAGAATAGAGGTTAGAGGCAAAGGCCTTCCCTATTTCTAGTACTTGAGGTTCTACAAGGATGAACTCATTGCTAAGTCTCATTTTCTTTACATTCTGTGAGAATTCTGGTTTTAACCAGCAATGCACGTTTTTCAGTGCCTGGTACTAAACTACTTCTAACCTGTAAATCAGACTGCGTGAGATGAACTGTTGCGGATATTGGCAGTATGCACGTAGGATACAATGTAAATGGATTAGAGACCTTTCAAATCTTTCACTGTCAAGCATAGAATACATGTGGATTTTGAAGTACGATCTGGCAAATTCTACCCACCTTCTCTTCATGTTACTTTTCTCTTTAAAACTGCAATGCAGTCTCTTAAGGCTTGATGTTCAAAACTGCTGGAAAGTAACTAGCTCTTTATTATGTAAAGGGTTACTGCTTTTAACAGCAGATATCATAGGCCTGTGAATAAGTTACAAAGATTTGCAGACATTTGCTTTCATACATAGAATACATGTGTGTTTTGAATGACTTCAATGTTCTCCTATTCTCACTGGCGAGATGTGTTTCATTCTGTTCGGCTACAGAAAATTCACTGCCAAGCAGGGAGGATGAGTTTGCTGGTTGCAAGAATTGTAAAGCAGTGTACTCTGCTTTGAGTGTGTATTAGACAGACCAGCTAGGATTACAAACACTTCTCTTTCCAAAGAAATATTCTGGTGCATCCCATCTTTGTGTGTATTGTGAATAAACACATCAAAGTCGTGTGCTTTCTGTCATCAGCTATGTCCAGGTTACTTTGATTCTCAGTGTTAGAATACAGGTTAAAGGCAAAGGCCTTCCCTATTTCTAGTACTTGAGGTTCTACATGGATGAACTCATTGCAAAGTCTCATTTCCTACACATTCTGAGAGAATTCTGGTTTTAACCAACAATACACGTTTTTAGGGCTTGGTACTAAACTGCTTCTAACCTGTAAATCAGACTGCATTAGATGAACTGTTGCGGATTTTGGGTGTATGCACGTATGATACAATGTAAATGGATTAGAGACCTTTCAAATCTTTCACTGTCAAGCATAGAATACATGTGGATTTTGAAGAACTATCTCGCAAATGATAACCACCTTCTCTTCATGTCACATTTCTCTTTAAAACTGCAATGCAGTCTCTTAAGGCTTGATGTTCAAAACTGCTGGAATGTAACTAGCTCTTTATTATGTAAAGGGTTACTGCTTTTAACAGCAGATATCATAGGCCTGTGAATAAGTTACAAAGATTTGCAGACATTTGCCTTCATACATAGAATACATGTGTGTTTTGAATGACTTCAGTATTCTCCTATTCTCACTGGCGAGATGTGTTTCATTCTGTTCGGCTACAGAAAATTCACTGCCAAGCAGGGAGGATGAGTTTGCTGGTTGCAAGAATTGTGAAGCAGTGAACTCTGCTTTGAGTGTGTATTAGAAAGACCAGCTAGGATTACAAACACCTCTCTTTCCAAACAAATATTCTGGTGCATTCCACCTTTGTTTGTATTGTGAATAAACACAGCAAAGTCGTGTGCTTTCTGTCATCAGCTATTTCCAGGTTACTTTGATTCTCAGTGTTAGAATACAGGTTGAAGACAAAAGCCTTCCCTATTTCTAGTACTTGAGGTTCTACATGGATGAACTCATTGCAAAGTCTCAATTCCTTCACATTCTGAGAGATTTCGGGTTTTAACCAGCAATGCACGTTTTTCAGAGCTTGGTACTAAACTACTTCAAACTTCTTAATCAGACTGCGTGAGATGATCTGTTGCGGATTTTAGCAGTATGCACATATGATACAATGTAAATGGATTAGAGATCTTTCAAAATTTTCACTGTGAAGCATAGATAGAATACATGTGGATTTTGAAGAACTATCTGGCAAATTCTACCCACCTTCTCCTCATGTCACTTTTCTCTTTAAAACCGCAATGCATTTTCTTAACGCTTGATGTTCAAAACTGCTCGAATGTAACTCGCTTTTTATTATGTAAAGGGTTACTGCTTTTAACAGCAGATATCATAGGCCTGTGAATAAGTTACACAGCTTTGCAGACATTTGCTTTCATACATAGAATACATGTGTGTTGTGAATGACTTCAATGTTCTTCTCTTCTCACTGGCGAGATGTGTTTCATTCTGTTCGGCTACAGAAAATTCACTGCCAAGCAGGGAGGGCGAGTTTGTTGGTTGCAAGAATTGTAAAGCAGTGAACTCTGCTTTGAGTGTGTATTAGACAGACCAGCTAGGATTACAAACACTTCTCTTTCCAAACAAATATTCTGGTGCATCCCATCTTGGTGTGTATTGTGAATAAACACAGCAAAGTCGTGTGCTTTCTGTCATCAGCTATTTCCAGGCTACTTTGATTCTCAGGGTTAGAACACAAGTTAAAGGCAAAGGCCTCCCTATTTCTAGTACTTGAGGTTCTACATGGATGAACTCTTGGAAGGTCTCATTTCCTTCACATTCTGTGAGAATTCCGGTTTTAACCAGCAATGCACGTTTTTCAGTGTTTGGTACTAAACTACTTCTAACTTCTTAATCAGACTGCATGAGATGATCTGTTGCGGATTTTAGCAGTATGCCCATAGGTTACAATGTAAATGGATTAGAGAGCTTTCAAATCTGTCACTGTGAAGCATAGAATACATGTGGATTTTGAAGAACTATCTGGCAAATTCTACCCACCTTCACTTCATGTCACTTTTCTCTTTAAAATTGCAAAGCAGTCTCATAAGGCTTAATTTTCAAACTGCTGGAATGTAACTAGCTCTTTATTATGTAAAGGTTTACTGCTTTTATCAGCAGATATCATAGGCCTGTGAATAAGTTACAAAGCTTTGCAGACATTTGCTTTCATACATAGAATACATATGTGTTGTGAATGACTTCAATGTTCTCCTCTTCTCACTGGCGAGATGTGTTTCATTCTATTCGGCTAGAGAAAATTCACTGCCAAGCAAGGAGGATGAGTTTGCTGGTTGCAAGAATTGTAAAGCAGTGAACTCTGCTTTGAGTGTGTATTAGACAGACCAGCTAGTATTACAAACACCTCTCTTTCCAAACAAATATTCTGGTGCATCCCACCTTTGTTTGTATTGTGAATAAACACAGCAAAGTCGTGTGCTTTCGGTCATCACCTATTTCCAGGTTACTTTGATTCTCAGTGTTAGAATACAGGTTGAAGGCAAAGGCCTTCCCTATTTCTAGTACTTTAGGTTCTACATGGATGAACTCATTGCAAAGTCTCATTTCCTTCACATTCTGAGAGATTTCGGGTTTTAACCAGCAATGCAGGTTTTTCAGTGCTTGGTACTAAACTACTTCAGACTTCTTAATCAGGCTGCGTGAGATGATCTGTTACAGATTTTAGCAGTATGCACGTATGATACAATTTAATGGATTAGAGATCTTTCAAATCTTTCACTGTGAAGCATAGAATACATGTGGATTTTGAAGTACTATCTGGCAAATTCTACCCACCTTTTCTTCATGTCACTTTTCTCTTTAAAACTGCAATGCAGTTTCTTAAGGCTTGGTGTTCAAAACTGCTGGAATGTAACTAGCTCTTTATTATGTAAAGGGTTACTGCTTTTAACAGTAAGCAGATATCATAGGCGTGTGAATAAGTTACACAGCTTTGCAGATATTTGCTTTCATACATACAATACATGTGTATTGTGAATTACTTCAATGTTCTTCTATTCTCACTGGCGAGATGTGTTTCATTGTGTCTGGCTACAGAAAATTCACTGCCAAGTACGGAGGATGACTGCTGGTTGCAAGAATTGTAAAGCAGTGAACTCTGCTTTGAGTGTGTATTAGACAGACCAGCTAGGATTACAAACACCTCTCTTTCCAAACAAATATTCTGGTGCATCCCACCTTTGTTTGTAGTGTGAATAACAACAGCAAAGTCGTGTGCTTTCTGTCATCAGCTATTTCCAGGTTACTTTGATTCTCAGTGTTAGAATTGCAATGCTGTCTCCTAAGGCTTGATGTTCAAAATTGCTGGAATATAACTAGCTCTTTAATATGTGATGGGATACTGCTTTTAACAGCAGATATCATAGGCCTGTGAATAAGTTACAAAGCTTTGCAGACATTTGCTTTCATACATAGAATACATGTGTGTTGTGAATGACTTCAATGTTCTTCTATTCTCACTGGCGAGATGTGTTTCATTGTGTCCGGCTATAGACAATTCACTGCCAAGCAGGCAGGCTGAGTTTGCTGCTTGCAAGAATTGTAAAGCAGTGAACTCTGCTTTGAGTGTGTATTAGACAGAACAGCTACGATTACAAACACTTCTCTTTCCAAACAAATATTCTCGTGCATCCCATCTTTGTGTGTATTGTGAATAAACACAGGAAAATCGTGTGCTTTCTGTCATCAGCTATTTCCAGGTTACTTTGTTTCTCAGTGTTAGAATAGAGGTTAGAGGCAAAGGCCTTCCCTATTTCTAGTACTTAAGGTTCTACAAGGATGAACTCATTGCAAAGTCTCGTTTTCTTTACATTCTGTGAGAATTCGGGTTTTAACCAGCAATGCACGTTTTTCAGTGCCTGGTAATAAACTACTTCTAACCTGTAAATCAGACTGCGTGAGATGAACTGTTGCGGATATTGGCAGTATGCACGTAGGATACAATGTAAATGGATTAGAGACCTTTCAAATCTTTCACTGTCAAGCATAGAATACGTGTGGATTTTGAAGTACTATCTGGCAAATTCTACCCACCTTCTCTTCATGTCACTATTCTCTTTAAAACTGCAATGAAGTCTCTTAAGGCTTGATGTTCAAAACTGCTGGAATGTAACTACCTCTTCATTATGTAAAGGGTTACTGCTTTTAACAGCAGATATCATAGGCCTTTGAATAAGTTACAAAGCTTTGCAGACATTTGCTTTCATACATAGAATACATGTGTGTTGTGAATGACTTCAATGTTCTCCTATTCTCACTGGCGAGATGTGTTTCATTCTGTTCGGCTACAGAAAAATCACTGACAAGCAGGGAGGATGAGTTTGCTGGTTGCAAGAATTGTAAAGCAGTGAACTCTGCTTTGAGTGTGTATTAGACAGACCAGCTAGGATTACAAACACCTCTCTTTCCAAACAAATATTCTCGTGCATCCCACCTTTGTTTGTATTGTGAATAAACACAGCAAAGTCGTGTGCTTTCTGTCATCAGCTATTTCCAGGTTACTTTGATTCTCAGTGTTAGAATGCAGGTTAAAGGCAAAGGCCTTCCCTATTTCTAGTACTTGAGGTTCTACAAGGATGAACTCATTGCAAAGTCTCATTTCCTTCACATTCTGAGAGATTTCGGGTTTTAACCAGCAATGCACGTTTTTCAGTGCTTGGTACTAAACTACTTCAAACTTCTTAATCAGACTGCATGAGATGATCTGTTGCGGATTTTAGGGATATGCACGTATGATACAATGTAAATGGATTAGAGATCTTTCAAATCTGTCACTGTGAATCATAGAATACAGGTGGATTTTGAAGTACTATCTGGCAAATTCTACCCACCTTCTCTTCATGTCACTTTTCTCTTTAAAACTGCAATGCAGTCTCTTAAGTCTTGATGTTCAAAACTGCTGGAATGTAACTAGCTCTTTATTATGTAAAGGGTTACTGCTTTTAACAGTAAGCAGATATCATAGGCCTGTGAATAAGTTACACAGCTTTGCAGACATTTGCTTTCATACATAGAATACATGTGTGTTGTTAATGACTTCAATGTTCTTCTCTTCTCACTGGCGAGATGTGTTTCATTCTCTCCGGCTACAGAAAATTCACTGCCAAGCAGGCAGTCTGAGTTTTCTGCTTGCAAGAATTGTAAAGCAGTGAACTCTGCTTTGAGTGTGTATTAGACAGAGCAGCTAGGATTACCAACACTTCTCTTTCCAAACAAATATTCTGGTCTATCCCATCTTTGTGTGTATTGTGAATAAACACATCAAAGTCGTGTGCGTTCTGTCATCAGCTATTTCCAGGTTACTTTGATTCTCAGTGTTAGAATACAGGTTGAAGACAAAAGCCTTCCCTATTTCTAGTACTTGAGGTTCTACATGGATGAACTCATTGCAAAGTCTCAATTCGTTCACATTTTGAGAGATTTCGGGTTTTAACCAGCAATGCACGTTTTTCAGTGCTTGGTACTGAACTACTTCAAACTTCTTAATCAGACTGCGTGAGATGATCTGTTGCGGATTTTAGCAGTATGCACATATGATACAATGTAAATGGATTAGAGATCTTTCAAATCTTTCACTGTGAATCACAGAATACATGTGGATTTTGAAGAACTATCTGGCAAATTCCACCCAATTCTCTTCATGTCACTTTTCTCTTTAAAACCGCAATGCACTTTCTTAACGCTTGATGTTCAAAACTGTTGGAATGTAACTCGCTTTTTATTATGTAAAGGGTTACTGCTTTTAACAGCAGATATCATAGGCCTGTGAATAAGTTACACAGCTTTGCAGACATTTGCTTTCATACATTGAATAAATGGGTGTTGTGAATGACTTCAATGTTCTTCTCTTCTCACTGGCGAGATGTGTTTCATTCTGTCCGGCTACAAAAAATTCACTGCCAAGCAGGCAGGCTGAGTTTTCCTCTTGCAAGAATTGTAAAGCAGTGAACTCTGCTTTGAGTGTATATTAGACAGAGCAGCTAGGATTACAAACACTTCTCTTTCCAAAGAAATATTCTGGTGCATCCCATCTTTCTGTGTATTGTGAATAAACACAGCAAAGTCGTGTGCTTTCTGTCATCAGCTATGTCCAGGTTACTTTGATTCTCAGTGTT
Source organism: Eospalax fontanierii (assembly GCA_035773235.1). Taxonomy (NCBI): domain Eukaryota; kingdom Metazoa; phylum Chordata; class Mammalia; order Rodentia; family Spalacidae; genus Eospalax; species Eospalax fontanierii. The sequence goes on along the minus strand of CM069554.1, from coordinate 1,206,514 downwards.
AGAATACAGGTTAAAGGCAAAGGCCTTCCCTATTTCTAGTACTTGAGGTTCTACATGGATGAACTCATGGCAAAGTCTCATTTCCTACACATTCTGAGAGAATTCTGGTTTTAACTAACAATACACGTTTTTAGGGCTTGGTACTAAAGTACTTCTAACCTGTAACTCAGACTGTGTTAGATGAACTGTTGCGGATTTTAGCTGTATGCACGTATGATACAATGTAAATGAATTAGAGACCTTTCGAATCTTTCACTGTCAAGCAAAGAATACATGTGGATTTTGAAGAACTATCTGCCAATTCTAACCACATTCTCTTCATGTCACTTTTATCTTTAAAACCGCAATGCAGTTTCTTAACGCTTGATGTTCAAAACTACTGGAATGTAACTCCCACTTTATTATGTAAACGGTTACTGTTTTTAACAGTAAGCAGATATCATAGGACTGTGAATAAGTTACACAGCTTTGCAGACATTTGCTTTCATACATAGAATACATGTGTGTTGTGAATGACTTCAATGTTCTTCTCTTCTCACTGGCGAGATGTGTTTCATTCTGTTCGGCTACAGAAAATTCACTGCCAAGCAGGGAGGGCGAGTTTGTTGGTTGCAAGAATTGTAAAGCAGTGAACTCTGCTTTGAGTGTGTATTAGACAGACCAGCTAGGATTACAAACACTTCTCTTTCCAAACAAATATTCTGGTGCATCCCATCTTGGTGTGTATTGTGAATAAACACAGCAAAGTCGTGTGCTTTCTGTCATCAGCTATTTCCAGGCTACTTTGATTCTCAGGGTTAGAACACAAGTTAAAGGCAAAGGCCTCCCTATTTCTAGTACTTGAGGTTCTACATGGATGAACTCTTTGGAAGGTCTCATTTCCTTCACATTCTGTGAGAATTCCGGTTTTAACCAGCAATGCACGTTTTTCAGTGCTTGGTACTAAACTACTTCTAACTTCTTAATCAGACTGCATGAGATGATCTGTTGCGGATTTTAGCAGTATGCCCATAGGTTACAATGTAAATGGATTAGAGAGCTTTCAAATCTGTCACTGTGAAGCATAGAATACATGTGGATTTTGAAGAACTATCTGGCAAATTCTACCCACCTTCACTTCATGTCACTTTTCTCTTTAAAATTGCAAAGCAGTCTCATAAGGCTTAATTTTCAAACTGCTGGAATGTAACTAGCTCTTTATTATGTAAAGGTTTACTGCTTTTATCAGCAGATATCATAGGCCTGTGAATAAGTTACAAAGCTTTGCAGACATTTGCTTTCATACATAGAATACATATGTGTTGTGAATGACTTCAATGTTCTCCTCTTCTCACTGGCGAGATGTGTTTCATTCTATTCGGCTAGAGAAAATTCACTGCCAAGCAAGGAGGATGAGTTTGCTGGTTGCAAGAATTGTAAAGCAGTGAACTCTGCTTTGAGTGTGTATTAGACAGACCAGCTAGTATTACAAACACCTCTCTTTCCAAACAAATATTCTGGTGCATCCCACCTTTGTTTGTATTGTGAATAAACACAGCAAAGTCGTGTGCTTTCGGTCATCACCTATTTCCAGGTTACTTTGATTCTCAGTGTTAGAATACAGGTTAAAGGCAAAGGCCTTCCCTATTTCTAGTACTTGAGGTTCTACATGGATGAACTCATTGCAAAGTCTCATTTCCTTCACATTCTGAGAGATTTCGGGTTTTAACCAGCAATGCAGGTTTTTCAGTGCTTGGTACTAAACTACTTCAGACTTCTTAATCAGGCTGCGTGAGATGATCTGTTACAGATTTTAGCAGTATGCACGTATGATACAATTTAATGGATTAGAGATCTTTCAAATCTTTCACTGTGAAGCATAGAATACATGTGGATTTTGAAGTACTATCTGGCAAATTCTACCCACCTTTTCTTCATGTCACTTTTCTCTTTAAAACTGCAATGCAGTTTCTTAAGGCTTGGTGTTCAAAACTGCTGGAATGTAACTAGCTCTTTATTATGTAAAGGGTTACTGCTTTTAACAGTAAGCAGATATCATAGGCGTGTGAATAAGTTACACAGCTTTGCAGATATTTGCTTTCATACATACAATACATGTGTATTGTGAATTACTTCAACGTTCTTCTATTCTCACTGGCGAGATGTGTTTCATTGTGTCTGGCTACAGAAAATTCACTGCCAAGTACGGAGGATGACTGCTGTTTGCAAGAATTGTAAAGCAGTGAACTCTGCTTTGAGTGTGTATTAGACAGACCAGCTAGGATTACAAACACCTCTCTTTCCAAACAAATATTCTGGTGCATCCCACCTTTGTTTGTAGTGTGAATAACAACAGCAAAGTCGTGTGCTTTCTGTCATCAGCTATTTCCAGGTTACTTTGATTCTCAGTGTTAGAATTGCAATGCTGTCTCCTAAGTCTTGATGTTCAAAATTGCTGGAATATAACTAGCTCTTTAATATGTGATGGGATACTGCTTTTAACAGCAGATATCATAGGCCTGTGAATAAGTTACAAAGCTTTGCAGACATTTGCTTTCATACATAGAATACATGTGTGTTGTGAATGACTTCAATGTTCTTCTATTCTCACTGGCGAGATGTGTTTCATTGTGTCCGGCTATAGACAATTCACTGCCAAGCAGGCAGGCTGAGTTTGCTGCTTGCAAGAATTGTAAAGCAGTGAACTCTGCTTTGAGTGTGTATTAGACAGAACAGCTACGATTACAAACACTTCTCTTTCCAAACAAATATTCTCGTGCATCCCATCTTTGTGTGTATTGTGAATAAACACAGGAAAATCGTGTGCTTTCTGTCATCAGCTATTTCCAGGTTATTTTGTTTCTCAGTGTTAGAATAGAGGTTAGAGGCAAAGGCCTTCCCTATTTCTAGTACTTAAGGTTCTACAAGGATGAACTCATTGCAAAGTCTCGTTTTCTTTACATTCTGTGAGAATTCGGGTTTTAACCAGCAATGCACGTTTTTCAGTGCCTGGTACTAAACTACTTCTAACCTGTAAATCAGACTGCGTGAGATGAACTGTTGCGGATATTGGCAGTATGCACGTAGGATACAATGTAAATGGATGAGAGACCTTTCAAATCTTTCACTGTCAAGCATAGAATACGTGTGGATTTTGAAGTACTATCTGGCAAATTCTACCCACCTTCTCTTCATGTCACTTTTCTCTTTAAAACTGCAATGAAGTCTCTTAAGGCTTCATGTTCAAAACTGCTGGAATGTAACTAGCTCTTTATTATGAAAAGGGTTACTGCTTTTAACAGCAGATATCATAAGCCTGTGAATAATTTACAAAGATTTGCAGACATTTGCTTTCATACATAGAATACATGTGTGTTTTGAATGACTTCAATGTTCTCCTATTCTCACTGGCGAGATGTGTTTCATTCTGTTCGGCTACAGAAAAATCACTGCCAAGCAGGGAGGATGAGTTTGCTGGTTGCAAGAATTGTAAAGCAGTGAACTCTGCTTTGAGTGTGTATTAGACAGACCAGCTAGGATTACAAACACCTCTCTTTCCAAACAAATATTCTCGTGCATCCCACCTTTGTTTGTATTGTGAATAAACACAGCAAAGTCGTGTGCTTTCTGTCATCAGCTATTTCCAGGTTACTTTGATTCTCAGTGTTAGAATGCAGGTTAAAGGCAAAGGCCTTCCCTATTTCTAGTACTTGAGGTTCTACAAGGATGAACTCATTGCAAAGTCTCATTTCCTTCACATTCTGAGAGATTTCGGGTTTTAACCAGCAATGCACGTTTTTCAGTGCTTGGTACTAAACTACTTCAAACTTCTTAATCAGACTGCGTGAGATGATCTGTTGCGGATTTTAGCAGTATGCACGTATGATACAATGTAAATGGATTAGAGATCTTTCAAATCTTTCACTGTGAAGCATAGAATACATGTGGATTTTGAAGAACTATCTGGCAAATTCTACCCACCTTCTCTTCATGTCACTTTTCTCTTTAAAACTGCAATGCAGTCTCTTAAGGCTTGATGTTCAAAACTGCTGGAATGTAACTAGCTCCTTATTATGTAAAGGGTTACTGCTTTTAACAATAAGCAGATATCATAGGCCTGTGAATAAGTTACACAGCTTGTCAGACATTTGCTTTCCTACATACAATACATGTGTGTTGTGAATGACTTCAATGTAATTCTATTCTCACTGGCGAGATGTGTTTCATTGTGTCCGGCTACAGAAAATTCACTGCCAAGCAGGCAGGCTGAGTTTGCTGCTTGCAAGAATTGTAAAGCAGTGAACTCTGCTTTGAGTGTGTATTAGACAGAACAGCTGGGATTACAAACACTTCTCTTTCCAAACAAATATTCTGGTGCATCCCATCTTTGTGTGTATTGTGAATAAACACAGCAAAGTCGTGTGCTTTCTGTCATCAGCCATGTCCAGGTTACTTTGATTCTCAGTGTTAGAATACCGGTTAAAGGCAAAGGCCTTCCCTATTTCTAGTACTTGAGGTTCTACATGGATGAACTCATTGCAAAGTCTCATTTCCTTCACATTCTGAGAGAATTCGGGTTTTAACCAGCAATGCACGTTTTTCAGTGCTTGGTACTAAACTACTTCAAACTTCTTAATCAGACTGCATGAGATGATCTGTTGCGGATTTTAGGGCTATGCACGTATGATACAATGTAAATGGATTAGAGATCTTTCAAATCTGTCACTGTGAAGCATAGAATACAGGTGGATTTTGAAGTACTATCTGGCAAATTCTACCCACCTTCTCTTCATGTCACTTTTCTCTTTAAAACTGCAATGCAGTCTCTTAAGGCTTGATGTTCAAAACTGCTGGAATGTAACTAGCTCTTTATTATGTAAACAGTTACTTCTTTTAACAGTAAGCAGATATCATAGGCCTGTGAATAAGTTACACAGCTTTGCAGACATTTGCTTTCATACATAGAATACATGTGTGTTGTGAATGACTTGAATGTTCTTCTCTTCTCACTGGCGAGATGTGTTTCATTCTGTCCGGCTACAGAAAATTCACTGCCAAGCAAGCAGTCTGAGTTTTCTGCTTGCAAGAATTGTAAAGCAGTGAACTCTGCTTTGAGTGTGTATTAGACAGAGCAGCTAGGATTACCAACACTTCTCTTTCCAAACAAATATTCTGGTCGATCCCATCTTTGTGTGTATTGTGAATAAACACATCAAAGTCGTGTGCGTTCTGTCATCAGCTATTTCTAGGTTACTTTGATTCTCAGTGTTAGAATACAGGTTAAAGACAAAAGCCTTCCCTATTTCTAGTACTTGAGGCTCAACCTGTATGAACTCATTGCAAAGTCTCAATTCCTTCACATTCTGAGAGATTTCGGGTTTTAACCAGCAATGCACGTTTTTCAGTGCTTGGTACTAAACTACTTCAAACTTCTTAATCAGACTGCATGAGATGATCTGTTGCGGATTTTAGCAGTATGCACGTATGATACAATATAAATGGATTAGAGATCTTTCAAATCTTTCACTGTGAAGCATAGAATACATGTGGATTTTGAAGAACTATCTGGCAAATTCTACCCACCTTCTCTTCATGTCACTTTTCTCTTTAAAACTGCAATGCAGTCTCTTAAGGCTTGATGTTCAAAACTGCTGGAATGTAACTAGCTCCTTATTATGTAAAGGGTTACTGCTTTTAACAGTAAGCAGATATCATAGGCCTGTGAATAAGTTACACAGCTTTGCAGACATTTACTTTCATACATAGAATACATGTGTGTTGTGAATGACTTCAATGTTCTTCTCTTCTCACTGGCGAGATGTGTTTCATTCTGTCCGGCTACAGAAAATTCACTGCCAAGCAAGCAGTCTGAGTTTTCTGCTTGCAAGAATTGTAAAGCAGTGAACTCTGCTTTGAGTGTGTATTAGACAGAGCAGCTAGGATTACCAACACTTCTCTTTCCAAACAAATATTCTGGTCGATCCCATCTTTGTGTGTATTGTGAATAAACACATCAAAGTCGTGTGCGTTCTGTCATCAGCTATTTCTAGGTTACTTTGATTCTCAGTGTTAGAATACAGGTTAAAGACAAAAGCCTTCCCTATTTCTAGTACTTGAGGCTCAACCTGTATGAACTCATTGCAAAGTCTCAATTCCTTCACATTCTGAGAGATTTCGGGTTTTAACCAGCAATGCACGTTTTTCAGTGCTTGGTACTAAACTACTTCAAACTTCTTAATCAGACTGCATGAGATGATCTGTTGCGGATTTTAGCAGTATGCACGTATGATACAATATAAATGGATTAGAGATCTTTCAAATCTTTCACTGTGAAGCATAGAATACATGTGGATTTTGAAGAACTATCTGGCATATTCTACCCACCTTCTCTTCATGTCACTTTTCTCTTTAAAACTGCAATGCAGTCTCTTAAGGCTTGATGTTCAAAACTGCTGGAATGTAACTAGCTCCTTATTATGTAAAGGGTTACTGCTTTTAACAGTAAGCAGATATCATAGGCCTGTGAATAAGTTACACAGCTTTGCAGACATTTACTTTCATACATAGAATACATGTGTGTTGTGAATGACTTCAATGTTCTTCTCTTCTCACTGGCGAGATGTGTTTCATTCTGTCCGGCTACAAAAAATTCACTAGCAAGCAGGCAGGCTGAGTTTTCTGCTTTCACGAATTGTAAAGCAGTGAACTCTGCTTTGAGTGTGTATTAGACAGAGCAGCTAGGATTACAAACACTTCTCTTTCCATACAAATATTCTGGTGCATCCCATCTTTGTGTGTATTGTGAATAAACACATCAAAGTCGTGTGCGTTCTGTCATCAGCTATTTCCAGGTTACTTTGATTCTCAGTGTTAGAATACAGGTTAAAGGCAAAGGCCTTCCCTATTTCTAGTACTTGAGGTTCTACATCGATGAACTCATTGCAAAGTCTCATTTCCTTTACATTCTGAGAGATTTCGGGTTTTAACCAGCAATGCACGTTTTTCAGTGCTTTGTACTAAACTACTTCTAACCTCTAAATCAGACTGCGTTAGATGAACTGTTGGGGATTTTAGCAGTATGCACGTATGACACAATGTAAATGGTTTAGAGATCTTTCAATTATTTCACTGTCAAGCATAGAATACATGTGGATTTGGAAGAGCTATCTGCCAATTCTAACCACATTCTCTTCATGTCACTTTTCTCTTTAAAACCGCAATGCAGTTTCTTAATGCTTGATGTTCAAAACTGCTGGAATGTAACTAGCTCTTTATTATGTAAACGGTTAGTGCTTTTAACAGTAAGCAGATATCATAGGCGTGTGAATAAGTTAAACAGCTTTGCAGACATTTTCTTTCATACATAGAATACATGTGTGTTGTGAATGACTTCAATGTTCTTCTCTTCTCACTGGCGAGATATATTTCATTCTGTTCGGCTTCAAAAAATTCACTGCCAAGCAGGGAGGATGAGTTTGCTGGTTGCAAGAATTGTAAAGCAGTGAACTCTGCTTTGAGTGTGTATTAGACAGACCATGTAGGATTACAAACACCTCTCTTTCGAAACAAATATTCTCGTGCATCCGACCTTTGTTTGTATTGTGAATAAACACAGCAAAGTCGTGTCCTTTCTGTCCTCAGCTATTTCCAGGTTACTTTGATTCTCAGTGTTAGAATTGCAATGCAGTCTCTTAAGGCTTGATGTTCAAAACTGCTGGAATGTAACTAGCTCTTTATTATGTAAAGGGTTACTGCTTTTAACAGCAGATATCATAGGCCTGTGAATAAGTTACAAAGCTTTGCAGACATTTGCTTTCATACATACAATACATGTGTGTTGTGAATGACTTCAATGTTCTCCTCTTCTCACTGGCGAGATGTGTTTCATTGTGTTCGGCTACAGAAAATTCACTGCCAAACAGGGAGGATGAGTTTGCTTGTTGCAAGAATTGTAAAGCAGTGAACTCTGCTTTGAGTGTGTATTAGACAGACCAGCTAGGATTACAAACACCTCTCTTTCCAAACAAATATTCTGGTGCATCCCACCTTTGTTTGTATTGTGAATAAACACAGCAAAGTCGTGTGCTTTCTGTCATCAGCTATTTCCAGGTTACTTTGATTCTCAGTGTTAGAATGCAGGTTAAAGGCAAAGGCCTTCCCATTTCTAGTACTTGAGTGTCTACATGTATGAACTCATTGCAAAGTCTCATTTCCTTCACATTCTGAGAGAATTCGGGTTTTAACCAGCAATGCACGTTTTTCAGTGCTTGGTACTAAACTACTTCAAACTTCTTAATCAGACTGCGTGAGATGATCTGTTGCGGATTTTAGCAGTATGCAAGTATGATACAAGGTAAATTGATTAGAGATCTTTCAAATCTGTCACTGTGAAGCATAGAATACATTTGGATTTTGAAGAACTGTCTGGCAAATTCTACCCACCTTTTCTTCATGTCACTTTTCTCTTTAAAAATGAAGTGCAGTCTCTTAAGGCTTGATGTTCAACACGGCTGGAATGTAACTAGCTCTTTATTATGTAAACGGTTACTGCTTTTAACAGTAAGCAGATATCATAGGACTGTGAATAAGTTACACAGCTTGTCAGACATTTGCTTTCCTACATACAATACATGTGTGTTGTGAATGACTTCAATGTAATTCTCTTCTCACTGGCGAGATGTGTTTCATTGTGTTCGGCTACAGAAAATTCACTGCCAAGCAGGCAGGCTGAGTTTGCTGCTTGCAAGAATTGTAAAGCAGTGAACTCTGCTTTGAGTGTGTATTAGACAGAACAGCTAGGATTACAAACACTTCTCTTTCCAAACAAATATTCTGGTGCATCCCATCTTTGTGTGTATTGTGAATAAACACAGCAAAGTCGTGTGCTTTCTGTCATCAGCTATGTCCAGGTTACTTTGATTCTCAGTGTTAGAATACAGGTTAAAGGCAAAGGCCTTCCCTATTTCTAGTACTTGAGGTTCTACATGGATGAACTCATTGCAAAGTCTCATTTCCTTCACATTCTGAGAGAATTCGGGTTTTAACCAGCAATGCACGTTTTTCAGTGCTTGGTACTAAACTACTTCAAACTTCTTAATCAGACTGCATGAGATGATCTGTTGTGGATTTTAGGGGTATGCACGTAAAATACAATGTAAATGGATTAGAGATCTTTCAAATCTGTCACTGTGAAGCATAGAATACAGGTGGATTTTGAAGTACAATCTGGCAAATTCTACCCACCTTCTCTTCATGTCACTTTTCTCTTTAAAACTGCAATGCAGTCTCTTAAGGCTTGATGTTCAAAACGGCTGGAATGTAACTAGCTCTTTATTATGTAAACGGTTACTGCTTTTAACAGTAAGCAGATATCATAGGACTGTGAATAAGTTACACAGCTTGGCAGACATTTGCTTTCATACATACAATACATGTGTGTTGTGAATGATTTCAATGTTCTTCTATTCTCACTGGCGAGATGTGTTTCATTGTGTCCGGATACAGAAAATTCACTGCCAAGCAGGCAGGCTGAGTTTGCTGCTTGCAAGAATATTAAAGCAGTGAACTCTGCTTTGAGTGTGTATTAGACAGAGCAGCTAGGATTACCAACACTTCTCTTTACAAACAAATATTCTGGTCTATCCCATCTTTGTGTGTATTGTGAATAAAACATCAAAGTCCTGTGCGTTCTGTCATCAGCTATTTCCAGGTTACTTTGATTCTCAGTGTTAGAATAGAGGTTAAAGACGAAAGCCTTCCCTATTTCTAGTACTTGAGGCTCTACCTGTATGAACTCATTGCAAAGTCTCAATTCCTTCACATTCTGAGAGATTTCGTGTTTTAACCAGCAATGCACGTTTTTCAGTGCTTGGTACTAAACTACTTCAAACTTCTTAATCAGACTGCGTGAGATGATCTGTTGCGGATTTTAGCAGTATGCACGTATGATACAATGTAAATGGATTAGAGATCTTTCAAATCTTTCACTGTGAAGCATAGAATACATATGGATTTTGAAGAACTATCTGGCAAATTCTACCCACCTTCTCTTCATGTCACTTTTCTCTTTAAAACTGCAATGCAGTCTCTTAAGGCTTGATGTTCAAAACTGCTGGAATGTAACTAGCTCCTTATTATGTAAAGGGTTACTGCTTTTAACAATAAGCAGATATCATAGGCCTGTGAATAAGTTACACAGCTTTGCAGACATTTGCTTTCATACATAGAATACATGTGTGTTGTGAATGACTTCAATGTTCTTCTCTTTTCACTGGCGAGATGTGCTTCATTCTGTCCGGGTACAAAAAATTCACTGCCAAGCAGGTAGGCTGAGTTTTCTGCTTTCACGAATTGTAAAGCAGTGAACTCTGCTTTGAGTGTGTATTAGACAGAGCAGCTAGGATTACAAACACTTCTCTTTCCATACAAATATTCTGGTGCATCCCATCTTTGTGTGTATTTTGAATAAACACATCAAAGTCGTGTGCCTTCTCTGATCAGCTATTTCCAGGTTACTTTGATTCTCAGTGTTAGAATACAGGTTAAAGGCAAAGGCCTTCCCTATTTTTAGTACTTGAGTGTCTGCATGTATGAACTCATTGCAAAGTCTCATTTCCTTCACATTCTGAGAGAATTCGGGTTTTAACCAGCAATGCACGTTTTTCAGTGCTTGGTACTAAACTACTTCAAACTTCTTAATCAGACTGCGTGAGATGATCTGTTGCGGATTTTAGCGGTATGCAAGTATGATACAATGTAAATTGATTAGAGATCTTTCAAATCTGTCACTGTGAAGCATAGAATACATTTGGATTTTGAAGAACTATCTGGCAAATTCTACCCACCTTCTCTTCATGTCACTTTTCTCTTTAAAAATGAAGTGTAGTCTCTTAAGGCTTGATGTTCAAAACGGCTGGAATGTAACTAGCTCTTTATTATGTAAACGGTTACTGCTTTTAACAGTAAGCAGATATCATAGGACTGTGAATAAGTTACACAGCTTGTCAGACATTTGCTTTCCTACATACAATACATGTGTGTTGTGAATGACTTCAATGTAATTCTATTCTCACTGGCGAGATGTGTTTCATTGTGTCCGGCTACAGAAAATTCACTGCCAAGCAGGCAGGCTGAGTTTGCTTTTTGCAAGATTGTAAAGCAGTGAACTCTGCTTTGAGTGTGTATTAGACAGACCAGCTAGGATTACAAACACCTCTCTTTCCAAACAAATATTCTGGTGCATCCCACCTTTGTTTGTATTGTGATTAAACACAGCAAAGTCGTGTGCTTTCTGTCATCAGCTCTTTCCAGGTTACTTTGATTCTCAGTGTTAGAATTGCAATGCAGTCTCTTAAGGCTTAATGTTCAAAACTGCTGGAATGTAACTAGCTCTTCATTATGTAAAGGGATACTGCTTTTAACAGCAGATATCATAGGCCTGTGAATAAGTTACAAAGCTTTGCAGACATTTGCTTTCATACATAGAATACATGTGTGTTGTGATTGACTTCAATGTTCTCCTCTTCTCACTGGCGAGATGTGTTTCATTCTGTTCGGTACAGAAAATTCACTGTCAAGCAGGGAGGATGAGTTTGCTGGTTGCAAGAATTGTAAAGCAGTGAACTCTGCTTTGAGTGTGTATTAGACAGACCAGCTAGGATTACAAACACCTCTCTTTCCAAACAAATATTCTGCTGCATCCCACCTTTGTTTGTATTGTGAATAAACACAGCAAAGTCGTGTGCTTTCTGTCATCAGCTATTTCCAGGTTACTTTGATTCTCAGTGTTAGAATGCAGGTTAAAGGCAAAGGCCTTCCCATTTCTAGTACTTGAGGGTCTACATGTATGAACTCATTGCAAAGTCTCATTTCCTTCACATTCTGAGAGAATTCGGGTTTTAACCAGCAATGCACGTTTTTCAGTGCTTGATACTAAACTACTTCAAACTTCTTAATCAGACTGGGTGAGATGATCTGTTGCGGATTTTAGCGGTATGCAAGTATGATACAATGTAAATTGATTAGAGATCTTTCAAATCTGTCACTGTGAAGCATAGAATACATTTGGATTTTGAAGAACTATCTGGCAAATTCTACCCACCTTCTCTTCATGTCACTTTTCTCTTTAAAAATGCAGTGCAGTCTCTTAAGGCTTGATGTTCAAAACGGCTGGAATGTAACTAGCTCTTTATTATGTAAACAGTTACTGCTTTTAACAGTAAGCAGATATCATAGGACTCTGAATAAGTTACACAGCTTGGCAGACATTTGCTTTCCTACATACAATACATGTGTGTTGTGAATGACTTCAATGTTCTTCTATTCTCACTGGCGAGATGTGTTTCATTGTGTCCAGCTACAGAAAATTCACTGCGAAGCAGGCAGGCTGAGTTTGCTGCTTGCAAGAATTGTAAAGCAGTGAACTCTGCTTTGAGTGTGTATTAGACAGAACAGCTAGGATTACGAACACTTCTCTTTCCAAACAAATATTCTGGTGCATCCCATCTTTGTGTGTATTGTGAATAAACACAGCAAAGTCGTGTGCTTTCTGTCATCAGCTATGTCCAGGTTACTTTGATTCTCAGTGTTAGAATACAGGTTAAAGGCAAAGGCCTTCCCTATTTCTAGTACTTGAGGTTCTACATGGATGAACTCATTGCAAAGTCTCATTTCCTTCACATTCTGAGAGAATTCGGATTTTAACCAGCAATGCACGTTTTTCAGTGCTTGGTAATAAACTACTTCAACCTTCTTAATCAGACTGCGTGAGATGATTTGTTGCGGATTTTAGCAGTATGCCCATCGGTTACAATGTAAATGGATTAGAGATCTTTCAAATCTTTCACTGTCAAGCATAGAATACATGTGGATTTTGAAGAACGATATGGCAAATGTTAACCACCTTCTCTTCATGTCACTTTTCTCTTTTAAACTGCAATGCAGTTTCTTATTGCTTGATGTTCAAAACTGCTGGAATGTAACTAGCTCTTTATTATGTAAAGTGTTACTGCTTTTAACAGCAGATATCATAGGCCTGTGAATAAGTTACAAAGCTTTGCAGATATTTGCTTTCATACATAGAATACATGTGTGTTGTGAATGACTTCAATGTTCTTCTGTTCTCACTGGCGAGATGTGTTTCATTGTGTCCGGCTACAGAAAATTCACTGCCAAGCAGTCAGGCTCAGTTTGCTGCTTGGAAGAATTGTAAAGCAGTGAACTCTGCTTTGAGTGTGTATTAGACAGAACAGCTAGGATTACAAACACTTCTCTTTCCAAACAAATATTCTGGTGCATCCCATCTTTGTTTGTATTGTGAATAAACACAGCAAAGTCGTGTGCTTTCTGTCATCAGCTATATCCAGGTTACTTTGATTCTCAGTGTTAAAATAGAGGTTAAAGGCAAAGGCCTTCCCTATTTCTAGTACTTGAGGTTCTACATGGATGAACTCATTGCAAAGTCTCATTTCCTTCACATTCTGAGACAATTCGAGTTTTAACCGACAATACACGTTTTTCAGGGCTTGGTACTAAAGTACTTCTAACCTGTAAATCAGACTGCGTTAGATGAACTGTTGCGGATTTTAGCAGTATGCACGTATGATACAATGTAAATGAATTAGGGACCTTTCAAATCTTTCACTGTCAAGCATAGAATACATGTGGATTTTGAAGAACGATCTGGCAAATGTTAACCACCTTCTCTTCATGTCACTTTTCTCTTTTAAACTGCAATGCAGTTTCTTATTGCTTGATGTTCAAAACTGCTGGAATGTACCTCGCTCTTCATTATATAAACGGTTACTGCTTTTAACAGTAAGCAGATATCATAGGCCTGTGAATAAGTTACACAGCTTTCCAGCCATTTGCTTTCATACATAGAATACATGTGTGTTGTGAATGACTTCAATATTCTTCACTTCTCACTGGCGAGATGTGTTTCATTCTGTCCGGCTACAGAAAATTCACTGCCAAGCAGGCAGGTTGAGTTTTCTGCTTGCAAGAATTGTAAAGCAGTGAACTCTGCTTTGAGTGTGTATTAGACAGTGCAGCTAGGATTACAAACACTTCTCTTTCCAAACAAATATTCTGGTGCATCCCATCTTTGTGTGTATTGTGAATAAACACAGCAAAGTCGTGTGCTTTCTGTCATCAGCTATTTCCAGGTTATTTTGATTCTCAGTGTTAGAATTGCAATTCAGTCTCTTAAGGCTTGATTTTCAAAACTGCTGGAATGTAACTAGCTCTTTATTATGTAAAGGGTTACTGCTTTTAACAGCAGATATCATAGGCCTGTGAATAAGTTACAAAGCTTTGCAGACATTTGCTGTCATACATAGAATACGTGTGTGCTGTGAATGACTTCAATGTTCTCCTCTTCTCACTGGCGAGATGTGTTTCATTCTGTTCGGCTACAGAAAATTCACTGCCAAGCAGGGAGGATGAGTTTGCTGGTTGCAATACTTGTAAAGCAGTGAACTCTGCTTTGAGTGTGTATTAGACAGAGCGGCTAGGATTACAAACACTTCTCTTTCCAAACAAATATTCTGGTGCATCCCACCTTTGTTTGTATTGTGAATAAACACAGCAAAGTCGTGTGCTTTCTGTCATCAGCTATATCCAGGTTACTTTGATTCTCAGTGTTAAAATAGAGGTTAAAGGCAAAGGCCTTTCCTATTTCTAGTACTTGAGGTTCTACATGGATGAACTCATTGCAAAGTCTCATTTCCTTCACATTCTGAGAGAATTCGGGTTTTAACCAGCAATGCACGTTTTTCAGTGCTTGGTACTAAAGTACTTCTAACCTGTAAATCAGACTGCGTTAGATGAACTGTTGCGGATTTTAGCAGTATGCATGTATGATACAATGTAAATGAATTAGAGACCTTTCAAATCTTTCACTGTCAAGCATAGAATACATGTGGATTTTGAAGAACGATCTGGCAAATGTTAAACACCTTCTCTTCATGTCACTTTTCTCTTTTAAACTGCAATGCAGTTTCTTATTGCTTGATGTTCAAAACTGCTGGAATGTACCTCGCTCTTCATTATATAAACGGTTACTGCTTTTAACAGTAAGCAGATATCATAGGCCTGTGAATAAGTTACACAGCTTTGCAGACATTTGCTTTCATACATAGAATACATGTGTGTTGTGAATGACTTCAATGTTCTTCTCTTCTCACTGGAGAGATGTGTTTCATTCTGTCCGGCTACAGAAAATTCACTGCCAAGCAGGCAGGCTCAGTTTTCTGCTTGCAAGAATTTTAAAGCAGTGAACTCTGCTTTGAGTGTGTATTAGACAGAACAGCTGGGATTACAAACACTTCTCTTTCCAAACAAATATTCTGGTGCATCCCACGTTTGTTTGTATTGTGAATAAACACAGCAAAGTCGTGTGCGTTCTGTCATCAGCTATTTCCAGGTTACTTTGATTCTCAGTGTTAGAATATAGGTTAAAGTCAAAGGCCTTCCCTATTTCTAGTACTTGAGGTTCTACATGGATGAACTCATTGCAAAATCTCATTTCCTTCACATTCTGAGAGAATTCGGGTTTTAACCAGCAATGCATGTTTTTCAGTGCTTGGGACTAAACTACTTCAAACTTCTAAATCAGACTCCGTGAGATGAACAGTTGCGGATTTTAGCTGTATGCACGTATGATACAATGTAAATGGATTAGATATCTTTCAAATCTCTCCCTGTCAATCTTAGAATACATGTTGATTTTGAAGAACTATCTGGCAAATTCTACCCAACTTCTCTTCATGTCACTTTTGTCTTTAAAAATGCAATGCAGTTTCTTAATGCTTGATGTTCAGAGCTGCTGGAATGTAACTGGCTCTTTATTATGTAAACGGTTACTTCTTTTAACAGTAAGCAGATATCATAGGCCTGTTAATAAGTTACACAGCTTTGCAGACATTTGCTTACATACATAGAATACATGTGTGTTGTGAATGACTTCAATGTTCTTCTCTTCTCACTGGGGAGATGTGCTTCATTCTGTCTGGCTACAGAAATTTCACTGCCAAGCAGGCAGGCCGAGTTTGGTGCTTGCAAGAATTGTAAAGCAGTGAACTCTGCTTTGAATGTGTATTAGACAGAGCACCTAGGATTAAAAACACTTCCCTTTCCAAACAAATATTCTGGTGCATCCCATCTTTTTGTGTATTGGGAATAAACACAGCAAAGTCGTGTGTGTTCTGTCATCAGCTATTTCCAGGTTACTTTGATTCTCAGTGTTAGAATATAGGTTAAAGTCAAAGGCCTTCCCTATTTCTAGTACTTGAGGTTCTACATGGATGAACTCATTGCAAAATCTCATTTCCTTCACATTCTGAGAGAATTCGGGTTTTAACCAGCCATGCATGTTTTTCAGTGCTTGGGACTAAACTACTTCTAACCTGTAAATCAGACTGCATTAGATGAACTGTTGCGGATTTTAGCAGTACGCACTATGATACAACTTAAATGGATTAGAGACCTTTCAAATCTTTCACTGTCAAGCATAGAAAACATGTGGATTTTGAAGAACTATCTGGCAAATTCTACCCACCTTCTCTTCATGTCACTTTTCTCTTTAAAACTGCAATGCAGTTTCTTATTGCCTGATGTTCAAAACTCCTGGAATGTAACTCGCTCTTCATTACGTAAACGGTTACTGCTTTTAACAGTAAGCAGATATCATACGATTGTGAATAAGTTACACAGCTTTGCAGACATTTGCTTTCATACATAGAGTACATGTGTGTTGTGAATGACTTCAATGTTCTTCTCTTCTCACTGGGGAGATGTACTTCATTCTGTACTGTTACAGAAAATTCACTGCCAAGCAGGCAGGCTGAGTTTGCTGCTTGCAAGAATTGTAAAGCAGTGAAATCTGCTTTGAGTGTGTATTAGACAGAGCAGCTAGGATTACAAACACTTCTCTTTCCAAACAAATATTCTGGTGCATCATATCTTTGTGTGTATTGTGAATATACACAGCAAAGTCGTGTGCTTTCTGTCATCAGCTATTTCCAGGTTACTTTGATTCTCAGTGTTAGAATACAGGTTAAAGACAAAAGCCTTCCCTATTTCTAGTACTTGAGGTTCTACATGTATGAACTCATTGCAAATTCTCATTTCCTTCACATTCTGAGAGATTTCGGGTTTTAACCAGCAATGCACGTTTTTCAGTGCTTGGTACTAAAGTACTTCTAACCTGTAAATCAGACTGCGTTAGATGAACTGTTGCGGATTTTAGCAGTATGCATGTATGATACAATGTAAATGAATTAGAGACCTTTCAAATCTTTCACTGTCAAGCATAGAATACATGTGGATTTTGAAGAACGATCTGGCAAATGTTAAACACCTTCTCTTCATGTCACTTTTCTCTTTTAAACTGCAGTGCAGTTTCTTATTGCTTGATGTTCAAAACTGCTGGAATGTACCTCGCTCTTCATTATATAAACGGTTACTGCTTTTAACAGTAAGCAGATATCATAGGCCTGTGAATAAGTTACACAGCTTTGCAGACATTTGCTTTCATACATAGAATACATGTGTGTTGTGAATGACTTCAATGTTCTTCTCTTCTCACTGGAGAGATGTGTTTCATTCTGTCCGGCTACAGAAAATTCACTGCCAAGCAGGCAGGCTCAGTTTTCTGCTTGCAAGAATTTTAAAGCAGTGAACTCTGCTTTGAGTGTGTATTAGACAGAACAGCTGGGATTACAAACACTTCTCTTTCCAAACAAATATTCTGGTGCATCCCACGTTTGTTTGTATTGTGAATAAACACAGCAAAGTCGTGTGCGTTCTGTCATCAGCTATTTCCAGGTTACTTTGATTCTCAGTGTTAGAATATAGGTTAAAGTCAAAGGCCTTCCCTATTTCTAGTACTTGAGGTTCTACATGGATGAACTCATTGCAAAATCTCATTTCCTTCACATTCTGAGAGAATTCGGGTTTTAACCAGCAATGCATGTTTTTCAGTGCTTGGGACTAAACTACTTCAAACTTCTAAATCAGACTCCGTGAGATGAACAGTTGCGGATTTTAGCTGTATGCACGTATGATACAATGTAAATGGATTAGATATCTTTCAAATCTCTCCCTGTCAATCTTAGAATACATGTTGATTTTGAAGAACTATCTGGCAAATTCTACCCAACTTCTCTTCATGTCACTTTTGTCTTTAAAAATGCAATGCAGTTTCTTAATGCTTGATGTTCAGAGCTGCTGGAATGTAACTGGCTCTTTATTATGTAAACGGTTACTTCTTTTAACAGTAAGCAGATATCATAGGCCTGTTAATAAGTTACACAGCTTTGCAGACATTTGCTTACATACATAGAATACATGTGTGTTGTGAATGACTTCAATGTTCTTCTCTTCTCACTGGGGAGATGTGCTTCATTCTGTCTGGCTACAGAAATTTCACTGCCAAGCAGGCAGGCCGAGTTTGGTGCTTGCAAGAATTGTAAAGCAGTGAACTCTGCTTTGAATGTGTATTAGACAGAGCACCTAGGATTAAAAACACTTCCCTTTCCAAACAAATATTCTGGTGCATCCCATCTTTTTGTGTATTGGGAATAAACACAGCAAAGTCGTGTGTGTTCTGTCATCAGCTATTTCCAGGTTACTTTGATTCTCAGTGTTAGAATATAGGTTAAAGTCAAAGGCCTTCCCTATTTCTAGTACTTGAGGTTCTACATGGATGAACTCATTGCAAAATCTCATTTCCTTCACATTCTGAGAGAATTCGGGTTTTAACCAGCCATGCATGTTTTTCAGTGCTTGGGACTAAACTACTTCTAACCTGTAAATCAGACTGCATTAGATGAACTGTTGCGGATTTTAGCAGTACGCACTATGATACAACTTAAATGGATTAGAGACCTTTCAAATCTTTCACTGTCAAGCATAGAAAACATGTGGATTTTGAAGAACTATCTGGCAAATTCTACCCACCTTCTCTTCATGTCACTTTTCTCTTTAAAACTGCAATGCAGTTTCTTATTGCCTGATGTTCAAAACTCCTGGAATGTAACTCGCTCTTCATTACGTAAACGGTTACTGCTTTTAACAGTAAGCAGATATCATAGGATTGTGAATAAGTTACACAGCTTTGCAGACATTTGCTTTCATACATAGAGTACATGTGTGTTGTGAATGACTTCAATGTTCTTCTCTTCTCACTGGGGAGATGTACTTCATTCTGTACTGTTACAGAAAATTCACTGCCAAGCAGGCAGGCTGAGTTTGCTGCTTGCAAGAATTGTAAAGCAGTGAAATCTGCTTTGAGTGTGTATTAGACAGAGCAGCTAGGATTACAAACACTTCTCTTTCCAAACAAATATTCTGGTGCATCATATCTTTGTGTGTATTGTGAATATACACAGCAAAGTCGTGTGCTTTCTGTCATCAGCTATTTCCAGGTTACTTTGATTCTCAGTGTTAGAATACAGGTTAAAATCAAAGGACTTCCCTATTTCTAGTACTTGAGGTTCTACATGGATGAACTCATTGCAAAGTCTCATTTCCTTCACATTGTGAGAGAATTCGGGTTTTAACCAGCAATGCATGTTTTTCAGTGCTTGGGACTAAACTACTTCAAACTTCTAAATCAGACTGCGTGAGATGAACAGTTGCGAATTTTAGCTGTATGCACGTATGATACAATGTAAATGGATTAGAGATCTTTCAAATCTCTCCCTGTCAAGCTTAGAATACATGTGGATTTTGAAAAACTATCTGGCAAATTCTACCCAACTTCTCTTCATGTCACTTTTTTCTTTAAAACTGCAATGCAGTTTCTTAACACTTGATGTTCGAAACTGCTGGAATGTAACTCGCTCTTTATTATGTAAATGGATACTGCTTTTAACAGTAAGCAGATATCATAGGCCTGTGAATAAGTTACACAGCTTTGTAGACATTTGCTTTCATACATAGATTATATGTGTGTTGTGAATGACTTCAATGTTCTTCTCTTCTCACTGGGGAGATGTGCTTCATTCTGTCCTGTTACAGAAAATTCACTGCCGAGCAGGCAGGCTAGGTTTGCTGCTTGCAAGTATTGTAAAGCAGTGAACTCTGCTTTGAGTGTGTATTAGACAGAGCAGCTAGGATTATAAACACTTCTCTTTCCAAACAAATATTCTGGTGCATCCCATCTTTGTGTGTAGTGTGAATAAACACAGCAAAGTCGTGTGCGTTCTGTCATCTGCTATTTCCAGCTTACTTTGATTCTCAGTGTTAGAATACAGGTTAAAGTCAAAGGCCTTCCCTATTTCTAGTACTTGAGGTTCTACATGGATGAACTCATTGGAAAGTCTCATTTCCTTCACATTCTGAGAGTATTCGGGTTTTAACCAGCAATGCATGTTTTTCAGTGCTTGGGACTAAACCACTTCAAACTTCTAAATCAGACTGTGTGAGATGAACAGTTGCGGATTTTACCTGTATGCACGTATGATACAATGTAAATGGATTAGAAATCTTTCAAAACTCTCCCTGTCAGGCTTAGAATACATGTGGATTTTGAAGAACTATCTGGCAAATTCTACCCACCTTCTCTTCATGTCACTTTTCTCTTTAAAACCGCAATGCAGTTTCTTATTGCCTGATGTTCAAAACTGCTGGAATGTAACTCGCTCCTTATTATGTAAATGGTTACTGCTTTTAACAGTAAACAGATATCATAGGCCTGTGAATAAGTTACACAGCTTTGCAGACATTTGTTCACATACATAGAATACATGTGTGTTGTGAATGACGTCATTGTTCTTCTCTTCTCACTGGGGAGATGTGCTTCATTCTGTCCGGCTACAGAAAATTCACTGCCAAGCAGGCACGCTGAGTTTGCTGCTTGCAAGAATTGTAAAGCCGTGAAATCTGCTTTGAGTGTGTATTAGACAGAGCAGCTAGGATTACAAACACTTCTCTTTCGAAAAAAATATTCTGGTGCATCCCATCTTTGTGTGTATTGTGAATAAACACAGCAAAGTCGTGTGTGTTCTGTCATCAACTATTTCCAGGTCACTTTGATTCTCACTGTTAGAATACAGGTTAAAGTCAAAGGCCTTCCCTATTTCTAGTACTTGAGGTTCTACATGGATGAACTCATTACAAAGTCTCATTTCCTTCACATTCTGAGAGAATTCGGGTTTTAACCGTCAATGCATGTTTTTCAGTGCTTGGGACTAAACTACTTCAAACTACTAAATAAGACTGCGTGAGATGAACAGTTGCGGATTTTAGCTGTATGCACGTATGATACAATGTAAATTAGAGATCTTTCAAATCTCTCCCTGTCAAGCTTAGAATACATGTGGATTTTGAAGAACTATCTGGCAAATTCTACCCAACTTCTCTTCATGTCACTTTTCTCTTTAAAACTGCAATGCAGTTTCTTAATGCTTGATGTTCAAAACTGCTGGAATGTAACTCGCTCTTTATTATGTAAACGGTTACTGCTTTTAACAGTAAGCAGATATCATAGGCCTGTGAATAAGTTACACAGCTTTGTAGACATTTGCTTTCATACATAGATTATATGTGTGTTGTGAATGAATTCAATGTTCTTCTCTTCTCACTGGGGAGATGTGCTTCATTCTGTCCTGTTGCAGAAAATTCACTGCCGAGCAGGCAGGCTAGGTTTGCTGCTTGCAAGTATTGTAAAGCAGTGAACTCTGCTTTGAGTGTGTATTAGACAGAGCAGCTAGGATTATAAACACTTCTCTTTCCAAACAAATATTCTGGTGCATCCCATCTTTGTGTGTAGTGTGAATAAACACAGCAAAATCGTGTGCGTTCTGTCATCAGCTATATCCAGGTTACTTTGATTCTTAGTCTTAGAATACAGGTTAAAGGCAAAGGCCTTTCCTATTTCTAGTACTTGAGGTTCTGCATGGATGAACTCATTGCAAAGTCTCATTTCTTTCACGTTCTGAGAGAATTCGGGTTTTAACAAGCAATGCACGTTTTTCAGTGCTTGGTACTAAACTACTTCAAACCTGTAAATCAGACTCCCTTAGATGAACTGTTGCGTATTTTAGCAGTATGCACGTATGATACAATGTAAATGGATTAGAGACCTTTCAAATCTTTCACTGTCAAGCATAGAATACATGTGGATTTTGAAGAACTATCTGGCAAATGATAACCTCCTTCTCTTCATGTCACTTTTGTCTTTAAAACTGAATGCAGTTTCTTAATGCCTGATGTTCAAAACTGCTGGAATATAACTCGCTCTTTATTATGTAAACGGTTACTGCTTTTAACAGTAAGCAGATATCATAGGCCTGTGAATAAGTTACACAGCTTTGCAGACATTTGCTTTCATACATAGAATACATGTGTGTTGTGAATGACTTCAATGTTCTTCTGTTCTCACTGGCGAGATGTGTTTCATTGTGTCCGGCTACAGAAAATTCACTGCCAAGCAGTCAGGCTCAGTTTGCTGCTTGGAAGAATTGTAAAGCAGTGAACTCTGCTTTGAGTTTGTATTAGACAGAACAGCTAGGATTACAAACACTTCTCTTTCCAAACAAATATTCTGGTGCATCCCATCTTTGTGTGTATTGTGAATAAACACAGCAAAGTCGTGTGCTTTCTGTCATCAGCTATGTCCAGGTTACTTTGATTCTCAGTGTTAAAATAGAGGTTAAAGGCAAAGGGCTTCCCTATTTCTAGTACTTGAGGTTCTACATGGATGAACTCATTGCAAAGTCTCATTTCCTTCACATTCTGAGACAATTCGGGTTTTAACCGACAATACACGTTTTTCAGGGCTTGGTACTAAAGTACTTCTACCCTGTAAATCAGACTGCGTTAGATGAACTGTTGCGGATTTTAGCAGTATGCACGTATGATACAATGTAAATGAATAAGGGACCTTTCAAATCTTTCACTGTCAAGCATAGAATACATGTGGATTTTGAAGAACGATCTGGCAAATGTTAACCAACTTCTCTTCATGTCACTTTTCTCTTTTAAACTGCAATGCAGTTTCTTATTGCTTGATGTTCAAAACTGCTGGAATGTAACTCGCTCTTCATTATATAAACGGTTACTGCTTTTAACAGTAAGCATATATCATATACCTGTGAATAAGTTACACATCTTTGCAGCCATTTGCTTTCATACATAGAATACATGTGTGTTGTGAATGACGTCATTGTTCTTCTCTTCTCACTGGGGAGATGTGCTTCATTCTGTCCGGCTACAGAAAATTCACTGCCAAGCAGGCACGCTGAGTTTGCTGCTTGCAAGAATTGTAAAGCAGTGAACTCTGCTTTGAGTGTGTATTAGACAGAGCAGCTAGGATTACAAACACTTCTCTTTCCAAACAAATATTCTGGTGCATCCCATCTTTGTGTGTATTGTGAATAAACACAGCAAAGTCGTGTGCGTTCTGTCATCAGCTATTTCCAGGTTACTCTGATTCTTAGTCTTCGAATACAGGTTAAAGGTAAAGGCCTTCCCTATTCTAGTACTTGAGGTTTTGCGTGGCTGAACTCATTGCAAAGTCTCATTTCCTTCACGTTCTGAGAGAATTCGGGTTTTAACCAGCCATGCATGTTTTTCAGTGCTTGGGACTAAACTACTTCTAACCTGTAAATCAGACTGCATTAGATGAACTGTTGCGGATTTTAGCAGTACACACGTATGATACAACTTAAATGGATTAGAGACCTTTCAAATCTTTCACTGTCAAGCATAGAATACATGTAGATTTTGAAGAACTATCTGGCAAATTCTTCCCACCTTCTCTTCATGTCACTTTTCTCTTTAAAACTGCAATGCAGTTTCTTAATGCCTGATGTTCAAAACTGCCGGAATGTAACTCGCTCTTCATTAGGTAAACGGTTACTGCTTTTAACAGTAAGCAGATATCGTAGGACTGTGAATAAGTTACACAGCTTTGCAGACATTTGCTTTCATACATAGAATACATGTGTGTTGTGAATGACTTCAATGTTCTTCTCTTCTCACTGGGGAGATGTACTTCATTCTGTCCTGTTACAGAAAATTCACTGCCAAGCAGGCAGGCTGAGTTTGCTGCTTGCAAGTATTGTAAAGCAGTGAAATCTGCTTTGAGTGTGTATTAGACAGAACAGCTAGGATTACAAACACTTCTCTTTCCAAACAAATATTCTGGTGCATCCCATCTTTGTGTCTATTGTGAATAAACACAGCAAAGTCGTGTGCTTTCTGTCATCAGCTATTTCCAGGTTAATTTGATTCTCAGTGTTAGAATACAGGTTAAAGGTAAAGGCCTTCCCTATTTCTAGTACTTGAGGTTCTACATGGATGAACTCATTGCAAAGTCTCAATTCCTTCACATTCTGAGAGATTTCGGGTTTTAACCAGCAATGCACGTTTTTCAGTGCTTGGTACTAAACTACTTCAAACTTCTTAATCAGACTGCGTGAGATGATCTGTTGCGGATTTTAGCAGTATGCACATATGATACAATGTAAATGGATTAGAGATCTTTCAAAATTTTCACTGTGAAGCATAGATAGAATACATGTGGATTTTGAAGAACTATCTGGCAAATTCTACCCACCTTCTCTTCATGTCACTTTTCTCTTTAAAACCGCAATGCATTTTCTTAACGCTTGATGTTCAAAACTGCTCGAATGTAACTCGCTTTTTATTATGTAAAGGGTTACTGCTTTTAACAGCAGATATCATAGGCCTGTGAATAAGTTACACAGCTTTGCAGACATTTGCTTTCATACATAGAATACATGTGTGTTGTGAATGACTTCAATGTTCTTCTCTTCTCACTGGCGAGATGTGTTTCATTCTGTTCGGCTACAGAAAATTCACTGCCAAGCAGGGAGGACGAGTTTGCTGGTTGCAAGAATTGCAAAGCAGTGAACTCTGCTTTGAGTGTGTATTAGGCAGAGCAGCTAGGATTACAAACACTTCTCTTTCCAAACAAATATTCTGGTGCATCCCATCTTTCTTTGTATTCTGAATAAACACAGCAAAGTCGTGTGCTTTCTGTCATCAGCTATTTCCAGGTTACTTTGATTCTCAGTGTTAGAATACAGGTTAAGGCCAATACCTTCCCTATTTCTAGTACTTGAGGTTCCACAATGATGAACTCCTTGCAAAGTCTCATTTCCTTCACATTCTGAGAGATTTCGGGTTTTAACCAGCAATGCACGTTTTTCAGTGCTTGGTACTAAATTACTTCAAACTTCTTAATCAGACTGCGTGAGATGATCTGTTGCGGATTTTAGCAGTATGCACGTATGATACAATGTAAATGGATTAGTGATCTTTCAAATCTTTCACTGTGAAGCATAGAATACATGTGGATTTTGAAGAACTATCTGGCAAATGATAACCACCTTCTCTTGATATCACATTTCTCTTTAAAACTGCAATGCAGTCTCTTAAGGCTTGATGTTCAAAATGCTGGAATGTAACTAGCTCTTTACTATGTAAAGGGTTACAGCTTTTAACAGAAAGCAGATATCATAGGCCTGTGAATAAGTTACACAGCTTTGCAGACATTTGCTTTCATACATAGAAAACATGTGTATTATGAATGACTTCAATGTTCTTCTCTTCTCACTGGCGAGATGTGTTTCATTCTGTCCGGCTACAGAAAATTCACTGCCAAGCAGGGAGGATGAGTTTGCTGGTTGCAAGAATTGTAAAGCAGTGAACTCTGCTTTGAGTGTGTATTAGACAGACCAGCTAGGATTACAAACACCTCTCTTTCCAAACAAATATTTTGGTGCATCCCACCTTTGTTTGTATTGTGAATAAACACAGCAAAGTCGTGTGCTTTCTGTCATCAGCTATTTCCAGGTTACTTTGATTCTCAGTGTTAGAATACAGGTTAAAGGCAAAAGCCTTCCCTATTTCTAGTACTTGAGGTTCTACATGTATGAACTCATTGCAAAGTCTCATTTCCTTCACATTCTGAGAGAATTCGGGATTGAACCAGCAACGCACGTTTTTCAGTGCTTGGTACTAAAGTACTTCAAACTTCTTAATCAGACTGCGTGAGATGATCTGTTGTGGATTTTAGCGGTATGCACGTATGTTACAAGGTAAATGGATTAGAGATCTTTCAAATCTTTCACTGTGAAGCACAGAATACATATGGATTTTGAAGAACTATCTGGCAAATTCTACCCACCTTCTCTTCATGTCACTTTTCTCTTTAAAACCGCAGTGCAGTTTCTTAACGCCTGATGTTCAAAACTGCTGGAATGTAACTCGCTCTTTATTATGTAAACGGTTAGTGCTTTTCACAGTAAGCAGATATCATAGGACTGTGAATAAGTTACACAGCTTTGCAGACATTTGCTTTCATACATACAATACATGTGTGTTGTGAATGACTTCAATGTTCTTCTCTTCTCACTGGCGAGATGTGTTTCATTGTGTCCGGCTACAGAAAATTCACTGCCAAGCAGGCCAGCTGAGTTTGCTGCTTGCAAGAATTGTAAAGCAGTGAACTCTGCTTTGAGTGTGTATTACACAGAACAGCTAGGATTACAAAACTTCTCTTTCCAAACAAGTATTCTGGTGCATCCCATCTTTGTGTGTATTCTGAATAAACACAGCAAAGTCGTGTGCGTTCTGTCATCAGCTATTTCCAGGTTACTTTGATTCTCAGTGTTAGAATTGCAATGCAGTCTCTTAAGGCTTGATGTTCAAAACTGCTGGAATGTAACTAGCCCTTTATTATGTAAAGGGTTACTCCTTTTAACAGCAGATATCATAGACCTGTGAATAAGTTACAAATCTTGGCATACATTTGCTTTCATACATAGAATACATGTGTGCTGTGAATGACTTCAATGTTCTCCTCTTCTCACTGGCGAGATGTGTTTCATTCTGTTCGGCTACAGAAAATTCACTGCCAAGCAGGGAGGATGAGTTTGCTGGTTGCAAGAATTGTAAAGCAGTGAACTTTGCTTTGAGTGTGTATTAGACAGACCAGCTAGGATTATAAACACCTCTCTTTCCAAACAAATATTCTGGTCCATCCCACGTTTGTTTTTATTGTGAATAAATACAGCAAAGTCGTGTGCTTTCTGTCATCAGCTATTTCCAGGATACTTTAATTCTCAGTGTTAGAATACAGGTTAAAGCAAAGGCCTTCCCTATTTCTAGTACTTGAGGTTCTACATGGATGAACTCATTGCAAAGTCTCATTTCCTTCACATTCTGAGAGATTTCGGGTTTTAACCAGCAATGCACGTTTCTCATTGCTTGGTCCTAAACTACTTCAAACTTCTTAATTAGACTGCGTGAGATGATCTGTTGCGGATTTTAGCAGTATGCACGTATGATACAATGTAAATGGATTAGAGATCTTTCAAATCTTTCACTGTGAAGGATAGAATACATGTGGATTTTGAAGAACAATCTGGCAAATTCTACCCACCTTCTCTTCATCTCACTTTTCTCTTTAAAACTGCAATGCAGTCTCTTAAGTCTTGATGTTCAAAACTGCTGGAATGTAACTAGCTCTGTGTTATGTAAAGGGTTACTGCTTTTACCAGTAAGCAGATATCATAGGCCTGTGAATAAGTTACACAGCTTTGCAGACATTTGCTTTCATACATACAATACATGTGTGTTTTGAATGACTTCAATGTTCTTCTCTTCTCACTGTCGAGATGTGTTTCATTCTGTCCGGCTACAGAAAATTCACTGCCAAGCAGGCAGGCTGAGTTTTCTGCTTGCAAGAATTGTAAAGCAGTGAACTCTGCTTTGAGTGTGTATTAGATAGAGCAGCTAGGATTACAAACACTTCTCTTTCCAAACAAATATTCTGGTGCATCCCATCTTTGTGTGTATTGTGACTAAACACAGCAAAGTCGTGTGCTTTCTGTCATCAGCTATTTCCAGGTTACTTTGATTCTCAGTGTTAGAATACAGGTTAGAGGGAAAGGCCTTCCCTATTTCTAGTACTTGAGGTTCTACATGGATGAACTCATTGGAAAGTCTCATTTCCTTCACATTCTGAGAGATTTCGGGTTTTAACCAGCGATGCACGTTTTTCTGTGCTTGGTACTAAACTACTTCTAACCTGTAAATCAGACTGCGTTAGATGAACTGTTGCGAATTGTAGCAGTATGCACGTATGACACAATGTAAATGGTTTAGAGATCTTTCAACTATTTCACTGTCAAGCATAGAATACATGTGGATTTGGAAGAACTATCTGCCAATTCTAACCACATTCTCTTCATGTCACTTTTCTCTTTAAAACCTCAATGCAGTTTCTTAACGCTTGATGTTCAAAACTGCTGGAATGTAACTCGCTCTTTATTATGTAAACGGTTACTGGTTTTAACAGTAAGCAGATATCATAGGACTGTGAATAAGTTACACAGCTTTGCAGACATTTCCTTTCATACGTACAATACATGCGTGTTGTGAATGACTTCAATGTTCTCCTCGTCTCACTGGCGAGATGTGTTTCATTCTGTTGGGTTTCAGAAAATTCACTGCCAAGCAGGGTGAATAAGTTTGCTGCTTGCAAGAATTGTAAAGCAGTGAACTCTGCTTTGAGTGTGTATTACACAGAACAGCTAGGATTACAATCACTTCTCTTTCCAAACAAATATTCTGGTGCATCCCACATTTGTGTTTATTGTGAATAAACACATCAAAGTCGTGTGCGTTCTGTCATCAGCTATTTCCAGGTTACTTTGATTCTCAGTGTTAGAATACAAGTTAAAGGCAAAGGCCTTCCCTATTTCTAGTACTTGAGGTTCTACGTGGATGAACTCATTGCAAAGTCTCATTTCCTTCACATTCTGAGGGAATTCGGGTTTCAACCAGCAATGCACGTTTTTCAGTGCTTGGTCCTAAACTACTTCTAACCTGTAAATCAGACTGCGTTACATGAACTGTTGCGGATTTTGGCAATATGCACGTTTGATACAATGTAAGTGGATTAGAGACCTTTCAAATCTTTGACTGTCACGCATAGAATACATGTGGATACTGAAGAACGATCTGGCAAATGATAACCACCTTCTCTTCATGTCACTTTTCTCTTTTAAACTGCAATGCAGTTTCTTATTGCTTGATGTTCAAAACTGCTGGAATGTAACTCCCTCTTCATTATATAAACGGTTACTGCTTTTAACAAGAAGCAGATATCATAGGCCTGTGAATAAGTTACACAGCTTTGCAGACATTTGCTTTCATACATAGAATACATGTGTGTTGTGAATGACTTCAATGTTCTTCTCTTCTCACTCCGAGATGTGTTTCATTCTCTTCGGCTATAGAAAATTCACTGCCAAGCAGGGAGGATGAGTTTGCTGGTTGCAAGAATTGTAAAGCAATGAACTCTGCTTTGAGTGTGTATTAGACAGACCAGCTAGGATTACAAACACCTCTCTTTCCAAACAAATATTCTGGTGCATCCCACCTTTGTGTGTATTGTGAATAAACACAGCAAAGTCGTGTGCTTTCTGTCATCAGCTATTTCCAGGTTACGTTGATTCTGAGTTTTAGAATACAGGTTAAAGGCAAAAGTCTTCCGTATTTCTAGTACTTGAGGTTCTACATGTATGAACTCATTGCAAAGTCTCATTTCCTTCACATTCTGAGAGAATTCGGGTTTTAACAAGAAATGCACATTTTTCAGTGCTTGGTACTAAACTACTTCAAACTTCTTAATCAGACTGCGTGCGATGATCTGTTGCTGATTTTAGCGGTATGCACATATGATACAATGTAAATGGATTAGAGATCTTTCAAATCTGTCACTGTGAAGCATAGAATACATGTGGATTTTGAAGAACTATCTGGCAAATTCTACCCACCTTCTCTTCATGTCACTTTTCTCTTTAAAACCGCAGTGCAGTTTCTTAACGCCTGATGTTCAAAACTGCTGGAATGTAACTCGCTCTTTATTATGTAAACGGTTAGTGCTTTTAACAGTAAGCAGATATCATAGGACTGTGAATAAGTTACACAGCTTTGCAGACATTTGCTTTCATACATACAATACATGTGTGTTGTGAATGACTTCAATGTTCTTCTCTTCTCACTGGCGAGATGTGTTTCATTGTGTCCGGCTACAGAAAATTCACTGCCAAGCAGGCCAGCTGTGTTTGCTGCTTGCAAGAATTGTAAAGCAGTGAACTCTGCTTTGAGTGTGTATTACACAGAACAGCTAGGATTACAAAACTTCTCTTTCCAAACAAGTATTCTGGTGCATCCCATTTTTGTGTGTATTCTGAATAAACACATCAAAGTCGTGTGCGTTCTGTCATCAGCTATTTCCAGGTTACTTTGATTCTCAGTGTTAGAATTGCAATGCAGTCTCTTAAGGCTTGATGTTCAAAACTGCTGGAATGTAACTAGCCCTTTATTATGTAAAGGGTTACTCCTTTTAACAGCAGATATCATAGACCTGTGAATAAGTTACAAATCTTGGCAGACATTTGCTTTCATACATAGAATACATGTGTGCTGTGAATGACTTCAATGTTCTCCTCTTCTCACTGGCGAGATGTGTTTCATTCTGTTCGGCTACAGAAAATTCACTGCCAAGCAGGGAGGATGAGTTTGCTGGTTGCAAGAATTGTAAAGCAGTGAACTTTGCTTTGAGTGTGTATTAGACAGACCAGCTAGGATTATAAACACCTCTCTTTCCAAACAAATATTCTGGTCCATCCCACGTTTGTTTTTATTGTGAATAAATACAGCAAAGTCGTGTGCTTTCTGTCATCAGCTATTTCCAGGATACTTTAATTCTCAGTGTTAGAATACAGGTTAAAGCAAAGGCCTTACCTATTTCTAGTACTTGAGGTTCTACCTGGATGAACTCATTGCAAAGTCTCATTTCCTTCACATTCTGAGAGATTTCGGGTTTTAACCAGCAATGCACGTTTCTCAGTGCTTGGTCCTAAACTACTTCAAACTTCTTAATAAGACTGCGTGAGATGATCTGTTGCGGATTTTAGCGGTATGCACGTATGATACAATGTAAATGGATTAGAGATCTTTGAAATCTTTCACTGTGAAGCATAGAATACATGTGGATTTTGAAGAACCATCTGGCAAATTCTACCCACCTTCTCTTCATGTCACTTTTCTCTTTAAAACTGCAATGCAGTCTCTTAAGTCTTGATGTTCAAAACTGCTGGAATGTAACTAGCTCTTTGTTATGTAAAGGGTTACTGCTTTTACCAGTAAGCAGATATCATAGGCCTGTGAATAAGTTACACAGCTTTGCAGACATTTGCTTTCATACATACAATACATGTGTGTTTTGAATGACTTCAATGTTCTTCTCTTCTCACTGTCGAGATGTGTTTCATTCTGTCCGGCTACAGAAAATTCACTGCCAAGCAGGCAGGCTGAGTTTTCTGCTTGCAAGAATTGTAAAGCAGTGAACTCTGCTTTGAGTGTGTATTAGATAGAGCAGGTAGGATTACAAACACTTCTCTTTCCATACAAATATTCTGGTGCATCCCATCTTTGTGTGTATTGTGAATAAACACATCAAAATCGTGTGCGTTCTGTCATCAGCTATTTCCAGGTTACTTTGATTCTCAGTGTTAGAATACAGGTTAAAGGCAAAGGCTTTCCGTATTTCTAGTACTTGAGGTTCTACATGGATTAACTCGTCGCAAAGTCTCATTTCCTTCACATTCTGAGAGAATTCGGGTTTTAACCAGCAATGCACGTTTTTCAGTGCTTGGTACTAAACTACTTCTAACCTGTAAATCACACTGCGTTAGATGAACTGTTGCGGATTGTAGCAGTATGCACGTATGACACAATGTAAATGGTTTAGAGATCTTACAACTATTTCACTGTCAAGCATAGAATACATGTGGATTTGGAAGAACTATCTGCCAATTCTAACCACATTCTCTTCATGTCACTCTTCTCTTTAAAACCGCAATGCAGTTTCTTAATGCTTGATGTTCAAAACTGCTGGAATGTAACTCGCTCTTTATTATGTAAACGGTGACTGCTTCTAACAGTAAGCAGATATCATAGGACTGTGAATAAGTTACACAGCTTTGCAGACATTTGCTTTCATACACACAATACATGTGTGTTTTGAATGACTTCAATGTTCTTCTATTCTCACTGGCGAGATGTGTTTCATTGTGTCCGGCTACAGAAAATTCACTGCAAAGCAGGCAGGCTGAGTTTGCTGCTTGCAAGAATTGTAAAGCAGTGAACTCTGCTTTGAGTGTGTATTAAACAGAAGAGCTAGGATTACAGACACTTCTCTTTCCAAACAAATATTCTGGTGCATCCCATCTTTGTGTGTATTGTGACTAAACACAGCAAAGTCGTGTGCTTTCTGTCATCAGCTATTTCCAGGTTACTTTGATTCTCAGTGTTAGAATACAGGTTAGAGGGAAAGGCCTTCCCTATTTCTTGTACTTGAGGTTCTACATGGATGAACTCATTGGAAAGTCTCATTTCCTTCACATTCTGAGAGATTTCGGGTTTTAACCAGCGATGCACGTTTTTCTGTGCTTGGTACTAAACTACTTCTAACCTGTAAATCAGACTGCGTTAGATGAACTGTTGCGAATTGTAGCAGTATGCACGTATGACACAATGTAAATGGTTTAGAGATCTTTCAACTATTTCACTGTCAAGCATAGAATACATGTGGATTTGGAAGAACTATCTGCCAATTCTAACCACATTCTCTTCATGTCACTTTTCTCTTTAAAACCTCAATGCAGTTTCTTAACGCTTGATGTTCAAAACTGCTGGAATGTAACTCGCTCTTTATTATGTAAACGGTTACTGCTTTTAACAGTAAGCAGATATCATAGGACTGTGAATAAGTTACACAGCTTTGCAGACATTTCCTTTCATACGTACAATACATGCGTGTTGTGAATGACTTCAATGTTCTCCTCGTCTCACTGGCGAGATGTGTTTCATTCTGTTGGGTTTCAGAAAATTCACTGCCAAGCAGGGTGAATAAATTTGCTGCTTGCAAGAATTGTAAAGCAGTGAACTCTGCTTTGAGTGTGTATTACACAGAACAGCTAGGATTACAATCACTTCTCTTTCCAAACAAATATTCTGGTGCATCCCACATTTGTGTTTATTGTGAATAAACACATCAAAGTCGTGTGCGTTCTGTCATCAGCTATTTCCAGGTTACTTTGATTCTCAGTGTTAGAATACAAGTTAAAGGCAAAGGCCTTCCCTATTTCTAGTACTTGAGGTTCTACGTGGATGAACTCATTGCAAAGTCTCATTTCCTTCACATTCTGAGGGAATTCGGGTTTCAACCAGCAATGCACGTTTTTCAGTGCTTGGTCCTAAACTACTTCTAACCTGTAAATCAGACTGCGTTACATGAACTGTTGCGGATTTTGGCAATATGCACGTTTGATACAATGTAAGTGGATTAGAGACCTTTCAAATCTTTGACTGTCACGCATAGAATACATGTGGATACTGAAGAACGATCTGGCAAATGATAACCACCTTCTCTTCATGTCACTTTTCTCTTTTAAACTGCAATGCAGTTTCTTATTGCTTGATGTTCAAAACTGCTGGAATGTAACTCCCTCTTCATTATATAAACGGTTACTGCTTTTAACAAGAAGCAGATATCATAGGCCTGTGAATAAGTTACACAGCTTTGCAGACATTTGCTTTCATACATAGAATACATGTGTGTTGTGAATGACTTCAATGTTCTTCTCTTCTCACTCCGAGATGTGTTTCATTCTCTTCGGCTATAGAAAATTCACTGCCAAGCAGGGAGGATGAGTTTGCTGGTTGCAAGAATTGTAAAGCAATGAACTCTGCTTTGAGTGTGTATTAGACAGACCAGCTAGGATTACAAACACCTCTCTTTCCAAACAAATATTCTGGTGCATCCCACCTTTGTGTGTATTGTGAATAAACACAGCAAAGTCGTGTGCTTTCTGTCATCAGCTATTTCCAGGTTACGTTGATTCTCAGTTTTAGAATACAGGTTAAAGGCAAAAGTCTTCCGTATTTCTAGTACTTGAGGTTCTACATGTATGAACTCATTGCAAAGTCTCATTTCCTTCACATTCTGAGAGAATTCGGGTTTTAACAAGAAATGCACATTTTTCAGTGCTTGGTACTAAACTACTTCAAACTTCTTAATCAGACTGCGTGCGATGATCTGTTGCTGATTTTAGCGGTATGCACATATGATACAATGTAAATGGATTAGAGATCTTTCAAATCTGTCACTGTGAAGCATAGAATACATGTGGATTTTGAAGAACTATCTGGCAAATTCTACCCACCTTCTCTTCATGTCACTTTTCTCTTTAAAACCGCAGTGCAGTTTCTTAACGCCTGATGTTCAAAACTGCTGGAATGTAACTCGCTCTTTATTATGTAAACGGTTAGTGCTTTTAACAGTAAGCAGATATCATAGGACTGTGAATAAGTTACACAGCTTTGCAGACATTTGCTTTCATACATACAATACATGTGTGTTGTGAATGACTTCAATGTTCTTCTCTTCTCACTGGCGAGATGTGTTTCATTGTGTCCGGCTACAGAAAATTCACTGCCAAGCAGGCCAGCTGTGTTTGCTGCTTGCAAGAATTGTAAAGCAGCGAACTCTGCTTTGAGTGTGTATTAGACAGCGCAGCTAGGATTACAAACACTTCTCTTTCCAAACAAATATTTTGGTGCATCCCGTCTTTGTGTGTATTCTGAATAAACACAGCAAAGTCGTGTGCGTTCTGTCATCAGCTATTTCCAGGTTACTTTGATTCTCAGTGTTTGAATTGCAATGCAGTCTCTTAAGGCTTGATGTTCAAAACTGCTGGAATGTAACTAGCCCTTTATTATGTAAAGGGTTACTGCTTTTAACAGCAGATATCATAGGCCTGTGAATAAGTTACAAATCTTGGCAGACATTTGCTTTCATACATAGAATACATGTGTGTTGTGAATGACTTCAAATGTTCTACTCTTCTCACTGACGAGATGTGTTTCATTCTGTTCGGCTACAGAAAATTCACTGCCAAGCAGGGAGGATGAGTTTGCTGGTTGCAAAAATTGTAAAGCCGTGAACTTTGCTTTGAGTGTGTATTAGACAGACCAGCTAGGATTACAAACTTCTCTCTTTCCAAACAAATATTCTGGTGCATCCCACGTTTGTTTGTATTGTGAATAAATACAGCAAAGTCGTGTGCTTTCTGTCATCAGCTATTTCCAGGATACTTTAATTCTCAGTGTTAGAATACAGGTTAAAGGCAAAGGCCTTCCGTATTTCTAGTACTTGAGGTTCTACATGGATTAACTCATTGCAAAGTCTCATTTCCTTCACATTCTGAGAGATTTCGGGTTTTAACCAGCAATGCACGTTTCTCATTGCTTGGTCCTAAACTACTTCAAACTTCTTAATTAGACTGCGTGAGATGATCTGTTGCGGATTTTAGCAGTATGCACGTATGATACAATGTAAATGGATTAGAGATCTTTCAAATCTTTCACTGTGAAGGATAGAATACATGTGGATTTTGAAGAACAATCTGGCAAATTCTACCCACCTTCTCTTCATCTCACTTTTCTCTTTAAAACTGCAATGCAGTCTCTTAAGTCTTGATGTTCAAAACTGCTGGAATGTAACTAGCTCTTTGTTATGTAAAGGGTTACTGCTTTTACCAGTAAGCAGATATCATAGGCCTGTGAATAAGTTACACAGCTTTGCAGACATTTGCTTTCATACATACAATACATGTGTGTTTTGAATGACTTCAATGTTCTTCTCTTCTCACTGTCGAGATGTGTTTCATTCTGTCTGGCTACAGAAAATTCACTGCCAAGCAGGCAGGCTGACTTTTCTGCTTGCAAGAATTGTAAAGCAGTGAACTCTGCTTTGAGTGTGTATTAGATAGAGCAGGTAGGATTACAAACACTTCTCTTTCCAAACAAATATTCTGGTGCATCCCATCTTTGTGTGTATTGTGAATAAACACATCAAAATCGTGTGCGTTCTGTCATCAGCTATTTCCAGGTTACTTTGATTCTCAGTGTTAGAATACAGGTTAAAGGCAAAGGCTTTCCGTATTTCTAGTACTTGAGGTTCTACATGGATTAACTCGTCGCAAAGTCTCATTTCCTTCACATTCTGAGAGAATTCGGGTTTTAACCAGCAATGCACGTTTTTCAGTGCTTGGTACTAAACTACTTCTAACCTGTAAATCACACTGCGTTAGATGAACTGTTGCGGATTGTAGCAGTATGCACGTATGACACAATGTAAATGGTTTAGAGATCTTACAACTATTTCACTGTCAAGCATAGAATACATGTGGATTTGGAAGAACTATCTGCCAATTCTAACCACATTCTCTTCATGTCACTCTTCTCTTTAAAACCGCAATGCAGTTTCTTAATGCTTGATGTTCAAAACTGCTGGAATGTAACTCGCTCTTTATTATGTAAACGGTGACTGCTTCTAACAGTAAGCAGATATCATAGGACTGTGAATAAGTTACACAGCTTTGCAGACATTTGCTTTCATACACACAATACATGTGTGTTTTGAATGACTTCAATGTTCTTCTATTCTCACTGGCGAGATGTGTTTCATTGTGTCCGGCTACAGAAAATTCACTGCAAAGCAGGCAGGCTGAGTTTGCTGCTTGCAAGAATTGTAAAGCAGTGAACTCTGCTTTGAGTGTGTATTAAACAGAAGAGCTAGGATTACAGACACTTCTCTTTCCAAACAAATATTCTGGTGCATCCCATCTTTGTGTGTATTGTGACTAAACACAGCAAAGTCGTGTGCTTTCTGTCATCAGCTATTTCCAGGTTACTTTGATTCTCAGTGTTAGAATACAGGTTAGAGGGAAAGGCCTTCCCTATTTCTTGTACTTGAGGTTCTACATGGATGAACTCATTGGAAAGTCTCATTTCCTTCACATTCTGAGAGATTTCGGGTTTTAACCAGCGATGCACGTTTTTCTGTGCTTGGTACTAAACTACTTCTAACCTGTAAATCAGACTGCATTAGATGAACTGTTGCGAATTGTAGCAGTATGCACGTATGACACAATGTAAATGGTTTAGAGATCTTTCAACTATTTCACTGTCAAGCATAGAATACATGTGGATTTGGAAGAACTATCTGCCAATTCTAACCACATTCTCTTCATGTCACTTTTCTCTTTAAAACCTCAATGCAGTTTCTTAACGCTTGATGTTCAAAACTGCTGGAATGTAACTCGCTCTTTATTATGTAAACGGTTACTGCTTTTAACAGTAAGCAGATATCATAGGACTGTGAATAAGTTACACAGCTTTGCAGACATTTCCTTTCATACGTACAATACATGCGTGTTGTGAATGACTTCAATGTTCTCCTCGTCTCACTGGCGAGATGTGTTTCATTCTGTTGGGTTTCAGAAAATTCACTGCCAAGCAGGGTGAATAAGTTTGCTGCTTGCAAGAATTGTAAAGCAGTGAACTCTGCTTTGAGTGTGTATTACACAGAACAGCTAGGATTACAATCACTTCTCTTTCCAAACAAATATTCTGGTGCATCCCACATTTGTGTTTATTGTGAATAAACACATCAAAGTCGTGTGCGTTCTGTCATCAGCTATTTCCAGGTTACTTTGATTCTCAGTGTTAGAATACAAGTTAAAGGCAAAGGCCTTCCCTATTTCTAGTACTTGAGGTTCTACGTGGATGAACTCATTGCAAAGTCTCATTTCCTTCACATTCTGAGGGAATTCGGGTTTCAACCAGCAATGCACGTTTTTCAGTGCTTGGTCCTAAACTACTTCTAACCTGTAAATCAGACTGCGTTACATGAACTGTTGCGGATTTTGGCAATATGCACGTTTGATACAATGTAAGTGGATTAGAGACCTTTCAAATCTTTGACTGTCACGCATAGAATACATGTGGATACTGAAGAACGATCTGGCAAATGATAACCACCTTCTCTTCATGTCACTTTTCTCTTTTAAACTGCAATGCAGTTTCTTATTGCTTGATGTTCAAAACTGCTGGAATGTAACTCCCTCTTCATTATATAAACGGTTACTGCTTTTAACAAGAAGCAGATATCATAGGCCTGTGAATAAGTTACAGAGCTTTGCAGACATTTGCTTTCATACATAGAATACATGTGTGTTGTGAATGACTTCAATGTTCTTCTCTTCTCACTCCGAGATGTGTTTCATTCTCTTCGGCTATAGAAAATTGACTGCCAAGCAGGGAGGATGAGTTTGCTGGTTGCAAGAATTGTAAAGCAATGAACTCTGCTTTGAGTGTGTATTAGACAGACCAGCTAGGATTACAAACACCTCTCTTTCCAAACAAATATTCTGGTGCATCCCACCTTTGTTTGTATTGTGAATAAACACAGCAAAGTCGTGTGCTTTCTGTCATCAGCTATTTTCAGGTTACGTTGATTCTCAGTTTTAGAATACAGGTTAAAGGCAAAAGCCTTCCCTATTTCTAGTACTTGAGGTTCTACATGTATGAACTCATTGCAAAGTCTCATTTCCTTCACATTCTGAGAGAATTCGGGTTTTAACAAGCAATGCACGTTTTTCAGTGCTTGGTACTAAACTACTTCTAACCTGTAAATCAGACTGCGTTAGATGAACTGTTGCGGATTTTAGCAATATGCACGTATGACACAATGTAAATGGTTTAGAGATCTTTCAACTATTTCACTGTCAAGCATAGAATACATGTGGATTTGGAAGAACTATCTGCCAATTCTAATCACATTCTCTTCATGTCACTTTTCTCTTTAAAACCGCAATGCAGTTTCTTAATGCCTGATGTTCAAAACGGTTGGAATGTAACTAGCTCTGTATTATGTAAAGGGTTACTGCTTTTAATAGTAAGCAGATATCATAGGCCTGTGAATAAGTTACACAGCTTTGCAGACGTTTGCTTTCATACATAGAATACAAGTGTGTTGTGAATGACTTCAATGTTCTTCTCTTCTCACTGGCGAGATGTGTTTCATTCTGTCCGGCTACAGAAAATTCAATGCCAAGCAGGCAGGCTGAGTTTTCTGCTTGCAAGAATTGTAAAGCAGTAAACTCTGCTTTGAGTGTGTATTAGACAGAGCAGCTAGGATTACAAACACTTCTCTTTCCAAACAAATATTCTGGTGCATGCCATCTTTGTGTGTATTGTGAATAAACACATCAAAGTCGTGTGCGTTCTGTCATCAGCTATTTCCAGGTTACTTTGATTCTCAGTGTTAGAATACAGGTTAAAGGCAAATGCCTTCCATATTTCTAGTATTTAATGTTCTACGTGGATGAACTCATTGCAAAGTCTCATTTCCTTCACATTCTGAGAGAATTCGGGTTTTAACCAGCAATGCACGTTTTTCAGTGCTTGGTACTAAACTACTTCAAACTTCTTAATCAGACTGGGTGAGATGATCTGTTGCGGATGTTAGCGGTATGCACGTATGTTACAATGTAAATGGATTACAGATCTTTCAAATCTGTCACTGTTAACCATAGAATACATGTGGATTTTGAAGAACTATCTGGCAAATTCTACCCACCTTCTCTTCATGTCACTTTTCTCTTTAAAACTGTAATGCAGTCTCTTAAGGCTTGATGTTCAAAACTGCTGGAATGTAACTCGCTCTTTATTATGTAAATGGTTACTGCTTTTAACAGTAAGCAGGCATCATAGGACTGTGAATAAGTTACACAGCTTTGCAGAAATTTTCTTTCATACGTAGAATACATGTGTGTTGTGAATGACTTCAATGTTCTTCTCTTCTCACTGGCGAGATGTGTTTCATTCTGTCCGGCTACAGAAAATTCACTGCCAAGCAGGGAGGACGAGTTTGCTGGTTGCAAGAATTGCAAAGGAGTGAACTCTGCTTTGAGTGTGTATTAGACAGACCAGCTAGGATTACAAACACCTCTCTTTCCAAACAAATATTCTGGTTCATCCCACGTTTGTTTGTATTGTGAATAAACACAGCAAAGTCGTGTGCTTTCTGTCATCAGCTATTTCCAGGTTACTTTGATTCTCAGTGTTAGAATACAGGTTAAAAGCAAAAGCCTTCCCGATTTCTAGTACTTGAGGTTCTACATGTATGAACTCATTGCAAAGTCTCATTTCCTTCACATTCTGAGAGATTTCGGGTTTTAACCAGCAATGCACGTCTTTCAGTGCTTGGTACTAAACTTCTTCAAACTTCTTAATCAGACTCCGTAAGATGATCTGTTGCTGATTTTAGCAGTATGCACGTATGATACAATGTAAATGGATTAGAGATCTTTCAAATCTTTCACTGTGAAGCATAGAATACATGTGGATTTTGAAGAACTGTCTGGCAAATTCTACCCACATTCTCTTCATGTCACTTTTCTCTTTAAAACTGCAATGCAGTCTCTTAAGGCTTGATGTTCAAAACTGCTGGAATGTAACTAGCTCTTTATTATGTAAAGGGTTACTGCTTTTAACAGTAAGCAGATATCATAGGCAGGTGAATAAGTTACACAGCTTTGCAAACATTTGCTTTCATACATAGAATACATGTGTGTTGTGAATGACTTCAATGTTCTTCTCTTCTCACTGGCGAGATGTGTTTCATTCTGTCCGGCTACAGAAAATTCAGTGCCAAGCAGGCAGGCTGAGTTTTCTGCTTGCAAGAATTGTAAAGCAGTAAACTCTGCTTTGAGAGTGTATTAGACAGAGCAGCTAGGATTACAAACACTTCTCTTTCCAAACAAATATTCTGGTGCATCCCATCTTTGTGTGTATTATGAATAAACACAGCAAAGTGGTGTGCTTTCTGTCATCAGCTATTTCCAGGTTACTTTGATTCTCTGTGTTAGAATACAGGTTAAAGGCAAAGGCCTTCCCTATTTCTAGTACTTAAGGTTCTACATGGATGAACTCATTGCAAAGTCTCATTTCCTTCACATTCTGAGAGATTTCGGGTTTTAACCAGCAATGCACGTTTTTCAGTGCTTGGTACTAAACTACTTCAAACTTCTTAATCAGACTGCGAGAGATGATCTGTTGCGGATTTTAGCAGTATGCACGTATGATACAATGTAAATGGATTAGGGATCTTTCAAATATTTCACTGTGAGGCATAATAT
Source organism: Eospalax fontanierii (assembly GCA_035773235.1). Classification (NCBI taxonomy): domain Eukaryota; kingdom Metazoa; phylum Chordata; class Mammalia; order Rodentia; family Spalacidae; genus Eospalax; species Eospalax fontanierii. The sequence goes on along the minus strand of CM069554.1, from coordinate 1,165,436 downwards.
ACATGTGGATTTTGAAGAACTATCTGGCAAATGATAACCACCTTCTCTTCATGTCACATTTCTCTTTAAAACTGCAATGCAGTCTCTTAAGGCTTGATGTTCAAAACTGCTGGAATGTAACTAGCTCCTTATTATGTAAAGGGTTACTGCTTTTAAGAGTAAGCAGATATCATAGGCCTGTGAATAAGTTACACAGCTTTGCAGACATTTGCTTTCATACATAGAATACATGTGTGCTGTGAATGACTTCAATGTTCTTCTCTTCTCACTGGCGAGATGTGTTTCATTCGGTCCGGCTACAGAAAATTCACTGCCAAGCAGGCAGGCTGAGTTTTCTGCTTGCAAGAATTGTAAAGCAGTGAACTCTGATTTGAGTGTGTATTAGACAGAGCAGCTAGGATTACAAACACTTCCCTTTCCAAACAAATATTCTGGTGCATCCCATCTTTGTGTGTATTGTGAATAAACACGTCAAAGTCGTGTGCGTTCTGTCATCAGCTATTTCCACGTTACTTTCTCAGTGTTAGAATACAGGTTAAAGGCAAAGGCCTTCCCTATTTCTAGTACTTTACGTTCTACATGTAGGAACTCATTGCAAAGTCTCATTTCCTTCACATTCTGAGAGAATTCGGGTTTTAACCAGCAATGAACGTTTTTTACTGCTTGGTACTAAACTACTTCAAACTTCTTAATCAGACTGCGTGAGAGGATCTGTTGCGGATTTTAGCGGTATGCACGTATGATACAATGTAAATGGATTAGAGATCTTTCAACTCTGTCACTGTGTTGCATAGAATACATGTGGATTTTGAAGAACTATCTGGCAAGTTCTACCCACCTTCTCTTCATGTCACTTTTCTCTTTAAAACTGCAATGCAGTCTATTAAGGCTTGATGTTCAAAACTTCTGGAATGTAACTAGGTCTTTATTATGTAAAGGGTTACTGCTTTTAACAGTAAGCAGATATCATAGGCCTGTGAATTAGTTACACAGCTTTGCAGACATTTGCTTTCATACATAGAATACATGTGTGTTGGGAATGACTTCAATGTTCTTCTCTTCTCACTGTCGAGATGTGTTTCATTCTGTCCGGCTACAGAAAATTCACTGCCAAGCAGGCAGGCTGAGTTTTCTGCTTGCAAGAATTGTAAAGCAGTGAACTCTGCTTTGAGTGTGTATTATACAGAGCAGCTAGGATTACAAACACTTCTCTTTCCAAACAAATATTCTTGATGCATCCCATCTTTGTGTGTATTGTGAATAAAGACATCAAAGTCGTGTGCGTTCTGTCAACAGCTATTTCCAGGTTACTTTGATTCTCAGTGTTAGAATACAGGTTAAAGGCAAAGGCCTTCCCTGTTTCTAGTACTTGAGGTTCTACATGGATGAACTCATTGCAAAGTCTCATTTCCTTCACATTCTGAGAGAATTCGGGTTTTAACCAGCAAGGCACGTTTTTCAGTGCTTGGTGCTAAACTACTTCTAACCTGTAAATCAGACTGCGTTAGAGGAACTGTTGCGGATTGTAGCAGTATGCACGTATGACACAATGTAAATGGTTTAGAGATCTTTCAACTATTTCACTGTCAAGCATAGAATACATGTGGATTTGGAAGAACTATCTGCCAATTCTAACCACATTCTATTCATGTCACTTTTCTTTTTAAAACCGCAATGCAGTTTCTTAACGCTTGATGTTCAAAACTGCTGGAATGTAACTCGCTCTTTATTATGTAAACGGTTACTGCTTTTAACAGTAAGCAGATATCATAGGACTGTGAATAAGTTACACAGCTTTGCAGACATTTTCTTTCATACGTAGAATACATGTGTGTTGTGAATGACTTCAATGTTCTTCTCTTCTCACTGGCGAGATGTGTTTCATTCGGTCCGGCTACAGAAAATTCACTGCCAAGCAGGCAGGCTGAGTTTTCTGCTTGCAAGAATTGTAAAGCAGTGAACTCTGCTTTGAGTGTGTATTAGACAGAGCAGCTAGGATTACCAACACTTCTCTTTCCAAACAAATATTCTGGTGCATCCCATCTTTCTGTGTATTGTGAATAAACACAGCAAAGTCGTGTGCTTTCTGTCATCAGCTATTTCCAGGTTACTTTGATTCTCAGTGTTAGAATACAGGTTAGAGACAAAGGCCTTCCCTATTTCTAGTAATTGAGGTTCTACATGGATGAACTCATTGAAATGTCTCATTTCCTTCACATTCTGAGAGAATTCAGGTTTTAACCAGCAATGGACGTTTTTCAGTGCTTGGTACTAAACTACTTATAACCTGTAAATCAGACTGCCTTAGATGAACTGTTGCGTATTTTGGCAGTATGCACGTATGATACAATGTATTTGGACTAGAGAATGTTCAAATCTTTCACTGTGAAGCATAGAATACATGTGGATTTTGAAGAACTATGTGGCAAATGATAACCACCTTCTCTTCATGTCACATTTCTCTTTAAAACTGCAATGCAATTTCTTAATGCCTGATGTTCAAAACTGTTGGAATGTAACTAGCTCTTTATTATGTAAAGGGTTACTGCTTTTAACAGTAAGCAGATATCATAGGCCTGTGAATAAGTTACACAGCTTTGCAGACATTTGCTTTCATACATAGAATACATGTGTGTTGTGAATGACTTCAATGTTCTTCTCTTCTCACTGGCGAGATGTGTTTCATTCTGTCCGGCTACAGAAAATTCACTGCCAAGCAGGCAGGCTGAGTTTTCTGCTTGCAAGAATTGTAGAGCAGTGAACTCTGCTTTGAGTGTGTATTAGACAGAGCAGCTAGGATTACAAACACTTCTCTTTCCAAACAAATATTCTGGTGCATCCCATCTTTGTGTGTATTGTGAATAAAGACATCAAAGTCGTGTGCGTTCTGTCATCAGCTATTTCCAGTTTACTTTGATTCTCAGTGTTAGAATACAGGTTAAAGGCAAAGGCCTTCCCTGTTTCTAGTACTTGAGGTTCTACATGGATGAACTCATTGCAAAGTCTCATTTCCTTCACATTCTGAGAGAATTCGGGTTTTAACCAGCAAGGCACGTTTTTCAGTGTTTGGTGCTAAACTACTTCTAACCTGTAAATCAGACTGCGTTAGAGGAACTGTTGCGGATTGTAGCAGTATGCACGTATGACACAATGTAAATGGTTTAGAGATCTTTCAACTATTTCACTGTCAAGCATAGAATACATGTGGATTTGGAAGAACTATCTGCCAATTATAACCACATTCTATTCATGTCACTTTTCTTTTTAAAACCGCAATGCAGTTTCTTAACGCTTGATGTTCAAAACTGCTGGAATGTAACTCGCTCTTTATTATGTAAACGGTTACTGCTTTTAACAGTAAGCAGATATCATAGGACTGTGAATAAGTTACACAGCTTTGCAGACATTTTCTTTCATACGTAGAATACATGTGTGTTGTGAATGACTTCAATGTTCTTCTCTTCTCACTGGCGAGATGTGTTTCATTCGGTCCGGCTACAGAAAATTCACTGCCAAGCAGGCAGGCTGAGTTTTCTGCTTGCAAGAATTGTAAAGCAGTGAACTCTGCTTTGAGTGTGTATTAGATAGAGCAGCTAGGATTACCAACACTTCTCTTTCCAAACAAATATTCTGGTGCATCCCATCTTTCTGTGTATTGTGAATAAACACATTAAAGTCGTGTGCGTTCTGCCATCAGCTATTTCCAGGTTACTTTGATTCTCTGTGTTAGAATACAGGTTAAAGGCAAAGGCCTTCCCTATTTCTAGTTCTTGAGGTTCTACATGGATGAACTCATTGCAAAGTCTCATTTCCTTCACATTCTGAGAGAATTCGGGTTTTAACCAGCAATGCACGTTTTTCAGTGCTTGGTGCTAAACTACTTCTAACCTGTAAATCAGACTGCGTTAGAGGAATTGTTGCGGATTTTAGCAGTATGCACGTATGACACAATGTAAATGGATTAGGGATCTTTCAAATCTTTCACTGTGAAGCATAGAATACATGTGGATTTGGAAGGACTATCTGCCAATTCTAACCACATTCTCTTCATGTCACTTTTCTCTTTAAAACCGCAATGCAGTTTCTTAACGCTTGATATTCAAAACTGCTGGAATGTAACTCGCTCTATAGAATACATGTGTGTTGTGAATGACTTCAATGTTCTTCTCTTCTCACTGGCGAGATGTGTTTCATTCTGTCCGGTTACAGAAAAATCACTGCCAAGCAGGCAGGCTGAGTTTTCTGCTTGCAAGAATTGTAAAGCAGTGAACTCTGCTTTGAGTGTGTATTAGACAGACCAGCTAGGATTACAAACACCTCTCTTTCCAAACAAATATTCAGGTGCATCCCACCTTTGTTTGTATTGTGAATAAACACAGCAAAGTCGTGTGCTTTCTGTCATCAGCTATTTCCATGTTACTTTGATTCTCAGTGTTAGAATTGCAATGCAGTGTCTTAAGGCTTGATGTTCAAAACTTCTGGAATGTAACTAGCCCTTTATTATGTAAAGGGGTACTGCTTTTTACAGCACATATCATAGGCCTGTGAATAAGTTACAAAGCTTTGCAGACATTTGCTTTCATAAATACAATTCATGTGTGTTTTGAATGACTTCAATGTTCTTCTATTCTCACTGGCGAGATGTGTTTCATTGTGTCCGGCTACAGAAAATTCACTGCAAAGCAGGCAGGCTGAGTTTGCTGCTTGCAAGAATTGTAAAGCAGTGAACTCTGCTTTGAGTGTGTATTAAACAGAACAGCTAGGATTACAAACACTTCTCTTCCCAAACAAATATTCTGGTGCATCCCATCTTTGTGTGTATTGTGAATAAACACAGCAAAGTCGTGTGCTTTCTGTCATCAGCTATTTCCAGGTTACTTTGATTCTCAGTGTTAGAATACAGGTTAGAGACAAAGGCCTTCCCTATTTCTAGTAATTGAGGTTCTACATGGATGAACTCATTGCAATGTCTCATTTCCTTCACATTCTGAGAGAATTCAGGTTTTAACCAGCAATGGACGTTTTTCAGTGCTTGGTACTAAACTACTTATAACCTGTAAATCAGACTGCCTTAGATGAACTGTTGCGTATTTTGGCAGTATGCACGTATGATACAATGTATTTGGACTAGAGAACGTTCAAATCTTTCACTGTGAAGCATAGAATACATGTGGATTTTGAAGAACTATGTGGCAAATGATAACCACCTTCTCTTCATGTCACATTTCTCTTTAAAACTGCAATGCAATTTCTTAATGCCTGATGTTCAAAACTGTTGGAATGTAACTAGCTCTTTATTATGTAAAGGGTTACTGCTTTTAACAGTAAGCAGATATCATAGGCCTGTGAATAAGTTACACAGCTTTGCAGACATTTGCTTTCATACATAGAATACATGTGTGTTGTGAATGACTTCAATGTTCTTCTCTTCTCACTGGCGAGATGTGTTTCATTCTCTCCGGTTACAGAAAATTCACTGCCAAGCAGGCAGGCTGAGTTTTCTGCTTGCAAGAATTGTAAAGCAGTGAACTCTGCTTTGAGTGTGTATTAGACAGAGCAGCTAGGATTACAAACACCTCTCTTTCCAAACAAATATTCTGGTACATGCCATCTTTGTGTGTATTGTGAATAAACACATCAAAGTCGTGTGCGTTCTGTCATCAGGTATTTCCAGGTTACTTTGATGCTCAGTGTTAGAATACAGGTTAAAGGCAAAGGCCTTCCCTATTTCTAGTACTTGAGGTTCTACATGGATGAACTCATTGCAAAGTCTCATTTCCTTCACATTCTGAGACAATTCGGGTTTTAAGCAGCAATGCACGTTTTTCAGTGCTTGGTACTAAACTACTTCTAACCTGTAAATCAGACTGCGTTAGATGAACTGTTGCGGATTTTAGCAGTATGCCCGTATGACAGAATGTAAATGGTTTAGAGATCTTTCAACTATTTCACTGTCAAGCATAGAATACATGTGGATTTGGAAGAACTATCTGCCAATTCTAACCACATTCTCTTCATGTCACTTTTCTCTTTAAAACCGCAATGGAGTTCTTTAACGCTTGATGTTCAAAACTGCTGGAATGTAACTCGCTCTTTATTATGTAAACGGTTACTGCTTTCAAGAGTAAGCAGATATCATAGGCCTGTGAATAAGTTACACAGCTTTGCAGACATTTGCTTTCATACATAGAATACATGTGTGTTGTGAATGACTTCAATGTTCTTCTCTTCTCACTGGCGAGATGTGTTTCATTCTGTCGGGCTACAGAAAATTCACTGCCAAGCAGGCAGGCTGAGTTTTCTGCTTGCAAGAATTGTAAAGCAGTGAACTCTGCTTTGAGTGTGTATTAAACAGAGCACCTAGGATTACAAACACTTCTTTTTCCAAACAAATATTCTGATGCATCCCATCTTTGTGTGTATTGTGAATAAACACATCAAAGTCGTGTGCGTTCTGTCATCAGCTATTTCCAGGTTACTTTGATTCTCAGTGTTAGAATACAGGTTAAAGGCAAAGGCCTTCCCTATTCTAGTACTTGAGGTTCTACATGGATGAACTCATTGCAAAGTCTCATTTCCGTTACATTCTGAGAGAATTCGGGTTTTAACCAGCTATGCAGGTTTTTCAGTGCTTGGTACTAAACTACTTCTAACCTGTAAATCAGACTGCCTTAGATGAACTGTTGTGGATTTTAGCATTATGCACGTATGACACAATGTAAATGGTTTAGAGACCTTCCAAATCTTTCACTGTCACGCATAGAATACATGTGGATATTGAAGAACGATCTGGCAAATGATAACCACTTTCTCTTGATGTCACTTTTCTCTTTAAAACCACAATGCAGTTTCTTAACGCTTGATGTTCAAAACTGCTGGAATGTAACTCGCTCTTTATTATGTAAACAGTTGCTGCTTTTAACAGTAAGCAGATATCATAGGTGTGTAAATAAGTTACACAGCTTTGCAGACATTTGCTTTCATACATACAATACATGTGTGTTGTGAATGACTTCAATGTTCTTCTCTTCTCACTGGCGAGATGTGTTTCATTCTGTTCGGCTACAGAAAATTCACTGCCAAGCAGGGAGGATGAGTTTGCTGGTTGCAAGAATTGTAAAGCAGTGAACTCTGCTTTGAGTGTGTATTAGACAGACCAGCTAGGATTACAAACACCTCTCTTTCCAAACAAATATTCTGGTTCATCCCACGTTTGTTTGTATTGTGAATAAACACAGCAAAGTCGTGTGCTTTCTGTCATCAGCTATTTCCAGGTTACTTTGATTCTCAGTGTTAGAATACAGGTTAAAAGCAAAAGCCTTCCCGATTTCTAGTACTTGAGGTTCTACATGTATGAACTCATTGCAAAGTCTCATTTCCTTCACATTCTGAGAGATTTCGGGTTTTAACCAGCAATGCACGTCTTTCAGTGCTTGGTACTAAACTTCTTCAAACTTCTTAATCAGACTCCGTAAGATGATCTGTTGCTGATTTTAGCAGTATGCACGTATGATACAATGTAAATGGATTAGAGATCTTTCAAATCTTTCACTGTGAAGCATAGAATACATGTGGATTTTGAAGAACTGTCTGGCAAATTCTACCCACATTCTCTTCATGTCACTTTTCTCTTTAAAACTGCAATGCAGTCTCTTAAGGCTTGATGTTCAAAACTGCTGGAATGTAACTAGCTCTTTATTATGTAAAGGGTTACTGCTTTTATCAGTAAGCAGATATCATAGGCAGGTGAATAAGTTACACAGCTTTGCAAACATTTGCTTTCATACATAGAATACATGTGTGTTGTGAATGACTTCAATGTTCTTCTCTTCTCACTGGCGAGATGTGTTTCATTCTGTCCAGCTACAGAAAATTCAGTGCCAAGCAGGCCGGCTGAGTTTTCTGCTTGCAAGAATTGTAAAGCAGTAAACTCTGCTTTGAGAGTGTATTAGACAGAGCAGCTAGGATTACAAACACTTCTCTTTCCAAACAAATATTCTGGTGCATGCCATCTTTGTGTGTATTGTGAATAAACACATCAAAGTCGTGTGCGTTCTGTCATCAGCTATTTCCAGGTTACTTTGATTCTCAGTGTTAGAATACAGGTTAGAGGGAAAGGCATTCCCTATTTCTAGTACTTGACGTTCTACATGGATGAACTCATTGCAAAGTCTCATTTCCTTCACATTCTGAGAGATTTGGGTTTTAACCAGCAATGCACGTTTTTCAGTGCTTGGTACTAAACTACTTCTAACCTGTAAATCAGACTGCGTTAGATGAACTGTTTCGGATTTTAGCAGTATGCACGTATGATACAATGTAAATGGATTAGAGACCTTTCAAATCTTTCACTGTCAAGCACAGAATACATGTGGATTTTGAAGGACTATCTGGCAAATGATAACCAACTTCTCTTCATGTCACATTTCTCTTTGAAACTGCAAAGCAGTTTCTTAATGCCTGATGTTCAAAACTGCTGGAATGTAACTAGCTCTTTATTGTGTAAAGGGTTACTGCTTTTAACAGCAGATATCATAGGCCTGTGAATAAGTTACAAAGCTTTGCAGACATTTGCTTTCATACATAGAATACATGTGTGTGTGAATGACTTCAATGTTCTCCTCTTCTCACTGGCGAGATGTGTTTCATTCTGTTCGGCTACAGAAAATTCACTGCCAAGCAGGGAGCATGGGTTTCCTGGTTACAAGAATTGTAAAGCAGTGAACTCTGCTTTGAGTGTGTATTAGACAGACCAGCTAGGATTACAAACACCTCTCTTTCCAAACAAATATTCTGGTGCATCCCACCTTTGTTTGTATTGTCAATAAACACAGCAAAGTCGTGTGCTTTCTGTCATCAGCTATTTCCAGGTTACTTTGATTCTCAGTGTTAGAATACAGGTTAAAGGCAAAGGCCTTCCCTATTTCTAGTACTTGAGTTTCTACATGGATGAACTCATTGCAAACTCTCATTTCCTTCACATTCTGAGAGATTTCGGGTTTTAACCAGCAATGCACGTTTTTCAGTCCTTGGTACTAAACTACTTCAAACTTCTTAATCAGAATGCGTGAGATGATCTGTTCCGGATTTTAGCAGAATGCACGTATGATACAATGTAAATGGATTAGACATCTTTCAAATCTTACACTGTGAAGCATAGAATACATGTGGATTTTGAAGAACTATCTGGCAAATAATAACCACCTTCTCTTCATGTCACATTTCTCTTAAAAACTGCAATGCAGTCTCTTAAGGCTTGATGTTGAAAACTGCTGGAATGTAACTAGCTCTTTATTATGTAAAGGGTTACTGCTTTTAACAGTAAGCAGATATCATAGGCCTGTGAATAAGTTACACAGCTTTGCAGACATTTGCTTTCATACATAGAATACATGTGTGTTGTGAATGACTTCAATGTTCTTCTCTTCTCACTGGCGAGATGTGTTTCATTTTGTCCGGCTACAGAAAATTCACTGCCAAGCAGGCAGGCTGAGTTTGCTGCTTGCAAGAATTGTAAAGCAGTGAACTCTGCTTTGAGTGTGTATTAGACAGACCAGCTAGGATTACAAACACCTCTCTTTCCAAACAAATATTCTGGTGCATCCCACCTTTGTTTGTATTTTGAATAAACACAGCAAAGTCGTGTGCTTTCTATCATCAGCTATTTCCAGGTTACTTTGATTCTCAGTGTTAGAATACAGTTTAAAGGCAAAGGCCTTCCCTATTTCTAGTACTTGAGGTTCTACATGGATGAACTCATTGCAAAGTCTCATTTCCTTCACTATTTGAGAGATTTCGGGTTTTAAGCAGCTATGCTCGTTTTTCAGAGCTTGGTACTAAACTACTTCAAACTTCTTAATCAGACTGCGTGAGATGACCTGTTGCGGATTTTAGCAGTATGCACGTATGATACAATGTAAATGGATTAGAGATCTTTCAAATCATTCACTGTGGAGCATAGAATACATGTGGATTTTGAAGAACTATCTGGCAAATAATAACCACCTTCTCTTCATGTCACATTTCTCTTAAAAACTGCAATGCAGTCTCTTAAGGCTTGATGTTGAAAACTGCTGGAATGTAACTAGCTCTTTATTATGTAAAGGGTTACTGCTTTTAACAGTAAGCAGATATCATAGGCCTGTGAATAATTTACACAGCTTTGCAGACATTTGCTTTCATACATACAATACATGTGTGTTGTGAATGACTTCAATGTTCTTCTATTCTCACTGGCGAGATGTGTTTCATTATGTCCGGCTACAGAAAATTCACTGCCAAGCAGGAAGGCAGAGTTTGCTGGTTGCAAGAATTGTAAAGCAGTGAACTCTGCTTTGAGTGTATATTAGACAGACCAGCTAAGATTACAAACACCTCTCTTTCCAAACAAATATTCAAGTGCATCCCACCTTTGTTTGTATTGTGAATAAACACAGCAAAGTCGTGTGCTTTCTGTCATCAGCTATTTCCAGGTTACTTTGATTCTCAGTGTTAGAATACAGGTTAAAGGCAAAGGCCTTCCCTATTTCTAGTACTTGAGGTTCGACATGGATGAACTCATTGCAAAGTCACATTTCCTTCACATTCTGAGAGATTTCGGGATTTAACCAGCAGTGCACGTTTTTCAGTGCTTGGTAGTAAACTACTTCTAACCTGTAAATCAGACTGCGTTAGATGAACTGTTGCGGATTTTAGGAGTATGCACGTATGCCACAATGTAAATGGTTTAGAGATCTTTCAACTATTTCACTGTCAAGCATAGAATACATGTGGATTTTGAAGAACTATCTGGCAAATGATAACCACCTTCCCTTCATGTCACATTTCTCTTTAAAACCGCATTGCAGTTTCTTAACGCTTGATGTTCAAAACTGCTAGAATGTAACTCGCTCTTTCTTATGTAAACGGTTACTGCTTTTAACAGTAAGCAGATATCATAGGACGGTGAATAAGTTACACAGCTTTGCAGACATTTGCTTTCATACATAGAATACATGTGTGTTGTGAATGACTTCAATGTTCTTCTCTTCTCACTGGCGAGATGTGTTTCATTCTGTCCGGCTACAGAAAATTCAGTGCCAAGCAGGCAGGTTGAGTTTTCTGCTTGCAAGAATTGTAAAGCAGTAAACTCTGCTTTGAGTGTGTATTAGACAGAGCAGCCAGGATTACAAACACTTCTCTTTCCAAACAAATATTCTGGTGCATGCCATCTTTGTGTGTATTGTGAATAAACACATCAAAGTCGTGTGCGTTCTGTCATCAGCTATTTCCAGGTTACTTTGATTCTCAGTGTTAGAATACAGGTTAGAGGGAAAGGCATTCCCTATTTCTAGTACTTGAGGTTCTACATGGATGAACTCATTGCAAAGTCTCATTTCCTTCACATTCTTAGAGATTTCGGGTTTTAACCAGCAATGCACGTTTTTCAATGCTTGGTACTAAACTACTTCTAACCTATAAATCAGACTGCGTTAGATGAACTGTTGCAGATTTTAGAAGTATGCACGTATGATACAATGTAAATGGATTAGAGACCTTTCAAATCGTTCAATGTCAAGCATAGAATACATGTGGATTTTGAAGAACTATCTGGCAAATGATAACCAACTTCTCTTCATGTCACATTTCTCTTTGAAACTGCAAAGCAGTTTCTTAATGCCTGATGTTCAAAACTGCTGGAATGTAACTAGCTCTTTATTATGTAAAGGGTTACTGCTTTTAACAGCAGATATCATAGGCCTGTGAATAAGTTACACAGCTTTGCAGACATTTGCTTTCATACATACAATACATGTGTGTTGTGAATGACTTCAATGTTCTTCTATTCTCACTGGCGAGATGTGTTTCATTATGTCCGGCTACAGAAAATTCACTGCCAAGCAGGAAGGCTGAGTTTGCTGGTTGCAAGAATTGTAAAGCAGTGAACTCTGCTTTGAGTGTATATTAGACAGACCAGCTAGGATTACAAACACCTCTCTTTCCAAACAAATATTCAGGTGCATCCCACCTTTGTTTGTATTGTGAATAAACACAGCAAAGTCGTGTGCTTTCTGTCATCAGCTATTTCCAGGTTACTTTGATTCTCAGTGTTAGAATACAGGGTAAAGGAAAAAGCCTTCCCTATTTCTAGTACTTGAGTGTCTACATGTATGAACTCATTGCAAAGTCTCATTTCCTTCACATTCTGAGAGAATTTGGGTTTTAACCAACAATACACGTTTTTCAGGGCTTGGTACTAAAGTACTTCTAACCTGTAAATCAGACTGCGTTAGATGAACTGTTGCGGATTTTAGCAGTATGCACGTATGATACAATGTAAATGAATTAGAGACCTTTCAAATCTTTCACTGTCAAGCATAGATACATGTGGATTTTGAAGAACGATCTGGCAAATGTTAACCACCTTCTCTTCATGTCACTTTTCTCTTTTAAACTGCAATGCAGTTTCTTATTGCTTGATGTTCAAAGCTGCTGGAATGTAACTCGTTCTTCATTATATAAACGGTTACTGCTTTTAACAGTAAGCAGATATCATAGGCGTGTGAATAAGTTACACAGCTTTGCAGACATTTTCTTTCATACATAGAATACATGTGTGTTGTGAATGACTTCAATGTTCTTCTCTTTTCACTGGTAGATGAGTTTCATTCTGTCCGGCTACAAAAAATTCACTGCCAAGCAGGCAGGCTGAGTTTGCTGCTTGCAAGAATTGTAAAGCAGTGAACTCTGCTTTGAGTGTGTATTAGACAGACCAGCTAGGATTACAAACACCTCTCTTTCCAAACAAATATTCTGGTGCATCCCACCTTTGTTTGTATTGTGAATAAACACAGCAAAGTCGTGTGCTTTCTATCATCAGCTATTTCCAGGTTACTTTGATTCTCAGTGTTAGAATACAGTTTAAAGGCAAAGGCCTTCCCTATTTCTAGTACTTGAGGTTCTACATGGATGAACTCATTGCAAAGTCTCATTTCCTTCACTATTTGAGAGATTTCGGGTTTTAAGCAGCTATGCTCGTTTTTCAGAGCTTGGTACTAAACTACTTCAAACTTCTTAATCAGACTGCGTGAGATGACCTGTTGCGGATTTTAGCAGTATGCACGTATGATACAATGTAAATGGATTAGAGATCTTTCAAATCATTCACTGTGGAGCATAGAATACATGTGGATTTTGAAGAACTATCTGGCAAATAATAACCACCTTCTCTTCATGTCACATTTCTCTTAAAAACTGCAATGCAGTCTCTTAAGGCTTGATGTTGAAAACTGCTGGAATGTAACTAGCTCTTTATTATGTAAAGGGTTACTGCTTTTAACAGTAAGCAGATATCATAGGCCTGTGAATAAGTTACACAGCTTTGCAGACATTTGCTTTCATACATACAATACATGTGTGTTGTGAATGACTTCAATGTTCTTCTCTTCTCACTGGCGAGATGTGTTTCATTATGTCCGGCTACAGAAAATTCACTGCCAAGCAGGAAGGCAGAGTTTGCTGGTTGCAAGAATTGTAAAGCAGTGAACTCTGCTTTGAGTGTATATTAGACAGACCAGCTAAGATTACAAACACCTCTCTTTCCAAACAAATATTCAAGTGCATCCCACCTTTGTTTGTATTGTGAATAAACACAGCAAAGTCGTGTGCTTTCTGTCATCAGCTATTTCCAGGTTACTTTGATTCTCAGTGTTAGAATACAGGTTAAAGGCAAAGGCCTTCCCTATTTCTAGTACTTGAGGTTCGACATGGATGAACTCATTGCAAAGTCTCATTTCCTTCACATTCTGAGAGATTTCGGGATTTAACCAGCAGTGCACGTTTTTCAGTGCTTGGTAGTAAACTACTTCTAACCTGTAAATCAGACTGCGTTAGATGAACTGTTGCGGATTTTAGGAGTATGCACGTATGCCACAATGTAAATGGTTTAGAGATCTTTCAACTATTTCACTGTCAAGCATAGAATACATGTGGATTTTGAAGAACTATCTGGCAAATGATAACCACCTTCTCTTCATGTCACATTTCTCTTTAAAACCGCATTGCAGTTTCTTAACGCTTGATGTTCAAAACTGCTAGAATGTAACTCGCTCTTTCTTATGTAAACGGTTACTGCTTTTAACAGTAAGCAGATATCATAGGACGGTGAATAAGTTACACAGCTTTGCAGACATTTGCTTTCATACATAGAATACATGTGTGTTGTGAATGACTTCAATGTTCTTCTCTTCTCACTGGCGAGATGTGTTTCATTCTGTCCGGCTACAGAAAATTCAGTGCCAAGCAGGCAGGCTGAGTTTTCTGCTTGCAAGAATTGTAAAGCAGTAAACTCTGCTTTGAGTGTGTATTAGACAGAGCAGCCAGGATTACAAACACTTCTCTTTCCAAACAAATATTCTGGTGCATGCCATCTTTGTGTGTATTGTGAATAAACACATCAAAGTCGTGTGCGTTCTGTCATCAGCTATTTCCAGGTTACTTTGATTCTCAGTGTTCGAATACAGGTTAGAGGGAAAGGCATTCCCTATTTCTAGTACTTGAGGTTCTACATGGATGAACTCATTGCAAAGTCTCATTTCCTTCACATTCTGAGAGATTTCGGGTTTTAACCAGCAATGCACGTTTTTCAGTGCTTGGTACTAAACTACTTCTAACCTATAAATCAGACTGCGTTAGATGAACTGTTGCAGATTTTAGAAGTATGCACGTATGATACAATGTAAATGGATTAGAGACCTTTCAAATCGTTCAATGTCAAGCATAGAATACATGTGGATTTTGAAGAACTATCTGGCAAATGATAACCAACTTCTCTTCATGTCACATTTCTCTTTGAAACTGCAAAGCAGTTTCTTAATGCCTGATGTTCAAAACTGCTGGAATGTAACTAGCTCTTTATTATGTAAAGGGTTACTGCTTTTAACAGCAGATATCATAGGCCTGTGAATAAGTTACACAGCTTTGCAGACATTTGCTTTCATACATACAATACATGTGTGTTGTGAATGACTTCAATGTTCTTCTATTCTCACTGGCGAGATGTGTTTCATTATGTCCGGCTACAGAAAATTCACTGCCAAGCAGGAAGGCTGAGTTTGCTGGTTGCAAGAATTGTAAAGCAGTGAACTCTGCTTTGAGTGTATATTAGACAGACCAGCTAGGATTACAAACACCTCTCTTTCCAAACAAATATTCAGGTGCATCCCACCTTTGTTTGTATTGTGAATAAACACAGCAAAGTCGTGTGCTTTCTGTCATCAGCTATTTCCAGGTTACTTTGATTCTCAGTGTTAGAATACAGGGTAAAGGAAAAAGCCTTCCCTATTTCTAGTACTTGAGTGTCTACATGTATGAACTCATTGCAAAGTCTCATTTCCTTCACATTCTGAGAGAATTTGGGTTTTAACCAACAATACACGTTTTTCAGGGCTTGGTACTAAAGTACTTCTAACCTGTAAATCAGACTGCGTTAGATGAACTGTTGCGGATTTTAGCAGTATGCACGTATGATACAATGTAAATGAATTAGAGACCTTTCAAATCTTTCACTGTCAAGCATAGATACATGTGGATTTTGAAGAACGATCTGGCAAATGTTAACCACCTTCTCTTCATGTCACTTTTCTCTTTTAAACTGCAATGCAGTTTCTTATTGCTTGATGTTCAAAGCTGCTGAAATGTAACTCGTTCTTCATTATATAAACGGTTACTGCTTTTAACAGTAAGCAGATATCATAGGCGTGTGAATAAGTTACACAGCTTTGCAGACATTTTCTTTCATACATAGAATACATGTGTGTTGTGAATGACTTCAATGTTCTTCTCTTTTCACTGGTAGATGAGTTTCATTCTGTCCGGCTACAGAAAATTCACTGCCAAGCAGGCAGGCTGAGTTTGCTGCTTGCAAGAATTGTAAAGCAGTGAACTCTGCTTTGAGTGTGTATTAGACAGAGCAGCTAGGATGACAAACTCTTCTCTTTCGAAACAAATATTCTGGTGCATCCCATCTTTGTGTGTATTGTGAATAAACACATCAAAGTCATGTGCGTTCTGTCATCAGCTATTTCCAGGTTACTTTGATTCTCAGTGTTAGAATACAGGTTAAAGGCAAAGGCCTTCCCTATTTCTAGTACTTGATGTTCTACATGGATGAACTCATTGCAAGGTCTCATTTCCTTCACATTCTGAGAGAATTCGGGTTTTAACCAACAACACACGTTTTTCAGGGCTTGGTACTAAAGTACTTCTAACTTGTAAATCAGACTGCGTTAGATGAACTGTTGCGGATTTTAGCAGTATGCACGTATGACACAATATAAATGGTTTAGAGATCTTTCAACTATTTCACTGTCAAGCATAGAATACATGTGGATTTTGAAGAACTATCTGCCAATTCTAACCACATTCTCTTCATGTCACTTTTCTCTTTAAATCCCCAATGCAGTTTCTTAATGCCTGATGTTCAAAACTGCTGTAATGTAACTAGTTCTTTATTATGTAAAGGGTTACTGCTTTTAACAGCAGATATCATAGGCCTGTGAATAAGTTACACAGCTTTGCAGACATTTGCTTTCATACATAGAATACAAGTGTGTTGTGAATGACTTCAATGTTCTTCTCTTCTCACTGGAGAGATGTGTTTCATTCTGTCCGGCTACAGAAAATGCACTGCCAAGCAGGCAGGCTGAGTTTTCTGCTTGCAAGAATTGTAAAGCAGTGAACTCTGCTTTGAGTGTGTATTAGACAGAGCAGCTAGGATTACAAACACTTCTTTTTCCAAACAAATATTCTGGTGCATGCCATCTTTGTGTGTATTGTGAATAAACACATCAAAGTCGTGTGCGTTCTGTCATCAGCTATTTCCAGGTTACTTTGATTCTCAGTGTTAGAATACAGGTTAAAGGCAAATGCCTTCCATATTTGTAGTATTTAATGTTCTACGTGGATGAACTCATTGCAAAGTCTCATTTCCTTCACATTCTGAGAGAATTCGGGTTTTAACCAGCAATGCACGTTTTTCAGTGCTTGGTACTAAACTACTTCAAACTTCTTAATCAGACTGCGAGAGATGATCTGTTGCGGATTTTAGCAGTATGCACGTATGATACAATGTAAATGGATTAGAGACTTTTCAAATCTTTCACTGTGAAGCATAGAATACATGTGGATTTTGAAGAGCGATCTGGCAAATGATAACCCCCTTCTCTTCATGTCACTTTTCTCTTTTAAACTGCAATGCAGTTTCTTATTGCTTTATGTTCAAAACTGCTGGAATGTAACTCGCTCTTCATTATATAAACGGTTACTGCTTTTAACAGTAAGCAGATATCATAGGCCTGTGAATAACTTAAACAGCTTTGCAGACATTTGCTTTCATACATAGAATACATGTGTGTTGTGAATGATTTCAATGTTCTTCTCTTCTTACTGGCGAGATGTGTTTCATTCTGTCCGGCTACAGAAAATTCACTGCCAAGCAGGCAGGCTGAGTTTGCTGCTTGCAAGAATTGTAAAGCAGTGAACTCTGCTTTGAGTGTGTATTAGACAGACCAGCTAGGATTACAAACACCTCTCTTTCCAAACAAATATTCTGGTGCATCCCACCTTTGTTTGTATTGTGAATAAACACAGCAAAGTCGTGTGCTTTCTATCATCAGCTATTTCCAGGTTACTTTGATTCTCAGTGTTAGAATACAGTTTAAAGGCAAAGGCCTTCCCTATTTCTAGTACTTGAGGTTCTACATGGATGAACTCATTGCAAAGTCTCATTTCCTTCACTATTTGAGAGATTTCGGGTTTATGCAGCTATGCTCGTTTTTCAGTGCTTGGTACTAAACTACTTCAAACTTCTTAATCAGACTGCGTGAGATGACCTGTTGCGGATTTTAGCAGTATGCACGTATGATACAATGTAAATGGATTAGAGATCTTTCAAATCATTCACTGTGAAGCATAGATTTTGAAAAACTATCTGGCAAATAATAACCACCTTCTCTTCATGTCACATTTCTCTTAAAAACTACAATGCAGTCTCTTAAGGCTTGATGTTGAAAACTGCTGGAATGTAACTAGCTCTTTATTATGTAAAGGGTTACTGCTTTTAACAGTAAGCAGATATCATAGGCCTGTGAATAAGTTACACAGCTTTGCAGACATTTGCTTTCATACATAGAATACATGTGTGTTGTGAATGACTTCAATGTTCTTCTCTTCTCACTGGCGAGATGTGTTTCATTTTGTCCGGCTACAGAAAATTCACTGCCAAGCAGGCAGGCTGAGTTTTCTGCTTGCAAGAATTGTAAAGCATTGAACTCTGCTTTGAGTGTGTATTAGGCAGACCAGCTAGGATTACAAGCACTTCTCTTTCCAAACAAATATTCTGCTGCATCCCAACTTTGTGTGTATTGTGAATAAACACATCAAAGTCGTGTGCGTTCTGTCATCAGCTATTTCCAGGTTACTTTGATTCTCAGTGTTAGAATACAGGTTAAAGGCAAAGGCTTTCCCTATTTCTAGTACTTGATGTTCTACATGGATGAACTCATTGCAAAGTCTCATTTCCGTCACAATCTGAGAGAATTCGGGTTTTAACCAGCAATGCACATTTTTCAGTGCTTGGTACTAAACTACTTCTATCCTGTAAATCAGACTGCGTTAGATGAACTGTTGCGGATTTTAGCAGTATGCACGTATGACAGAATGTAAACGGTTTAGAGATCTTTGAACTATTTCACTGTCAAGCATAGAATACATGTGGATTTGGAAGAACTATCTATCAATTCTAACCACAATCTCTTCATGTCACTTTTCTCTTTAAAACCGCAATGCAGTGTCTTAACGCCTGATGTTCAAAACTGCTGTAATGTAACTCGATCGTTATTATGTAAACGGTTACTGCTTTTAACAGTAAGCAGATATCATAGGCGTGTGAATAAGTTACACAGCTTTGCAGACATTTTCTTTCATACATACATGTGTGTTGTGAATGACTTCAATGTTCTTCTCTTCTCACTGACGAGCTGTGTTTCATTCTGTTCGGCTACAGAAAATTCAGTGCCAAGCAGGGAGGACGAGTTTGCTGGTTGCAAGAATTGTAAAGCAGTGAACTCTGCTTTGAGTGTGTATTAGACAGACCAGCTAGGATTACAAACACCTCTCTTTCCAAACAAATATTCAGGTGCATCCCACCTTTGTTTGTATTGTCAATAAACACAGCAAAGTCGTGTGCTTTCTGTCATCAGCTATTTCCAGGTTACATAGATTCTCAGTGTTAGAATTGCAATGCAGTCTCTTAAGGCTTGATGTTCAAAGCTGCTGGAATGTAACTAGCCCTTTATTATATAAAGGGATACTGCTTTTAACAGCAGATATCATAGGCCTGTGAATAAGTTACAAAGCTTTGCAGACATTTGCTTTCATACATAGAATACATGTGTGTTGTGAATGACTTCAATGTTCTCCTCTTCTCACTGGCGAGATGTGTTTCATTCTGTTCGGCTACAGAAAATTCACTGCCAAGCAGGGAGGATGAGTTTGCTGGTTGCAACAATTGTAAAGCAGTGAACTCTGCTTTGAGTGTGTACTGACAGACCAGCTAGGATTACAAACACCTCTCTTTCCACACAAATATTCTGGTGCATCCCACGTTTGTTTGTATTGTGAATAAACACAGCAAAGTCGTGTGCTTTCTGTCATCAGCTATTTCCAGGTTACTTTGATTCTCAGTGTTAAAATACAGGTTAAAGACAAAAGCCTTCCCTATTTCTAGTACTTGAGGTTCTACATGTACAAACTCATTGCAAAGTCTCATTTCCTTCACATTCTGAGAGATTTCGGGTTTTAACCAGCAATGCACGTCTTTCAGTGCTTGGTACTAAACTTCTTCAAACTTCTTAATCAGACTGCGTAAGATGATCTGTTGCTGATTTTAGCAGTATGCACGTATGATACAATGTAAATAGATTAGAGATCTTTCAAATCTTTCACTGTGAAGCATAGAATACATGTGGATTTTGAAGAACTGTCTGGCAAATTCTACCCACCTTCTCTTCATGTCACTTTTCTCTTTAAAACTGCAATGCAGTCTCTTAAGGCTTGATGTTCAAAATTGCTGGAATGTAACTAGCTCTTTATTATGTAAAGGGTTACTGCTTTTAACAGTAAGCAGATATCATAGGCAGGTGAATAAGTTACACAGCTTTGCAAACATTTGCTTTCATACATAGAATACATGTGTGTTGTGAATGACTTCAATGTTCTTCTCTTCTCACAGGCGAGATGTGTTTCATTCTGTCCGGCTACAGAAAATTCAGTGACAAGCAGGCAGGCTCAGTTTTCTGCTTGCAAGAATTGTAAAGCAGTAAACTCTGCTTTGAGTGTGTATTAGACAGAGCAGCCAGGATTACAAACACTTCTCTTTCCAAACAAATATTCTGGTGCATGCCATCTTTGTGTATATTGTGAATAAACCATCAAAGTCGTGTGCTTTCTGTCATCAGCTATTTCCATGTTACTTTGATTCTCAGTGTTAGAATACAGGTTAGAGGGAAAGGCATTCCCTATTTCTAGTACTTGAGGTTCTACATGGATGAACTCATTGCAAAGTCTCATTTCCTTCACATTCTGAGAGATTTCGGGTTTTAACCAGCAATGCACGTTTTTCAGTGCTTGGTACTAAACTACTTCTAACCTGTAAATCAGACTGCGTTAGATGAACTGTTGCGGATTTTAGAAGTATGCACGTATGATACAATGTAAATGGATTAGAGACCTTTCAAATCTTTCAATGTCAAGCATAGAATACATGTGGATTTTGAAGAACTATCTGGCAAATGATAACCAACTTCTCTTCATGTCACATTTCTCTTTGAAACTGCAAAGCAGTTTGTTAATGCCTGATGTTCAAAACTGCTGGAATGTAACTAGCTCTTTATTATGTAAAGGGTTACTGCTTTTAACAGCAGATATCATAGGCCTGTGAATAAGTTACACAGCTTTGCAGACATTTGCTTTCATACATACAATACATGTGTGTTGTGAATGACTTCAATGTTCTTCTATTCTCACTGGCGAGATGTGTTTCATTATGTCCGGCTACAGAAAATTCACTGCCAAGCAGGAAGGCAGAGTTTGCTGGTTGCAAGAATTGTAAAGCAGTGAACTCTGCTTTGAGTGTATATTAGACAGACCAGCTAAGATTACAAACACCTCTCTTTCCAAACAAATATTCAAGTGCATTCCACCTTTGTTTGTATTGTGAATAAACACAGCAAAGTCGTGTGCTTTCTGTCATCAGCTATTTCCAGGTTACTTTGATTCTCAGTGTTAGAATACAGGTTAAAGGCAAAGGCCTTCCCTATTTCTAGTACTTGAGGTTCGACATGGATGAACTCATTGCAAAGTCTCATTTCCTTCACATTCTGAGAGATTTCGGGATTTAACCAGCAGTGCACGTTTTTCAGTGCTTGGTAGTAAACTACTTCTAACCTGTAAATCAGACTGCGTTAGATGAACTGTTGCGGATTTTAGGAGTATGCACGTATGCCACAATGTAAATGGTTTAGAGATCTTTCAACTATTTCACTGTCAAGCATAGAATACATGTGGATTTTGAAGAACTATCTGGCAAATGATAACCACCTTCTCTTCATGTCACATTTCTCTTTAAAACCGCATTGCAGTTTCTTAACGCTTGATGTTCAAAACTGCTAGAATGTAACTCGCTCTTTCTTATGTAAACGGTTACTGCTTTTAACAGTAAGCAGATATCATAGGACGGTGAATAAGTTACACAGCTTTGCAGACATTTGCTTTCATACATAGAATACATGTGTGTTGTGAATGACTTCAATGTTCTTCTCTTCTCACTGGCGAGATGTGTTTCATTCTGTCCGGCTACAGAAAATTCAGTGCCAAGCAGGCAGGCTGAGTTTTCTGCTTGCAAGAATTGTAAAGCAGTAAACTCTGCTTTGAGTGTGTATTAGACAGAGCAGCCAGGATTACAAACACTTCTCTTTCCAAACAAATATTCTGGTGCATGCCATCTTTGTGTGTATTGTGAATAAACACATCAAAGTCGTGTGCGTTCTGTCATCAGCTATTTCCATGTTACTTTGATTCTCAGTGTTAGAATACAGGTTAGAGGGAAAGGCATTCCCTATTTCTAGTACTTGAGGTTCTACATGGATGAACTCATTGCAAAGTCTCATTTCTTTCACATTCTGAGAGATTTCGGGTTTTAACCAGCAATGCACGTTTTTCAGTGCTTGGTACTAAACTACTTCTAACCTATAAATCAGACTGCGTTAGATGAACTGTTGCAGATTTTAGAAGTATGCACGTATGATACAATGTAAATGGATTAGAGACCTTTCAAATCTTTCAATGTCAAGCATAGAATACATGTGGATTTTGAAGAACTATCTGGCAAATGATAACCAACTTCTCTTCATGTCACATTTCTCTTTGAAACTGCAAAGCAGTTTCTTAATGCCTGATGTTCAAAACTGCTGGAATGTAACTAGCTCTTTATTATGTAAAGGGTTACTGCTTTTAACAGCAGATATCATAGGCCTGTGAATAAGTTACACAGCTTTGCAGACATTTGCTTTCATACATACAATACATGTGTGTTGTGAATGACTTCAATGTTCTTCTATTCTCACTGGCGAGATGTGTTTCATTATGTCCGGCTACAGAAAATTCACTGAAAAGCAAGAAGGCTGAGTTTGCTGGTTGCAAGAATTGTAAAGCAGTGAACTCTGCTTTGAGTGTATATTAGACAGACCAGCTAGGATTACAAACACCTCTCTTTCCAAACAAATATTCAGGTGCATCCCACCTTTGTTTGTATTGTGAATAAACACAGCAAAGTCGTGTGCTTTCTGTCATCAGCTATTTCCAGGTTACTTTGATTCTCAGTGTTAGAATACAGGGTAAAGGAAAAAGCCTTCCCTATTTCTAGTACTTGAGTGTCTACATGTATGAACTCATTGCAAAGTCTCATTTCCTTCACATTCTGAGAGAATTTGGGTTTTAACCAACAATACACGTTTTTCAGGGTTTGGTACTAAAGTACTTCTAACCTGTAAATCAGACTGCGTTAGATGAACTGTTGCGGATTTTAGCAGTATGCACGTATGATACAATGTAAATGAATTAGAGACCTTTCAAATCTTTCACTGTCAAGCATAGATACATGTGGATTTTGAAGAACGATCTGGCAAATGTTAACCACCTTCTCTTCATGTCACTTTTCTCTTTTAAACTGCAATGCAGTTTCTTATTGCTTGATGTTCAAAGCTGCTGGAATGTAACTCGTTCTTCATTATATAAACGGTTACTGCTTTTAACAGTAAGCAGATATCATAGGCGTGTGAATAAGTTACACAGCTTTGCAGACATTTTCTTTCATACATAGAATACATGTGTGTTGTGAATGACTTCAATGTTCTTCTCTTTTCACTGGTAGATGAGTTTCATTCTGTCCGGCTACAGAAAATTCACTGCCAAGCAGGCAGGCTGAGTTTGCTGCTTGCAAGAATTGTAAAGCAGTAAACTCTGCTTTGAGTGTGTATTAGACAGAGCAGCTAGGATGACAAACTCTTCTCTTTCGAAACAAATATTCTGGTGCATCCCATCTTTGTGTGTATTGTGAATAAACACATCAAAGTCATGTGCGTTCTGTCATCAGCTATTTCCAGGTTACTTTGATTCTCAGTGTTAGAATACAGGTTAAAGGCAAAGGCCTTCCCTATTTCTAGTACTTGATGTTCTACATGGATGAACTCATTGCAAGGTCTCATTTCCTTCACATTCTGAGAGAATTCGGGTTTTAACCAACAACACACGTTTTTCAGGGCTTGGTACTAAAGTACTTCTAACTTGTAAATCAGACTGCGTTAGATGAACTGTTGCGGATTTTAGCAGTATGCACGTATGACACAATATAAATGGTTTAGAGATCTTTCAACTATTTCACTGTCAAGCATAGAATACATGTGGATTTTGAAGAACTATCTGCCAATTCTAACCACATTCTCTTCATGTCACTTTTCTCTTTAAAACCCCAATGCAGTTTCTTAATGCCTGATGTTCAAAACTGCTGTAATGTAACTAGTTCTTTATTATGTAAAGGGTTACTGCTTTTAACAGCAGATATCATAGGCCTGTGAATAAGTTACACAGCTTTGCAGACATTTGCTTTCATACATAGAATACAAGTGTGTTGTGAATGACTTCAATGTTCTTCTCTTCTCACTGGAGAGATGTGTTTCATTCTGTCCGGCTACAGAAAATGCACTGCCAAGCAGGCAGGCTGAGTTTTCTGCTTGCAAGAATTGTAAAGCAGTGAACTCTGCTTTGAGTGTGTATTAGACAGAGCAGCTAGGATTACAAACACTTCTTTTTCCAAACAAATATTCTGGTGAATGCCATCTTTGTGTGTATTGTGAATAAACACATCAAAGTCGTGTGCGTTCTGTCATCAGCTATTTCCAGGTTACTTTGATTCTCAGTGTTAGAATACAGGTTAAAGGCAAATGCCTTCCATATTTGTAGTATTTAATGTTCTACGTGGATGAACTCATTGCAAAGTCTCATTTCCTTCACATTCTGAGAGAATTCGGGTTTTAACCAGCAATGCACGTTTTTCAGTGCTTGGTACTAAACTACTTCAAACTTATTAATCAGACTGCGAGAGATGATCTGTTGTGGATTTTAGCAGTATGCACGTATGATACAATGTAAATGGATTAGAGACTTTTCAAATCTTTCACTGTGAAGCATAGAATACATGTGGATTTTGAAGAGCGATCTGGCAAATGATAACCCCCTTCTCTTCATGTCACTTTTCTCTTTTAAACTGCAATGCAGTTTCTTATTGCTTTATGTTCAAAACTGCTGGAATGTAACTCGGTCTTCATTATATAAACGGTTACTGCTTTTAACAGTAAGCAGATATCATAGGCCTGTGAATAACTTAAACAGCTTTGCAGACATTTGCTTTCATACATAGAATACATGTGTGTTGTGAATGATTTCAATGTTCTTCTCTTCTTACTGGCGAGATGTGTTTCATTCTGTCCGGCTACAGAAAATTCACTGCCAAGCAGGGAGGATGAGTTTGCTGGTTGCAAGAATTGTAAAGCAGTTTACTTTGCTTTGAGTGTGTATTAGACAGTCCAGATAGGATTACAATCACCTCTCTTTCCAAACAAATATTCTGGTGCATCCCACCTTTGTTTGTATTGTGAATAAACACAGCAAAGTCGTGTGATTTCTGTCATCAGCTCTTTACAGGTTACTTTGATTCTCAGTGTTAGAATTGCAATGCAGTCTCTTAAGGCTTGATGTTCAATACTGCCGGAATGTAACTAGCTCTTCATCATGTAAAGGGTTACTGCTTTTCACAGTAAGCAGATATCATAGGCCTGTGAATAAGTTACACAGCTTTGCAGACATTTGGTTTCATACATAGAATACATGTGTGTTGTGAATGACTTCAATGTTCTTCTCTTCTCACTGGCAAGAAGTGTTTCATTCGGTCCGGCTACAGAAAATTCACTGCCAAGCAGGCAGGCTGAGTTTTCTGCTTGCAAGAATTCTAAAACAGTGAACGCTGCTTTGAGTGGGTATTAGACAGAGCAGCTAGGATTACAAACACTTCTGTTTCCAAACAAATATTCTGGTGCATCCCATCTTTGTGTGTATTGTGAATAAACACATGAAAGTCGTGTGCGTTCTGTCATCAGCTATTTCCAGGTTACTTTGATTCTCAGTGTTAGAATACAGGTTAAAGGCAAAGGCCTTCCCTATTTCTAGTACTTGAGGTTCTACATGAATGAACTCATTGCACAGTCTCATTTCCTTCACATTCTGAGAGAATTCGGGTTTTAACCAGCAATGCACGTTTTTCAGTGCTTGGTACTAAACTACTTCTAACCTGTAAATCATACTGCGTTAGATGAACTGTTGCGGATTTTAGCAGTATGCACGTATGACACAATGTAAATGGTTTACAGATCTTTCAACTATTTCAATGTCAAGCATAGAATACATGTGGATTTGGAAGAACTATCTGGCAAATTCTACCCACCTTCTCTTCATGTCACTTTTCTCTTTAAAACTGTAATGTAGTCTCTTAAGGCTTGATGTTCAAAACTGCTGGAATGTAACTGGCTCTTTATTATGTAAACGGTTACTGCTTTTAACAGTAAGCAGGTATCATAGGACTGTGAATAAGTTACACAGCTTTGCAGACATTTTCTTTCATACGTAGAATACATGTGTGTTGTGAATGACTTCAATGTTCTTCTCTTCTCACTGGCGAGATGTGTTTCATTCTGTCCGGCTACAGAAAATTCACTGCCAAGCAGGCAGGCTGAGTTTTCTGCTTGCAAGAATTGTAAAGCAGTGAACTCTGCTTTGAGTGTGTATTAGACAGAGCACCTAGGATTACAAACACTTCTTTTTCCAAACAAATATTCTGATGCATCCCATCTTTGTGTGTATTGTGAATAAACACATCAAAGTCGTGTGCGTTCTGTCATCAGCTATTTCCAGGTTACTTTCTCAGTGTTAGAATACAGGTTAAAGGCAAAGGCCTTCCCTATTCTAGTACTTGAGGTTCTACATGGATGAACTCATTGCAAAGTCTCATTTCCTTCACATTCTGAGAGAATTCGGGTTTTAACCAGCAATGCACGTTTTTCAGTGCTTGGTACTAAACTACTTCAAACTTTTTAATCAGACTGCGTGAGATGATCTGTTGCGGATTTTAGCAGTATGCATGTATGATACAATATAAATGGATTAGAGACCTTTCAAATCTTTCAATGTCAAGCATAGAATACATGTGGATTTTGAAGAACTATCTGGCAAATGATAACCAACTTCTCTTCATGTCACATTTCTCTTTGAAACTGCAAAGCAGTTTCTTAATGCCTGATGTTCAAAACTGCTGGAATGTAACTAGCTCTTTATTATGTAAAGGGTTACTGCTTTTAACAGCAGATATCATAGGCCTGTGAATAAGTTACACAGCTTTGCAGACATTTGCTTTCATACATACAATACATGTGTGTTGTGAATGACTTCAATGTTCTTCTATTCTCACTGGCGAGATGTGTTTCATTATGTCCGGCTACAGAAAATTCACTGAAAAGCAAGAAGGCTGAGTTTGCTGGTTGCAAGAATTGTAAAGCAGTGAACTCTGCTTTGAGTGTATATTAGACAGACCAGCTAGGATTACAAACACCTCTCTTTCCAAACAAATATTCAGGTGCATCCCACCTTTGTTTGTATTGTGAATAAACACAGCAAAGTCGTGTGCTTTCTGTCATCAGCTATTTCCAGGTTACTTTGATTCTCAGTGTTAGAATACAGGGTAAAGGAAAAAGCCTTCCCTATTTCTAGTACTTGAGTGTCTACATGTATGAACTCATTGCAAAGTCTCATTTCCTTCACATTCTGAGAGAATTTGGGTTTTAACCAACAATACACGTTTTTCAGGGTTTGGTACTAAAGTACTTCTAACCTGTAAATCAGACTGCGTTAGATGAACTGTTGCGGATTTTAGCAGTATGCACGTATGATACAATGTAAATGAATTAGAGACCTTTCAAATCTTTCACTGTCAAGCATAGATACATGTGGATTTTGAAGAACGATCTGGCAAATGTTAACCACCTTCTCTTCATGTCACTTTTCTCTTTTAAACTGCAATGCAGTTTCTTATTGCTTGATGTTCAAAGCTGCTGGAATGTAACTCGTTCTTCATTATATAAACGGTTACTGCTTTTAACAGTAAGCAGATATCATAGGCGTGTGAATAAGTTACACAGCTTTGCAGACATTTTCTTTCATACATAGAATACATGTGTGTTGTGAATGACTTCAATGTTCTTCTCTTTTCACTGGTAGATGAGTTTCATTCTGTCCGGCTACAGAAAATTCACTGCCAAGCAGGCAGGCTGAGTTTGCTGCTTGCAAGAATTGTAAAGCAGTAAACTCTGCTTTGAGTGTGTATTAGACAGAGCAGCTAGGATGACAAACTCTTCTCTTTCGAAACAAATATTCTGGTGCATCCCATCTTTGTGTGTATTGTGAATAAACACATCAAAGTCATGTGCGTTCTGTCATCAGCTATTTCCAGGTTACTTTGATTCTCAGTGTTAGAATACAGGTTAAAGGCAAAGGCCTTCCCTATTTCTAGTACTTGATGTTCTACATGGATGAACTCATTGCAAGGTCTCATTTCCTTCACATTCTGAGAGAATTCGGGTTTTAACCAACAACACACGTTTTTCAGGGCTTGGTACTAAAGTACTTCTAACTTGTAAATCAGACTGCGTTAGATGAACTGTTGCGGATTTTAGCAGTATGCACGTATGACACAATATAAATGGTTTAGAGATCTTTCAACTATTTCACTGTCAAGCATAGAATACATGTGGATTTTGAAGAACTATCTGCCAATTCTAACCACATTCTCTTCATGTCACTTTTCTCTTTAAAACCCCAATGCAGTTTCTTAATGCCTGATGTTCAAAACTGCTGTAATGTAACTAGTTCTTTATTATGTAAAGGGTTACTGCTTTTAACAGCAGATATCATAGGCCTGTGAATAAGTTACACAGCTTTGCAGACATTTGCTTTCATACATAGAATACAAGTGTGTTGTGAATGACTTCAATGTTCTTCTCTTCTCACTGGAGAGATGTGTTTCATTCTGTCCGGCTACAGAAAATGCACTGCCAAGCAGGCAGGCTGAGTTTTCTGCTTGCAAGAATTGTAAAGCAGTGAACTCTGCTTTGAGTGTGTATTAGACAGAGCAGCTAGGATTACAAACACTTCTTTTTCCAAACAAATATTCTGGTGAATGCCATCTTTGTGTGTATTGTGAATAAACACATCAAAGTCGTGTGCGTTCTGTCATCAGCTATTTCCAGGTTACTTTGATTCTCAGTGTTAGAATACAGGTTAAAGGCAAATGCCTTCCATATTTGTAGTATTTAATGTTCTACGTGGATGAACTCATTGCAAAGTCTCATTTCCTTCACATTCTGAGAGAATTCGGGTTTTAACCAGCAATGCACGTTTTTCAGTGCTTGGTACTAAACTACTTCAAACTTATTAATCAGACTGCGAGAGATGATCTGTTGTGGATTTTAGCAGTATGCACGTATGATACAATGTAAATGGATTAGAGACTTTTCAAATCTTTCACTGTGAAGCATAGAATACATGTGGATTTTGAAGAGCGATCTGGCAAATGATAACCCCCTTCTCTTCATGTCACTTTTCTCTTTTAAACTGCAATGCAGTTTCTTATTGCTTTATGTTCAAAACTGCTGGAATGTAACTCGGTCTTCATTATATAAACGGTTACTGCTTTTAACAGTAAGCAGATATCATAGGCCTGTGAATAACTTAAACAGCTTTGCAGACATTTGCTTTCATACATAGAATACATGTGTGTTGTGAATGATTTCAATGTTCTTCTCTTCTTACTGGCGAGATGTGTTTCATTCTGTCCGGCTACAGAAAATTCAATGCCAAGCAGGGAGGATGAGTTTGCTGGTTGCAAGAATTGTAAAGCAGTTTACTTTGCTTTGAGTGTGTATTAGACAGTCCAGATAGGATTACAATCACCTCTCTTTCCAAACAAATATTCTGGTGCATCCCACCTTTGTTTGTATTGTGAATAAACACAGCAAAGTCGTGTGATTTCTGTCATCAGCTCTTTACAGGTTACTTTGATTCTCAGTGTTAGAATTGCAATGCAGTCTCTTAAGGCTTGATGTTCAATACTGCCGGAATGTAACTAGCTCTTCATCATGTAAAGGGTTACTGCTTTTCACAGTAAGCAGATATCATAGGCCTGTGAATAAGTTACACAGCTTTGCAGACATTTGGTTTCATACATAGAATACATGTGTGTTGTGAATGACTTCAATGTTCTTCTCTTCTCACTGGCAAGAAGTGTTTCATTCGGTCCGGCTACAGAAAATTCACTGCCAAGCAGGCAGGCTGAGTTTTCTGCTTGCAAGAATTCTAAAACAGTGAACGCTGCTTTGAGTGGGTATTAGACAGAGCAGCTAGGATTACAAACACTTCTGTTTCCAAACAAATATTCTGGTGCATCCCATCTTTGTGTGTATTGTGAATAAACACATGAAAGTCGTGTGCGTTCTGTCATCAGCTATTTCCAGGTTACTTTGATTCTCAGTGTTAGAATACAGGTTAAAGGCAAAGGCCTTCCCTATTTCTAGTACTTGAGGTTCTACATGAATGAACTCATTGCAAAGTCTCATTTCCTTCACATTCTGAGAGAATTCGGGTTTTAACCAGCAATGCACGTTTTTCAGTGCTTGGTACTAAACTACTTCTAACCTGTAAATCATACTGCGTTAGATGAACTGTTGCGGATTTTAGCAGTATGCACGTATGACACAATGTAAATGGTTTACAGATCTTTCAACTATTTCAATGTCAAGCATAGAATACATGTGGATTTGGAAGAACTATCTGGCAAATTCTACCCACCTTCTCTTCATGTCACTTTTCTCTTTAAAACTGTAATGTAGTCTCTTAAGGCTTGATGTTCAAAACTGCTGGAATGTAACTGGCTCTTTATTATGTAAACGGTTACTGCTTTTAACAGTAAGCAGGTATCATAGGACTGTGAATAAGTTACACAGCTTTGCAGACATTTTCTTTCATACGTAGAATACATGTGTGTTGTGAATGACTTCAATGTTCTTCTCTTCTCACTGGCGAGATGTGTTTCATTCTGTCCGGCTACAGAAAATTCACTGCCAAGCAGGCAGGCTGAGTTTTCTGCTTGCAAGAATTGTAAAGCAGTGAACTCTGCTTTGAGTGTGTATTAGACAGAGCACCTAGGATTACAAACACTTCTTTTTCCAAACAAATATTCTGATGCATCCCATCTTTGTGTGTATTGTGAATAAACACATCAAAGTCGTGTGCGTTCTGTCATCAGCTATTTCCAGGTTACTTTGATTCTCAGTGTTAGAATACAGGTTAAAGGCAAAGGCCTTCCCTATTCTAGTACTTGAGGTTCTACATGGATGAACTCATTGCAAAGTCTCATTTCCTTCACATTCTGAGAGAATTCGGGTTTTAACCAGCAATGCACGTTTTTCAGTGCTTGGTACTAAACTACTTCAAACTTTTTAATCAGACTGCGTGAGATGATCTGTTGCGGATTTTAGCAGTATGCATGTATGATACAATATAAATGGATTAGAGATCTTTCAAATCTTTCACTGTGAAGCATAGAATACATGTGGATTTTGAAGAACTATCTGGCAAATTCTACCCACCTTCTCTTCATGTCACTTTCCTCTTTAAAACTGCAATGCAGTCTCTTAAGGCTTGATGTTCAAAACTGCTGAAATGTAACTCCCTCTTTATTATGTAAATGGTTACTGCTTTTAACAGTAAGCAGATATCATAGGCCTGAGGATAAGTTACACAGCTTTGGAGATATTTACTTTCATACATAGAATACATGTGTGTAGTGAATGACTTCAATGTTCTTCTCTTCTCACTGGCGATTTGTGTTTCATTCTGTCCGGCTACAGAAAAGTCACTGCCAAGCAGGCAGGCTGAGTTTTCTGATTGCAAGAATTGTAAAGCAGTGAACTCTGCTTTGAGTGTGTATTAGACAGACCAGCTAGGATTAGAAACACCGCTCTTTTCAAACAAATATTCTGGTGCATCCCACATTTGTTTGTATTGTGAATAAACACAGCAAAGTGGTGTGCTCTCTGTCATCAGCTATTTCCAGGTTACTTTGATTCTCAGTGTTAGAATACAGGTTAAAGGCAAAGGCCTTCCCTATTTCTAGTACTTGAGGTTCTACATGTATGAACTCATTGCAAAGTCTCATTTCCTTCACATTCTGAGAGAATTCGGGTTTTAACCAGCAATGCACGTTTTTTAGTGCTTGGTACTAAACTACTTCAAACTTCTTAATCAGACTGCGTGAGATGATCTGTTGCGGATTTTAGCGGTATGCACGTATGATACAATGTAAATGGATTAGATCTTTCAACTCTGTCACTGTGATGCATAGAATACATGTGGATTTTGAAGAACTATCTAGCAAGTTCTACCCACCTTCTCTTCATGTCACTTTTCTCTTTAAAACTGCAATGCAGTCTCTTAAGGCTTGATGTTCAAAACTGCTGGAATGTAACTAGCTCTTTACTATGTAAAGGGTTACAGCTTTTAACAGTAAGCAGATATCATAGGCCTGTGAATTAGTTACACAGCTTTGCAGACATTTGCTTTCATACATAGAATACATGTGTGTTGTGAATGACTTCAATGTTCTTCTCTTCTCACTGGCGAGATGTGTTTCATTCTGTCCGGCTACAGAAAATTCACTGCCAAGCAGGCAGGCTGAGTTTTCTGCTTGCAAGAATTGTAGAGCAGTGAACTCTGCTTTGAGTGTGTATTAGACAGAGCAGCTAGGATTACAAACACTTCTCTTTCCAAACAAATATTCTGGTGCATCCCATCTTTGTGTGTATTGTGAATTAAGACATCAAAGTCGTGTGCGTTCTGTCATCAGCTATTTCCAGGTTACTTTGATTCTCAGTGTTAGAATACAGGTTAAAGGCAACGGCCTTCCCTGTTTCTAGTACTTGAGGTTCTACATGGATGAACTCATTGCAAAGTCTCATTTCCTTCACATTCTGAGAGAATTCGGGTTTTAACCAGCAAGGCACGTTTTTCAGTGCTTGGTGCTAAACTACTTCTAACCTGTAAATCAGACTGCTTAGAGGAACTGTTGCGGATTGTAGCAGTATGCACGTATGACACAATGTAAATGGTTTAGAGATCTTTCAACTATTTCACTGTCAAGCATAGAATACATGTGGATTTGGAAGAACTATCTGCCAATTCTAACCACATTCTCTTCATGTCACTCTTCTCTTTAAAACCGCAATGCAGTTTCTTAATGCTTGATGTTGAAAACTGCTGGAATGTAACTCGCTCTTTATTATGTAAACGGTGACTGCTTCTAACAGTAAGCAGATATCATAGGCCTGTGAATAAGTTACACAGCTTTGCAGACATTTGCTTTCATACATACAATACATGTGTGTTTTGAATGACTTCAATGTTCTTCTCTTCTCACTGACGAGATGTGTTTCATTGTGTCCGGCTACAGAAAATTCACTGCAAACCAGGCAGGCTGAGTTTGCTGCTTGCAAGAATTGTAAAGCAGTGAACTCTGCTTTGAGTGTGTATTACACAGAACAGCTGGATTACAATCACTTCTCTTTCCAAACAAATATTCTGGTGCATCCCACATTTGTGTTTATTGTGAATAAACACATCAAAGTCGTGTGCGTTCTGTCATCAGCTATTTCCAGGTTACTTTGATTCTCAGTGTTAGAATACAAGTTAAAGGCAAAGGCCTTCCCTATTTCTAGTACTTGAGGTTCTACGTGGATGAACTCATTGCAAAGTCTCATTTCCTTCACATTCTGAGGGAATTCGGGTTTTAACCAGCAATGCACGTTTTTCAGTGCTTGGTCCTAAACTACTTCTAACCTGTAAATCAGACTGCGTTACATGAACTGTTGCGGATTTTGGCAATATGCATGTTTGATACAATGTAAGTGGATTACAGACCTTTCAAATCTTTCACTGTCACGCATAGAATACATGTGGATATTGAAGAACGATCTGGCAAATCATAACCACCTTCTCTTCATGTCACTTTTCTCTTTTAAACTGCAATGCAGTTTCTTATTGCTTGATGTTCAAAACTGCTGGAATGTAACTCCCTCTTCATTATATAAACGGTTACTGCTTTTTACAAGAAGCAGATAACATAGGCCTGTGAATAAGTTACACAACTTTGCAGACATTTGCTTTCATACATAGAATACATGTGTGTTGTGAATGACTTCAATGTTCTTCTCTTCTCACTCCGAGATGTGTTTCATTCTCTTCGGCTATAGAAAATTCACTGCCAAGCAGGGAGGATGAGTTTGCTGGTTGCAAGAATTGTAAAGCAATGAACTCTGCTTTGAGTGTGTATTAGACAGACCAGCTAGGATTACAAACACCTCTCTTTCCAAAAAATATTCTGGTGCATCCCACCTTTGTTTGTATTGTGAATAAACACAGCAAAGTCGTGTGCTTTCTGTCATCAGCTATTTCCAGGTTACGTTGATTCTCAGTTTTAGAATACAGGTTAAAGGCAAAAGCCTTCCCTATTTCTAGTACTTGAGGTTCTACATGTATGAACTCATTGCAAAGTCTCATTTCCTTCACATTCTGAGAGAATTCGGGTTTTAACAAGCAATGCACGTTTTTCAGTGCTTGGTACTAAACTACTTCTAACCTGTAAATCAGACTGCGTTAGATGAACTGTTGCGGATTTTAGCAATATGCACGTATGACACAATGTAAATGGTTTAGAGATCTTTCAACTATTTCACTGTCAAGCATAGAATACATGTGGATTTGGAAGAACTATCTGCCAATTCTAATCACATTCTCTTCATGTCACTTTTCTCTTTAAAACCGCAATGCAGTTTCTTAATGCCTGATGTTCAAAACGGTTGGAATGTAACTAGCTCTGTATTATGTAAAGGGTTACTGCTTTTAACAGTAAGCAGATATCATAGGCCTGTGAATAAGTTACACAGCTTTGCAGACATTTGCTTTCATACATAGAATACATGTGTGTTGTGAATGACTACAATGTTCTTCTCTTCTCACTGGAGAGATGTGTTTCATTCTGTCTGGCTACAGAAAATTCACTGCCAAGCAGGCAGGCTGAGTTTTCTGCTTGCAAGAATTGTAAAGCAGTGAACTCTGCTTTGAGTGTGTATTAGACAGAGCAGCTAGGATTACAAACACTTCTCTTTCCAAACAAATATTCTGGTGCAGGCCATCTTTGTGTGTATTGTGAATAAACACATCAAAGTCGTGTGCGTTCTGTCATCAGCTATTTCCAGGTTACTTTGATTTTCAGTGTTAGAAAAAAGGTTAAAGGCAAGGCCTTCCTTATTTCTAGTACTTGAGGTTCTACGTGCATGAACTCATTGCAAAGTCTCATTTCCTTCACATTCTGAGAGAATTCGGGTTTCAACCAGCAATGCACGTTTTTCAGTGCTTGGTCCTAAACTACTTCTAACCTGTAAATCAGACTGCGTTACATGAACTGTTGCGGATTTTGGCAATATGCACGTTTGATACAACGTAAGTGGATTAGACACCTTTCAAATCTTTCACTGTCACGCATAGAATACATGTGAATATTGAAGAACGATCTGGCAAATGATAACCACCTTCTCTTCATGTCACTTTTCTCTTTTAAAAGGCAATGCAGTTTCTTATTGCTTGATGTTCAAAACTGCTGGAATGTAACTCCCTCTTCATTATATAAACGGTTACTGCTTTTAACAGTAAGCAGATATCATAGGCCTGTGAATAAGTTACACAGCTTTGCAGACATTTGCTTTCATACATAGAATACATGTGTGTTGTGAATGACTTCAATGTTCTTCTCTTCTCACTCCGAGATGTGTTTCATTCTCTTCGGCTATAGAAAATTCACTGCCAAGCAGGGAGGATGAGTTTGCTGGTTGCAAGAATTGTAAAGCAATGAACTCTGCTTTGAGTGTGTATTAGACAGACCAGCTAGGATTACAAACACCTCTCTTTCCAAAAAATATTCTGGTGCATCCCACCTTTGTTTGTATTGTGAATAAACACAGCAAAGTCGTGTGCTTTCTGTCATCAGCTATTTCCAGGTTACGTTGATTCTCAGTTTTAGAATACAGGTTAAAGGCAAAAGCCTTCCCTATTTCTAGTACTTGAGGTTCTACATGTATGAACTCATTGCAAAGTCTCATTTCCTTCACATTCTGAGAGAATTCGGGTTTTAACAAGCAATGCACGTTTTTCAGTGCTTGGTACTAAACTACTTCTAACCTGTAAATCAGACTGCGTTAGATGAACTGTTGCGGATTTTAGCAATATGCACGTATGACACAATGTAAATGGTTTAGAGATCTTTCAACTATTTCACTGTCAAGCATAGAATACATGTGGATTTGGAAGAACTATCTGCCAATTCTAATCACATTCTCTTCATGTCACTTTTCTCTTTAAAACCGCAATGCAGTTTCTTAATGCCTGATGTTCAAAACGGTTGGAATGTAACTAGCTCTGTATTATGTAAAGGGTTACTGCTTTTAACAGTAAGCAGATATCATAGGCCTGTGAATAAGTTACACAGCTTTGCAGACATTTGCTTTCATACATAGAATACAAGTGTGTTGTGAATGACTTCAATGTTCTTCTCTTCTCACTGGAGAGATGTGTTTCATTCTGTCCGGCTACAGAAAATGCACTGCCAAGCAGGCAGGCTGAGTTTTCTGCTTGCAAGAATTGTAAAGCAGTGAACTCTGCTTTGAGTGTGTATTAGACAGAGCAGCTAGGATTACAAACACTTCTTTTTCCAAACAAATATTCTGGTGCATGCCATCTTTGTGTGTATTGTGAATAAACACATCAAAGTCGTGTGCTTTCTGTCATCACCTATTTCCAGGTTACTTTGATTCTCAGTGTTAGAATACAGGTTAAAGGCAAATGCCTTCCATATTTGTAGTATTTAATGTTCTACGTGGATGAACTCATTGCAAAGTCTCATTTCCTTCACATTCTGAGAGAATTCGGGTTTTAACCAGCAATGCACGTTTTTCAGTGCTTGGTACTAAACTACTTCAAACTTCTTAATCAGACTGCGAGAGATGATCTGTTGCGGATTTTAGCAGTATGCACGTATGATACAATGTAAATGGATTAGAGACTTTTCAAATCTTTCACTGTGAAGCATAGAATACATGTGGATTTTGAAGAGCGATCTGGCAAAAGATAACCCCCTTCTCTTCATGTCACTTTTCTCTTTTAAACTGCAATGCAGTTTCTTATTGCTTTATGTTCAAAACTGCTGGAATGTAACTCGCTCTTCATTATATAAACGGTTACTGCTTTTAACAGTAAGCAGATATCATAGGCCTGTGAATAACTTAAACAGCTTTGCAGACATTTGCTTTCATACATAGAATACATGTGTGTTGTGAATGATTTCAATGTTCTTCTCTTCTTACTGGCGAGATGTGTTTCATTCTGTCCGGCTACAGAAAATTCACTGACAAGCAGGGAGGATGAGTTTGTTGGTTGCAAGAATTGTAAAGCAGTTTACTTTGCTTTGAGTGTGTATTAGACAGTCCAGATAGGATTACAAACACCTCTCTTTCCAAACAAATATTCTGGTGCATCCCACCTTTGTTTGTATTGTGAATAAACACAGCAAAGTCGTGTGCTTTCTGTCATCAGCTCTTTCCAGGTTACTTTGATTCTCAGTGTTAGAATTGCAATGCAGTCTCTTAAGGCTTGATGTTCAATACTGCCGGAATGTAACTAGCTCTTCATCATGTAAAGGGTTACTGCTTTTCACAGTAAGCAGATATCATAGGCCTGTGAATAAGTTACACAGCTTTGCAGACATTTGGTTTCATACATAGAATACATGTGTGTTGTGAATGACTTCAATGTTCTTCTCTTCTCACTGGCGAGATGTGTTTCATTCGGTCCGGCTACAGAAAATTCACTGCCAAGCAGGCAGGCTGAGTTTTCTGCTTGCAAGAATTCTAAAGCAGTGAACTCTGCTTTGAGTGTGTATTAGACAGAGCAGCTAGGATTACAAACACTTCTGTTTCCAAACAAATATTCTGGTGCATCCCATCTTTGTGTGTATTGTGAATAAAAACATGAAAGTCGTGTGCGTTCTGTCATCAGCTATTTCCAGGTTACTTTGATTCTCAGTGTTAGAATACAGGTTAAAGGCAAAGGCCTTCCCTATTTCTAGTACTTGAGGTTCTACATGAATGAACTCATTGCAAAGTCTCATTTCCTTCACATTCTGAGAGAATTCTGGTTTTAACCAGCAATGCACGTTTTTCAGTGCTTGGTACTAAACTACTTCTAACCTGTAAATCATACTGCGTTAGATGAACTGTTGCGGATTTTAGCAGTATGCACGTATGACACAATGTAAATGGTTTACAGATCTTTCAACTATTTCAATGTCAAGCATAGAATACATGTGGATTTGGAAGAACTATCTGGCAAATTCTACCCACCTTCTCTTCATGTCACTTTTCTCTTTAAAACTGTAATGCAGTCTCTTAAGGCTTGATGTTCAAAACTGCTGGAATGTAACTCGCTCTTTATTATGTAAACGGTTACTGCTTTTAACAGTAAGCAGGTATCATAGGATTGTGAATAAGTTACACAGCTTTGCAGACATTTTCTTTCATACGTAGAATACATGTGTGTTGTGAATGACTTCAATGTTCTTCTCTTCTCACTGGCGAGATGTGTTTCATTCTGTCCGGCTACAG
Organism: Eospalax fontanierii; assembly: GCA_035773235.1. Taxonomy (NCBI): domain Eukaryota; kingdom Metazoa; phylum Chordata; class Mammalia; order Rodentia; family Spalacidae; genus Eospalax; species Eospalax fontanierii. Next base: position 1,126,974 of record CM069554.1, on the reverse strand, counting down.
AAAATTCACTGCCAAGCAGGGAGGACGAGTTTGCTGGTTGCAAGAATTGCAAAGGAGTGAACTCTGCTTTGAGTGTGTATTAGACAGAGCAGCTAGGATTACAAACACTTCTCTTTCCAAACAAATATTCTGGTGCATCCCATCTTTCTGTGTATTCTGAATAAACGCAGCAAAGTCGTGTGCTTTCTGTCATCAGCTATTTCCAGGTTACTTTGATTCTCAGTGTTAGAATTGCAATGCAGTCTCTTAAGGCTTGATGTTCAATACTGCCGGAATGTAACTAGCTCTTCATCATGTAAAGGGTTACTGCTTTTCACAGTAAGCAGATATCATAGGCCTGTGAATAAGTTACACAGCTTTGCAGACATTTGGTTTCATACATAGAATACATGTGTGTTGTGAATGACTTCAATGTTCTTCTCTTCTCACTGGCGAGATGTGTTTCATTCGGTCCGGCTACAGAAAATTCACTGCCAAGCAGGCAGGCTGAGTTTTCTGCTTGCAAGAATTCTAAAGCAGTGAACTCTGCTTTGAGTGTGTATTAGACAGAGCAGCTAGGATTACAAACACTTCTGTTTCCAAACAAATATTCTGGTGCATCCCATCTTTGTGTGTATTGTGAATAAAAACATGAAAGTCGTGTGTGTTCTGTCATCAGCTATTTCCAGGTTACTTTGATTCTCAGTGTTAGAATACAGGTTAAAGGCAAAGGCCTTCCCTATTTCTAGTACTTGAGGTTCTACATGAATGAACTCATTGCAAAGTCTCATTTCCTTCACATTCTGAGAGAATTCTGGTTTTAACCAGCAATGCACGTTTTTCAGTGCTTGGTACTAAACTACTTCTAACCTGTAAATCATACTGCGTTAGATGAACTGTTGCGGATTTTAGCAGTATGCACGTATGACACAATGTAAATGGTTTACAGATCTTTCAACTATTTCAATGTCAAGCATAGAATACATGTGGATTTGGAAGAACTATCTGGCAAATTCTACCCACCTTCTCTTCATGTCACTTTTCTCTTTAAAACTGTAATGCAGTCTCTTAAGGCTTGATGTTCAAAACTGCTGGAATGTAACTCGCTCTTTATTATGTAAACGGTTACTGCTTTTAACAGTAAGCAGGTATCATAGGATTGTGAATAAGTTACACAGCTTTGCAGACATTTTCTTTCATACGTAGAATACATGTGTGTTGTGAATGACTTCAATGTTCTTCTCTTCTCACTGGCGAGATGTGTTTCATTCTGTCCGGCTACAGAAAATTCACTGCCAAGCAGGGAGGACGAGTTTGCTGGTTGCAAGAATTGCAAAGGAGTGAACTCTGCTTTGAGTGTGTATTAGACAGAGCAGCTAGGATTACAAACACTTCTCTTTCCAAACAAATATTCTGGTGCATCCCATCTTTCTGTGTATTCTGAATAAACGCAGCAAAGTCGTGTGCTTTCTGTCATCAGCTATTTCCAGGTTACTTTGATTCTCTGTGTTAGAATACAGGTTAAAGGCAAAGGCCTTCCCTATTTCTAGTACTTAAGGTTCTACATGGATGAACTCATTGCAAAGTCTCATTTCCTTCACATTCTGAGAGATTTCGGGTTTTAACCAGCAATGCACGTTTTTCAGTGCTTGGTACTAAACTACTTCAAACTTCTTAATCAGACTGCGAGAGATGATCTGTTGCGGATTTTAGCAGTATGCACGTATGATACAATGTAAATGGATTAGGGATCTTTCAAATCTTTCACTGTGAAGCATAGAATACATGTGGATTTTGAAGAACTATCTGGCAAATGATAACCACCTTCTCTTCATGTCACATTTCTCTTTAAAACTGCAATGCAGTCTCTTAAGGCTTGATGTTCAAAACTGCTGGAATGTAACTAGCTCCTTATTATGTAAAGGGTTACTGCTTTTAAGAGTAAGCAGATATCATAGGCCTGTGAATAAGTTACACAGCTTTGCAGACATTTGCTTTCATACATAGAATACATGTGTGCTGTGAATGACTTCAATGTTCTTCTCTTCTCACTGGCGAGATGTGTTTCATTCGGTCCGGCTACAGAAAATTCACTGCCAAGCAGGCAGGCTGAGTTTTCTGCTTGCAAGAATTGTAAAGCAGTGAACTCTGATTTGAGTGTGTATTAGACAGAGCAGCTAGGATTACAAACACTTCCCTTTCCAAACAAATATTCTGGTGCATCCCATCTTTGTGTGTATTGTGAATAAACACGTCAAAGTCGTGTGCGTTCTGTCATCAGCTATTTCCAGGTTACTTTCTCAGTGTTAGAATACAGGTTAAAGGCAAAGGCCTTCCCTATTTCTAGTACTTTACGTTCTACATGTAGGAACTCATTGCAAAGTCTCATTTCCTTCACATTCTGAGAGAATTCGGGTTTTAACCAGCAATGCACGTTTTTTAGTGCTTGGTACTAAACTACTTCAAACTTCTTAATCAGACTGCGTGAGAGGATCTGTTGCGGATTTTAGCGGTATGCACGTATGATACAATGTAAATGGATTAGAGATCTTTCAACTCTGTCACTGTGTTGCATAGAATACATGAGGATTTTGAAGAACTATGTGGCAAATGATAACCACCTTCTCTTCATGTCACATTTCTCTTTAAAACTGCAATGCAATTTCTTAATGCCTGATGTTCAAAACTGTTGGAATGTAACTAGCTCTTTATTATGTAAAGGGTTACTGCTTTTAACAGTAAGCAGATATCATAGGCCTGTGAATAACTTAAACAGCTTTGCAGACATTTGCTTTCATACATAGAATACATGTGTGTTGTGAATGATTTCAATGTTCTTCTCTTCTTACTGGCGAGATGTGTTTCATTCTGTCCGGCTACAGAAAATTCACTGACAAGCAGGGAGGATGAGTTTGTTGGTTGCAAGAATTGTAAAGCAGTTTACTTTGCTTTGAGTGTGTATTAGACAGTCCAGATAGGATTACAAACACCTCTCTTTCCAAACAAATATTCTGGTGCATCCCACCTTTGTTTGTATTGTGAATAAACACAGCAAAGTCGTGTGCTTTCTGTCATCAGCTCTTTCAGGTTACTTTGATTCTCAGTGTTAGAATTGCAATGCAGTCTCTTAAGGCTTGATGTTCAATACTGCCGGAATGTAACTAGCTCTTCATCATGTAAAGGGTTACTGCTTTTCACAGTAAGCAGATATCATAGGCCTGTGAATAAGTTACACAGCTTTGCAGACATTTGGTTTCATACATAGAATACATGTGTGTTGTGAATGACTTCAATGTTCTTCTCTTCTCACTGGCGAGATGTGTTTCATTCGGTCCGGCTACAGAAAATTCACTGCCAAGCAGGCAGGCTGAGTTTTCTGCTTGCAAGAATTCTAAAGCAGTGAACTCTGCTTTGAGTGTGTATTAGACAGAGCAGCTAGGATTACAAACACTTCTGTTTCCAAACAAATATTCTGGTGCATCCCATCTTTGTGTGTATTGTGAATAAAAACATGAAAGTCGTGTGCGTTCTGTCATCAGCTATTTCCAGGTTACTTTGATTCTCAGTGTTAGAATACAGGTTAAAGGCAAAGGCCTTCCCTATTTCTAGTACTTGAGGTTCTACATGAATGAACTCATTGCAAAGTCTCATTTCCTTCACATTCTGAGAGAATTCTGGTTTTAACCAGCAATGCACGTTTTTCAGTGCTTGGTACTAAACTACTTCTAACCTGTAAATCATACTGCGTTAGATGAACTGTTGCGGATTTTAGCAGTATGCACGTATGACACAATGTAAATGGTTTACAGATCTTTCAACTATTTCAATGTCAAGCATAGAATACATGTGGATTTGGAAGAACTATCTGGCAAATTCTACCCACCTTCTCTTCATGTCACTTTTCTCTTTAAAACTGTAATGCAGTCTCTTAAGGCTTGATGTTCAAAACTGCTGGAATGTAACTCGCTCTTTATTATGTAAACGGTTACTGCTTTTAACAGTAAGCAGGTATCATAGGATTGTGAATAAGTTACACAGCTTTGCAGACATTTTCTTTCATACGTAGAATACATGTGTGTTGTGAATGACTTCAATGTTCTTCTCTTCTCACTGGCGAGATGTGTTTCATTCTGTCCGGCTACAGAAAATTCACTGCCAAGCAGGGAGGACGAGTTTGCTGGTTGCAAGAATTGCAAAGGAGTGAACTCTGCTTTGAGTGTGTATTAGACAGAGCAGCTAGGATTACAAACACTTCTCTTTCCAAACAAATATTCTGGTGCATCCCATCTTTCTGTGTATTCTGAATAAACGCAGCAAAGTCGTGTGCTTTCTGTCATCAGCTATTTCCAGGTTACTTTGATTCTCAGTGTTAGAATTGCAATGCAGTCTCTTAAGGCTTGATGTTCAATACTGCCGGAATGTAACTAGCTCTTCATCATGTAAAGGGTTACTGCTTTTCACAGTAAGCAGATATCATAGGCCTGTGAATAAGTTACACAGCTTTGCAGACATTTGGTTTCATACATAGAATACATGTGTGTTGTGAATGACTTCAATGTTCTTCTCTTCTCACTGGCGAGATGTGTTTCATTCGGTCCGGCTACAGAAAATTCACTGCCAAGCAGGCAGGCTGAGTTTTCTGCTTGCAAGAATTCTAAAGCAGTGAACTCTGCTTTGAGTGTGTATTAGACAGAGCAGCTAGGATTACAAACACTTCTGTTTCCAAACAAATATTCTGGTGCATCCCATCTTTGTGTGTATTGTGAATAAAAACATGAAAGTCGTGTGTGTTCTGTCATCAGCTATTTCCAGGTTACTTTGATTCTCAGTGTTAGAATACAGGTTAAAGGCAAAGGCCTTCCCTATTTCTAGTACTTGAGGTTCTACATGAATGAACTCATTGCAAAGTCTCATTTCCTTCACATTCTGAGAGAATTCTGGTTTTAACCAGCAATGCACGTTTTTCAGTGCTTGGTACTAAACTACTTCTAACCTGTAAATCATACTGCGTTAGATGAACTGTTGCGGATTTTAGCAGTATGCACGTATGACACAATGTAAATGGTTTACAGATCTTTCAACTATTTCAATGTCAAGCATAGAATACATGTGGATTTGGAAGAACTATCTGGCAAATTCTACCCACCTTCTCTTCATGTCACTTTTCTCTTTAAAACTGTAATGCAGTCTCTTAAGGCTTGATGTTCAAAACTGCTGGAATGTAACTCGCTCTTTATTATGTAAACGGTTACTGCTTTTAACAGTAAGCAGGTATCATAGGATTGTGAATAAGTTACACAGCTTTGCAGACATTTTCTTTCATACGTAGAATACATGTGTGTTGTGAATGACTTCAATGTTCTTCTCTTCTCACTGGCGAGATGTGTTTCATTCTGTCCGGCTACAGAAAATTCACTGCCAAGCAGGGAGGACGAGTTTGCTGGTTGCAAGAATTGCAAAGGAGTGAACTCTGCTTTGAGTGTGTATTAGACAGAGCAGCTAGGATTACAAACACTTCTCTTTCCAAACAAATATTCTGGTGCATCCCATCTTTCTGTGTATTCTGAATAAACGCAGCAAAGTCGTGTGCTTTCTGTCATCAGCTATTTCCAGGTTACTTTGATTCTCTGTGTTAGAATACAGGTTAAAGGCAAAGGCCTTCCCTATTTCTAGTACTTAAGGTTCTACATGGATGAACTCATTGCAAAGTCTCATTTCCTTCACATTCTGAGAGATTTCGGGTTTTAACCAGCAATGCACGTTTTTCAGTGCTTGGTACTAAACTACTTCAAACTTCTTAATCAGACTGCGAGAGATGATCTGTTGCGGATTTTAGCAGTATGCACGTATGATACAATGTAAATGGATTAGGGATCTTTCAAATCTTTCACTGTGAAGCATAGAATACATGTGGATTTTGAAGAACTATCTGGCAAATGATAACCACCTTCTCTTCATGTCACATTTCTCTTTAAAACTGCAATGCAGTCTCTTAAGGCTTGATGTTCAAAACTGCTGGAATGTAACTAGCTCCTTATTATGTAAAGGGTTACTGCTTTTAAGAGTAAGCAGATATCATAGGCCTGTGAATAAGTTACACAGCTTTGCAGACATTTGCTTTCATACATAGAATACATGTGTGCTGTGAATGACTTCAATGTTCTTCTCTTCTCACTGGCGAGATGTGTTTCATTCGGTCCGGCTACAGAAAATTCACTGCCAAGCAGGCAGGCTGAGTTTTCTGCTTGCAAGAATTGTAAAGCAGTGAACTCTGATTTGAGTGTGTATTAGACAGAGCAGCTAGGATTACAAACACTTCCCTTTCCAAACAAATATTCTGGTGCATCCCATCTTTGTGTGTATTGTGAATAAACACGTCAAAGTCGTGTGCGTTCTGTCATCAGCTATTTCCAGGTTACTTTCTCAGTGTTAGAATACAGGTTAAAGGCAAAGGCCTTCCCTATTTCTAGTACTTTACGTTCTACATGTAGGAACTCATTGCAAAGTCTCATTTCCTTCACATTCTGAGAGAATTCGGGTTTTAACCAGCAATGCACGTTTTTTAGTGCTTGGTACTAAACTACTTCAAACTTCTTAATCAGACTGCGTGAGAGGATCTGTTGCGGATTTTAGCGGTATGCACGTATGATACAATGTAAATGGATTAGAGATCTTTCAACTCTGTCACTGTGTTGCATAGAATACATGAGGATTTTGAAGAACTATGTGGCAAATGATAACCACCTTCTCTTCATGTCACATTTCTCTTTAAAACTGCAATGCAATTTCTTAATGCCTGATGTTCAAAACTGTTGGAATGTAACTAGCTCTTTATTATGTAAAGGGTTACTGCTTTTAACAGTAAGCAGATATCATAGGCCTGTGAATAAGTTACACAGCTTTGCAGACATTTGCTTTCATACATAGAATACATGTGTGTTGTGAATGACTTCAATGTTCTTCTCTTCTCACTGGCGAGATGTGTTTCATTCTGTCCGGCTACAGAAAATTCACTGCCAAGCAGACAGGCTGAGTTTTCTGCTTGCAAGAATTGTAGAGCAGTGAACTCTGCTTTGAGTGTGTATTAGACAGAGCAGCTAGGATTACAAACACTTCTCTTTCCAAACAAATATTCTGGTGCATCCCATCTTTGTGTGTATTGTGAATAAAGACATCAAAGTCGTGTGCGTTCTGTCATCAGCTATTTCCAGGTTACTTTGATTCTCAGTGTTAGAATACAGGTTAAAGGCAAAGGCCTTCCCTGTTTCTAGTACTTGAGGTTCTACATGGATGAACTCATTGCAAAGTCTCATTTCCTTCACATTCTGAGAGAATTCGGGTTTTAAACAGCAAGGCACGTTTTTCAGTGCTTGGTGCTAAACTACTTCTAACCTGTAAATCAGACTGCGTTAGAGGAACTGTTGCGGATTGTAGCAGTATGCACGTATGACACAATGTAAATGGTTTAGAGATCTTTCAACTATTTCACTGTCAAGCATAGAATACATGTGGATTTGGAAGAACTATCTGCCAATTCTAACCACATTCTATTCATGTCACTTTTCTTTTTAAAACCGCAATGCAGTTTCTTAACGCTTGATGTTCAAAACTGCTGGAATGTAACTCGCTCTTTATTATGTAAACGGTTACTGCTTTTAACAGTAAGCAGATATCATAGGACTGTGAATAAGTTACACAGCTTTGCAGACATTTTCTTTCATACGTAGAATACATGTGTGTTGTGAATGACTTCAATGTTCTTCTCTTCTCACTGGCGAGATGTGTTTCATTCGGTCCGGCTACAGAAAATTCACTGCCAAGCAGGCAGGCTGAGTTTTCTGCTTGCAAGAATTGTAAAGCAGTGAACTCTGCTTTGAGTGTGTATTAGATAGAGCAGCTAGGATTACCAACACTTCTCTTTCCAAACAAATATTCTGGTGCATCCCATCTTTCTGTGTATTGTGAATAAACACATTAAAGTCGTGTGCGTTCTGCCATCAGCTATTTCCAGGTTACTTTGATTCTCAGTGTTAGAATACAGGTTAAAGGCAAAGGCCTTCCCTATTTCTAGTACTTGAGGTTCTACATGGATGAACTCATTGCAAAGTCTCATTTCCTTCACATTCTGAGAGAATTCGGGTTTTAACCAGCAATGCACGTTTTTCAGTGCTTGGTGCTAAACTACTTCTAACCTGTAAATCAGACTGCGTTAGAGGAATTGTTGCGGATTTTAGCAGTATGCACGTATGACACAATGTAAATGGATTAGGGATCTTTCAAATCTTTCACTGTGAAGCATAGAATACATGTGGATTTGGAAGGACTATCTGCCAATTCTAACCACATTCTCTTCATGTCACTTTTCTCTTTAAAACCGCAATGCAGTTTCTTAACGCTTGATATTCAAAACTGCTGGAATGTAACTCGCTCTATAGAATACATGTGTGTTGTGAATGACTTCAATGTTCTTCTCTTCTCACTGGCGAGATGTGTTTCATTCTGTCCGGTTACAGAAAAATCACTGCCAAGCAGGCAGGCTGAGTTTTCTGCTTGCAAGAATTGTAAAGCAGTGAACTCTGCTTTGAGTGTGTATTAAACAGACCAGCTAGGATTACAAACACCTCTCTTTCCAAACAAATATTCAGGTGCATCCCACCTTTGTTTGTATTGTGAATAAACACAGCAAAGTCGTGTGCTTTCTGTCATCAGCTATTTCCATGTTACTTTGATTCTCAGTGTTAGAATTGCAATGCAGTCTCTTAAGGCTTGATGTTCAAAACTTCTGGAATGTAACTAGCCCTTTATTATGTAAAGGGGTACTGCTTTTTACAGCACATATCATAGGCCTGTGAATAAGTTACAAAGCTTTGCAGACATTTGCTTTCATAAATACAATTCATGTGTGTTTTGAATGACTTCAATGTTCTTCTATTCTCACTGGCGAGATGTGTTTCATTGTGTCCGGCTACAGAAAATTCACTGCAAAGCAGGCAGGCTGAGTTTGCTGCTTGCAAGAATTGTAAAGCAGTGAACTCTGCTTTGAGTGTGTATTAAACAGAACAGCTAGGATTACAAACACCTCTCTTTTCAAACAAATATTCTGGTGCATCCCATCTTTGTGTGTATTGTGAATAAACACAGCAAAGTCGTGTGCTTTCTGTCATCAGCTATTTCCAGGTTACTTTGATTCTCAGTGTTAGAATACAGGTTAGAGACAAAGGCCTTCCCTATTTCTAGTAATTGAGGTTCTACATGGATGAACTCATTGCAATGTGTCATTTCCTTCACATTCTGAGAGAATTCAGGTTTTAACCAGCAATGGACGTTTTTCAGTGCTTGGTACTAAACTACTTATAACCTGTAAATCAGACTGCCTTAGATGAACTGTTGCGTATTTTGGCAGTATGCAATATGATACAATGTATTTGGACTAGAGAACGTTCAAATCTTTCACTGTGAAGCATAGAATACATGTGGATTTTGAAGAACTATGTGGCAAATGATAACCACCTTCTCTTCATGTCACATTTCTCTTTAAAACTGCAATGCAATTTCTTAATGCCTGATGTTCAAAACTGTTGGAATGTAACTAGCTCTTTATTATGTAAAGGGTTACTGCTTTTAACAGTAAGCAGATATCATAGGCCTGTGAATAAGTTACACAGCTTTGCAGACATTTGCTTTCATACATAGAATACATGTGTGTTGTGAATGACTTCAATGTTCTTCTCTTCTCACTGGCGAGATGTGTTTCATTCTCTCCGGTTACAGAAAATTCACTGCCAAGCAGGCAGGCTGAGTTTTCTGCTTGCAAGAATTGTAAAGCAGTGAACTCTGCTTTGAGTGTGTATTAGACAGAGCAGCTAGGATTACAAACACCTCTCTTTCCAAACAAATATTCTGGTACTTGCCATCTTTGTGTGTATTGTGAATAAACACATCAAAGTCGTGTGCGTTCTGTCATCAGGTATTTCCAGGTTACTTTGATGCTCAGTGTTAGAATACAGGTTAAAGGCAAAGGCCTTCCCTATTTCTAGTACTTGAGGTTCTACATGGATGAACTCATTGCAAAGTCTCATTTCCTTCACATTCTGAGACAATTCGGGTTTTAAGCAGCAATGCACGTTTTTCAGTGCTTGGTACTAAACTACTTCTAACCTGTAAATCAGAATGCGTTAGAAGAACGGTTGCGGATTTTAGCAGTATGCCCGTATGACAGAATGTAAATGGTTTAGAGATCTTTCAACTATTTCACTGTCAAGCATAGAATACATGTGGATTTGGAAGAACTATCTGCCAGTTCTAACCACATTCTCTTCATGTCACTTTTCTCTTTAAAACCGCAATGGAGTTCTTTAACGCTTGATGTTCAAAACTGCTGGAATGTAACTCGCTCTTTATTATGTAAACGGTTACTGCTTTCAAGAGTAAGCAGATATCATAGGCCTGTGAATAAGTTACACAGCTTTGCAGACATTTGCTTTCATACATAGAATACATGTGTGTTGTGAATGACTTCAATGTTCTTCTCTTCTCACTGGCGAGATGTGTTTCATTCTGTCCGGCTACAGAAAATTCACTGCCAAGCAGGCAGGCTGAGTTTTCTGCTTGCAAGAATTGTAAAGCAGTGAACTCTGCTTTGAGTGTGTATTAGACAGAGCACCTAGGATTACAAACACTTCTTTTTCCAAACAAATATTCTGATGCATACCATCTTTGTGTGTATTGTGAATAAACACATCAAAGTCGTGTGCGTTCTGTCATCAGCTATTTCCAGGTTACTTTGATTCTCAGTGTTAGAATACAGGTTAAAGGCAAAGGCCTTCCCTATTCTAGTACTTGAGGTTCTACATGGATGACCTCATTGCAAAGTCTCATTTCCGTTACATTCTGAGAGAATTCGGGTTTTAACCAGCAATGCAGGTTTTTCAGTGCTTGGTACTAAACTACTTCTAACCTGTAAATCAGACTGCGTTAGATGAACTGTTGTGGATTTTAGCATTATGCACGTATGACACAATGTAAATGGTTTAGAGACCTTTCAAATCTTTCACTGTCACGCATAGAATACATGTGGATATTGAAGAACGATCTGGCAAATGATAACCACTTTCTCTTGATGTCACTTTTCTCTTTAAAACCACAATGCAGTTTCTTAACGCTTGATGTTCAAAACTGCTGGAATGTAACTCGCTCTTTATTATGTAAACAGTTGCTGCTTTTAACAGTAAGCAGATATCATAGGTGTGTAAATAAGTTACACAGCTTTGCAGACATTTGCTTTCATACATACAATACATGTGTGTTGTGAATGACTTCAATGTTCTTCTCTTCTCACTGGCGAGATGTGTTTCATTCTGTTCGGCTACAGAAAATTCACTGCCAAGCAGGGAGGATGAGTTTGCTGGTTGCAAGAATTGTAAAGCAGTGAAGTCTGCTTTGAGTGTGTATTAGACAGACCAGCTAGGATTACAAACACCTCTCTTTCCAAACAAATATTCTGGTGCATCCCACGTTTGTTTGTATTCTGAATAAACACAGCAAAGTCGTGTGCTTTCTGTCATCAGCTATTTCCAGGTTACTTTGATTCTCAGTGTTAGAATACAGGTTAAAAGCAAAAGCCTTCCCGATTTCTAGTACTTGGGGTTCTACATGTATGAACTCATTGCAAAGTCTCATTTCCTTCACATTCTGAGAGATTTCGGGTTTTAACCAGCAATGCACGTCTTTCAGTGCTTGGTACTAAACTTCTTCAAACTTCTTAATCAGACTCCGTAAGATGATCTGTTGCTGATTTTAGCAGTATGCACGTATGATACAATGTAAATGGATTAGAGATCTTTCAAATCTTTCACTGTGAAGCACAGAATACATGTGGATTTTGAAGAACTGTCTGGCAAATTCTACCCACATTCTCTTCATGTCACTTTTCTCTTTAAAACTGCAATGCAGTCTCTTAAGGCTTGATGTTCAAAACTGCTGGAATGTAACTAGCTCTTTATTATGTAAAGGGTTACTGCTTTTAACAGTAAGCAGATATCATAGGCAGGTGAATAAGTTACACAGCTTTGCAAACATTTGCTTTCATACATAGAATACATGTGTGTTGTGAATGACTTCAATGTTCTTCTCTTCTCACTGGCGAGATGTGTTTCATTCTGTCCGGCTACAGAAAATTCAGTGCCAAGCAGGCAGGCTGAGTTTTCTGCTTGCAAGAATTGTAAAGCAGTAAACTCTGCTTTGAGAGTGTATTAGACAGAGCAGCTAGGATTACAAACACTTCTCTTTCCAAACAAATATTCTGGTGCATGCCATCTTTGTGTGTATTGTGAATAAACACATCAAAGTCGTGTGCGTTCTGTCATCAGCTATTTCCAGGTTACTTTGATTCTCAGTGTTAGAATACAGGTTAGAGGGAAAGGCATTCCCTATTTCTAGTACTTGACGTTCTACATGGATGAACTCATTGCAAAGTCTCATTTCCTTCACATTCTGAGAGATTTCGGGTTTTAACCAGCAATGCACGTTTTTCAGTGCTTGGTACTAAACTACTTCTAACCTGAAAATCAGACTGCGTTAGATGAACTGTTTCGGATTTTAGCAGTATGCACGTATGATACAATGTAAATGGATTAGAGACCTTTCAAATCTTTCACTGTCAAGCACAGAATACATGTGGATTTTGAAGGACTATCTGGCAAATGATAACCAACTTCTCTTCATGTCACATTTCTCTTTGAAACTGCAAAGCAGTTTCTTAATGCCTGATGTTCAAAACTGCTGGAATGTAACTAGCTCTTTATTGTGTAAAGGGTTACTGCTTTTAACAGCAGATATCATAGGCCTGTGAATAAGTTACAAAGCTTTGCAGACATTTGCTTTCATACATAGAATACATGTGTGTGTGAATGACTTCAATGTTCTCCTCTTCTCACTGGCGAGATGTGTTTCATTCTGTTCGGCTACAGAAAATTCACTGCCAAGCAGGGAGCATGGGTTTCCTGGTTACAAGAATTGTAAAGTAGTGAACTCTGCTTTGAGTGTGTATTAGACAGACCAGCTAGGATTACAAACACCTCTCTTTCCAAACAAATATTCTGGTGCATCCCACCTTTGTTTGTATTGTGAATAAACACAGCAAAGTCGTGTGCTTTCTGTCATCAGCTATTTCCAGGTTACTTTGATTCTCAGTGTTAGAATACAGGTTAAAGGCAAAGGCCTTCCCTATTTCTAGTACTTGAGGTTCTACATGGATGAACTCATTGCAAAGTCTCATTTCCTTCACATTCTGAGAGATTTCGCGTTTTAACCAGCAATGCATGTTTTTCAGTCCTTGGTACTAAACTACTTCAAACTTCTTAATCAGAATGCGTGAGATGATCTGTTCCGGATTTTAGCAGTATGCACGTATGATACAATGTAAATGGATTAGACATCTTTCAAATCTTACACTTTGAAGCATAGAATACATGTGGATTTTGAAGAACTATCTGGCAAATAATAACCACCTTCTCTTCATGTCACATTTCTCTTAAAAACTGCAATGCAGTCTCTTAAGGCTTGATGTTGAAAACTGCTGTAATGTAACTAGCTCTTTATTATGTAAAGGGTTACTGCTTTTAACAGTAAGCAGATATCATAGGCCTGTGAATAAGTTACACAGCTTTGCAGACATTTGCTTTCATACATAGAATACATGTGTGTTGTGAATGACTTCAATGTTCTTCTCTTCTCACTGGCGAGATGTGTTTCATTCTCTCCGGTTACAGAAAATTCACTGCCAAGCAGGCAGGCTGAGTTTTCTGCTTGCAAGAATTGTAAAGCAGTGAACTCTGCTTTGAGTGTGTATTAGACAGAGCAGCTAGGATTACAAACACCTCTCTTTCCAAACAAATATTCTGGTACTTGCCATCTTTGTGTGTATTGTGAATAAACACATCAAAGTCGTGTGCGTTCTGTCATCAGGTATTTCCAGGTTACTTTGATGCTCAGTGTTAGAATACAGGTTAAAGGCAAAGGCCTTCCCTATTTCTAGTACTTGAGGTTCTACATGGATGAACTCATTGCAAAGTCTCATTTCCTTCACATTCTGAGACAATTCGGGTTTTAAGCAGCAATGCACGTTTTTCAGTGCTTGGTACTAAACTACTTCTAACCTGTAAATCAGAATGCGTTAGAAGAACGGTTGCGGATTTTAGCAGTATGCCCGTATGACAGAATGTAAATGGTTTAGAGATCTTTCAACTATTTCACTGTCAAGCATAGAATACATGTGGATTTGGAAGAACTATCTGCCAATTCTAACCACATTCTCTTCATGTCACTTTTCTCTTTAAAACCGCAATGGAGTTCTTTAACGCTTGATGTTCAAAACTGCTGGAATGTAACTCGCTCTTTATTATGTAAACGGTTACTGCTTTCAAGAGTAAGCAGATATCATAGGCCTGTGAATAAGTTACACAGCTTTGCAGACATTTGCTTTCATACATAGAATACATGTGTGTTGTGAATGACTTCAATGTTCTTCTCTTCTCACTGGCGAGATGTGTTTCATTCTGTCCGGCTACAGAAAATTCACTGCCAAGCAGGCAGGCTGAGTTTTCTGCTTGCAAGAATTGTAAAGCAGTGAACTCTGCTTTGAGTGTGTATTAGACAGAGCACCTAGGATTACAAACACTTCTTTTTCCAAACAAATATTCTGATGCATACCATCTTTGTGTGTATTGTGAATAAACACATCAAAGTCGTGTGCGTTCTGTCATCAGCTATTTCCAGGTTACTTTGATTCTCAGTGTTAGAATACAGGTTAAAGGCAAAGGCCTTCCCTATTCTAGTACTTGAGGTTCTACATGGATGACCTCATTGCAAAGTCTCATTTCCGTTACATTCTGAGAGAATTCGGGTTTTAACCAGCAATGCAGGTTTTTCAGTGCTTGGTACTAAACTACTTCTAACCTGTAAATCAGACTGCGTTAGATGAACTGTTGTGGATTTTAGCATTATGCACGTATGACACAATGTAAATGGTTTAGAGACCTTTCAAATCTTTCACTGTCACGCATAGAATACATGTGGATATTGAAGAACGATCTGGCAAATGATAACCACTTTCTCTTGATGTCACTTTTCTCTTTAAAACCACAATGCAGTTTCTTAACGCTTGATGTTCAAAACTGCTGGAATGTAACTCGCTCTTTATTATGTAAACAGTTGCTGCTTTTAACAGTAAGCAGATATCATAGGTGTGTAAATAAGTTACACAGCTTTGCAGACATTTGCTTTCATACATACAATACATGTGTGTTGTGAATGACTTCAATGTTCTTCTCTTCTCACTGGCGAGATGTGTTTCATTCTGTTCGGCTACAGAAAATTCACTGCCAAGCAGGGAGGATGAGTTTGCTGGTTGCAAGAATTGTAAAGCAGTGAAGTCTGCTTTGAGTGTGTATTAGACAGACCAGCTAGGATTACAAACACCTCTCTTTCCAAACAAATATTCTGGTGCATCCCACGTTTGTTTGTATTGTGAATAAACACAGCAAAGTCGTGTGCTTTCTGTCATCAGCTATTTCCAGGTTACTTTGATTCTCAGTGTTAGAATACAGGTTAAAAGCAAAAGCCTTCCCGATTTCTAGTACTTGGGGTTCTACATGTATGAACTCATTGCAAAGTCTCATTTCCTTCACATTCTGAGAGATTTCGGGTTTTAACCAGCAATGCACGTCTTTCAGTGCTTGGTACTAAACTTCTTCAAACTTCTTAATCAGACTCCGTAAGATGATCTGTTGCTGATTTTAGCAGTATGCACGTATGATACAATGTAAATGGATTAGAGATCTTTCAAATCTTTCACTGTGAAGCACAGAATACATGTGGATTTTGAAGAACTGTCTGGCAAATTCTACCCACATTCTCTTCATGTCACTTTTCTCTTTAAAACTGCAATGCAGTCTCTTAAGGCTTGATGTTCAAAACTGCTGGAATGTAACTAGCTCTTTATTATGTAAAGGGTTACTGCTTTTAACAGTAAGCAGATATCATAGGCAGGTGAATAAGTTACACAGCTTTGCAAACATTTGCTTTCATACATAGAATACATGTGTGTTGTGAATGACTTCAATGTTCTTCTCTTCTCACTGGCGAGATGTGTTTCATTCTGTCCGGCTACAGAAAATTCAGTGCCAAGCAGGCAGGCTGAGTTTTCTGCTTGCAAGAATTGTAAAGCAGTAAACTCTGCTTTGAGAGTGTATTAGACAGAGCAGCTAGGATTACAAACACTTCTCTTTCCAAACAAATATTCTGGTGCATGCCATCTTTGTGTGTATTGTGAATAAACACATCAAAGTCGTGTGCGTTCTGTCATCAGCTATTTCCAGGTTACTTTGATTCTCAGTGTTAGAATACAGGTTAGAGGGAAAGGCATTCCCTATTTCTAGTACTTGACGTTCTACATGGATGAACTCATTGCAAAGTCTCATTTCCTTCACATTCTGAGAGATTTCGGGTTTTAACCAGCAATGCACGTTTTTCAGTGCTTGGTACTAAACTACTTCTAACCTGAAAATCAGACTGCGTTAGATGAACTGTTTCGGATTTTAGCAGTATGCACGTATGATACAATGTAAATGGATTAGAGACCTTTCAAATCTTTCACTGTCAAGCACAGAATACATGTGGATTTTGAAGGACTATCTGGCAAATGATAACCAACTTCTCTTCATGTCACATTTCTCTTTGAAACTGCAAAGCAGTTTCTTAATGCCTGATGTTCAAAACTGCTGGAATGTAACTAGCTCTTTATTGTGTAAAGGGTTACTGCTTTTAACAGCAGATATCATAGGCCTGTGAATAAGTTACAAAGCTTTGCAGACATTTGCTTTCATACATAGAATACATGTGTGTGTGAATGACTTCAATGTTCTCCTCTTCTCACTGGCGAGATGTGTTTCATTCTGTTCGGCTACAGAAAATTCACTGCCAAGCAGGGAGCATGGGTTTCCTGGTTACAAGAATTGTAAAGTAGTGAACTCTGCTTTGAGTGTGTATTAGACAGACCAGCTAGGATTACAAACACCTCTCTTTCCAAACAAATATTCTGGTGCATCCCACCTTTGTTTGTATTGTGAATAAACACAGCAAAGTCGTGTGCTTTCTGTCATCAGCTATTTCCAGGTTACTTTGATTCTCAGTGTTAGAATACAGGTTAAAGGCAAAGGCCTTCCCTATTTCTAGTACTTGAGGTTCTACATGGATGAACTCATTGCAAAGTCTCATTTCCTTCACATTCTGAGAGATTTCGCGTTTTAACCAGCAATGCATGTTTTTCAGTCCTTGGTACTAAACTACTTCAAACTTCTTAATCAGAATGCGTGAGATGATCTGTTCCGGATTTTAGCAGTATGCACGTATGATACAATGTAAATGGATTAGACATCTTTCAAATCTTACACTTTGAAGCATAGAATACATGTGGATTTTGAAGAACTATCTGGCAAATAATAACCACCTTCTCTTCATGTCACATTTCTCTTAAAAACTGCAATGCAGTCTCTTAAGGCTTGATGTTGAAAACTGCTGTAATGTAACTAGCTCTTTATTATGTAAAGGGTTACTGCTTTTAACAGTAAGCAGATATCATAGGCCTGTGAATAAGTTACACAGCTTTGCAGACATTTGCTTTCATACATAGAATACATGTGTGTTGTGAATGACTTCAATGTTCTTCTCTGCTCACTGGCGAGATGTGTTTCATTTTGTCCGGCTACAGAAAATTCACTGCCAAGCAGGCAGGCTGAGTTTGCTGCTTGCAAGAATTGTAAAGCAGTGAACTCTGCTTTGAGTGTGTATTAGACAGACCAGCTAGGATTACAAACACCTCTCTTTCCAAACAAATATTCTGGTGCATCCCACCTTTGTTTGTATTGTGAATAAACACAGCAAAGTCGTGTGCTTTCTATCATCAGCTATTTCCAGGTTACTTTGATTCTCAGTGTTAGAATACAGTTTAAAGGCAAAGGCCTTCCCTATTTCTAGTACTTGAGGTTCTACATGGATGAACTCATTGCAAAGTCTCATTTCCTTCACTATTTGAGAGATTTCGGGTTTTAAGCAGCTATGCTCGTTTTTCAGTGCTTGGTACTAAACTACTTCAAACTTCTTAATCAGACTGCGTGAGATGACCTGTTGCGGATTTTAGCAGTATGCACGTATGATACAATGTAAATGGATTAGAGATCTTTCAAATCATTCACTGTGAAGCATAGAATACATGTGGATTTTGAAGAACTATCTGGCAAATAATAACCACCTTCTCTTCATGTCACATTTCTCTTAAAAACTGCAATGCAGTCTCTTAAGGCTTGATGTTGAAAACTGCTGGAATGTAACTAGCTCTTTATTATGTAAAGGGTTACTGCTTTTAACAGTAAGCAGATATCATAGGCCTGTGAATAAGTTACACAGCTTTGCAGACATTTGCTTTCATACATAGAATACATGTGTGTTGTGAATGACTTCAATGTTCTTCTCTTCTCACTGGCGAGATGTGTTTCATTTTGTCCGGCTAAAGAAAATTCACTGCCTAGCAGGCAGGCTGAGTTTTCTGCTTGCAAGAATTGTAAAGCAGTGAACTCTGCTTTGAGTGTGTATTAGGCAGACCAGCTAGGATTACAAACACTTCTCTTTCCAAACAAATATTCTGCTGCATCCCAACTTTGTGTGTATTGTGAATAAACACATCAAAGTCGTGTGCGTTCTGTCATCAGCTATTTCCAGGTTACTTTGATTCTCAGTGTTAGAATACAGGTTAAAGGCAAAGGCTTTCCCTATTTCTAGTACTTGATGTTCTACATGGATGAACTCATTGCAAGGTCTCATTTCCTTCACATTCTGAGAGAATTCGGGTTTTAACCAACAACACACGTTTTTCAGGGCTTGGTACTAAAGTACTTCTAACTTGTAAATCAGACTGCGTTAGATGAACTGTTGCGGATTTTAGCAGTATGCACATATGACACAATGTAAATGGTTTAGAGATCTTTCAACTATTTCACTGTCAAGCATAGAATACATGTGGATTTTGAAGAACTATCTGCCAATTCTAACCACATTGTCTTCATGTCACTTTTCTCTTTAAAACCCCAATGCAGTTTCTTAATGCCTGATGTTCAAAACTGCTGTAATGTAACTAGTTCTTTATTATGTAAAGGGTTACTGCTTTTAACAGCAGATATCATAGGCCTGTGAATAAGTTACACAGCTTTGCAGACATTTGCTTTCATACATAGAATACATGTGTGTTGTGAATGACTTCAATGTTCTTCTCTTCTCACTGGAGAGATGTGTTTCATTCTGTCCGGCTACAGAAAATTCACTGCCAAGCAGGCAGGCTCAGTTTTCTGCTTGCAAGAATTTTAAAGCAGTGAACTCTGCTTTGAGTGTGTATTAGACAGAACAGCTAGGATTACAAACACTTCTCTTTCCAAACAAATATTCTGGTGCATTACATCTTTGTGTGTATTGTGAATAAACACAGCAAAGTCGTGTGCTTTCTGTCATCAGCTATTTCCAGGATACTTTAATTCTCAGTGTTAGAATACAGGTTAAAGCAAAGGCCTTCCCTATTTCTAGTACTTGAGGTTCTACATGGATGAACTCATTGCAAAGTCTCATTTCCTTCACATTCTGAGCGATTTCAGGTTTTAACCAGCAATACACGTTTTTCAGGGCTTGGTACTAAAGTACTTCTAACCTGTAAATCAGACTGCGTTAGATGAACTGTTGCGGATTTTAGCAGTATGCACGTATGATACAATGTAAATGAATTAGGGACCATTCAAATCTTTCACTGTCAAGCATAGAATACATGTGGATTTTGAAGAACGATCTGGCAAATGTTAATCACCTTCTCTTCATGTCACTTTTCTCTTTTAAACTGCAATGCAGTTTCTTATTGCTTGATGTTCAAAACTGCTGGAATGTAACTCGCTCTTCATTATATAAACGGTTACTGCTTTTAACAGTAAGCATATATCATATACCTGTGAATAAGTTACACAGCTTTGCAGACATTTGCTTTCATACATAGAATACATGTGTGTTGTGAATGACTTCAATGTTCTTCACTTCTCACTGGCGAGATGTGTTTCATTCTGTCCGGCTAGAGAAAATTCACTGCCAACCAGGCAGGTTGAGTTTTCTGCTTGCAAGAATTGTAAAGCAGTGAACTCTGCTTTGAGTGGGTATTAGACAGTGCAGCTAGGATTACAAACACTTCTCTTTCCAATCAAATATTCTGGTGCATCCCATCTTTGTGTGTATTGTGAATAAACACAGCAAAGTCGTGTGCTTTCTGTCATCAGCTATGTCCAGGTTACTTTGATTCTCAGTGTTAGAATACAGGTTAAAGGCAAAGGCCTTCCCTATTTCTAGTACTTGAGGTTCTACATGTATGAACTCATTGCAAAGTCTCATTTCCTTCACATTCTGAGAGAATTCGGGTTTTAACAAGCAATGCACGTTTTTCAGTGCTTGGTACTAAACTACTTCTAACCTGTAAATCAGACTGCGTTAGATGAACTGTTGCGGATTTTAGCAATATGCACGTATGACACAATGTAAATGGTTTAGAGATCTTTCAACTATTTCACTGTCAAGCATAGAATACATGTGGATTTGGAAGAACTATCTGCCAATTCTAATCATATTCTCTTCATGTCACTTTTCTCTATAAAACCGCAATGCAGTTTCTTAATGCCTGATGTTCAAAACGGTTGGAATGTAACTAGCTCTGTATTATGTAAAGGGTTACTGCTTTTAACAGTAAGCAGATATCATAGGCCTGTGAATAAGTTACACAGCTTTGCAGACATTTGCTTTCATACATAGAATACAAGTGTGTTGTGAATGACTTCAATGTTCTTCTCTTCTCACTGGAGAGATGTGTTTCATTCTGTCCGGCTACAGAAAATGCACTGCCAAGCAGGCAGGCTGAGTTTTCTGCTTGCAAGAATTGTAAAGCAGTGAACTCTGCTTTGAGTGTGTATTAGACAGAGCAGCTAGGATTACAAACACTTCTTTTTCCAAACAAATATTCTGGTGCATTCCATCTTTGTGTGTATTGTGAATAAACACATCAAAGTCGTGTGCGTTCTGTCATCAGCTATTTCCAGGTTACTTTGATTCTCAGTGTTAGAATACAGGTTAAAGGCAAATGCCTTCCATATTTGTAGTATTTAATGTTCTACGTGGATGAACTCATTGCAAAGTCTCATTTCCTTCACATTCTGAGAGAATTCGGGTTTTAACCAGCAATGCACGTTTTTCAGTGCTTGGTACTAAACTACTTCAAACTTCTTAATCAGACTGCGAGAGATGATCTGTTGCGGATTTTAGCAGTATGCACGTATGATACAATGTAAATGGATTAGAGACTTTTCAAATCTTTCACTGTGAAGCATAGAATACATGTGGATTTTGAAGAGCGATCTGGCAAATGATAACCCCCTTCTCTTCATGTCACTTTTCTCTTTTAAACTGCAATGCAGTTTCTTATTGCTTTATGTTCAAAACTGCTGGAATGTAACTCGCTCTTCATTATATAAACGGTTACTGCTTTTAACAGTAAGCAGATATCATAGGCCTGTGAATAACTTAAACAGCTTTGCAGACATTTGCTTTCATACATAGAATACATGTGTGTTGTGAATGATTTCAATGTTCTTCTCTTCTTACTGGCGAGATGTGTTTCATTCTGTCCGGCTACAGAAAATTCACTGCCAAGCAGGGAGGATGAGTTTGCTGGTTGCAAGAATTGTAAAGCAGTTTACTTTGCTTTGAGTGTGTATTAGACAGTCCAGATAGGATTACAAACACCTCTCTTTCCAAACAAATATTCTGGTGCATCCCACCTTTGTTTGTATTGTGAATAAACACAGCAAAGTCGTGTGATTTCTGTCATCAGCTCTTTCCAGGTTACTTTGATTCTCAGTGTTAGAATTGCAATGCAGTCTCTTAAGGCTTGATGTTCAATACTGCCGGAATGTAACTAGCTCTTCATCATGTAAAGGGTTACTGCTTTTCACAGTAAGCAGATATCATAGGCCTGTGAATAAGTTACACAGCTTTGCAGACATGTGGTTTCATACATAGAATACATGTGTGTTGTGAATGACTTCAATGTTCTTCTCTTCTCACTGGCAAGATGTGTTTCATTCGGTCCGGCTACAGAAAATTCACTGCCAAGCAGGCAGGCTGAGTTTTCTGCTTGCAAGAATTCTAAAGCAGTGAACTCTGCTTTGAGTGGGTATTAGACAGAGCAGCTAGGATTACAAACACCTCTCTTTCCAAACAAATATTCTGGTGCATCCCACGTTTGTTTGTATTGTGAATAAACACAGCAAAGTCGTGTGCTTTCTGTCATCAGCTATTTCCAGGTTACTTTGATTCTCAGTGTTAGAATACAGGTTAAAAGCAAAAGCCTTCCCGATTTCTAGTACTTGAGGTTCTACATGTATGAACTCATTGCAAAGTCTCATTTCCTTCACATTCTGAGAGATTTCGGGTTTTAACCAGCAATGCACGTCTTTCAGTGCTTGGTACTAAACTTCTTCAAACTTCTTAATCAGACTCCGTAAGATGATCTGTTGCTGATTTTAGCAGTATGCACGTATGATACAATGTAAATGGATTAGAGATCTTTCAAATCTTTCACTGTGAAGCATAGAATACATGTGGATTTTGAAGAACTGTCTGGCAAATTCTACCCACATTCTCTTCATGTCACTTTTCTCTTTAAAACTGCAATGCAGTCTCTTAAGGCTTGATGTTCAAAACTGCTGGAATGTAACTAGCTCTTTATTATGTAAAGGGTTACTGCTTTTAACAGTAAGCAGATATCATAGGCAGGTGAATAAGTTACACAGCTTTGCAAACATTTGCTTTCATACATAGAATACATGTGTGTTGTGAATGACTTCAATGTTCTTCTCTTCTCACTGGCGAGATGTGTTTCATTCTGTCCGGCTACAGAAAATTCAGTGCCAAGCAGGCCGGCTGAGTTTTCTGCTTGCAAGAATTGTAAAGCAGTAAACTCTGCTTTGAGAGTGTATTAGACAGAGCAGCTAGGATTACAAACACTTCTCTTTCCAAACAAATATTCTGGTGCATGCCATCTTTGTGTGTATTGTGAATAAACACATCAAAGTCGTGTGCGTTCTGTCATCAGCTATTTCCAGGTTACTTTGATTCTCAGTGTTAGAATACAGGTTAGAGGGAAAGGCATTCCCTATTTCTAGTACTTGACGTTCTACATGGATGAACTCATTGCAAAGTCTCATTTCCTTCACATTCTGAGAGATTTCGGGTTTTAACCAGCAATGCACGTTTTTCAGTGCTTGGTACTAAACTACTTCTAACCTGTAAATCAGACTGCGTTAGATGAACTGTTTCGGATTTTAGCAGTATGCACGTATGATACAATGTAAATGGATTAGAGACCTTTCAAATCTTTCACTGTCAAGCACAGAATACATGTGGATTTTGAAGGACTATCTGGCAAATGATAACCAACTTCTCTTCATGTCACATTTCTCTTTGAAACTGCAAAGCAGTTTCTTAATGCCTGATGTTCAAAACTGCTGGAATGTAACTAGCTCTTTATTGTGTAAAGGGTTACTGCTTTTAACAGCAGATATCATAGGCCTGTGAATAAGTTACAAAGCTTTGCAGACATTTGCTTTCATACATAGAATACATGTGTGTGTGAATGACTTCAATGTTCTCCTCTTCTCACTGGCGAGATGTGTTTCATTCTGTTCGGCTACAGAAAATTCACTGCCAAGCAGGGAGCATGGGTTTCCTGGTTACAAGAATTGTAAAGCAGTGAACTCTGCTTTGAGTGTGTATTAGACAGACCAGCTAGGATTACAAACTCCTCTCTTTCCAAACAAATATTCTGGTGCATCCCACCTTTGTTTGTATTGTGAATAAACACAGCAAAGTCGTGTGTTTTCTGTCATCAGCTATTTCCAGGTTACTTTGATTCTCAGTGTTAGAATACAGGTTAAAGGCAAAGGCCTTCCCTGTTTCTAGTACTTGAGGTTCTACATGGATGAACTCATTGCAAAGTCTCATTTCCTTCACATTCTGAGAGATTTCGGGTTTTAACCAGCAATGCACGTTTTTCAGTCCTTGGTACTAAACTACTTCAAACTTCTTATTCAGAATGCGTGAGATGATCTGTTCCGGATTTTAGCAGTATGCACGTATGATACAATGTAAATGGATTAGACATCTTTCAAATCTTACACTGTGAAGCATAGAATACATGTGGATTTTGAAGAACTATCTGGCAAATAATAACCACCTTCTCTTCATGTCACATTTCTCTTAAAAACTGCAATGCAGTCTCTTAAGGCTTGATGTTGAAAACTGCTGGAATGTAACTAGTTCTTTATTATGTAAAGGGTTACTGCTTTTAACAGTAAGCAGATATCATAGGCCTGTGAATAAGTTACACAGCTTTGCAGACATTTGCTTTCATACATAGAATACATGTGTGTTGTGAATGACTTCAATGTTCTTCTCTTCTCACTGGCGAGATGTGTTTCATTTTGTCCGGCTACAGAAAATTCACTGCCAAGCAGGCAGGCTGAGTTTGCTGCTTGCAAGAATTGTAAAGCAGTGAACTCTGCTTTGAGTGTGTATTAGACAGACCAGCTAGGATTACAAACACCTCTCTTTCCAAACAAATATTCTGGTGCATCCCACCTTTGTTTGTATTGTGAATAAACACAGCAAAGTCGTGTGCTTTCTATCATCAGCTATTTCCAGGTTACTTTGATTCTCAGTGTTAGAATACAGTTTAAAGGCAAAGGCCTTCCCTATTTCTAGTACTTGAGGTTCTACATGGATGAACTCATTGCAAAGTCTCATTTCCTTCACTATTTGAGAGATTTCGGGTTTTAAGCAGCTATGCTCGTTTTTCAGTGCTTGGTACTAAACTACTTCAAACTTCTTAATCAGACTGCGTGAGATGACCTGTTGCGGATTTTAGCAGTATGCACGTATGATACAATGTAAATGGATTAGAGATCTTTCAAATCATTCACTGTGAAGCATAGAATACATGTGGATTTTGAAAAACTATCTGGCAAATAATAACCACCTTCTCTTCATGTCACATTTCTCTTAAAAACTACAATGCAGTCTCTTAAGGCTTGATGTTGAAAACTGCTGGAATGTAACTAGCTCTTTATTATGTAAAGGGTTACTGCTTTTAACAGTAAGCAGATATCATAGGCCTGTGAATAAGTTACACAGCTTTGCAGACATTTGCTTTCATACATAGAATACATGTGTGTTGTGAATGACTTCAATGTTCTTCTCTTCTCACTGGCGAGATGTGTTTCATTTTGTCCGGCTACAGAAAATTCACTGCCAAGCAGGCAGGCTGAGTTTTCTGCTTGCAAGAATTGTAAAGCAGTGAACTCTGCTTTGAGTGTGTATTAGGCAGACCAGCTAGGATTACAAACACTTCTCTTTCCAAACAAATATTCTGCTGCATCCCAACTTTGTGTGTATTGTGAATAAACACATCAAAGTCGTGTGCGTTCTGTCATCAGCTATTTCCAGGTTACTTTGATTCTCAGTGTTAGAATACAGGTTAAAGGCAAAGGCTTTCCCTATTTCTAGTACTTGATGTTCTACATGGATGAACTCATTGCAAAGTCTCATTTCCGTCACAATCTGAGAGAATTCGGGTTTTAACCAGCAATGCACATTTTTCAGTGCTTGGTACTAAACTACTTCTATCCTGTAAATCAGACTGCGTTAGATGATCTGTTGCGGATTTTAGCAGTATGCACGTATGACAGAATGTAAACGGTTTAGAGATCTTTGAACTATTTCACTGTCAAGCATAGAATACATGTGAATTTGGAAGAACTATCTATCAATTCTAACCACAATCTCTTCATGTCACTTTTCTCTTTAAAACCGCAATGCAGTGTCTTAACGCCTGATGTTCAAAACTGCTGTAATGTAACTCGATCGTTATTATGTAAACGGTTACTGCTTTTAACAGTAAGCAGATATCATAGGCGTGTGAATAAGTTACACAGCTTTGCAGACATTTTCTTTCATACATACATGTGTGTTGTGAATGACTTCAATGTTCTTCTCTTCTCACTGACGAGCTGTGTTTCATTCTGTTCGGCTACAGAAAATTCAGTGCCAAGCAGGGAGGACGAGTTTGCTGGTTGCAAGAATTGTAAAGCAGTGAACTCTGCTTTGAGTGTGTATTAGACAGACCAGCTAGGATTACAAACACCTCTCTTTCCAAACAAATATTCAGGTGCATCCCACCTTTGTTTGTATTGTCAATAAACACAGCAAAGTCGTGTGCTTTCTGTCATCAGCTATTTCCAGGTTACATAGATTCTCAGTGTTAGAATTGCAATGCAGTCTCTTAAGGCTTGATGTTCAAAGCTGCTGGAATGTAACTAGCCCTTTATTATATAAAGGGATACTGCTTTTAACAGCAGATATCATAGGCCTGTGAATAAGTTACAAAGCTTTGCAGACATTTGCTTTCATACATAGAATACATGTGTGTTGTGAATGACTTCAATGTTCTCCTCTTCTCACTGGCGAGATGTGTTTCATTCTGTTCGGCTACAGAAAATTCACTGCCAAGCAGGGAGGATGAGTTTGCTGGTTGCAACAATTGTAAAGCAGTGAACTCTGCTTTGAGTGTGTACTGACAGACCAGCTAGGATTACAAACACCTCTCTTTC
The DNA here is from genome assembly GCA_035773235.1 of Eospalax fontanierii. Classification (NCBI taxonomy): domain Eukaryota; kingdom Metazoa; phylum Chordata; class Mammalia; order Rodentia; family Spalacidae; genus Eospalax; species Eospalax fontanierii. The sequence continues at coordinate 1,100,200 of CM069554.1, read as the reverse complement.
CACACAAATATTCTGGTGCATCCCACGTTTGTTTGTATTGTGAATAAACACAGCAAAGTCGTGTGCTTTCTGTCATCAGCTATTTCCAGGTTACTTTGATTCTCAGTGTTAAAATACAGGTTAAAGACAAAAGCCTTCCCTATTTCTAGTACTTGAGGTTCTACATGTACGAACTCATTGCAAAGTCTCATTTCCTTCACATTCTGAGAGATTTCGGGTTTTAACCAGCAATGCACGTCTTTCAGTGCTTGGTACTAAACTTCTTCAAACTTCTTAATTAGACTGCGTAAGATGATCTGTTGCTGATTTTAGCAGTATGCACGTATGATACAATGTAAATAGATTAGAGATCTTTCAAATCTTTCACTGTGAAGCATAGAATACATGTGGATTTTGAAGAACTGTCTGGCAAATTCTACCCACCTTCTCTTCATGTCACTTTTCTCTTTAAAACTGCAATGCAGTCTCTTAAGGCTTGATGTTCAAAATTGCTGGAATGTAACTAGCTCTTTATTATGTAAAGGGTTACTGCTTTTAACAGTAAGCAGATATCATAGGCAGGTGAATAAGTTACACAGCTTTGCAAACATTTGCTTTCATACATAGAATACATGTGTGTTGTGAATGACTTCAATGTTCTTCTCTTCTCACAGGCGAGATGTCTTTCATTCTGTCCGGCTACAGAAAATTCAGTGCCAAGCAGGCAGGCTCAGTTTTCTGCTTGCAAGAATTGTAAAGCAGTAAACTCTGCTTTGAGTGTGTATTAGACAGAGCAGCCAGGATTACAAACACTTCTCTTTCCAAACAAATATTCTGGTGCATGCCATCTTTGTGTATATTGTGAATAAACACATCAAAGTCGTGTGCGTTCTGTCATCAGCTATTTCCATGTTACTTTGATTCTCAGTGTTAGAATACAGGATAGAGGGAAAGGCATTCCCTATTTCTAGTACTTGAGGTTCTACATGGATGAACTCATTGCAAAGTCTCATTTCCTTCACATTCTGAGAGATTTCGGGTTTTAACCAGCAATGCACGTTTTTCAGTGCTTGGTACTAAACTACTTCTAACCTGTAAATCAGACTGCGTTAGATGAACTGTTGCGGATTTTAGAAGTATGCACGTATGATACAATGTAAATGGATTAGAGACCTTTCAAATCTTTCAATGTCAAGCATAGAATACATGTGGATTTTGAAGAACTATCTGGCAAATGATAACCAACTTCTCTTCATGTCACATTTCTCTTTGAAACTGCAAAGCAGTTTCTTAATGCCTGATGTTCAAAACTGCTGGAATGTAACTAGCTCTTTATTATGTAAAGGGTTACTGCTTTTAACAGCAGATATCATAGGCCTGTGAATAAGTTACACAGCTTTGCAGACATTTGCTTTCATACATACAATACATGTGTGTTGTGAATGACTTCAATGTTCTTCTATTCTCACTGGCGAGATGTGTTTCATTATGTCCGGCTACAGAAAATTCACTGCCAAGCAGGAAGGCAGAGTTTGCTGGTTGCAAGAATTGTAAAGCAGTGAACTCTGCTTTGAGTGTATATTAGACAGACCAGCTAAGATTACAAACACCTCTCTTTCCAAACAAATATTCAAGTGCATCCCACCTTTGTTTGTATTGTGAATAAACACAGCAAAGTCGTGTGCTTTCTGTCATCAGCTATTTCCAGGTTACTTTGATTCTCAGTGTTAGAATACAGGTTAAAGGCAAAGGCCTTCCCTATTTCTAGTACTTGAGGTTCGACATGGATGAACTCATTGCAAAGTCTCATTTCCTTCACATTCTGAGAGATTTCGGGATTTAACCAGCAGTGCACGTTTTTCAGTGCTTGGTAGTAAACTACTTCTAACCTGTAAATCAGACTGCGTTAGATGAACTGTTGCGGATTTTAGGAGTATGCACGTATGCCACAATGTAAATGGTTTAGAGATCTTTCAACTATTTCACTGTCAAGCATAGAATACATGTGGATTTTGAAGAACTATCTGGCAAATGATAACCACCTTCTCTTCATGTCACATTTCTCTTTAAAACCGCATTGCAGTTTCTTAACGCTTGATGTTCAAAACTGCTAAAATGTAACTCACTCTTTCTTATGTAAACGGTTACTGCTTTTAACAGTAAGCAGATATCATAGGACGGTGAATAAGTTACACAGCTTTGCAGATATTTGCTTTCATACATAGAATACATGTGTGCTGTGAATGACTTCAATGTTCTTCTCTTCTCACTGGCGAGATGTGTTTCATTCTGTCCGGCTACAGAAAATTCAGTGCCAAGCAGGCAGGCTGAGTTTTCTGCTTGCAAGAATTGTAAAGCAGTAAACTCTGCTTTGAGTGTGTATTAGACAGAGCAGCCAGGATTACAAACACTTCTCTTTCCAAACAAATATTCTGGTGCATGCCATCTTTGTGTGTATTGTGAATAAACACATCAAAGTCGTGTGCGTTCTGTCATCAGCTATTTCCATGTTACTTTGATTCTTAGTGTTAGAATACAGGTTAGAGGGAAAGGCATTCCCTATTTCTAGTACTTGAGGTTCTACATGGATGAACTCATTGCAAAGTCTCATTTCCTTCACATTCTGAGAGATTTCGGGTTTTAACCAGCAATGCACGTTTTTCAGTGCTTGGTACTAAACTACTTCTAACCTATAAATCAGACTGCGTTAGATGAACTGTTGCAGATTTTAGAAGTATGCACGTATGATACAATGTAAATGGATTAGAGACCTTTCAAAACTTTCAATGTCAAGCATAGAATACATGTGGATTTTGAAGAACTATCTGGCAAATGATAACCAACTTCTCTTCATGTCACATTTCTCTTTGAAACTGCAAAGCAGTTTCTTAATGCCTGATGTTCAAAACTGCTGGAATGTAACTAGCTCTTTATTATGTAAAGGGTTACTGCTTTTAACAGCAGATATCATAGGCCTGTGAATAAGTTACACAGCTTTGCAGACATTTGCTTTCATACATACAATACATGTGTGTTGTGAATGACTTCAATGTTCTTCTATTCTCACTGGCGAGATGTGTTTCATTATGTCCGGCTACAGAAAATTCACTGCCAAGCAGGAAGGCTGAGTTTGCTGGTTGCAAGAATTGTAAAGCAGTGAACTCTGCTTTGAGTGTGTATTAGACAGACCAGCTAGTATTACAAACACCTCTCTTTCCAAACAAATATTCAGGTGCATCCCACCTTTGTTTGTATTGTGAATAAACACAGCAAAGTCGTGTGCTTTCTGTCATCAGCTATTTCCAGGTTACTTTGATTCTCAGTGTTAGAATACAGGGTAAAGGAAAAAGCCTTCCCTATTTCTAGTACTTGAGTGTCTACATGTATGAACTCATTGCAAAGTCTCATTTCCTTCACATTCTGAGAGAATTTGGGTTTTAACCAACAATACACGTTTTTCAGGGCTTGGTACTAAAGTACTTCTAACCTGTAAATCAGACTGCGTTAGATGAACTGTTGCGGATTTTAGCAGTATGCACGTATGATACAATGTAAATGAATTAGAGACCTTTCAAATCTTTCACTGTCAAGCATAGATACATGTGGATTTTGAAGAACGATCTGGCAAATGTTAAACACCTTCTCTTCATGTCACTTTTCTCTTTTAAACTGCAATGCAGTTTCTTATTGCTTGATGTTCAAAGCTGCTGGAATGTAACTCGTTCTTCATTATATAAACGGTTACTGCTTTTAACAGTAAGCAGATATCATAGGCGTGTGAATAAGTTACACAGCTTTGCAGACATTTTCTTTCATACATAGAATACATGTGTGTTGTGAATGACTTCAATGTTCTTCTCTTTTCACTGGTAGATGAGTTTCATTCTGTCCGGCTACAGAAAATTCACTGCCAAGCAGGCAGGCTGAGTTTGCTGCTTGCAAGAATTGTAAAGCAGTGAACTCTGCTTTGAGTGTGTATTAGACAGAGCAGCTAGGATGACAAACTCTTCTCTTTCGAAACAAATATTCTGGTGCATCCCATCTTTGTGTGTATTGTGAATAAACACATCAAAGTCATGTGCGTTCTGTCATCAGCTATTTCCAGGTTACTTTGATTCTCAGTGTTAGAATACAGGTTAAAGGCAAAGGCCTTCCCTATTTCTAGTACTTGATGTTCTACATGGATGAACTCATTGCAAGGTCTCATTTCCTTCACATTCTGAGAGAATTCGGGTTTTAACCAACAACACACGTTTTTCAGGGCTTGGTACTAAAGTACTTCTAACTTGTAAATCAGACTGCGTTAGATGAACTGTTGCGGATTTTAGCAGTATGCACGTATGACACAATGTAAATGGTTTAGAGATCTTTCAACTATTTCACTGTCAAGCATAGAATACATGTGGATTTTGAAGAACTATCTGCCAATTCTAACCACATTCTCTTCATGTCACTTTTCTCTTTAAAACCCCAATGCATTTTCTTAATGCCTGATGTTCAAAACTGCTGTAATGTAACTAGTTCTTTATTATGTAAAGGGTTACTGCTTTTAACAGCAGATATCATAGGCCTGTGAATAAGTTACACAGCTTTGCAGACATTTGCTTTCATACATAGAATACATGTGTGTTGTGAATGACTTCAATGTTCTTCTCTTCTCACTGGAGAGATGTGTTTCATTCTGTCCGGCTACAGAAAATTCACTGCCAAGCAGGCAGGCTCAGTTTTCTGCTTGCAAGAATTTTAAAGCAGTGAACTCTGCTTTGAGTGTGTATTAGACAGAACAGCTAGGATTACAAACACTTCTCTTTCCAAACAAATATTCTGGTGCATTACATCTTTGTGTGTATTGTGAATAAACACAGCAAAGTCGTGTGCTTTCTGTCATCAGCTATTTCCAGGATACTTTAATTCTCAGTGTTAGAATACAGGTTAAAGCAAAGGCCTTCCCTATTTCTAGTACTTGAGGTTCTACATGGATGAACTCATTGCAAAGTCTCATTTCCTTCACATTCTGAGCGATTTCAGGTTTTAACCAGCAATACACGTTTTTCAGGGCTTGGTACTAAAGTACTTCTAACCTGTAAATCAGACTGCGTTAGATGAACTGTTGCGGATTTGAGCAGTATGCACGTATGATACAATGTAAATGAATTAGGGACCATTCAAATCTTTCACTGTCAAGCATAGAATACATGTGGATTTTGAAGAACGATCTGGCAAATGTTAATCACCTTCTCTTCATGTCACTTTTCTCTTTTAAACTGCAATGCAGTTTCTTATTGCTTGATGTTCAAAACTGCTGGAATGTAACTCGCTCTTCATTATATAAACGGTTACTGCTTTTAACAGTAAGCATATATCATATACCTGTGAATAAGTTACACAGCTTTGCAGACATTTGCTTTCATACATAGAATACATGTGTGTTGTGAATGACTTCAATGTTCTTCACTTCTCACTGGCGAGATGTGTTTCATTCTGTCCGGCTAGAGAAAATTCACTGCCAAGCAGGCAGGTTGAGTTTTCTGCTTGCAAGAATTGTAAAGCAGTGAACTCTGCTTTGAGTGGGTATTAGACAGTGCAGCTAGGATTACAAACACTTCTCTTTCCAAACAAATATTCTGGTGCATCCCATCTTTGTGTGTATTGTGAATAAACACAGCAAACTCGTGTGCTTTCTGTCATCAGCTATGTCCAGGTTACTTTGATTCTCAGTGTTAGAATACAGGTTAAAGGCAAAGGCCTTCCCTATTTCTAGTACTTGAGGTTCTACATGTATGAACTCATTGCAAAGTCTCATTTCCTTCACATTCTGAGAGAATTCGGGTTTTAACCAGCAATGCAAGTTTTTCAGTACTTGGTACTAAATTACTTCAAACTTCTTAATCAGACTGCGAGAGATGATCTGTTGCGGATTTTAGCAGTATGCACGTATGATACAATGTAAATGGATTAGAGACTTTTCAAATCTTTCACTGTGAAGCATAGAATACATGTGGATTTTGAAGAGCGATCTGGCAAATGATAACCCCCTTCTCTTCATGTCACTTTTCCCTTTTAAACTGCAATGCAGTTTCTTATTGCTTTATGTTCAAAACTGCTGGAATGTAACTCGCTCTTCATTATATAAACGGTTACTGCTTTTAACAGTAAGCAGATATCATAGGCCTGTGAATAACTTAAACAGCTTTGCAGACATTTGCTTTCATACAAAGAATACATGTGTGTTGTGAATGATTTCAATGTTCTTCTCTTCTTACTGGCGAGATGTGTTTCATTCTGTCCGGCTACAGAAAATTCACTGCCAAGCAGGGAGGATGAGTTTGCTGGTTGCAAGAATTGTAAAGCAGTTTACTTTGCTTTGAGTGTGTATTAGACAGTCCAGATAGGATTACAAACACCTCTCTTTCCAAACAAATATTCTGGTGCATCCCACCTTTGTTTGTATTGTGAATAAACACAGCAAAGTCGTGTGATTTCTGTCATCAGCTCTTTCCAGGTTACTTTGATTCTCAGTGTTAGAATTGCAATGCAGTCTCTTAAGGCTTGATGTTCAATACTGCCGGAATGTAACTAGCTCTTCATCATGTAAAGGGTTACTGCTTTTCACAGTAAGCAGATATCATAGGCCTGTGAATAAGTTACACAGCTTTGCAGACATGTGGTTTCATACATAGAATACATGTGTGTTGTGAATGACTTCAATGTTCTTCTCTTCTCACTGGAAAGATGTGTTTCATTCGGTCCGGCTACAGAAAATTCACTGCCAAGCAGGCAGGCTGAGTTTTCTGCTTGCAAGAATTCTAAAGCAGTGAACTCTGCTTTGAGTGGGTATTAGACAGAGCAGCTAGGATTACAAACTCTTCTGTTTCCAAACAAATATTCTGGTGCATCCCATCTTTGTGTGTATTGTGAATAAACACATGAAAGTCGTGTGCGTTCTGTCATCAGCTATTTCCAGGTTACTTTGATTCTCAGTGTTAGAATACAGGTTAAAGGCAAAGGCCTTCCCTATTTCTAGTACTTGAGGTTCTACATGAATGAACTCATTGCAAAGTCTCATTTCCTTCACATTCTGAGAGAATTCGGGTTTTAACCAGCAATGCACGTTTTTCAGTGCTTGGTACTAAACTACTTCTAACCTGTAAATCATACTGCGTTAGATGAACTGTTGCGGATTTTAGCAGTATGCACGTATGACACAATGTAAATGGTTTACAGATCTTTCAACTATTTCAATGTCAAGCATAGAATACATGTGGATTTGGAAGAACTATCTGGCAAATTCTACCCACCTTCTCTTCATGTCACTTTTCTCTTTAAAACTGTAATGTAGTCTCTTAAGGCTTGATGTTCAAAACTGCTGGAATGTAACTCGCTCTTTATTATGTAAACGGTTACTGCTTTTAACAGTAAGCAGGTATCATAGGACTGTGAATAAGTTACACAGCTTTGCAGACATTTTCTTTCATACGTAGAATACATGTGTGTTGTGAATGACTTCAATGTTCTTCTCTTCTCACTGGCGAGATGTGTTTCATTCTGTCCGGCTACAGAAAATTCACTGCCAAGCAGGCAGGCTGAGTTTTCTGCTTGCAAGAATTGTAAAGCAGTGAACTCTGCTTTGAGTGTGTATTAGACAGAGCACCTAGGATTACAAACACTTCTTTTTCCAAACAAATATTCTGATGCATCCCATCTTTGTGTGTATTGTGAATAAACACATCAAAGTCGTGTGCGTTCTGTCATCAGCTATTTCCAGGTTACTTTGATTCTCAGTGTTAGAATACAGGTTAAAGGCAAAGGCCTTCCCTATTCTAGTACTTGAGGTTCTACATGGATGAACTCATTGCAAAGTCTCATTTCCGTTACATTCTGAGAGAATTCGGGTTTTAACCAGCAATTCAGGTTTTTCAGTGCTTGGTACTAAACTACTTCTAACCTGTAAATCAGACTGCGTTAGATGAACTGTTGTGGATTTTAGCATTATGCACGTATGACACAATGTAAATGGTTTAGAGACCTTTCAAATCTTTCACTGTCACGCATAGAATACATGTGGATATTGAAGAACGATCTGGCAAATGATAACCACTTTCTCTTGATGTCACTTTTCTCTTTTAAACTGCAATGCAGTTTCTTATTGCTTGATGTTCAATTCTGCTGGAATGTAACTCCCTCTTCATTATATAAACGGTTACTGCTTTTAACAGTAAGCAGATATCATAGGCCTGTGAATAAGTTACACAGCTTTGCAGACATTTGCTTTCATACATAGAATACATGTGTGTTGTGAATGACTTCAATGTTCTTCTCTTCTCACTCTGAGATATGCTTCATTCTTTTCCGCTACAGAAAATTGACTGCCAAGCAGGGAGGATGAGTTTGCTGCTTGCAAGAATTGTAAAGCAGTGAACTCTGCTTTGAGTGTGTATTAGATAGAGCAGCAAGGATTACAAACACTTCTCTTTCCAAACAAATATTCTGGTGCATCCCATCTTTGTGTGTATTGTGAATAAACACATCAAAATCGTGTGTGTTCTGTCATCAGCTATTTCCAGGTTACTTTGATTCTCAGTGTTAGAATACAGGTTAAAGGCAAAGGCCTTCCCTATTTCTAGTACTTGAGGTTCTACATGGATTAACTCATTGCAAAGTCTCATTTCCTTCACATTCTGAGAGAATTCGGGTTTTAACCAGCAATGCATGTTTTTCAGTGCTTGGTACTAAACTACTTCTAACCTGTAAATCACACTGCGTTAGATGAACTGTTGCGGATTGAAGCAGTATGCACGTATGACACAATGTAAATGGTTTAGAGATCTTACAACTATTTCACTGTCAAGCATAGAATACATGTGGATTTGGAAGAACTATCTGCCAATTCTAACCACATTCTCTTCATGTCACTCTTCTCTTTAAAACCGCAATGCAGTTTCTTAATGCTTGATGTTGAAAACTGCTGGAATGTAACTCGCTCTTTATTATGTAAACGGTGACTGCTTCTAACAGTAAGCAGATATCATAGGACTGTGAATAAGTTACACAGCTTTGCAGACATTTGCTTTCATACATACAATACATGTGTGTTTTGAATGACTTCAATGTTCTTCTCTTCTCACTGACGAGATGTGTTTCATTGTGTCCGGCTACAGAAAATTCACTGCAAACCAGGCAGGCTGAGTTTGCTGCTTGCAAGAATTGTAAAGCAGTGAACTCTGCTTTGAGTGTGTATTAAACAGAAGAGCTAGGATTACAGACACTTCTCTTTCCAAACAAATATTCTGGTGCATCCCATCTTTGTGTGTATTGTGAATAAACACAGCAAAGTCGTGTGCTTTCTGTCATCAGCTATTTCCAGGTTACTCTGATTCTCAGTGTGAGAATACAGGTTAGAGGGAAAGGCCTTCCCTATTTCTAGTACTTGAGGTTCTACATGGATGAACTCATTGGAAAGTCTCATTTCCTTCACATTCTGAGAGATTTCGGGTTTTAACCAGCGATGCACGTTTTTCTGTGCTTGGTACTAAACTACTTCTAACCTGTAAATCAGACTGCGTTAGATGAACTGTTGCGGATTGTAGCAGTATGCACGTATGACAAAATGTAAATGGTTTAGAGATCTTTCAACTATTTCACTGTCAAGCATAGAATACATGTTGATTTGGAAGAACTATCTGCCAATTCTAACCACATTCTCTTCATGTCACTTTTCTCTTTAAAACCGCAATGCAGTTTCTTAACGCTTGATGTTCAAAACTGCTGGAATGTAACTCGCTCTTTATTATGTAAACGGTTACTGCTTTTAATAGTAAGCAGATATCATAGGACTGTGAATAAGTTACACAGCTTTGCAGACTTTCCTTTCATACGTACAATACATGTGTGTTGTGAATGACTTCAATGTTCTCCTCGTCTCAATGGCGAGATGTGTTTCATTCTGTTGGGTTTCAGAAAATTCACTGCCAAGCAGGGAGAATAAGTTTGCTGCTTGCAAGAATTGTAAAGCAGTGAACTCTGCTTTGAGTGTGTATTACACAGAACAGCTAGGATTACAATCACTTCTCTTTCCAAACAAATATTCTGGTGCAGGCCATCTTTGTGTGTATTGTGAATAAACACATCAAAGTCGTGTGCGTTCTGTCATCAGCTATTTCCAGGTTACTTTGATTCTCAGTGTTAGAATACAGGTTAAAGGCAAAGGCCTTCCCTATTTCTAGTACTTGAGGTTCTACATGGATTAACTCATTGCAAAGTCTCATTTCCTTCACATTCTGAGAGAATTCGGGTTTTAACCAGCAATGCATGTTTTTCAGTGCTTGGTACTAAACTACTTCTAACCTGTAAATCACACTGCGTTAGATGAACTGTTGCGGATTGAAGCAGTATGCACGTATGACACAATGTAAATGGTTTAGAGATCTTACAACTATTTCACTGTCAAGCATAGAATACATGTGGATTTGGAAGAACTATCTGCCAATTCTAACCACATTCTCTTCATGTCACTCTTCTCTTTAAAACCGCAATGCAGTTTCTTAATGCTTGATGTTGAAAACTGCTGGAATGTAACTCGCTCTTTATTATGTAAACGGTGACTGCTTCTAACAGTAAGCAGATATCATAGGACTGTGAATAAGTTACACAGCTTTGCAGACATTTGCTTTCATACATACAATACATGTGTGTTTTGAATGACTTCAATGTTCTTCTCTTCTCACTGACGAGATGTGTTTCATTGTGTCCGGCTACAGAAAATTCACTGCAAACCAGGCAGGCTGAGTTTGCTGCTTGCAAGAATTGTAAAGCAGTGAACTCTGCTTTGAGTGTGTATTAAACAGAAGAGCTAGGATTACAGACACTTCTCTTTCCAAACAAATATTCTGGTGCATCCCATCTTTGTGTGTATTGTGAATAAACACAGCAAAGTCGTGTGCTTTCTGTCATCAGCTATTTCCAGGTTACTCTGATTCTCAGTGTGAGAATACAGGTTAGAGGGAAAGGCCTTCCCTATTTCTAGTACTTGAGGTTCTACATGGATGAACTCATTGGAAAGTCTCATTTCTTTCACATTCTGAGAGATTTCGGGTTTTAACCAGCGATGCACGTTTTTCTGTGCTTGGTACTAAACTACTTCTAACCTGTAAATCAGACTGCGTTAGATGAACTGTTGCGGATTGTAGCAGTATGCACGTATGACAAAATGTAAATGGTTTAGAGATCTTTCAACTATTTCACTGTCAAGCATAGAATACATGTTGATTTGGAAGAACTATCTGCCAATTCTAACCACATTCTCTTCATGTCACTTTTCTCTTTAAAACCGCAATGCAGTTTCTTAACGCTTGATGTTCAAAACTGCTGGAATGTAACTCGCTCTTTATTATGTAAACGGTTACTGCTTTTAATAGTAAGCAGATATCATAGGACTGTGAATAAGTTACACAGCTTTGCAGACATTTCCTTTCATACGTACAATACATGTGTGTTGTGAATGACTTCAATGTTCTCCTCGTCTCAATGGCGAGATGTGTTTCATTCTGTTGGGTTTCAGAAAATTCACTGCCAAGCAGGGAGAATAAGTTTGCTGCTTGCAAGAATTGTAAAGCAGTGAACTCTGCTTTGAGTGTGTATTACACAGAACAGCTAGGATTACAATCACTTCTCTTTCCAAACAAATATTCTGGTGCAGGCCATCTTTGTGTGTATTGTGAATAAACACATCAAAGTCGTGTGCGTTCTGTCATCAGCTATTTCCAGGTTACTTTGATTCTCAGTGTTAGAATACAGGTTAAAGGCAAAGGCCTTCCCTATTTCTAGTACTTGAGGTTCTACATGGATTAACTCATTGCAAAGTCTCATTTCCTTCACATTCTGAGAGAATTCGGGTTTTAACCAGCAATGCATGTTTTTCAGTGCTTGGTACTAAACTACTTCTAACCTGTAAATCACACTGCGTTAGATGAACTGTTGCGGATTGAAGCAGTATGCACGTATGACACAATGTAAATGGTTTAGAGATCTTACAACTATTTCACTGTCAAGCATAGAATACATGTGGATTTGGAAGAACTATCTGCCAATTCTAACCACATTCTCTTCATGTCACTCTTCTCTTTAAAACCGCAATGCAGTTTCTTAATGCTTGATGTTGAAAACTGCTGGAATGTAACTCGCTCTTTATTATGTAAACGGTGACTGCTTCTAACAGTAAGCAGATATCATAGGACTGTGAATAAGTTACACAGCTTTGCAGACATTTGCTTTCATACATACAATACATGTGTGTTTTGAATGACTTCAATGTTCTTCTCTTCTCACTGACGAGATGTGTTTCATTGTGTCCGGCTACAGAAAATTCACTGCAAACCAGGCAGGCTGAGTTTGCTGCTTGCAAGAATTGTAAAGCAGTGAACTCTGCTTTGAGTGTGTATTAAACAGAAGAGCTAGGATTACAGACACTTCTCTTTCCAAACAAATATTCTGGTGCATCCCATCTTTGTGTGTATTGTGAATAAACACAGCAAAGTCGTGTGCTTTCTGTCATCAGCTATTTCCAGGTTACTCTGATTCTCAGTGTGAGAATACAGGTTAGAGGGAAAGGCCTTCCCTATTTCTAGTACTTGAGGTTCTACATGGATGAACTCATTGGAAAGTCTCATTTCTTTCACATTCTGAGAGATTTCGGGTTTTAACCAGCGATGCACGTTTTTCTGTGCTTGGTACTAAACTACTTCTAACCTGTAAATCAGACTGCGTTAGATGAACTGTTGCGGATTGTAGCAGTATGCACGTATGACAAAATGTAAATGGTTTAGAGATCTTTCAACTATTTCACTGTCAAGCATAGAATACATGTTGATTTGGAAGAACTATCTGCCAATTCTAACCACATTCTCTTCATGTCACTTTTCTCTTTAAAACCGCAATGCAGTTTCTTAACGCTTGATGTTCAAAACTGCTGGAATGTAACTCGCTCTTTATTATGTAAACGGTTACTGCTTTTAATAGTAAGCAGATATCATAGGACTGTGAATAAGTTACACAGCTTTGCAGACATTTCCTTTCATACGTACAATACATGTGTGTTGTGAATGACTTCAATGTTCTCCTCGTCTCAATGGCGAGATGTGTTTCATTCTGTTGGGTTTCAGAAAATTCACTGCCAAGCAGGGAGAATAAGTTTGCTGCTTGCAAGAATTGTAAAGCAGTGAACTCTGCTTTGAGTGTGTATTACACAGAACAGCTAGGATTACAATCACTTCTCTTTCCAAACAAATATTCTGGTGCAGGCCATCTTTGTGTGTATTGTGAATAAACACATCAAAGTCGTGTGCGTTCTGTCATCAGCTATTTCCAGGTTACTTTGATTCTCAGTGTTAGAATACAGGTTAAAGGCAAAGGCCTTCCCTATTTCTAGTACTTGAGATTCTACGTGGATGAACTCATTGCAAAGTCTCATTTCCTTCACATTCTGAGAGAATTCGGGTTTCAACCAGCAATGCACGTTTTTCAGTGCTTGGTCCTAAACTACTTCTAACCTGTAAATCAGACTGCGTTACATGAACTGTTGCGGATTTTGGCAATATGCACGTTTGATACAACGTAAGTGGATTAGACACCTTTCAAATCTTTCACTGTCACGCATAGAATACATGTGAATATTGAAGAACGATCTGGCAAATGATAACCACCTTCTCTTCATGTCACTTTTCTCTTTTAAAAGGCAATGCAGTTTCTTATTGCTTGATGTTCAAAACTGCTGGAATGTAACTCCCTCTTCATTATATAAACGGTTACTGCTTTTAACAGTAAGCAGATATCATAGGCCTGTGAATAAGTTACACAGCTTTGCAGACATTTGCTTTCATACATAGAATACATGTGTGTTGTGAATGGCTTCAATGTTCTTCTCTTCTCACTCCGAGATGTGTTTCATTCTCTACGGCTATAGAAAATTCACTGCCAAGCAGGGAGGATGAGTTTGCTGGTTGCAAGAATTGTAAAGCAATGAACTCTGCTTTGAGTGTGTATTAGACAGACCAGCTAGGATTACAAACACCTCTCTTTCCAAAAAATATTCTGGTGCATCACACCTTTGTTTGTATTGTGAATAAACACAGCAAAGTCGTGTGCTTTCTGTCATCAGCTATTTCCAGGTTACGTTGATTCTCAGTTTTAGAATACAGGTTAAAGGCAAAAGCCTTCCCTATTTCTAGTACTTGAGGTTCTACATGTATGAACTCATTGCAAAGTCTCATTTCCTTAACATTCTGAGAGAATTCGGGTTTTAACAAGCAATGCACGTTTTTCAGTGCTTGGTACTAAACTACTTCTAACCTGTAAATCAGACTGCGTTAGATGAACTGTTGCGGATTTTAGCAATATGCACGTATGACTCAATGTAAATGGTTTAGAGATCTTTCAACTATTTCACTGTCAAGCATAGAATACATGTGGATTTGGAAGAACTATCTTCCAATTCTAATCACATTCTCTTCATGTCACTTTTCTCTTTAAAACCGCAATGCAGTTTCTTAATGCCTGATGTTCAAAACGGTTGGAATGTAACTAGCTCTGTATTATGTAAAGGGTTACTGCTTTTAACAGTAAGCAGATATCATAGGCCTGTGAATAAGTTACACAGCTTTGCAGACATTTGCTTTCATACATAGAATACAAGTGTGTTGTGAATGACTTCAATGTTCTTCTCTTCTCACTGGAGAGATGTGTTTCATTCTGTCCGGCTACAGAAAATGCACTGCCAAGCAGGCAGGCTGAGTTTTCTGCTTGCAAGAATTGTAAAGCAGTGAACTCTGCTTTGAGTGTGTATTAGACAGAGCAGCTAGGATTACAAACACTTCTTTTTCCAAACAAATATTCTGGTGCATGCCATCTTTGTGTGAATTGTGAATAAACACATCAAAGTCGTGTGCGTTCTGTCATCACCTATTTCCAGGTTACTTTGATTCTCAGTGTTAGAATACAGGTTAAAGGCAAATGCCTTCCATATTTGTAGTATTTAATGTTCTACGTGGATGAACTCATTGCAAAGTCTCATTTCCTTCACATTCTGAGAGAATTCGGGTTTTAACCAGCAATGCACGTTTTTCAGTGCTTGGTACTAAACTACTTCAAACTTCTTAATCAGACTGCGAGAGATGATCTGTTGCGGATTTTAGCAGTATGCACGTATGATACAATGTAAATGGATTAGAGACTTTTCAAATCTTTCACTGTGAAGCATAGAATACATGTGGATTTTGAAGAGCGATCTGGCAAATGATAACCCCCTTCTCTTCATGTCACTTTTCTCTTTTAAACTGCAATGCAGTTTCTTATTGCTTTATGTTCAAAACTGCTGGAATGTAACTCGCTCTTCATTATATAAACGGTTACTGCTTTTAACAGTAAGCAGATATCATAGGCCTGTGAATAACTTAAACAGCTTTGCAGACATTTGCTTTCATACATAGAATACATGTGTGTTGTGAATGATTTCAATGTTCTTCTCTTCTTACTGGCGAGATGTGTTTCATTCTGTCCGGCTACAGAAAATTCACTGCCAAGCAGGGAGGATTAGTTTGCTGGTTGCAAGAATTGTAAAGCAGTTTACTTTGCTTTGAGTGTGTATTAGACAGTCCAGATAGGATTACAAACACCTCTCTTTCCAAACAAATATTCTGGTGCATCCCACCTTTGTTTGTATTGTGAATAAACACAGCAAAGTTGTGTGCTTTCTCTCATCAGCTCTTTCCAGGTTACTTTGATTCTCAGTGTTAGAATTGCAATGCAGTCTCTTAAGGCTTGATGTTCAATACAGCCGGAATGTAACTAGCTCTTCATCATGTAAAGGGTTACTGCTTTTCACAGTAAGCAGATATCATAGGCCTGTGAATAAGTTACACAGCTTTGCAGACATTTGGTTTCATACATAGAATACATGTGTGTTGTGAATGACTTCAATATTCTTCTCTTCTCACTGGCGAGATGTGTTTCATTCGGTCCGGCTACAGAAAATTCACTGCCAAGCAGGCAGGCTGAGTTTTCTGCTTGCAAGAATTCTAAAGCAGTGAACTCTGCTTTGAGTGTGTATTAGACAGAGCAGCTAGGATTACAAACACTTCTGTTTCGAAACAAATATTCTGGTGCATCCCGTCTTTGTGTGTATTGTGAATAAACACATGAAAGTCGTGTGCGTTCTGTCATCAGCTATTTCCAGGTTACTTTGATTCTCAGTGTTAGAATACAGGTTAAAGGCAAAGGCCTTCCCTATTTCTAGTACTTGAGGTTCTACATGAATGAACTCATTGCAAAGTCTCATTTCCTTCACATTCTGAGAGAATTCTGGTTTTAACCAGCAATGCACGTTTTTCAGTGCTTGGTACTAAACTACTTCTAACCTGTAAATCATACTGCGTTAGATGAACTGTTGCGGATTTTAGCAGTATGCACGTATGACACAATGTAAATGGTTTACAGATCTTTCAACTATTTCAATGTCAAGCATAGAATACATGTGGATTTGGAAGAACTATCTGGCAAATTCTACCCACCTTCTCTTCATGTCACTTTTCTCTTTAAAACTGTAATGCAGTCTCTTAAGGCTTGATGTTCAAAACTGCTGGAATGTAACTCGCTCTTTATTATGTAAACGGTTACTGCTTTTAACAGTAAGCAGGTATCATAGGACTGTGAATAAGTTACACAGCTTTGCAGACATTTTCTTTCATACGTAGAATACATGTGTGTTGTGAATGACTTCAATGTTCTTCTCTTCTCACTGGCGAGATGTGTTTCATTCTGTCCGGCTACAGAAAATTCACTGCCAAGCAGGGAGGACGAGTTTGCTGGTTGCAAGAATTGCAAAGGAGTGAACTCTGCTTTGAGTGTGTATTAGACAGAGCAGCTAGGATTACAAACACTTCTCTTTCCAAACAAATATTCTGGTGCATCCCATCTTTCTGTGTATTCTGAATAAACACAGCAAAGTCGTGTGCTTTCTGTCATCAGCTATGTCCAGGTTACTTTGATTCTCAGTGTTAGAATACAGGTTAAAGGCAAAGGCCTTTCCTATTTCTAGTACTTGAGGTTCTACATGGATGAACTCATTGCAAAGTCTCATTTCCTTCACATTCTGAGAGAATTCGGGTTTTAACCAACAATACACGTTTTTCAGTGCTTGGTACTAAAGTACTTCTAACCTGTAAATCAGACTGCGTGAGATGAACTGTTGCGGATTTTAGCAGTATGCACGTATGATACAATGTAAATGGATTAGGGACTTTTCAAATCTTTCACTGTGAAGCATAGAATACATGTGGATTTTGAAGAACGATCTGGCAAATGATAACCACCTTCTCTTCATGTCACTTTTCTGTTTTAAACTGCAATGCAGTTTCTTATTGCTTTATGTTCAAAACTGCTGGAATGTAACTCGCTCTTTATTATGTAAAGGGTTACTGCTTTTAACAGTAAGCAGATATCATAGGCCTGTGAATAAGTTAAAAAGCTTTGCAGACATTTGCTTTCATACATAGAATACATGTGTGTTGTGAATGCCTTCAATGTTCTTCTCTTCTTACTGGCGAGATGTGTTTCATTCTGTCCGGCTACAGAAAATTCACTGCCAAGCAGGGAGGATGAGTTTGCTGGTTGCAAGAATTGTAAAGCAGTTTACTCTGCTTTGAGTGTGTATTAGACAGACCAGCTAGGATTACAAACACCTCTCTTTCCAAACAAATATTCTGGTGCATCCCACCTTTGTTTGTATTGTAAATAAACACAGCAAAGTCGTGTGCTTTCTGTCATCAGCTCTTTCCAGGTTACTTTGATTCTCAGTGTTAGAATTGCAATGCAGTCTCTTAAGGCTTGATGTTCAAAACTGCTGGAATGTAACTAGCTCTTCATTATGTAAAGGGTTACTGCTTTTAACAGCAGATATCATAGGCCTTTGAATAAGTTACAAAGCTTTGCAGACATTTGCTTTCATACATAGAATACATGTGTGTTGTGAATGACTTCAATGTTCTCCTCTTCTCACTGGCGAGATGTGTTTCATTCTGTTCGGCTACAGAAAATTCGGGTTTTAACCAGCAATGCACGTTTTTCAGTGCTTGGTACTAAACTACTTCAAACTTTTTAATCAGACTGCGTGAGATGATCTGTTGCGGATTTTAGCAGTATGCACGTATGATACAATATAAATGGATTAGAGATCTTTCAAATCTTTCACTGTGAAGCATAGAATACATGTGGATTTTGAAGAACTATCTGGCAAATTCTACCCACCTTCTCTTCATGTCACTTTCCTCTTTAAAACTGCAATGCAGTCTCTTAAGGCTTGATGTTCAAAACTGCTGAAATGTAACTCCCTCTTTATTATGTAAATGGTTACTGCTTTTAACAGTAAGCAGATATCATAGGCCTGAGGATAAGTTACACAGCTTTGGAGATATTTACTTTCATACATAGAATACATGTGTGTAGTGAATGACTTCAATGTTCTTCTCTTCTCACTGGCGAGATGTGTTTCATTCTGTCCGGCTACAGAAAATTCACTGCCAAGCAGGCAGGCTGAGTGTTCTGCTTGCAAGAATTGTAAAGCAGTGAACTCTGCTTTGAGTGTGTATTAGAGAAAGCAGCTAAGATTACAAACACTTCTCTTTCCAAACAAATATTCTAGTGCATCCCATCTTTGTGTGTATTGTGAATAAACACATCAAAGTCGTGTGCGTTCTGTCATCAGCTATTTCCAGGTTACTTTGATTCTCAGTGTTAGAATACAGGTTAAAGGCAAAGGCCTTCCTATTTCTAGTACTTGAGGTTCTACATGGATGAACTCATTGCAAAGTCTCCTTTCCTTCACATTCTGAGAGAATTCGGGTTTTAACCAGCAATGCACGTTTTTCAGTGCTTGGTGCTAAACTACTTCTAACCTGTAAATCAGACTGCATTAGAGGAACTGTTGCGGATTGTAGCAGTATGCACGTATGAGACAATGTAAATGGTTTAGAGATCTTTCAACTATTTCACTGTCAAGCATAGAATACATGTGGATTTGGAAGAACTATCTGGCAAATTCTGCCCACCTTCTCTTCATGTCACTTTTCTCTTTAAAACTGCAATGCAGTCTCTTAAGGCTTGATGTTCAAAACTGCTGGAATGTAACTAGCTCTTTATTATGTAAACGGTTACTGCTTTTAACAGCAGATATCATAGGCCTGTGAATAAGTTACAAAGCTTTGCAGACATTTGCTTTCATACATAGAATACATGTGTGTTGTGAATGACTTCAATGTTCTTCTCTTCTCACTGGCGAGATGTGTTTAATTCTGTTCGACTACAGAAAATTCACTGCCAAGCAGGGAAGACGAGTTTGCTGGTTGCAAGAATTGCAAAGCAGTGAACTCTGCTTTGAGTGTGTATTAGACAGAGCAGCTAGGATTACAAACACTTCTCTTTCCAAACAAATATTCTGGTGCATCCCATCTTTGTGTGTATTCTGAATAAACACAGCGAAGTCGTGTGCTTTCTGTCATCAGCTATTTCCACGTTACTTTGATTCTCAGAGTTAGAATACAGGTTAAAGGCAAATGCCTTCCCTATTTCTAGTACTTGAGTTTCTACATGGATGAACTCATTGCAAAGTCTCATTTCCTTCACATTCTGAGAGAATTCGGGTTTTAACCAGCAATGCACGTTTTTCAGTGCTTGGTACTAAACTACTTCAAACTTCTTAATCAGACTGCGAGAGATGATCTGTTGCGGATTTTAGCAGTATGAACGTATGATACAATGTAAATGGATTAGAGATCTTTCAAATCTGTCCCTGTGAAGCATAGAATACATGTGGATTTTGAAGAACTATCTGGCAAATTCTACCCACCTTCTCTTCATGTCACTTTTCTCTTTAAAACTGCAATGCAGTCTCTTAAGGCTTGATGTTCAAAACTGCTGGAATGTAACTAGCTCTTTACTATGTAAAGGGTTACAGCTTTTAACAGTAAGCAGATATCATAGGCCTGTGTATTAGTTACACAGCTTTGCAGACATTTGCTTTCATACATAGAATACATGTGTGTTGTGAATGACTTCAATGTTCTTCTCTTCTCACTGGCGAGATGTGTTTCATTCTGTCCGGCTACAGAAAATTCACTGCCAAGCAGGCAGGCTGAGTTTTCTGCTTGCAAGAATTGTAGAGCAGTGAACTCTGCTTTGAGTGTGTATTAGACAGAGCAGCTAGGATTACAAACACTTCTCTTTCCAAACACATATTCTGGTGCATCCCATCTTTGTGTGTATTGAGAATAAAGACATCAAAGTCGTGTGCTTTCTGTCATCAGCTATTTCCAGGTTACTTTGATTTTCAGTGTTAGAATACAGGTTAAAGGAAAGGCCTTCCCTATTTCTAGTACTTGAGGTTCTACATGGATGAACTCATTGCAAAGTCTCATTTCCTTCACATTCTGAGAGAATTCGGGTTTTAACCAGCAATGCACGTTTTTCAGTGCTTGGTACTGAACTACTTCTAACCTGTAAATCAGACTGCGTTAGATGAAGTGTTGCGGATTTTAGCAGTAAGCACGTATGACACAATGTAAATGGTTTAGAAATCTTTCAACTATTTCACTGTCAAGCATAGAATACATGTGGATTTTGACGAACTATCTGGCAAATTCTACCCACCTTCTCTTCTTGTCACTTTTCTCTTTAAAACTGCAATGCAGTCTCTTAAGGCTTGATGTTCAAAGCTGCTGGAATGTAACTCGCTCTTTATTATGTAAACGGTACAGCTTTTAACAGTAAGCAGGTATCATAGGACTGTGAATAAGTTACACAGCTTTGCAGACATTTTCTTTCATACGTAGAATACATGTGTGTTGTGAATGACTTCAATGTTCTTCTCTTCTCACTGGCGAGATGTGTTTCATTCTGTCCGGCTACAGAAAATTCACTGCCAAGCAGGGAGAACGAGTGTTCTGCTTGCAAGAATTGTAAAGCAGTGAACTCTGCTTTGAGTGTGTATTAGACAGAGCAGCTAGGATTACCAACACTTCTCTTTCCAAACAAATATTCTGGTGCATCCCATCTTTGTGTGTATTGTGAATAAACATATCAAAGTCGTGTGCGTTCTGTCATCAGCTATTTCCAGGTTTCTTTGATTCTCAGTGTTATAATACAGGTTAAAGGCAAAGGCCTTCCCTATTTCTAGTACTTGAGGTTCTACATGGATGAACTCATTGCAAAGTCTCATTTCCTTCACATTCTGAGAGAATTCGTGTTTTAACCAGCAATGCACGTTTTTCAGTGCTTGGTGCTATACTACTTCTAACCTGTAAATCAGACTGCGTTAGAGGAATTGTTGCGGATTTTAGCAGTATGCACGTATGACACAATGTAAATGGATTAGGGATCTTTCAAATCTTTCACTGTGAAGCATAGAATACATGTGGAATTGGAAGGACTATCTGCCAATTCTAACCACATTCTCTTCATGTCACTTTTCTCTTTAAAACCGCAATGCAGTTTCTTAACGCTTGATGTTCAAAACTGCTGGAATGTAACTCGCTCTATAGAATACATGTGTGTTGTGAATGACTTCAATGTTCTTCTCTTCTCACTGGCGAGATGTGTTTCATTCTGTCCGGTTACAGAAAAATCACTGCCAAGCAGGCAGGCTGAGTTTTCTGCTTGCAAGAATTGTAAAGCAGTGAACTCTGCTTTGAGTGTGTATTAGACAGACCAGCTAGGATTACAAACACCTCTCTTTCCAAACAAATATTCAGGTGCATCCCACCTTTGTTTGTATTGTGAATAAACACAGCAAAGTCGTGTGCTTTCTGTCATCAGCTATTTCCAGGTTACTTTGATTCTCAGTGTTAGAATTGCAATGCAGTCTCTTAAGGCTTGATGTTCAAAACTGCTGGAATGTAACTAGCCCTTTATTATGTAAAGGGGTACTGCTTTTTACAGCACATATCATAGGCCTGTGAATAAGTTACAAAGCTTTGCAGACATTTGCTTTCATAAATACAATTCATGTGTGTTTTGAATGACTTCAATGTTCTTCTATTCTCACTGGCGAGATGTGTTTCATTGTGTCCGGCTACAGAAAATTCACTGCAAAGCAGGCAGGCTGAGTCTGCTGCTTGCAAGAATTGTAAAGCAGTGAACTCTGCTTTGAGTGTGTATTAAACAGAACAGCTAGGATTACAAACACTTCTCTTCCCAAACAAATATTCTGGTGCATCCCATCTTTGTGTGTATTGTGAATAAACACAGCAAAGTCGTGTGCTTTCTGTCATCAGCTATTTCCAGGTTACTTTGATTCTCAGTGTTAGAATACAGGTTAGAGACAAAGGCCTTCCCTATTTCTAGTAATTGAGGTTCTACATGGATGAACTCATTGCAATGTCTCATTTCCTTCACATTCTGAGAGAATTCAGGTTTTAACCAGCAATGGACGTTTTTCAGTGCTTGGTACTAAACTACTTCTAACCTGTAAATCAGACTGCCTTAGATGAACTGTTGCGTATTTTGGCAGTATGCACGTATGATACAATGTGTTTGGACTAGAGAATGTTCAAATCTTTCACTGTGAAGCATAGAATACATGTGGATTTTGAAGAACTATGTGGCAAATGATAACCACCTTCTCTTCATGTCACATTTCTCTTTAAAACTGCAATGCAATTTCTTAATGCCTGATGTTCAAAACTGTTGGAATGTAACTAGCTCTTTATTATGTAAAGGGTTACTGCTTTTAACATTAAGCAGATATCATAGGCCTGTGAATAAGTTACACAGCTTTGCAGACATTTGCTTTCATACATAGAATACATGTGTGTTGTGAATGACTTCAATGTTCTACTCTTCTCACTGGCGAGATGTGTTTCATTCTCTCCGGTTACAGAAAATTCACTGACAAGCAGGCAGGCTGAGTTTTCTGCTTGCAAGAATTGTAAAGCAGTGAACTCTGCTTTGAGTGTGTATTAGACAGAGCAGCTAGGATTACAAACACCTCTCTTTCCAAACAAATATTCTGGTACATGCCATCTTTGTGTGTATTGTGAATAAACACATCAAAGTCGTGTGCGTTCTGTCATCAGGTATTTCCAGGTTACTTTGATGCTCAGTGTTAGAATACAGGTTAAAGGCAAAGGCCTTCCCTATTTCTAGTACTTGAGGTTCTACATGGATGAACTCATTGCAAAGTCTCATTTCCTTCACATTGTGAGACAATTCGGGTTTTAAGCAGCAATGCACGTTTTTCAGTGCTTGGTACTAAACTACTTCTAACCTGTAAATCAGACTGTGTTAGATGAACTGTTCCGGATTTTAGCAGTATGCCCGTATGACACAATGTAAATGGTTTAGAGATCTTTCAACTATTTCACTGTCAAGCATAGAATACATGTGGATTTGGAAGAACTATCTGCCAATTCTAACCACATTCTCTTCATGTCACTTTTCTCTTTAAAACCGCAATGGAGTTCTTTAACGCTTGATGTTCAAAACTGCTGGAATGTAACTCGCTCTTTATTATGTAAACGGTTACTGCTTTTAAGAGTAAGCAGATATCATAGGCCTGTGAATAAGTTACAGAGCTTTGCAGATATTTGCTTTCATACATAGAATACATGTGTGTTGTGAATGACTTCAATGTTCTTCTCTTCTCACTGGCGAGATGTGTTTCATTCTGTCCGGCTACAGAAAATTCACTGCCAAGCAGGCAGGCTGAGTTTTCTGCTTGCAAGAATTGTAAAGCAGTGAACTCTGCTTTGAGTGTGTATTAGACAGAGCAGCTAGGATTACAAACACTTCTTTTTCCAAACAAATATTCTGATGCATCCCATCTTTGTGTGTATTGTGAATAAACACATCAAAGTCGTGTGCGTTCTGTCATCAGCTATTTCCAGGTTACTTTGATTCTCAGTGTTAGAATACAGGTTAAAGGCAAAGGCCTTCTCTATTCTAGTACTTGAGGTTCTACATGGATGAACTCATTGCAAAGTCTCATTTCCGTTACATTCTGAGAGAATTCGGGTTTTAACCAGCAGTGCAGGTTTTTCAGTGCTTGGTACTAAACTACTTCTAACCTGTAAATCAGACTGCGTTAGATGAACTGTTGTGGATTTTAGCATTATGTACGTATGACACAATGTAAATGGTTTAGAGACCTTTCAAATCTTTCACTGTCACGCATAGAATACATGTGGATATTGAAGAACGATCTGGCAAATGATAACCACTTTCTCTTGATGTCACTTTTCTGTTTTAAACTGCAATGCAGTTTCTTATTGCTTGATGTTCAATACTGCTGGAATGTAACTCCCTCTTCATTATATAAACGGTTACTGCTTTTAACAGTAAGCAGATATCATAGGCCTGTGAATAAGTTACACAGCTTTGCAGACATTTGCTTTCATACATACAATACATGTGTGTTGTGAATGACTTCAATGTTCTTCTCTTCTCACTGGCGAGATGTGTTTCATTCTGTTCGGCTACAGAAAATTCACTGCCAAGCAGGGAGGGCGAGTTTGCTGGTTGCAAGAATTGTAAAGCAGTGAACTCTGCTTTGAGTGTGTATTAGACAGACCAGCTAGAATTACAAATACTTCTCTTTCCAAACAAATATTCTGGTAATCCCATCTTTGTGTGTATTCTGAAAAAACACAGCAAAGTCGTGTGCTTTCTGTCATCAGCTATTTCCAGGTTACTTTGATTCTCAGTGTTAGAATTGCAATGCAGTCTCTTAAGGCTTGATGTTCAAAACTGCTGGAATGTAACTAGCCCTTTATTATGTAAAGGGGTACTGCTTTTAACAGCAGATATCATAGGCCTGTGAATAAGTTACAAAGCTTTGCAGACATTTGCTTTCATACATAGAATACATGTGTGTTGTGAATGACTTCAATGTTCTCCTCTTTCACTGGCGAGATGTGTTTCATTCTGTTCGGCTACAGAAAATCCACTGCCAAGCAGGGAGGATGAGTTTGCTGGTTGCAAGAATTGTAAAGCAGTGAACTCTGCTTTGAGTGTGTATTAGACAGACCAGCTAGGATTACAAACACCTCTGTTTCCAAACAAATATTCTGGTGCATCACACGTTTGTTTGTATTGTGAATAAACACAGCAAAGTCGTGTGCTTTCTGTCATCAGCTATTTCCAGGTTACTTTGATTCTCTGTGTTAAAATACAGGTTAAAGACAAAAGCCTTCCCTATTTCTAGTACTTGAGGTTCTACATGTATGAACTCATTGCAAAGTCTCATTTCCTTCACATTCTGAGAGATTTCGGGTTTTAACCAGCAATGCACGTTTTTTAGTGATTGGTACTAAACTACTTCAAACTTCTTAATCAGACTGCGAGAGATGATCTGTTGCGGATTTTAGCAATATGCACGTATGATACAATGTAAATGGATTAGAGATTTTTCAAATCTTTCACTGTGAAGCATAGAATACATGTGGATTTTGAACAACTATCTGGCAAATTCTACCCACCTTCTCTTCATGTCACCTTTCTCTTTAAAACTGCAATGCAGTCTCTTAAGGCTTGATGTTCAAAACTACTGGAATGTAACTAGCTCTATAGAATACATGTGTGTTGTGAATGACTTCAATGTTCTTCTATTCTCACTGGCGAGATGTGTTTCATTCTGTCCGGTTACAGAAAAATCACTGCCAAGCAGGCAGACTGAGTTTTCTGCTTGCAAGTATTGTAAAGCAGTGAACTCTGCTTTGAGTGTGTATTAGACAGACCAGCTAGGATTACAAACACCTCTCTTTCCAAACAAATATTCAGGTGCATCCCACCTTTGTTTGTATTGTGAATAAACACAGCAAAGTCGTGTGCTTTCTGTCATCAGCTATTTCCAGGTTACTTTGATTCTCAGTGTTAGAATTGCAATGCAGTCTATTAAGGCTTGATGTTCAAAACTGCTGGAATGTAACTAGCCCTTTATTATGTAAAGGGGTACTGCTTTTTACATCACATATCATAGGCCTGTGAGTAAGTTACAAAGCTTTGCAGACATTTGCTTTCATAAATACAATTCATGTGTGTTTTGAATGACTTCAATGTTCTTCTATTCTCACTGGCGAGATGTGTTTCATTGTGTCCGGCTACTGAAAATTCACTGCAAAGCAGGCAGGCTGAGTTTCCTGCTTGCAAGAATTGTAAAGCAGTGAACTCTGCTTTGAGTGTGTATTAAACAGAACAGCTAGGATTACAAACACTTCTCTTCCCAAACAAATATTCTGGTGCATCCCATCTTTGTGTGTATTGTGAATAAACACAGCAAAGTCGTGTGCTTTCTGTCATCAGCTATTTCCAGGTTACTTTGATTCTCAGTGTTAGAATACAGGTTAGAGGCAAAGGCCTTCCCTATTTCTAGTACTTGAGGTTCTACATGGATGAACTCATTGCAAAGTCTCATTTCCGTTACATTCTGAGAGAATTCGGGTTTTAACCAGCAATGCAGGTTTTTCAGTGCTTGGTACTAAACTACTTCTAACCTGTAAATCAGACTGCGTTAGATGAACTGTTGTGGATTTTAGCATTATGAACGTATGACACAATGTAAATGGTTTAGAGACCTTTCAAATCTTTCACTGTCACGCATAGAATACATGTGGATATTGAAGAACGATCTGGCAAATGATAACCACTTTCTCTTGATGTCACTTTTCTCTTTTAAACTGCAATGCAGTTTCTTATTGCTTGATGTTCAATACTGCTGGAATGTAACTCCCTCTTCATTATATTACTGCTTTTAACAGTATGCAGATATCATAGGCCTGTGAATAAGTTACACAGCTTTGCAGAGATTTTCTTTCATACATAGAATACATGTGTGTTGTGCTTGACTTCAATGTTCTTCTCTTCTCACTCTGAGATGTGTTTCATTCTCTTCGGCTACAGAAAATTCACTACCAAACAGGGAGGATGAGTTTGCTGGTTGAAAGAATTGTAAAGCAGTGAACTCTGCTTTGAGTGTATATTAGACAGACCACCTAGGATTACAAACACCTCTCTTTCCAAACAAATATTCATGTGCATCCCACGTTTGTTTGTATTGTGAATAAACACAGCAAAGTCGTGTGCTTTCTGTCATCAGCTATTTCCAGGTTACTTTGATTCTCAGTGTTAAAATACAGGTTAAAGACAAAAGCCTTCCCTATTTCTAGTACTTGAGGTTCTACATGTACGAACTCATTGCAAAGTCTCATTTCCTTCACATTCTGAGAGATTTCGGGTTTTAACCAGCAATGCACGTCTTTCAGTGCTTGGTACTAAACTACTTCAAAATTCTTAATCAGACTGCGTGAGATGATCTGTTGCGGATTTTAGCGGTATGCACGTATGATACAATGTAAATGGATTAGAAATCTTTCAACTCTGTCACTGTGAAGCATAGAATACATGTGGATTTTGAAGAACTATCTGGCAAATTCTACCCACCTTCTCTTCATGTCACTTTTCTCTTTAAAACTGCAATGCAGTATCTTAAGGCTTGATGTTCAAAACTGCTGGAATGTAACTAGCTCTTTATTATGTAAAGGGTTACTGCTTTTAACAGTAAGCAGATATCATAGGCCTGTGAATTCGTTACACAGCTTTGCAGACATTTGCTTTCATAAATATAATACATGTGTGTTGTGAATGACTTCAATGTTCTTCTCTTCTCACTGGCGAGATGTGTTTCATTCTGTCCGGCTACAGAAAATTCACTGCCAAGCAGGCAGGCTGAGTTTTCTGCTTGCAAGAATTGTAGAGCTGTGAACTCTGCTTTGAGTGTGTATTAGACAGAGCAGCTAGGATTACCAACACTTCTCTTTCCAAACACATATTCTGGTGCATCCCATCTTTGTGTGTATTGAGAATAAAGACAACAAAGTCGTGTGCTTTCTGTCATCAGCTATTTCCAGGTTACTTTGATTCTCAGTGTTAGAATACAGGTTAAAGGAAAGGCCTTCCCTATTTCTAGTACTTGAGGTTCTACATGGATGAACTCATTGCAAAGTCTCATTTCCTTCACATTCTGAGAGAATTCGGGTTTTAACCAGCAATGCACGTTTTTCCGTGCTTGGTGCTAAACTACTTCTAACCTGTAAATCAGACTGCGTTAGAGGAACTGTTGCGGATTGTAGCACTATGCACGTATGACACAATGTAAATGGTTTAGCGATCTTTCAACTATTTCACTGTCAAGCATAGAATACATGTAGATTTGGAAGAACTATCTGCCAATTCTAACCACATTCTATTCATGTCACTTTTCTCTTTAAAACCGCAATGCAGTTTCTTAACGCTTGATGTTCAAAACTACTGCAATGTAACTCGCTCTTTATTATGTAAACGGTTACTGCTTTTAACAGTAAGCAGGTATCATAGGACTGTGAATAAGTTACACAGCTTTGCAGACATTTTCTTTCATATGTAGAATACATGTGTGTTGTCAATGACTTCAATGTTCTTCTCTTCTCACTGGCGAGATGTGTTTCATTCTGTCCGGCTACAGAAAATTCACTGCCAAGCAGGGAGGACGAGTTTGCTGGTTGCAAGCATTGCAAAGCAGTGAACTCTGCTTTGAGTGTGTATTAGACAGAGCAGCTAGGATTACAAACACTTCTCTTTCCAAACAAATATTCTGGTGCATCCCATCTTTCTGTATATTCTGAATAAACACAGCAAAGTCGTGTGCTTTCTGTCATCAGCTATTTCCAGGTTACTTTGATTCTCAGTGTTAGAATACAGGTTAAAGGCAAATGCCTTCCCTATTTCTAGTATTTGAGGTTCTACATGGATGAACTCATTGCAAAGTCTCATTTCCTTCACATTCTGAGAGATTTCGGGTTTTAACCAGCAATGCACGTTTTTCAGTACTTGGTACTAAATTACTTCAAATTTCTTAATCAGACTGCGTGAGATGATCTGTTTCGGATTTTAGCAGTATGCACGTATGATACAATGTAAATGAATTAGGGATCTTTCAAATCTTTCACTGTGAAGCATAGAATACATGTGGATTTTGAAGAACTATCTGGCAAATGATAACCACCTTCTCTTGATATCACATTTCTCTTTAAAACTGCAATGCAGTCTCTTAAGGCTTGATGTTCAAAACTGGTGGAATGTAACTAGCTCTTTATTATGTAAAGGGTTACTGCTTTTAACCGTAAGCAGATATCATAGGCCTGTGAATAAGTTACACAGCTTTGCAGACATTTGCTTTCATACATAGAAAACATGTGTGTTGTGAATGACTTCAGTGTTCTTCTCTTCTCACTGGCGAGATGTGTTTCATTCTGTCCGAGTACAGACAATTCACTGCCAAGCAGGCAGGCTGAGTTTTCTGCTTGCAAGAATTGTAAAGCAGTGAACTCTGCTTTGAGTGTGTATTAGACAGAGCAGCTAGGATTACAAACACTTCTGTTTCCAAACAAATATTCTGGTGCATCCCATCTTTGTGTGTATTGTGAATAAACACATCAAAGTCGTGTGCGTTCTGTCATCAGCTATTTCCAGGTTACTTTGATTCTCAGTGTTAGAATACAGGTTAAAGGCAAAGGCCTTCCCTATTTCTAGTACTTGAGGTTCTACATGGATGACCTCATTGCAAAGTCTCATTTCCTTCACATTCTGAGAGAATTCGGGTTTTAACCAGCAATGCATGTTTTTCAGTGCTTGGTACTAAACTACTTCTAACCTGTCAATCAGACTGCGTTAGATGAACTGTTGCGGATTGTAGCAGTATGCAGGTATGACACAATGTAAATGGTTTAGATATCTTTCAACTATTTCACTGTCAAGCATAGAATACATGTGGATTTGGAAGAACTATCTGCCAATTCTAACCACATTCTCTTCATGTCACTTTTCTCTTTAAAACCGCAATGCAGTTTCTTAACGCTTGATGTTCAAAACTGCTGGAATGTAACTCGCTCTTTATTATGTAAACGGTTACTGCTTTTAACAGTAAGCAGATATCATAGGACTGTGAATAAGTTACACAGCTTTGCAGACATTTTCTTTCATACGTAGAATACATGTGTGTTGTGAATGACTTCAATGTTCTTCTCTTCTCACTGGCGAGATGTGTTTCATTCGGTCCGGCTACAGAAAATTCACTGCCAAGCAGGCAGGCTGAGTTTTCTGCTTGCAAGAATTGTAAAGCAGTGAACTCTGCTTTGAGTGTGTATTAGACAGAGCAGGTAGGATTACAAACACTTCCCTTTCCAAACAAATATTCTGGTGCATCCCATCTTTGTGTGTATTGTGAATAAACACATCAAAGTCGTGTGCGTTCTGTCATCAGCTATTTCCAGGTTGCTTTGTTTCTCAGTGTTAGAATATAGGTTAAAGGCAAAGGCCTTCCCTATTTCTAGTACTTGAGGTTCTGCATGGATGAACTCATTGCAAAGTCTCATTTCCTTCACATTCTGAGAGAATTCGGGTTTTAACCAGCAATGCACGTTTTTCAGTGCTTGGTACTAAACTACTTCAAACTTCTTAATCAGACTGCGTGAGATGATCTGTTGCGGATTTTAGCGGTATGCACGTATGATACAATGTAAATGGATTAGAAATCTTTCAACTCTGTCACTGTGAAGCATAGAATACATGTGGATTTTGAAGAACTATCTGGCAAATTCTACCCACCTTCTCTTCATGTCACTTTTCTCTTTAAAACTGCAATGCAGTCTCTTAAGGCTTGATGTTCAAAACTGCTGGAATGTAACTAGCTCTTTATTATGTAAAGGGTTACTGCTTTTAACAGCAGATATCATAGGCCTGTGAATAAGTTACAAAGCTTTGCAGACATTTGCTTTCATACATAGAATACATGTGTGTTGTGAATGACTTCAATGTTCTCCTCTTCTCACTGGCGAGATGTGTTTCATTCTGTTCGGGTACAGAAAATTCACTGCCAAGCAGGGAGGATGAGTTTGCTGGTTGCAAGAATTGTAAAGCCGTGAACTCTGCTTTGAGTGTGTATTAGACAGACTAGCTAGGATTACAAACACCTCTCTTTCCAAACACATATTCTGGTGCATCCCATCTTTGTGTGTATTCTGAATAAACGCAGCAAAGTCGTGTGCTTTCTGTCATCAGCTATTTCCAGGTTACTATGATTCTCTGTGTTAGAATACAGGTTAAAGGCAAAGGCCTTCCCTATTTCTAGTACTTAAGGTTCTACATGGATGAACTCATTGCAAAGTCTCATTTCCTTCACATTCTGAGAGATTTCGGGTTTTAACCAGCAATGCACGTTTTTCAGTGCTTGGTACTAAACTACTTCAAACTTCTTAATCAGACTGCGAGAGATGATCTGTTGCGGATTTTAGCAGTATGCACGTATGATACAATGTAAATGGATTAGGGATCTTTCAAATCTTTCACTGTGAAGCATAGAATACATGTGGATTTTGAAGAACTATCTGGCAAATGATAACCACCTTTTCTTCATATCACATTTCTCTTTAAAACTGCAATGCAGTCTCTTAAGGCTTGATGTTCAAAACTGCTGGAATGTAACTAGCTCCTTATTATGTAAAGGGTTACTGCTTTTAAGAGTAAGCAGATATCATAGGCCTGTGAATAAGTTACACAGCTTTGCAGACATTTGCTTTCATACATAGAATACATGTGTGCTGTGAATGACTTCAATGTTCTTCTCTTCTCACTGGCGAGATGTGTTTCATTCGGTCCGGCTAGAGAAAATTCACTGCCAAGCAGGCAGGCTGAGTTTTCTGCTTGCAAGAATTGTAAAGCAGTGAACTCTGATTTGAGTGTGTATTAGACAGAGCAGCTAGGATTACAAACACTTCCCTTTCCAAACAAATATTCTGGTGCATCCCATCTTTGTGTGTATTGTGAATAAACACGTCAAAGTCGTGTGCGTTCTGTCATCAGCTATTTCCAGGTTACTTTCTCAGTGTTAGAATACAGGATAAAGGCAAAGGCCTTCCCTATTTCTAGTACTTGACGTTCTACATGTAGGAACTCATTGCAAAGTCTCATTTCCTTCACATTCTGAGAGAATTCGGGTTTTAACCAGCAATGCACGTTTTTTAGTGCTTGGTACTAAACTACTTCAAACTTCTTAATCAGACTGCGTGAGAGGATCTGTTGCGGATTTTAGCGGTATGCACGTATGATACAATGTAAATGGATTAGAGATCTTTCAACTCTGTCACTGTGTTGCATAGAATACATGTGGATTTTGAAGAACTATCTGGCAAGTTCTACCCACCTTCTCTTCATGTCACTTTTCTCTTTAAAACTGCAATGCAGTCTATTAAGGCTTGATGTTCAAAACTGCTGGAATGTAACTAGCTCTTTATTATGTAAAGGGTTACTGCTTTTAACAGTAAGCAGATATCATAGGCCTGTGAATTAGTTACACAGCTTTGCAGACATTTGCTTTCATACATAGAATACATGTGTGTTGGGAATGACTTCAATGTTCTTCTCTTCTCACTGTCGAGATGTGTTTCATTCTGTCCGGCTACAGAAAATTCACTGCCAAGCAGGCAGGCTGAGTTTTCTGCTTGCAAGAATTGTAAAGCAGTGAACTCTGCTTTGAGTGTGTATTATACAGAGCAGCTAGGATTACAAACACTTCTCTTTCCGAACAAATATTCTTGATGCATCCCATCTTTGTGTGTATTGTGAATAAACACATCAAAGTCGTGTGCGTTCTGTCATCAGCTATTTCTAGGTTACTTTGATTCTCAGTGTTAGAATACAGGTTAAAAGCAAAGGCCTTCCCTATTTCTAGTACTTGAGGTTCTACATGGATGAACCCATTGCAAAGTCTCATTTCCTTCACATTCTGAGAGAATTCGGGTTTTAACCAGCAACGCACGTTTTTCCGTGCTTGGTGCTAAACTACTTCTAACCTGTAAATCAGACTGCGTTAGAGGAACTGTTGCGGATTGTAGCACTATGCACGTATGACACAATGTAAATGGTTTAGCGATCTTTCAACTATTTCACTGTCAAGAATAGAATACATGTAGATTTGGAAGAACTATCTGCCAATTCTAACCACATTCTATTCATGTCACTTTTCTCTTTAAAACCGCAATGCAGTTTCTTAACGCTTGATGTTCAAAACTACTGGAATGTAACTCGCTCTTTATTATGTAAACGGTTACTGCTTTTAACAGTAAGCAGGTATCATAGGACTGTGAATAAGTTACACAGCTTTGCAGACATTTTCTTTCATATGTAGAATACATGTGTGTTGTCAATGACTTCAATGTTCTTCTCTTCTCACTGGCGAGATGTGTTTCATTCTGTCCGGCTACAGAAAATTCACTGCCAAGCAGGGAGGACGAGTTTGCTGGTTGCAAGCATTGCAAAGCAGTGAACTCTGCTTTGAGTGTGTATTAGACAGAGCAGCTAGGATTACAAACACTTCTCTTTCCAAACAAATATTCTGGTGCATCCCATCTTTCTGTATATTCTGAATACACACAGCAAAGTCGTGTGCTTTCTGTCATCAGCTATTTCCAGGTTACTTTGATCCTCAGTGTTAGAATACAGGTTAAAGGCAAATGCCTTCCCTATTTCTAGTATTTGAGGTTCTACATGGATGAACTCATTGCAAAGTCTCATTTCCTTCACATTCTGAGAGATTTCGGGTTTTAACCAGCAATGCACGTTTTTCAGTACGTGGTACTAAATTCCTTCAAACTTCTTAATCAGACTGCGTGAGATGATCTGTTTCGGATTTTAGCAGTATGCACGTATGATACAATGTAAATGGATTAGGGATCTTTCAAATCTTTCACTGTGAAGCATAGAATACATGTGGATTTTGAAGAACTATCTGGCAAATGATAACCACCTTCTCTTGATATCACATTTCTCTTTAAAACTGCAATGCAGTCTCTTAAGGCTTGATGTTCAAAACTGCTGGAATGTAACTAGCTCTTTATTATGTAAAGGGTTACTGCTTTTAACAGTAAGCAGATA
Source organism: Eospalax fontanierii (assembly GCA_035773235.1). Lineage (NCBI taxonomy): Eukaryota > Metazoa > Chordata > Mammalia > Rodentia > Spalacidae > Eospalax > Eospalax fontanierii. The sequence continues at coordinate 1,066,222 of CM069554.1, read as the reverse complement.
TCATAGGCCTGTGAATAAGTTACACAGCTTTGCAGACATTTGCTTTCATACATAGAATACATGTGTGTTGTGAATGACTTCAGTGTTCTTCTCTTCTCACTGGCGAGATGTGTTTCATTCTGTCCGGCTACAGACAATTCACTGCCAAGCAGGCAGGCTGAGTTTTCTGCTTGCAAGAATTGTAAAGCAGTGAACTCTGCTTTGAGTGTGTATTAGACAGAGCAGCTAGGATTACAAACACTTCTGTTTCCAAACAAATATTCTGGTGCATCCCATCTTTGTGTGTATTGTGAATAAACACATCAAAGTCGTGTGCGTTCTGTCATCAGCTATTTCCAGGTTACTTTGATTCTCAGTGTTAGAATACAGGTTAAAGGCAAAGGCCTTCCCTATTTCTAGTACTTGAGGTTCTACATGGATGACCTCATTGCAAAGTCTCATTTCCTTCACATTCTGAGAGAATTCGGGTTTTAACCAGCAATGCATGTTTTTCAGTGCTTGGTACTAAGCTACTTCTAACCTGTAAATCAGACTGCGTTAGATGAACTGTTGCGGATTGTAGCAGTATGCAGGTATGACACAATGTAAATGGTTTAGATATCTTTCAACTATTTCACTGTCAAGCATAGAATACATGTGGATTTGGAAGAACTATCTGCCAATTCTAACCACATTCTCTTCATGTCACTTTTCTCTTTAAAACCGCAATGCAGTTTCTTAACGCTTGATGTTCAAAACTGCTGGAATGTAACTCGCTCTTTATTATGTAAACGGTTACTGCTTTTAACAGTAAGCAGATATCATAGGACTGTGAATAAGTTACACAGCTTTGCAGACATTTTCTTTCATACGTAGAATACATGTGTGTTGTGAATGACTTCAATGTTCTTCTCTTCTCACTGGCGAGATGTGTTTCATTCTGTCCGGCTACAGAAAATTCACTGCCAAGCAGGGAGGACGAGTGTTCTGCTTGCAAGAATTGTAAAGCAGTGAACTCTGCTTTGAGTGTGTATTAGACAGAGCAGCTAGGATTACCAACACTTCTCTTTCCAAACAAATATTCTGGTGCATCCCATCTTTGTGTGTATTGTGAATAAACACATCAAAGTCGTGTGCGTTCTGTCATCAGCTATTTCCAGGTTACTTTGATTCTCAGTGTTAGAATACAGGTTAAAGGCAAAGGCCTTCCCTATTTCTAGTACTTGAGGTTCTACATGGATGAACTCATTGCAAAGTCTCATTTCCTTCACATTCTGAGAGAATTCGGGTTTTAACCAGCAATGCACGTTTTTCAGTGCTTGGTGCTAAACTACTTCTAACCTGTAAATCAGACTGCGTTAGAGGAATTGTTGCGGATTTTAGCAGTATGCACGTATGACACAATGTAAATGGATTAGGGATCTTTCAAATCTTTCACTGTGAAGCATAGAATACATGTGGATTTGGAAGAACTATCTGCCAATTCTAACCACATTCTCTTCATGTCACTTTTCTCTTTAAAACCGCAATGCAGTTTCTTAACGCTTGATGTTCAAAACTGCTGGAATGTAACTCGCTCTATAGAATACATGTGTGTTGTGAATGACTTCAATGTTCTTCTCTTCTCACTGGCGAGATGTGTTTCATTCTGTCCGGTTACAGAAAAATCACTGCCAAGCAGGCACGCTGAGTTTTCTGCTTGCAAGAATTGTAAAGCAGTGAACTCTGCTTTGAGTGTGTATTAGACAGACCAGCTATGATTACAAACACCTCTCTTTCCAAACAAATATTCAGGTGCATCCCACCTTTGTTTGTATTGTGAATAAACACAGCAAAGTCGTGTGCTTTCTGTCATCAGCTATTTCCATGTTACTTTGATTCTCAGTGTTAGAATTGCAATGCAGTCTCTTAAGGCTTGATGTTCAAAACTGCTGGAATGTAACTAGCCCTTTATTATGTAAAGGGGTACTGCTTTTTACAGCACATATCATAGGCCTGCCTGTGAATAAGTTACAAAGCTTTGCAGACATTTGCTTTCATAAATACAATTCATGTGTGTTTTGAATGACTTCAATGTTCTTCTATTCTCACTGGCGAGATGTGTTTCATTGTGTCCGGCTACAGAAAATTCACTGCAAAGCAGGCAGGCTGAGTTTGCTGCTTGCAAGAATTGTAAAGCAGTGAACTCTGCTTTGAGTGTGTATTAAACAGAAGAGCTAGGATTACAAACACTTCTCTTCCCAAACAAATATTCTGGTGCATCCCATCTTTGTGTGTATTGTGAATAAACACAGCAAAGTCGTGTGCTTTCTGTCATCAGCTATTTCCAGGTTACTTTGATTCTCAGTGTTAGAATACAGGTTAGAGACAAAGGCCTTCCCTATTTCTAGTAATTGAGGTTCTACATGGATGAACTCATTGCAATGTCTCATTTCCTTCACATTCTGAGAGAATTCAGGTTTTAACCAGCAATGGACGTTTTTCAGTGCTTGGTACTAAACTACTTCTAACCTGTAAATCAGACTGCCTTAGATGAACTGTTGCGTATTTTGGCAGTATGCACGTATGATACAATGTATTTGGACTAGAGAATGTTCAAATCTTTCACTGTGAAGCATAGAATACATGTGGATTTTGAAGAACTATGTGGCAAATGATAACCACCTTCTCTTCATGTCACATTTCTCTTTAAAACTGCAATGCAATTTCTTAATGCCTGATGTTCAAAACTGTTGGAATGTAACTAGCTCTTTATTATGTAAAGGGTTACTGCTTTTAACAGTAAGCAGATATCATAGGCCTGTGAATAAGTTACACAGCTTTGCAGACATTTGCTTTCATACATAGAATACATGTGTGTTGTGAATGACTTCAATGTTCTTCTCTTCTCACTGGCGAGATGTGTTTCATTCGGTCCGGCTACAGAAAATTCACTGCCAAGCAGGCAGGCTGAGTTTTCTGCTTGCAAGAATTGTAAAGCAGTGAACTCTGCTTTGAGTGTGTATTAGACAGAACAGCTCGGATTACAAACACCTCTCTTTCCAAACAAATATTCTGGTACATGCCATCTTTGTGTGTATTGTGAATAAAAACATCAAAGTCGTGTGCGTTCTGTCATCAGGTATTTCCAGGTTACTTTGATGCTCAGTGTTAGAATACAGGTTAAAGGCAAAGGCCTTCCCTATTTCTAGTACTTGAGGTTCTACATGGATGAACTCATTGCAAAGTCTCATTTCCTTCACATTCTGAGACAATTCGGGTTTTAAGCAGCAATGCACGTTTTTCAGTGCTTGGTACTAAACTACTTCTAACCTGTAAATCAGACTGCGTTAGATGAACTGTTGCGGATTTTAGCAGTATGCCCGTATGACACAATGTAAATGGTTTAGAGATCTTTCAACTATTTCACTGTCAAGCATAGAATACAGGTGGATTTGGAAGAACTATCTGCCAATTCTAACCACATTCTCTTCATGTCACTTTTCTCTTTAAAACCGCAATGGAGTTCTTTAACGCTTGATGTTCAAAACTGCTGGAATGTAACTTGGACCCCCTATACTAAAGGGCAATGGGTGACACAAATTCACAAATTTGACACTCTCTCTCTCTCTCTCTCTCTCTCTATATATATATATATATATATATATATATATATATATATATATGTACACACAAATAGACTATAAGAAAGTGAGTGCGGGTAATAAGGGACGGGATCTAAATACAATTACAATTGTATGAAATTCACAAAAATTCAATAAAGAAGGAAAAAGGACATTGGAACATAAACTGTTGAAATAAGTATGGATGTGTTAGTGAACAGTGCCTCGGTAATGATCTACTGTACTTACTAGGTCTTTTTATTTTCCAGCTCCTGCCACATTTATTATTCAAAAAATAACTCTGAAAAAAGAAACCAAAATGAGTGTCTTTCCCCTCCTGGGGTTCTCTGAAAACCGGAAGCTGCAGATCCTACAAGCTTTGCTCTTCTTGCTAATATGCCTGTTGGGTTTGGGAGGTAACTTCATCACCATCATCATCATCATCATCATCATCATCATCATCACAATGCTGGATCTGCAGCTCCAATCTGCGATGTATTTCTTCCTGAAGCGCCTTTCCCTGCTCTAACTGTTCTCCCTGTCTGTCACTGTTCCCCAGTCTATCCACAGTTCCCTGACTGGCAGTGGATACATTTCCTATGCCCAGTGTGTGCTGCGGGTTTTCTTCTTCACATCCTTGCCCTGTGGAGAGATGGCCATTCTCACAGTGATGTGTTATGACTGCTATGTGGCCATATGCCTCCCAATGCACTATGAAATCATCATGGTTCCCAGAAAGTGCAGGTGGGCTGTGACAGCTCTGTGAATAAGTGGAGGCATCTCAGGAACCTTGTACACAGCAACTGTATTCTCTATCAGTTTTTGGAGGGCCAAAATAATCCACCATTTCTTCTGTGATGTCTCCTAGTTGTTCAAGCTCTCCTTTTTCAGTGATTACCTTGGAGTGGTTGAAGTAACTACTTTTATGTCTTAGTTGCTGTTTATCTGCTTCATTGCAAGCACCCTTTCCTATGTCCAGACATTCTCCACAGTGCTCAGGATGTACTCTGCTGAAGGTCAGTCTAAGATCTTCTCCACCTGCCTGCCCCAACTCTGTTTGGTCTCATTTTTTCTGGCCTCAGGTCCCTGTGCATATTTCAAACCATCTTCAGACTCTCTAATGGCTCTAGACCTCATGATCTCTATCTTTTATATAATACTACTCCCAACACTCCACCCCATTATATACAGTCTGAGGAATGAGGTCATGAAGGGGTCTTTGATAGCACTGTTAGGTAAATAATTCAGTAAGAAATAAACATTCCTGTCCTGCATTTCATATACTGAAATTATTCAGAGAAATGCTCCAGTTCATTGACATTCCTTTGATTTGTGCTGTCAGTTATGTGTAATACACTTTATCTGTTGATAACACATATTACATAACCAAAATCCTTAAGTATGTTCTTCTGGTTTTTTTTTTTTTTTTGTATTTCATTCTTGAAACCATTATTTCCCTTCCTTCAAATTATGCGGAAGAAAGAATCACAACTTTGTGATGTAGATCAACTGCTTTAGACCTCCCACTGTACTCATAGGGTACACACTGACAACAAAGCAAATTATTTCAATGCAGAGGAAATTTGCTGGTAATAAAAATAAAAATGAAAATTTACCCCAAATTCTAACCACCATCTTCATTTCCATATAAACTATGCCTTTTCAAATTTTTACTTTACATTTTATTTACTCTTTTCATTTTCTGTGTATGAGTGTGTTACCTGCATGTTTGTGGGTTCACTGGTTTTTGCACTGCCCTCACAGGTCAGAAAAGGGAATTAGATCATTGGTCCAATGTCTGTACACAGTTGTTAGCTGCCATGTGAGTTCTAGAAATCGAACGTCAGTCATCTGTAAGAGTAATCAGTGTTCTTAACCTTTGATCCATCTCTCAGCTTCCCCCCATTTTTATTTTAAATTCATCTTTTTGAGTAACATTTCCATATTAAAATGGAATCTTATGACATGACCCCCTCACTTTTGTCTTATTATTTTATAATTTACTTGTAGTCACAGTTTTCAATACAAATTGAAGTTAATCCAACCATTCATTCATTTTCATACATTAAGCATTTTCAGTATTTTATACTTCTAAGTAATGATAAAAATGGAAAATATTGCTGATTGTGATGGTGCCGCTTTTAATCCTGGCACTGACAAGGCAGAGGCAGGTTGAACTCTGTGAGATTGAGGCCAACCTGGTCTACATAGAGAGTTCCAGGCCAGCTGAACTACAAGGATACCATGTCTTAAAAAAGAAGCTGAAATTTTGTCTCCGTAATTCTAAATAATGTCTTTCTTGAATCACAGTGTACAAACAGTTCATCACCCTTATATTATGTGGTGATATGGCTTTCCAGAAACACTATCTAATTTTATCAGTCAATTAACAATGTAGGATCACACCACCGCTGTGATAAAACTCTCATTATTTTATTACTTCATGAGGAAGAATTCTTCAGGTTGAACTCATACCGAGTGCTTGGCACATGAAGATGAGCAGCATGGGAATGTTGGAGATTTGTTGTAATTGCTGAAGTTTCTTGTCCTAAATCTTTTCAAGTGCATTATAGTTCAATGGACAAATATTGATAGAACTTAGCAAATGCAGTATTCGTTTTTTCATGTATGTGGTTTTTGATATTTTGTCAGAAGCTTCATAGGAATGATAATATTTGACTTATAGCAGCAGAGAATGTCCAGTTCCTCACCATTTCAAATTTCCAGACAGTGTTCTCTGTATGTTCCTTGTATAAAGCACATTGAGATTGAGATTTTCAAAGTAGGTATAAAAACAATCAGTCTAGCCTTTCAAGTTATAACCATGAGTGACTAAACATAAGGTCTTTACTTCTTCAGATATTAGACTGCACAGTCTGCCTGCCAGCATGTGAATTATATTTGACTCAATGAAAAACTCTCAAACAATGTAAAAAAATACTTCCTTTATTGATGTGCTCTTTTATTAGGTGGATAATTTTCTAAGTGGGCAAATCAATTCATTCATCTGTCTTTGTATTTTCACTTTAATGCATTCATTTATGCACATTTGCTAAAAAATATTTGATGACTATTACTGCACAAATTGAGTAGAGAATCACTGTTTGATAAAGTATTTTATTTATTCTGCTACCTTCCTAAATACATATATGCTATTTCTTTATTTGTTGTGTTAATATCATGACTAACTTTCAGATCACTTAAAATGTATAAATTAATTTTTGAAATATTTTCTGGGAATGTAAATATTTTGTTTTTCTCTACAAGTTCTAAAAGCTGTATTCTGTGCTCTAAGTAAAAAGAAATTGATTATTCTTTTGTAAAATTAAGGCATATCTCATTAAACAAACTATATAATTCTACATTTCTGGAATTCATTTAACCCTCATCTTCTATCCATGGAAAGTCTGTGGTGAACAACTTCAGAACTTTGAACACCAGAACTGTGAGAATCCTGATATTACTCTTCCTTCCAAATGATAAAAGAAATTCCTGCATCTTGTTCCCCCTATGTCAACATCTAGTGCGTTTAATAGCCCAGGGTGTTGGGGGATCCCAGCCTGAGGGGACACCAAAGGGTCTCTGCCATAGTGGGGTGAGTAAGTGCAGAGTCAACACACAGACTCCGGGAGTTGGGCAGAAAGCCAGCAGTGGCGTTCTGTTGCAAACTCATTTATTCAAGAAAGAACAGAGAGTCTTCTAGGACTTGTTTGCCAATAATCTTGTGGGGTGGAGTCCTATAAGTCTTGTTAGCCAATAACCTTATGGGGTGGGGTCCCAACCAAAGCCAATCACAGTTTGTTTCAGGTGGATTAGGTTCCCTCCAGGTACTGGGCAGAATCTGGCTCCACAAAAAACCGGTATGGAGCACCACACCCACGAAAGCCATTCCTTCATTCCTCCTGTCAGGTGGCCTAGCTAGGTCCACCCTCCATTATATCCAACACCAGGGTAAAGTCAAGTATCAATCAGATGCAGAGGATGCAGAATAAAGTGAACAACTGCATGCTTTATTAAAACATGCCTCTGTATTTGTACTCTTCCAGCATAAGCTTTATCAGAATTTGTTAGTTCCCTTCCCTAAAACTTTAGTGAAGAGGGCACCAATTACCTTGCATACCAGGACTGTCTGCTGTCCAACTATGTATAAGCATTGCTGCATTCTGCATAAAGAGAATACTTATTTTTCAGTATGTAAGACATGAGAGCCACTTCCTCAAACACACAGCTCAGTTGGTAAACATCAAGATAATCAGCAGAATAAGTTTGCTTATTCTATGTTCTAGTTTGCCAGAACCTGATCACCTCATGTCACCTCAGCAGGGTTATGTGTAGCAAGCGATTCTTCTCATGCCTCTACAAATCCTTCTGTTTTATTTTTTAATCTATGTTTCAAAACTTTTTTTCTAAAGAATATGTTGGCATTCATTGTTTGGTTTAATATAGGCCTGGCATAAGGCCAAACATACCAAGCCTAACACAGCAATACTTATCATGACCAATACCCCAGCTGCATTGGCACTATGGGTTATGCTTTGTATCCAGGTTTGAGGATCCATGCCAGAGAACTTATTGGTGACAACCTGAGCAATGCTAGCATAGTCATCATTTTCGAATTGTTTCTTAAAAGTATCTACTATATCTTCTCACAATTGTTGAATCACAGAGGCAGAAGAATTATTACCATTTAGATATTGTTGAATAATTTCCCATTTATTAATATTGTCATTATAATAATAAGGAGTAATACAATAGGTAGTGGAATTTTAATCACAGGGTAAATGAACTTGTTGCTGCAAACTGATATATTATTCTCCCAACCAAGACACCACTTGTTTTAAATCATCAATTTCTGTCTGCATTTGTGAATCAATGTCTGTTTTGTGTAATCATAGTTATGAAAATCTTTATGACAATATTCAACAAAGTGTTCATTTTGTATAGAGGTCTGCAATGCCAAACTTGCTACAGTGCCAGTGGTAGCAATGACTTTTAAACTAAGAATTACAGCAACAATAGCTCCTATCATGCACTTAGTTCTTTTTAAAATCTTTGTTAAAAATTCAATTAATAAATTATCCATAGGATTTCTTTCCCAATGTGGTCCTAAATTTACAGGAAGCCAAAGGTGATTCCTTTGTCTCAAGAGGAAAATGCTTTCTTGAGTCAGGTTAATATTAATACTACTATTTACGCATGTAAAGAACTTGCAGTCATTACAGGTTATCTTATTATCTGTTAAATTGAACAGATCCTATCAAGAATACATAAGGCAAAGACACAAAAGCAGTTACATTATATTCTTTAAACATGGTGAAATTATAGGTAGAGTTAGAATTGGCTGTCCCAGTAAAAGATCCATCATATAGCCATATAGGTAGTAGAACAGCTGTAATTTTCCATATATGAGATTGAATAGTGGTCCCAGCAGACTCAAGCGCAAGGAGATTTTCTGCAACTCCACCGTCTCGCCATGCCAGGAGGCGTGTTCCCTGAAGTGAGTCATTCATCCTAGTAATATTAGAAAAATCACACAAGGTTATATTCCAAACAGAACATGAATTACTGAACATTCCATAAGTACCCCAGTTAATCCAGGTATATTTTGGTTCATTAAGTATCTTTCCCAAAATCCCATGGCATTCTGCCAAATAAATGGTTGATAATGTAAATAATTATGTGTAAATTGTGGACATGTAGGATATGGAAGAACAGAATCGTAGGTGACATTATTCCAATTTTGCACGAAAGACCAGGTGGTCAGTCTCTGTAGTCTATTTTGAATACCAGTGATATTAACAACAGGAAGTTCTCAATGTTGCCAATCCATTCTTAAACAAGGCAGCTGCCCCAAACAAATTGGTACAGCATTTTTTGGTATGTGAACTTAAATTTAGTACCATCATCTCTATTATTTTTTCTCAGGTCATACCAAGGAGGAGACAAAATCCTTGGAGTACTATAAATCAAAACATTAGATGCGTCCCTTGACACAGGTTCCAACATAGGAGGATGAGGAATGAATGTCCAATGACTCACATTTGCTGTAGAAGAAGCTTGGAAAAGTGGTCGTAAGCAAAGCACACATAGCAAAACCCAAGGTTTCGGAAATGCACACCTTCCCTGACTGCTGAACTATAATTTGGGCCTGAGAACTTAAGGATTTCACCTCGCCCCATGTAGACAATGAGGCAGAGCGATGTCTGCAAAGTCTCTTGCGTAATGATAAGGCAGCCATGGCTTGAATAGGAACTTCAGCTTCACAGGAGCCATCATAACTTCTCCTGACTGCTGTTTTGATCTTCTTCTGGTCCTCATGACCGGATCCAGAGTCCAGGTAACCACATCTGCTGCATGCCATTCTGAAATGAGATAAGACCCTATCCCTTTCCTCTAACAAGCAGGGTGCCTTTCTGCCATTCTGCATCCAAAGTAATTTTAACCCAGGTCTATCATTTTCATGACTGAGAAGATTTTCTGCCCTACTCAAAATCTCTGCCTGTGGCAAATTCAAGAAGTTTATAATAAACAATGCCTGATGTAATAGTATACTAGGAAATTATTTTTTTATTAACAAAGGTAAAGGTTTTTCCATTTTCCTCCTTTTTAATTTTTATTTGCATTTTTAGTGTAAATGTGCATGCTCAACAATAGGTTGTCCTTGTGGATTATATTCTATTCCTGTGATATGTCTAATCTCAAAATAAGTTGTAAAAGTTTTAAAATGATGGGATGTATAAATAAGGCCATTATCTGTCTTAATTAAGGATGGCACTCCCATGACTGCAAAAGCTCCTAATAAATGGTGGATAACAGGACCAGCTGTCTCTCCAGCAAGAGCAGTTGCCCAAAGGGACCGTGAAAAGATATCAATACATACATGCACATATGACATTCTACCAAATTCAGAAATATGAGTGACATCCATTTGCCAGATTTCATTGGCCTGAGTTCCTTGAGAATTTATCCCCTGAGTAATCATTCGTATGTGCAATAGTTTACAAATAGGGTATTTAATTATAATTTGCTTTGCTTGCCTATAAGGAATTTTATATTGGATATGTAAATGAATAGCATTAGTATGAAGTGCTTTATGTTCTTCTTCTGTAGTAGCCAAAGCAACCAATTGATCCACCTTTTACTAAAAGTCCTGGTAACTTAGCATGGGATCGTAGATGCATAATAAAAATAGAACTAGTTTTGGATTGGAAACGTGCTTGCAATTGCAAGAACAAAGACTTTAAGGATTTCTTATAATTTGATACTATTGTTGTACATATATATTTTTAACACAACATAAATAGAATCAGTTATTAAATTTAAGTCTTCTGTCAAATCCTGTAATAACTACAAAATATCATTCTGTTGAACAGAATGATAAGGAGTGTCAAAATCCTTGTATGTTTAATTAGTCCAATATGTATTCTTAGTTTTAGAATCATCAGCAAAAACATTCATAGCTTGAGATAATGGGTGTTTAGAAATTAAATCATTAATTACAAATTTATTATTCTTTAAGAAATCCCATATCTTATTTTTAGGCAAATGATAAGAAAACTGCCCAGTAAAGTTAATTAAGGTGTTTTGCAGAACTTTACTCATTTTTATCATGTATTCTACTTTCCTTTAGATAAAGGAAAAAATACTGAAGCACAACCATATCCACTTATTTGTAAACATTTTTGTCTTTCTGACTGGATTAAAAGAGCCACCATTTCCTCATAGGTAGTAAGTATTTTAGTAAAAGTATGTCTGGTATATATCCATTCTAATAGCTGATTTTCCTGAGCTAATATACCTGTGAGGTAAAAAAGAGTGTTTAATAATATAAGAGCTATTGATACATCAGGGAGATATCGAGATAGAAATTTTTCCTTTATTTTTGGTTCTACAAGTTTAAGCTCTGCACAAGCTTCTGTGGTGAGTTGTCTAGAGTGATTAAGATCAGTGTCTACCTGCAAAGTCAGAAACAAATTGTTTAATTGTTATATGGGTATGTCTAGTGAGTATATCTCCCAACAATTTTTGAAAGTAATTTAGTCTTTAGCTTATCTGTATGTAGTTGCATTTTTTGTGGTCTAATTTGTTTTCTAGTAACAGTATATCCTAAATAATGATCTAAATCTTTCTTTTTACTCTTTTCTGGTGCAATAAGTAGGCCAAAATATTGCTAATATTGTAGTAAAATTTGTTCCAATAAGTCTTTATCTGGTCCAGAAAATAAAATACCATCCTTATAATGAGAAATATAAACCTGAGGATATTTGTCCCTAATTAGCCTTAAGGCCTTATCCACATAAATTTGACATATAGTAGGTGAATTTATCATTTCTTGTGGTAAAACATTCCATTGAAATCTTTGAAGAGGCCTTTTGTTATTAATATATGTTAAAGAAAAAGCAAAGCATTTTGAATCATGTGGATGAACTGAATTGTAAAAAAAACAATCCTGTAGATCAATTACAAAAACTGGCCTGTTCATTGATAACATAGAAGGTAAAGGTATGCCTGGTTGAAGTGTACCCATGGGACGCATAATAGAATCAACTCCCCGTAAATCAGTGAACAACCTCCATTTTCCTGATTTCTTCTTAATAACAAAGATTGGAGAATTCTAAGGAGAAGTAGATGGCTCAATATGTCCTTTTTGTTCCTGAACCAGTTGATGCGCTGCTTCCAACTTTACTTTTGAGAGTGGCCATTGTTCAATACATAGAGATTTATCATCCTTTTATAATATCTTTATGGGCTCTAAGGCATCATGTTCAAAAATATTTATAGGAAGGGCAAGACCATAAGTTTTTAATACAGTAAGTGGCCCATCCTCTGTCCCTAAAGAAACTTATTAAACACTTTGTTGTATAACTTTAACTGATTATTGACTAACTCCGTTAATATCACAAGGCACCTGCATCAAAGGCCAATTTTATGGCCACTCTCTCTCTGCAATGATGATTATATCTGAACCAGTATCTATTAATCCTTGAAAAGGCTTGTTATTTACATGTACTTTAATTTTAGGTTGCTATTTGCCTGTACTCATAGTCCAGAAAATAGCAACAGGATTAGTATTACCAAAGCTACCCTTTCTCATTACAGCTGAACATCCTATTGGCATTTAGGGTAGAAGCAATAATTGAGAAATTTGATCCTCTTACTTAATTTGATAATTCACAAGACTGGACATAATAATTTGAATTTACTCTTTATAAGCATTATCAATTATTCCTAACTGTACTTAAACCCTCTTCATTATTAAACTAGATCTGCATGTAAGCAGTCCCTTGAATGAGAGGGCATATTACAGGAAAAGAAAAAAATAGGAGTGTTCTCATCCTCCAAGTAAGGGTCCCCTTCAGACTGAAAATATCAAAATCAGTGAGAATTTGTTCCTCGGGTGGCAGCTGATATATTTTTCTTTTCTTAGTTGCTAAATGCATTACATTAGTCATCAATGGCACCATAGGTTTTACTTTCACTTTACTGCTATGGCCGATTACGCTTAAATCTTGTAGTTTTCTCTCTAAAACAGCAAGTTGTTATTGGAAACTATGAAGCACATCCTCTTTCTGTTGCTTCAAGCCTATGCATCTATTATTTTCCTCATATATCTTTTCTTTAGTCGCTTCATCTAATTGTAATTCATGAACTGAGGGTGTAGCTTCCTTATCAAGAGCCTGCATAGCTCTCTCTTCTTCATGGCTTTTAAAACTGCAAAAATGAGTGACCAAATTGACCAGAACTTTACAGGAATTTTTCCTTTTGTCTCACTGCCTTTTCTACATTTTCTCTAATCCGAGTCCAACTTTCAGAATCTAGTGTCCCTTCATCAGTAAACCAGGGATTATGTGCTTCCAAAATGCTTAAACATTGTTCTAAGTCAGAAACAGAAACCTTAGCCCCATGGGTCTTAAGCAAGTGTTGCCGCAAAGAAATATAACTAGTAGACTTACCTTGCCCCATTTCCCTGTAATAAAACTTACTCACCTTAGTATCTGACCCTCCTAAAACTTCCTCTCAGGGTCCCTGTTTGGGTTCCAGTTGTCACACCTAGTGCATCGGGGACAACAGGGTAGGGTCATGTAATAATCAGGACACAGGGGATACAGAGTAAAGTGAACAACTGCATGCTTTATTAAAACTTTCCTCTATATTTATACTCTTCCAGCATAATCTTTGTCACAAGTTGTTACTTCCCTTTCCTAAAACTTTAGTACAGAAGGCACCAGTTATTTTGCATAACAGGAAGTCTGCCTGCTTTCCAACTATTTATAAGCATTGCTGCATTCTGCATAAAGAAAACTCTTATATTTCAGTATGTAAGACATGAGAGCCATTTCCACAAACACACAGCTTTCTTGGTAAAAATCAAGATTCTCAGCAGAATAAGTTTGCTTATTCTATGTTCTAGTTTGCTAGGTCCTGATCGCCTCATGTCACTTCAGCAGGGTTATGTGTAGCAAACAATTCTTCTCATGCCTCTACATCCCTACATCTAGAATGCAGGCATGCAACCTGGGCTGCAGCATTATGTGCTCCCACTGAACACTATGTCGTAGAGAAGAGCCCTGTGGGAAAGGAGTACCTAACAAACAGCATGTGTTTCTATTAAACCACAGGCTAATGAATTCAGTTTTGTAGAGAAGTTTGTGGGTGTATAAACTAGTGCCTAGGGCCAGAATCAGAATATATCCAGTGCCTGACGCCATCTGTGTCATGGCCTCATGGTCATTTCTTCTATGCTTCATTATCTGCCCTCCCAAGATATGCTCTGTTATACCAAAAAAACCCTTAAATAAAGGTATTTTTTTTGAAAGTAGGTCTTCTGGTAGCCCTATCTGGCCTGGAATTGTCTATGTAGATTACACTGGCTTGATCCCGCAGAGTCCCACCTACCTTGGTCTACAAGTGCTGAGATTAAAGGCATGCACCAACAGCATGGCTAAATAAACATTTTAATTCAGGAAGAAAAAGAAAAATGAAAAAGATTCTCAAATTTTGATGTAAATATAAAGAGTGGAAAATTAATACACAATTATTATTTTTAATTATTTATTGAGTTTTTATACTTTCCATACAACAGTTCTCAGTTAAATTCAGACCCTCTCCCTCTTCCATATTCCCACTCCTCCAAAACATCATATATTCCACAATACACATTAATACCTATATATTCAAGAATTTGGACTTATTTGTCCCTCAGTGCAAATTCATCCACTGGAATCTAGTCAGCCTATTTAGGGATCATAAGTAAGGCCTACTCTCCCTCACTCAGCTGTAAAGTCTCCAATTGTTTCCACACTAGGGCCAGTCTGCTCCCTATTTCCCTTACTCTGATTGAGTTGACATAGGTCCTTGGTTTGCCAGAAGTTCTCATGTGCAAGTTTCCAGTGGTCTGATATCTTCTGGTTCTCTGTGTTCATGAACCAGTCATGGTTCTTACAATCCTTCCAAGCTCTCTTCCATAATGGTCCCTGAGAAGTGGGAGGTTAGAGTTTGATATAGGTGTCCTCTCCAGGGACACGTACTCTACAGTCTCTTATTCCATAAAACGTGTCCAGTTGTGGCCATCTGCACACATCACACTCTGTTGTATACGGTAGCTCCACTGACAAGAGCTGATTCATGCACTAGTTTTCTCTGTACCCTCTGTTCCACTGTATTCCATAAACCCAAGGTGTAGATGTTCAACTACAGATATGTCACCAAGATCTGGTCATCTCTCACACATATATTATCTATGTCTGATCAGTTGTGGGATTCTGCAGTAGCCTCCATCTGGTGCCAAAAGAAGCTACTTTGATAAGTGGTGTATGGTGTACTTGTCTGTAAATATAGGATACATGTTTAGAACATGATCAGAAATTCCATTTATCTAGAGATATGCCAAAGACAGGACTTTCTGTAGGATTTATGACCTCCACAGGCATATTTACTTTGTGTTTACAGGGCTACTGATGAGTTAAGTACTACAGAGATGTCTTAAATCCAATTAGATACGTATTGATTACTCCCCAGATAACAGTGCCTCTACTGCACCAAAAGATGTAGTTTTCTGGGCCTATTATTATAGTTATTAAGTTTTAAGACTGGGTTAGACATTAGCAGTTTGCATAGTATCCTCTAGAGCTGTGAGAATGCATGATAGGTTGAACTCTTCCAGGGTAGTTCCAGCTCCATAGCTCCAAGTCATCTATTCAAAGCATGTCCTGTCTTCAGCATATGTTCATTTCTCAGGGGGCTTCAGAGGAAAAACATTTCCATCTCACTTCCCTAGCCCACCAAGACCCACTCATCTCTACTCTCACTCCCACATCCAACCTCCCTAATCCAAGTAACCGTGTATTCCCATCCTTTCCCCCTGACAACACCCACCTCCTGCCACACCCTTCTCCTGTGGTCCCTCCTCCCACACCATGAATCCGTGCAGGTGAGCATCACTTGCTTTTCAAAGTATGTGTAATAGTCTCTGGTCCCATCTAGTTTCCTGAAAATTTCATAAGTTCATCTTTTTTTTTATACTGGAGCAGAACTCCATTGTGTAAATTTATCATATTTTATTTATCCATTCATCAGCTGAGGAGCATGTAGGTTGATTCCATTTCTTAACTATTTTTAAGAAAGCACCAACACACGTGTATGTATAGCTATATTTCAGTAGGATGAGTCCTTTGGGTAAATGTCAAGGAGTGGTATAACCAGATCATTCGATATATTTGATATATTGATTTTTAGTTTACTTAGAGTTCTCCACACTGATTTCCATAGTTATTCCAATAATTGCCATTTTAAATGAGCGTCCTCTTGCCAGCACATGGTTGCCAGCACTTGACTGTTTTTTTGTTCTCTTGATCTTAGCCAGAGTGACTGGGGAAGGATGGAGTATTAAAATGATTTTTATCTACATTTCTCCAGTTATTAATGCTGTTCAAGACTTTAAAGGTGTTTCAAAGTCAATTATATTTCTTCATTTGAGGACTCTCTGTTGAGATCTATAGCCCATCTTTTTACTGACTCATTTGCTTTTTTGTTGTTGTTTTTTTAAGATCATTTTATATTCTGCATACAAATCCTCTGTCAGATTTGTAGCTCGTAAAGATTTCCTCCTATTCATTGGGTTATGTTTTCACTTCCTCAGTAATTTCTTTTGCTATATAGAAGTTTTGTGGCATAATGTGGTTCAAGTTGTTGATTGTTGACTGTAATGCCTAAGCAGCTGATGTTAGATTTAGAAAGTTCTTTCCTATGCCGATATCTTGATGGGTACTGCTTGTGTTTCCTTCTAGCAGTTTCAAATAAGAGGTGGTTGAAACTGCATGTACTCGTGTTTGGGTCATCTATTGTGTTCTATTGACCTGTGAGGCTATTTTTTGTGCCAGTACCATGCTGATTTTATGACTATAACACTGTAAGACCATCTGAGTTCTTGTATAGTTATTCTTCCAATGCTGTTCTTTTTGCCCAAGATTGCTTTGGCTTTCTGAGGTCTGTTTTTATTCCATATGAAATTTAGGATGATTTTTTTCCAGATCTGTGAAGAATGTTATGGATATTTCCTTGGCATTTCAATGAATCTATACACTGCTTTTGGTAAGATGGTAATTTCAGAATATTCCTTCTACCAATTTATGATTATGGTAGGTCTTTCTATTTCCTGGTGTCTTCCTCTATCTCTTCCTTTTAAAAAACTGAAATTTTCATTTTATATATCTTTAGTGTCTTTAGTTAGGTTTATTCCTAAATATTTTATGGGGTTTTTGAATGGGAAGGTTTCCATGAATGTTTTTTTTTCTTTTTCTGATTGGTCTTTACTAGTATATAGAAAGGCTACTGACTTTACTACAATGATTTTGTAATGTGCCACTATACTAAAATATTAACCATTTCCAAGAGTTTTCTGGTGGAATTATTGAGCTCTCTAATATATGATATCACATGGTGTGTATATAATGATAATTTGTCCTCTTCTTTTCTAATTAACACTGCTATAATTTCCTTCTCCTGTCTTACTGCTCCTGTGAGAGTTTCAAGCACTGTATTTTTAAATTAGTGGAGATAGAGGAAAGCTCTCTCTGGTTCTTGATTTTAATGAGAATGCTTCCAGTTTTTTACCATTAAAATGAACTTGGCTACATATGTGTTACATATAGCTTTAAAAGTCGAGGTATGTTTCCTCTAGACTGATTCCCTATAGGGCTTTTAACATGAGTATATGTTGGATTTTGTCAAAGGCCTCTTTGGCATCTATTGAGATGTGATTTTTGTATTTAAGTCCACTTACATATTTTCTTACATTTATTGACATAAGTATACTGAAACATCCTTGATCTCTGGCATAAAGTCAATTTGATCAAGATGGATGATCTTTTTGATCTGTGTCTGTATGCGGTTTGTATTTTGCTGAGTATCTTTTCATATATGTTCGTTATGGATATGGGTTCATAGATTTCTTTTTGTTGTGTCATTACCTGATTTTGCTCTTCGAGTGATGCTGGTTTCATAGGAGTTTTGGAATTTTCCCTCTGATTCTCTGTTTTTGAATAATGTAAGTAGAATTGGATATAGATCTTCTTTAAATGTCTGGTAGAATTCAGCTGTGAATCCATCTGCCCTGGGCTGTATTTTAGTCATAAGGTTTTTATTACTGTTTAAATTTTCTAATCTGTTATGGGTCTGTTAACCTGTTGATCTCTTCTTGGTTTAACTTTGGTGGTGTCCATGATTTTAGAAATTCATCCATTTTTTAGATCTTTGAATTTAATGAAGTGTACATTTTTAAAGTATCCTCATACAATGTTCTGGATATTTTTACTGTCTGTTGTCATGTTTCCCCTATTGTCTCTGATTCTGTTAATTTGAATTTAACCTTTCTTTCTTTTGGTTAAATGGCTAGAGTTCTGTACATCTTTTTTAACTTTTCAAGAACCATGTCTTAGATTCATTACTTTGTTATTATTTTATTTTTTCTATTTCATGAATCTGCTCTGGTTTTTGTTATTTATTCTCATCTACTAGGTTTTGGATTCTTTTTTCTTGCCTTTACAGAGTCTTGAGTTGTACTATTAAGGTCTTTACATGTGCTCTTCATCATTTTTTTAATGTAGGCACTAAAAGCTATAAACTTCCCTCCCAGGAGCTTTTAAATCTTTGTCAGAGATTTTGTTGTGTTATATTAACCTTTTAGTTCCAGGAACAGTCTTATTGTATTTGTTGGGAATTATTCTGTGAACTTGCATATAGTCTGAATTGTATGTTTTTGCAATTGGGTGGAATATTGTGTAGATTTCTGTTAGGTTCATTTCATGGAAGTTGTCATTTAATTTGGATGTTCCTTTGTTTATTCTCTGTCCAGTTGACATGTGTATTGAAGATTGTGAGGTATTGAACTCACATAATATTACTGAGTTGGGGTTAATCTGTATTTTATAATTATGGAACACATTTTTTATGAAGTTGGGTGCACCACAGTTTGGTGTATGTTCATGATTTTAATATTTTCTTGATCAGTTGTTCCTTTGATTAGAATTGAATGATCCACTTTATCTCTTTTAATTGATTTATTTTGAAGTCTGTTTTGTCAGATACATTTGCAACACATGCATGCTTTTTAGAGACATTTGTTTGGAACATTTTTACCTGCTTCCCCCTGAGGTAATGTCTATCCTTGAAGGTTAGATGAGTTTCTTGAAGACAACAAAATGATTGGATTTATTTCTTGATCTACTCTGCTAGGCTGGGTCTTTTGACAGGGGATTTGAGTCAATTGATATTCAGAGTTATTATTGAAAAACGTGTATTGGATACTGTCATTTTTACTTCTTTGAGTCTATGACCCTAGTTCATGATTCTATTGTTATATCTTCCCTTGTTTTCTTTTTGTAGTCTCTTGAGTATGCTCATTCCTATATTTGATCCTTTATATGAGTTTGAGTGTTCATAGAATTGGTTTGGTGAACATGGTTTCTTTCAGACTATTTGTCTCATGAAAAATTTTCTGTCCCCTTAGACTATAATAGATAGTTTTACTGGATATAGTATTAGGGATTGTCATTTATGATTGTTTAGAACTGGGAATGTTGGCTTCAGGAACCCCTGTCTTTCACAGTTTGCGAAGAAAACCAGCTGTTATTGTGATGGGTTTCCCTTTCAATAGAACTTGTTTTTAACGCAGCTTTCAGTACCCTATTTTTTTCTGTACATTTCATGTTTTTACTATGATTTCCCATGGGGAGTCTCTATTCTGGTCATGCCTGGTTGATAGTCTATATACTTCTTTAATTTGTATAGCTATGTCTTTCCTTAATTTAGGGAAGTTTTGATCTATAGTCCTGTTGAAGATCTGGTAAATGCCATTTGTCTAAGATCCTTCTCCTTGTATGCCTAGCTCGTGTCTTTGATCTTTTCGTGTTGTCCCACATTTCCTGTAAATTCCATTCCTGTGGCTTTTTAAGTTTCTAATTAACTACACAATCTGTGCTTAAGGAATTCAGATCTTCAACTTTGTTCTCCAGGGAGTTGACTAAAAGGCATAAAGAAAAGGCTTACCAGTGGACTTCTACCAAGTAGAAGAGAGAATATGAGGCCTTGAAAACAAAGTAGAAAAACTGCACTTTTCCTTTCAGGTCATATTTTTCTTAGGATTTTCTTGAGCTCTTATTTATTTATTAAATTCTAATTTTGTTTTGAATTGTTTTCATCCTTTCATTTAACAGTTTATTTTTGCTGTCTTCCTTCTGGCATTTATTCCTATCTTCATTGTGTTCCTTGAACTAAGATAAAGAATATGTTAAATTTTAAATAAAAAAAAGAAATAAGGAACAGAAAATAAAAGAACTCTAGAACACTATAAAAGACCAAACCTAAATCACAGATATAGAAGACAGAAAGGTACCCTCGTTAAAGCACAGAAAGTGTTTTAAACAAAACTGTAAAAGGAAATATTCCTAAAATAGGGAAAGAGGTGCCCATTAACCTACAAGAGGCATACTGAACACCAAATCATGAGATTAGAAAGGAAATTCCCTATGTTACATATTATTCAAAACACTAAATATTAAAGTAAAGTGAACATATGCAAAAGTGCAAGAAAGAATGACCAAGTCACATATAAAGGCAATCACATCAGAAAAAAAATGGACTTCAGTGAAGACTTTCAAAATCAGAAATGCTTGGACTATGTTCTACAAATTACAAAAGACAACAGGCTAACTTAGAAAGCTGTTCCAAAGAAATTTAGCAGGCATAATATTCTAGTTTGCCTTCAATTACTGTGAAACACTCTGACCAATAGCAACTTGGAGAGGAAAGATTTTATTTCATCTTAAATCTTCTGGGTCACAGTTCATCAAGGTCCACAATGCAGGAACTCAGAGAAGGAACCTGGAGGCCAGAGCTGAAGCAGAGCCCATGGAGGAACGCTGCTTACAAAGTTGATCCCCTGGCCCGTATTCAACCTGTTTTCTTGTACAATACGCAATCATCTGCCTATGGCTGACACCATTCACAGTGTGCAGGGCCCTCCCACAGTACTCAACAATTAAAAAGTGCTCAACAGACATGGCTACGGGTCAGTTCAATGAAGATAAAGCATAACTCAAACACTTACTCTTCAGACAAGTAAAATGTTTTCAAAATCTGTGATGGTGCATGGAAAATCAGAATTTGCTGATCCATGTACAGATCTGCAGACCCGAGACATCTGGGTGGGTTTTGCAACAATGGAAGAGAGACAATATTTATGAAAATTCTAATCCTATAATCTTATTTAGTTGGGAAAAGTAATATAATTCTGATAAAGAAGGAGTTAGCTTTACTAAAAATGACCAGGGCTAAAAATGTCAGGAATTTAATTCATAGTAATGTAGTAATGGTCCTGTCAAGAAAACCAGCATTGAATGTGTTCATGCATGACTCAGTCCTAGTGCTCAGGCAGCAGAGGGGGCAGGCAAATCTCTGTGAGATAGAGGTCAGAATGGTATACATGGTGATTTCCCATGGCTAATCAGGGCTACAGGAAGATTCTGTCAACATAAAAATTGCAAATAGTAAGTGGGAAAATTAACACTTTACATGCTTGTATGTGTGAAGTATTTGTAAAGCATTAAACAAATCTTCAAACAATCTTTGATGCAAGCAGACAAGGGTGCATTTGTTCAAAGTAATTCTGTCCTTTTTCTTCACGATTATTACCTATATATGTATATATATGAACAGATATCATTTCATTATGTAAATATAGTTCTTCAATTGTTTGCTATGAAAATAAAATTCAAATGTTTAACTCCAAGATGCTAAAGTTGTCTGTGATTACTCAGTGAGAGCTGTTCAGGATGGACTCAATTATCCCATCTTCTCATATGATTGTGTGTTACTGGCTAACTTATTTCTCTGTCTGTGGAAAATTATATGTTTGATTTGGCAGTTTAAAATAGTAATACAAAATAAACCATTGTAAAATGCATTGTAAGCAGTGATTGTATATCATCAACTTCTAAGAAAAACAGATTCTCTACTAAAAAGTAGAGTTTGAAATCTGGGAAAGGGATGATTCTCTCTGGTTTCTATTGTGGCAGTTAAGGTTTCAAAATATCAATAGATATGAGAATAGTCTAATGAATTAAAGTTGGGACTACAGTATAGAAAGTAAGAAGCAATGGGTTTTCAGTCAGGTCATCTAAAAGTCCAAAATAATGTAGTTCTTTCAAGGGTGTATTTTCCAATTATGTAGAATGGTTTGAATTCATGATGCTCCATCCACAGTTTCTGGAAAACTCTTGATCCTAAGAGCCATTTATATTGTGATCAAAATTGAACAACACTTATGGGACTGAGTATAGATATGGAACAGTCAGATATTAAGTTCATTCTTTGCAAAAGAGATGGGAGAAAGGCAAAGAGAGTCTGCTTCTGTGCTTCCACAAGGATAAACAAACCTTGCATGATATAAAATGTCTGGATTTTGGCATTGAGTTATTAAAAGACTTCAAGGTTTATTCTCTAAGATCACATTTGTAAATACATGAATTTATAAGTAATTTTCCGATGCTTTAAAGGCCTTAATTCTGACAGAACATTTTGACACTTGTAGCCTAGAACCACTGAATGAAGGAAAAAAAATTCAAAAACATGAGATTCTCTCATACCTTTCAGCTGACCTCCAAACCAGCGTGTGTTTTGCTGAGAGGAGAGCTGCATGTTTTCAAATGACTAACGGTCAAAATAAAAGATCCTGAACTACAGCATAATTTCACTCCTATTTTAACTATGAAACACTTTAAATTTGTTCTTACTAAAATGTTACCCTGAATATTGTCTGTGTTCCTCCACTTCTAATGCCACCTCAATAAATGTTAATTCTTTGCAACTGTCTTTTCTTCTAGGACTTGATAATAAGTATTTGATGCTTAGAACTGAAGGCAAGTGTGGGAAACAGCCATTAATTATGAAGAGTTCCTTGATCTGAAAAGCCTCCACAAAATGAAATTGGACATCTAAGTTAAGCATATGAGTTCTTCCCCTTGCATGTGTGGGTTTCTTGTCCTTTACTTCAATAACACATGTAATGTAATTTGAGTAGCAATAAAATGCCTACTTTGACAAGCATATCTACAATGACAGAGCCTCTCACTTTAATCCTATCAGTATTGCTTGCTAAGACAGAATAGCATTTCCTAGACAGAACCAGGCCATATTTGAATTCCAGGTATCTCATCAAAGACCTATTATATCTGCTACAATGTCACATGTCCTAGTTGCATATAGCCAGTCCAACCTGATCCACAGCATATCACTGAAGTCCTGTAGGCAGTGGGTTTCAACTGTGAAAATGGAGAAGTTATTTTTCATGAGTCAAACACAACATTTTTACAGGACAGGATTGGTGATGGACCACACCAAAACTCATCTGTAGCTACTAGTTTAAGTGGATGCTGACAATTCTAAGCTAAGTGGACAAGAAAAGCACCTTCTCATCCTTGGGTTTCCCATTTTAGAATACAGGTGATTGCTAAAAATAAGTAATTGACCACTAATTATTGAAATAAATATTGAACAAAAGTTATTGCATTTACCAAATCACTTTTTCAAGCTACTACAATTTCTCATATCAAAATGACTACGACAAATATTTCCACAGTGAGTGGCTTCCTCCTCCTTGGGTTCTCTGACAGCCGGGAGATGTAGATCCTGCATGCTTTGCTCTTCTTGCTGATGTACCTGTTGGGCTTGGCAGGTAACTTCATCATTATCATCATCACAACACTGGACCCACAGCTCCAGTCTCCAATGTATTTCTTCCTGAAGCATCTTGCCCTGCTCGACCTCTCCTCCCTGTCTGTCACCGTCCCCCAGTCAATCTACAGTTCTCTGACTGGCAGTGGATATATTTCCAATGCCCAGTGTGTGCTGCACGTTTTCTTCTTCATACCCTTGACCTGGGCTGAGGTGGCCATTCTCACAGTGATGTCCTATAACTGCTATGTGGCCATCTGCCTCCTACTGCACTATGAGGTCATCATTGGTCCCAGAATGTGTAGATGGTCTGTGACAGCTGTGTGGATAAGTGGAGGAATCCCAGGAACCTTGTACACAGCAACCATGTCATCGATCAGATTCTGCAAAGTCAAGATAATCCACCATTTCTTCTGTGATGTTCCCCAATTGCTCAAGCTCTCCTGCTCCAATGATTACCTAGGGACAGTTGGAGTGGCTGCTTTTATGTCTTCATTGTCATTTGCCTGCTTCATTATCATCACCCTCTCCTATGTCCAGATATTCTCCTCAGTGCTCAGGATGCCCTCTGCTGAAGGTCAGTCTAAGGTCTTCTCTACCTGCCTGCCCCACCTCTGTGTGGTCTCATTTTTTATGTTCACAGCAGCCATTGCATACTTAAAGCCAACCTCGGATTCAGCAACTGCTCTAGATTTCATGCTCTCTATCTTTTATACAGTACTACCCTCACCACTCAACCCTATTATTTACAGTCTGAGGAATGTGGCCATGAAGAGAGCTGTAAGGAAGTTACTTTTGGGTACAGGGTTTGCTGGTTGAAGTCATCTTGTATTGTTTTTAATAGCTCTCTAAGTATACATAGGATTTTAGCCTTTCAGATTCCTCCAGCTTGTAATATGCATGGAGTATAATACTTTGTCACTGAAGATGAATTATATAATCATTGTTTTTATGGAAGTACTTCTTCTGCTAGTCCCATATTTTGTCACTAAGCCTATTATTATTCCTTTAAAATAAGAAAAATGTAGGACTTGTAATCTTATATACTAGATCCTGTCCTCCTTACCTCCCAATACACTCACTCGTGGAATCATTGACAATCATCATAAAAGCTTGTTTTTCTGAATACCATATAATAATAATGAAAGAATACAAGGTGGTATATTCCTAATGCTCCATATCAACCATAATATTCACATCAGTATTCATTTTCTAATTTCTAATTTAAATTTATCTGTGATGCGTCATATACACAGAAAACAAATTTGATGGCATCACCAAGCTCACTTGCACAGTCTCACTATCATAATTTCCCTAATTTCAACTAATATTAAATTCATCTCAAACATTTTTTGTATATATTAAATATTTTCAATATACTGTTCTTTTAAGCAATGGGAAAAATTGAAGGTTTTGTCTTTATAATTCTTAAAATATATGTCTCTGGAATTAAAGAATAAAAGGTGTTTGATGTTCTTAATTCATGTTGCCATATTAATATCCCAAAACACTGTGTCGTATTGGGTGACACTCAGCAATTCAGGACCACACCACCTCTCTGTTGAGCCTTAAGAAATCCTAAATGACAGGCTGGCACCTTGTGGCCTGGGCAAGATGGTGCTGAGAGGAGCTAAAACAAAGACTAGCCAGAGGAGATAGGCACATACCACACATACCATGGTAATTAGGTGAACTAGGGACTTACGTGCCATTGGAGAAAAATTACCTCCTCCCTCGTGAACAGCACGTGGACAGTAGTAGCCTCTATGTAAAGTAAAAAGCATGATCAGAGTGTCCAGTAAAGTGATTGGTAGAAACTTCCCTCTGTATGCTAATACCTGTACTCCAAAGCTTTATAATGTGTCTGATAAGTTCAGTAAACGGCTTCCTGCGGTACCATTGAAGAAGTTACATTAATAAAGCTGTATCATCATAAGAGCTGGCTAGCTGCATGCTTCTTTGGTCAGATGGGGGGCCCCAGCCATGTCTGTCTGTCTTCTGGAGGAGGCCAGGAGGCTGAGAATGGCAGGCTGTCCCACTCAACATCCCTTTGCTTCCCCGTGAAGGCCCTCTCTTACTGCGGGGAGGGGGCTGGGGCAATCCAAAGGAAGTAGGACATGAGACTTGTGCCTGATCCACCTCGCCATTCTCTCCTGCTGGCTGGGAGACAGAGGACCTGGTGAGGGGTTGCGCCTGCCTGTGCCTGTCACTCCGCCACGAGAGAGAGTGACAGATCTGGTGACCTACGACTCCATTATCCTTCTCTGGCAAAGGATAATCAGGAACTTGAAGGTGAGTGCCTTTTAGGTCGGGTTGCCACGATGGGCAACTTTGTGTCCTCAAAGGAGGACCCAGCCTTCAAAGCCTTAAGGCAAATGCTTGAAAGCAAAGGACTGGAGATTTTTGATTCAAGTGCAGCTAAGTTTTGGAACAATATTTTAATCAAAACCCCCTGGGTAGCTGGGTAGTAAATGCAAATTTGTTCCAGTGAAGAGAAAAGCTAGCTCATGCCAGGGAACTCCACACAGGGAGAGAGCCCCCCCCTGTGGATTTTATAAGCGTTCCTTAGGGAACTAGGCAACCAGTCTCAATCTGGGAGAACAAAGAAAATAAAGAGCCCAGGGCCATACATAGGCAGAAGCACATAAGGTCACTGTCAGCAAACCTAAGTAAGGGGTGCCAATGGGGTTACTTTGGCCTGGGCCAAGAAGTCCATGCGGGGAGGGAGCCATCTGCCTCCCTTGAGACTGCCTTGGAGGAAGGTTTTTTGCAGGCTGCAAAATCTGAGCAGCAAGTGGGGAAAGGATTAGTACAGGCTGTGGCTATGGTGAATGTTAATGTCTCCATGCCAGCGGGTGCCTGCCCAAAAGAGAAGGGAACCCATGAGGAGGGAGTAGTCCAGGAGAAAAATTGCTCCACAGGTGAACCTCCGCCTATGGTCCAGGGGTGGAGACCCTGTATGTTCGGAACTGCATGACCAGCCTCAGGATGAGGCAGGGGAAGAGGCGCAGGCGTGCCCACATGGCATACAGCTGCTGGCTGGGCAGCCTTGGAGCTTGTGGGCGCACGCAGGGATTGGCGGGCCTCAGCAGCCCAATGCACAGTGGTGGCAGCGGGGGCGTGGCTCAGGGCTTATGGGCATGCACCCCAGGGCACAGCCCGGGTGCTTGGTGCTGGGTGGCAGACTGCCCTCCGCCTGGGAAATCCTGCAGTAATGGGAAATGAGCAGGAACAGGCTTGGCCTGGCTGCTCCAACTTCCTGAGCTCTCTGGAGAGAGGAGCAGGAACCCTCTTCCACTTGAGAAAAACTCTAGTGACATCTAGTGGCAAAACAGGGAAATTAGGCCTCTTCCACTTGAGAAAAGCTCAATTGCGACATCTAATGGCAGAACAAATTAAACAGGGAAATTGAAAGAACTCCAGGCATTGAGACACCTAGTGACAGAACAGCTTAAACAGGAAAATTAAAAGAATAAAATTACTTTAAAATATACTACAAACTAATTGTATAAGTTTTCGTGCCTCTGGAATACATCAAATATAGCCAGAGAGAAACTCAGTTCTGACAATGGTAAAGGCAATAACTTTTGTCAGCCTGGTCTTTCTTGGTCTTGGGTACTCACTGCCAGGTACCCATGGATTCATAAGGTTTAGGAATATCAAGTGAGGTAATGTGTTAATATCAAGCAATCTTTGTTCCCAGTAAAGGCTATAAAGTTTTACCAGGAACTTATAAAGTAAAATGTACATTATCCTATATGTGTAATTTACATCCAATGTTCTTTATTAAGATAATGCTATACAGCATTCCTGAGTCAAATAACTGCCATCCTTATGACTTCAGCTGTGTCTAGTTACAAAAGTTCATCAGCTATATGTAATTTCGCCCTAATCACAAATGATCTGCATTTGGGGAGGAAATTAGCTACACTCAGGTCACCTATATAGCTGTGAACTTTAATATGATCAAACATTGGTTTGATGCTAAGACCTTACAAAGGGAATAAACATTGCTTAGTACACCCAGAAAGACAATTTTTAATGTTATTACATCTGATGGTACTAAGAAAAAAATTAAAATGTAAACAGAGTTATTAAAAGGATATGGAAATATTTTATTAAGAAAGATCTATATAGAAAGATTATGGTGACTGGATAGTTCCAGACTAGAAAAGAAAAAATGAAAAAGTCTATGCAAGTGATTAAAAGTCTGAGTCAATGTGTTATAATGTATAAAATGGGAGAGAAAATTATGTATGTGAATCTTGGAAGTTCTGGACTAATGGTTTGGATGCCCTCAAGAACAAATATTTGTTTGGTTTTTGTATTAAAAGTACTGATTGGTGATAATCCCACTTTCTCCAATGCTTTGCCACATTAGACTTTCCCCCAAAAGTAAAAAAAAACTCACAACCCACAGGGGCAAGCTATCATGGAACACAATCACCAAAACATCAAACCACAATTACAAAAATAAAAAGGGGGAATAAAGAGCCTGGGACCCCACATTCAGCTCCAACTTGCATTTAAAATTTTCAAAAATCAGAAATGGAACGTAAATTTGTGAGACATTGGAGCAAACAGAAACAGTGACCTGAGGTACATGGCTGTGTGTTTCCTATGGATAAGCCACAGCCTTCTTTGGATCCCTACCAGAAATTTAAAATATTGCGAGACCAAAGACCAAAAAGGACTAGGAAAAAGAAAGAGAAAAATTTAATCCCTTAGCCCAGGAGATAAAACCCCCTGAGGCCTATGTCTTCTTTCACAGGTTGCCATGACTACCAAAGGCCTACTATGGATAATGATATGGAGTTCAATTTGGAAGTGAACAGGACAAACCTCTAATACCCACCAACAAGCTACAGTCAAATGGAGAATCAAGTCCGGCACCACCTCACGGATACCCGATCAGACAACTGCCTTCACAACCCTTGACACTTGGTGGCCTGATCTATATGTGGATCTTTGCGACTTGGCCTGTGGATTCTGGGACCTGGGAAACTGGACTATTCAAGATGGACACCCGGAGTGCGCAGACCCTGCCTCAACAGTGCAAGTCTGCAAGGAGGGACCAGAAGGCACTCATAACATTGAGAACAGTGGCTGTGGATATGCCACAGGCAGATATGACTTATACCATACCCCCTTCTATATATGCCCAGGGTTCAATTGGACTACCGGTCAAATAAGATCTTGCGGGGGGGGGGGTTACAGACTTCTTTTGTGTTGATTGGGGCTGTGAACAAACAGGTACATCTATTGAAGGCTTAATCCCACTCTAACCTCCCCTATCAAGATAACTTGAGTCCCCTCGGGGAGGTCACACGGTAACCCCTCCAACAAAAACTTCATTTGTAACAACCTGTGCATCTCCTTCACTAACACTGGGAAACAGTGCAAAGACTGGGGTATAGGATTAATGTGGGGAATTAGAATGTACCAGTCAGGATATGATAAAGGGCTATTGTTTACCATTACTCAAAAGGTTGACTATTCCAACCTAGAGGTTGGTCCGGTAGTGGGGCCCACCATGCCAAAAGTTGTTACAGCCTCAGGCTCAACCAAGCATTACCATAAAGCCACCCAGCACCACCACTACCAGAGAAACAAATGAGCCAAACATATCCTTTAAGCCTGACCTGCGATGGGAGGGCTCTACAAGGGCTATTCTTGACATGCTGCACTCAGCAGCTAGTCTGTTGAATACATCAAATAGCACCCGAGGGCAATGTTGCTCACTGTGTGCCAAAGACAAGGGGCCCATTCTCAAAGCCTTTCCTATTATTGGGTCTTATAACCTTTCCACAGATTATGCCAGCTGCCATTGTGATCAAAATTCCCAGGGCCAAATTGTTCAAATGAGAGTACTCTCTGGAACTTGTGAAATTGGGAAACATCATGTGACCAGGCAGCCCCTACCTTGCAACCAAACACAATGGATATCCGCTGTAACCAGATGGACAATACCATCTGTGGGCCACTGGTGGCAATGTACAAAGATAGGCCTGACACCATGTATTAATGCAAACCTTTTTCAGAGAGAAAATGATTCCTGTGTATTAGTAATAGTCCTACCAAAGTTAAATTATGTTACAGAATAGGAAATGCAAGCAGCAACTATGGGAAGAAAAAAGAGAGATTAGGAGCAATGACATTGGGAGTAGTGTTACTGTTAGGGTTAAGAGAAACAGGCTTTGGAGCTAGCTCTTTGGCAACCTCACAGATTGCATTACAAGCTCTGCAAGCTACAATGGACTCACATGTGGACAAATTAGAGGCATTGTAAGGTTAATGCAGCAATCTATATCATTCCTAGCCAAAGTCACATCACAGAATAGAAGAGTTCTAGATTTACTATTCTTGAAATAGGGAAGACTATGTAAAGCCTTGGGAGAAGAATGTTGCTTTTATATAGATCATTCTGAGAAAGTGCTACAAAACCTAGATATTGTGAGAAAAGATTTAAATCAAAGTGAAAGGAATTGGAGTAGGAACTCCTGGTTTCAACAATGGTTTGAAATATACCCTTGGTTTACAACTTTGATAGCCACAATAATGGGACCACTTTTGCATTTGCTGTTAACCTTAACTGTAGGACCATGTATTTTCCAACCCTGGTTAATATAGTAAAGATACAGATACAAGATGTGCAAATAATGGCCCTGAGGTTGAAATATGACCCCATTCCTGAACCTGGAGTCAAAGACTCAGAAGGTAAGGACCAAGAATGATGTACTCTAGGGGAGGACACCTGCTTCCAGAATTGGAGGTTAGGTTCCCCAAAAAGAGTTAGAGTCATTCAAACCTCAAAA
This sequence comes from Eospalax fontanierii, assembly GCA_035773235.1. Taxonomy (NCBI): domain Eukaryota; kingdom Metazoa; phylum Chordata; class Mammalia; order Rodentia; family Spalacidae; genus Eospalax; species Eospalax fontanierii. The sequence goes on along the minus strand of CM069554.1, from coordinate 1,035,597 downwards.
TGAAAATCAGGTTGGCAAGGATGGTCAATGACGGGTGACTTCGGGAATTATCCTAACCGACCTAAGACAGGGTATTCAGCGATAAGGGTTGAATATGTCAATGACAGGTGAGGTAGGATAAGTTTCTGATGACCTAAGACAGACATACTTGTGATACATTTAAGTAAAATTAAAAAGGGGGGACATGTTGGGCCTTAAGAAATCCTAATTAACAGGCTGGCACCTTGTGGCCTGGGAAAGATGGTGCTGAGAGGAGCTAAAACAAAGACTAGCCAGAGGAGATAGGCACATACCACACATACCATGGTAATTAGGTGAACTAGGGACTTAAGTGCCATTGGAGAAAAATTACCTCCTCCCTCGTGAACAGCATGTGGACAGTAGTAGCCTCTATGTAAAGTAAAGAGCATGATCAGAGTGACCAGTAAAGGGATTGGTAGAAACTTCCCTCTGTATGCTAATGCCTGTAACTCTAAACCGTTATAATGTGTCTGATAAGTTCAGTAAACGACTTCTGCCACACCTGCATGGCTCTGGGTCCAAGTCTCTGCGAGGGACGTTGAGGTTGAAGAGAAGAGTATACACACACAGACACAGAGAGAGAGACAGACACAGAGAGAGACACACACACTAGGTAGGAGGAAAGGAGAATGACTGACACACTTTATTCAGAGGCAGCAAGCCTTATATACCCTGAGGGCGGGGCTTTACAGGAGGTTTCTCTATTGATGACACACAGCTGTAAACAGGAAAAAGGAAGTTGTGGTCCAGCTATCTTAAAGGTCAAGTTGTTTACTTGAGCTTTGCAATTGACAAGATCCTGGCTAGCCCTTGGCCAAGAGCCTAGCAGTAAGAGAGAAGGGCATGCAGGGAGGATTTTTCCCAGGGCTGTTTTTCTCTGGGATGGAATCAGGCTAAGCTGGCTATTCTCTGACCTGTGGCCTCCAACAACTTCCTGCAGTACCATTGAAGAAGTTACATTAATAAAGCTGTATCATCATAAGAGCTGGCTAGCTGCACGCTTCTTTGGTCAGATGGGGGTGCCCAGCCATGTCTGAGTGTCTTCTGGAGAGGGCTAGGAGGCTGAGAATGGGCAGACTGTTGCACCCGATATCCCTTTGCTTCCCCATGAAGGCCCTCTCTTATCGCGGAGAGGGGGCTGGGGCAATCCAAGGGAAGTAAGACACAAGACTACTGCCTGATCCCCCTCCCCATTCTCTCCCGCTGGCCAGGAGACAGAGACCTGGTTAAGGGGTGTGCCTGCTGGTGCCTGACACTCCGCCATGAGAGAGAGCAACACCTCTCCTCTAGTATAATCATGATGTTATTATTTCATGAGTGGACTAGCCAGAACAGGTGCCCACAGGCCACCTCAGAACCCTTGCATGCTGTGACATTATTTATTAGACTCTACATACTGGGCTGGGTGGTGTGGTGACTCTTACTCACAACAACACAATGAAAAATATGGCACTGCCATTCTGGCACCCATGATGTCTGAGGACACCAGTGGGAGAAGGCAGGAGCCTTTTTCATGAATTTTGTTTTCAAAATGGAGCAATAATTTATCTATTTCCCTCAGGTCTCAACCAGAGGATTAAGACTGAAAGCCTTGACCGTTTCATCCCTTATATTTTCTAATGTTGCATATTAAATGACTGTGACATATTTTATTGCTGTAACGAAGATGTTTGTGTATCTGTCTGACTTCTTTCTTTTGATAAGTTTGGTGCTGTATAATTAAAAATCAAAGGTTTTGATCTTAAAAATAGTCAAAACACTGAATGTAGTTAATTCAAAGACACTGAAAATTACAACAAAGAAAGAACAAGCCCATTAGAATAAAACTGAATGTTCAGTGGAGAATTTGAAAGAAAAACTGTGTGTACTGATGTTGTACAAGTTGTGAAAGACTAATGATGCCAAACTATATTGTGATGTCCACTCAAACTACCAGTGATGATACAAGGAGGAAGAAAATTTTATTATAATAAAACTAGATTTAAGGAATTAACAGCCACCAAACTACATCAACAAAAATACGTAAGTAATAATTTGGTTTGAAGAGAAGGTCCAGCACACTAAAGAGGTCACAGGCAATAAATAGTTTTGGGAAATGTAATCAAAATTTGTCAAAGAAAACATGACAAACCCAGCAAAATTATTGGAATTAATTCAGGAATTAATTAGTACAGGGATTAATTAATCTCCAGTCCTACCATAAAGCAATAAAACTAATATATCTGGTTAGAAAATGGGTTCCATCTTTTTCTGCCTCCAATAAACAAACTGCATGGTCAAAAATCAACAATGACATAGGGTAAAAGTTTAGAAAAATCATACTCCAAGCAAATGTCACTAAAAAAACATTATCATAGGGTAAAAGATTAGAAAATCCGTACTCCAAACAAATGTCACTAAGAAAAACCCAGGCACAGTTACATCAAAATCTTACAAAACAGACTTCAAACCAAAACTAGTCAGAAGAGATGAGGAGGAAGTCTTTATACTCACTAAAGGGAAACTCCTCCAATAGAATATTATTTCCATGATAAATATCAGCCAAACTCAAGGACACCCAATTTCATAAAGAAACAGTATTTTATCTAAAACAACACATTAAATACTACATAGACATAGTGTAGAACCAATACTCCACTCTGTCCAACAGAAGTGTCACCTGGACAAATCAAAACAGAACATTGTTCCTAACAGGCATCTGAAACTAAGTGAGCCTAGTATAGCTATAGAACAGTCCACCCACCCAAACATTGAAGAATGCACATTTTCCTAAGTCCATCCAACTTTCTCCAAAATTGACAATGTATTAGACAGAAAACAAATTTCAACACCACAATAAAACAATAACATTGCACAATTTGTCTGATGACAATGGAGTAAAGCTAGAACAAAACAACAGCAGAACGGAGAAAGTATACAAACCGGTGGAAATGCACAGCATACTGCTGAATGACATTTGAGAAAATAACAAAATCAAGAAACAAATGAAAACTATTCCTAGAATGGTATGAAAAGGGAAGCACAGCATACCAACTTATGTTGGACACAAAGAAGGCAAGCCTACTAGGAACATTTATAGCACCAAGTGCATCAAGGTTTTGAAATGCTACCAGTAATTACAAATCCACAAATTAAAGAAAATCCAGGACCAAAACCAGAAAAGAATCAACAAAACCATTGTAGGACATTCTCTCTAATAAATATATACACATAAATCCACAATAAAATATTTTCAAACACGAGAAAAGCACACATCAAAAAAGATACCACATGATTAAAATCCTTTCCTCCTAGAGACCTAGGGATAGTTTGAAGTATGTAAATCAGAAATACAATACAAACTCCTTCTTCCTAGAGACATAGTGATGGTTTAATGTATGTAAATAAGAAATAAAGTACACCACATAAGTAGACTCAAGGTCATGAATCTCTCAATAACCTCATTAGGTGTGGAAATGGTCTTTGACAAATTCCAGCGCACTTTCATGATAAAAGTTCAAAACAATCTACAGACACAGAGGACATTTGTCTCCCAGTATAATACAGACAATATACAGCAAGCAAACTGCTAACACCCTGCTATATGGAGAAAAATACAAAGCATTTTCCATGAAAATCAGGAAGCAAACCAGGATGTCACTCCATTCCTGGTCATCATAATGCTTGATATCAGATATAGAGCATAAAACCAAAGAAGGTCATAAAAATGGAAGCAACAGAAAGGAAGAGATCCAAGCACCTTTGTGCACTGTGATATAATTCTCTACATAAAAGACCCTAAAGACTACAAACCTTTAGCAAAGTGGCAGGATAAAAAGACAAAAAATTTAGGAGACTTTCTAGACACCAACAACAAACATGCTGAGAAAGAAATGAAAACCATACCTCAGAATAACCTCAAATATAAAATAAAAATTTACAATAAATATAACCAATGAAAAATTTGATAAAATGGAAAAATAAATTGAAGAAGCTATCAGAAGGTGGAACAATCTCTGACACCCATAGATAATGAGGACCAATATTACAAAACTGACCATCGTACCTAAGGCAATCTTTAGATTCACAAAATACCTACCAAAATTCCAATGTAGTCCTCCACAGAAATTGAGGAAAGAACCTTAAAATTCATCTGTAAACACAAAGGACCAAGGTAGACACAACAATTTTGAACAATTACAAACTCATTGATATATCACACCATCCCAGTGTTCAGACAGCAATACAGAGATTCAGTAAAAGTAAAAAGAAGCATGTTACTGGTATCAAAACAGAAAAATTGATAAGGAAAGAAAACTGAGGACAAGACCAAGCCAACACACCTATAGCCATATGATTTTTAACAAATTGGTAAACTATACCTATTAGAGAACTGACAGCATCTTCAAAAAATGGTGCTGTACAAACTGGGAACCTACATGCAAAAGAATGAAAACACATCCTTATATTGCAGTACACACACACACACACACACACACACACACACACAAACAAACAAACAAACACAAATTCACAATAAGTCCTGATAGCCTGAATCTAACCCAGAAGAATATAGGGGATGTAATTAAGCTTCCTGGGATATTAAAGGATTTTCTAAAAAGGACCCCAATGGTGTAGAGTCACTGGGACCATCTTATTCATAAATGAGACATCATGAAGATTAAAATCTTTTGTATAACAAAGGACCAGCTCCAAACAATTTATCATTACACTAACACATTAGTATAACTTCCAACGCATATCACAGAATTTCTTTCACAGTAGATCACGGTTCACATAGATATCCACAACTGGTCAAGTACAGAGAATTTAGAATGGTCTAGAATAATCAGCCCTACATGGAGACCTGTATCACACTCTCTCAACAAAAGACTCAGGAATAAACAGGGAAGAGGGCGTTAAAAGTTTCTAAGAGGGAGAGTTAGTAAATGACAAGAGTCAAAAGTGTTTTTTTGATTCAACAGAGCAGTCGCACATATATGCTTGTTGGAGACTGAGATGGCTTCTCTTAGAACAAATTGAACCGGGGTCTTTGAACCTATAGCTACTTTTCCTGCTAAAGGAAGAGACGCTGAAAACATCTGTCTTGTAACTCCTCTCGGGTGGAAAACTGCCTGGCAAGAAGGAAGAGGTTTGCAGGGTGAAAAGTCTACTACACTCTTTGTTCTTAGAAGACCTCTTTCATTTGGAAAACATCCTGCATTGCTTGATTTATAACTGCTACATAAAACCCCCTTCCCCAGTGAACTATGACCACAAAGTTTTACAACAACTCATGTGTGATCAACATCTCTGGTACTCTTTACATCCCTCTTACGATTATGTTGTTAAATCTCTTTGTTTGTTTCCTATGTTGTTGATTCTCTTTGCCTGTTTGCTTATTTGCCCATACCCCTTTTCTTTTTCTGGATATAAGATTGTCAAACCAAACAACAAATGGCTTCCTGGGAGAGACACAATTCCCAGAGTCTGACTCTGCACCTCTGACTTCACCTTCTGAGTGGGCCCCCATCATAAACTTACATTTTTAGTGACAGCATGCACAGGACCTGTGCAAGCTCAAGCCAGAGAAACTATACTGAAGAGCAGGTGAGCACAAAATCTGACCCCTAGTCAAGGGGCTCTAGGCAACTGCTATGTACTGGGAGATTAACAGTCCATTTTCTTTCAAGGTGTGGGAACTTGTAGCTGGACCTTTAGCAAAGTGGCAGGATAAAAAGACAACAAATTTAGGAGACTTTCTAGACACCAACAACAAACATGCTGAGAAAGAAATGAAAACCATGAACAGCCCCACACCCACACCCAAGACTAAATGGCCAACAAGAATTGGACTCAGTGGTTGTTTAAATGAGTAGATACAAAGTTTAATGGCAGGAAAATTGGGGTTGGATCTTGGAGGATTTAGAAAGACAGGTCAACTTAATCGTAGTATATGACATTCTCATAGAATAAATAAAAATAGATAAATTATTAAAAAATAAAAGCCACTTGGCAACGTTATCATTAATGTACAACAACTGAAAGGGGGTCAGATTCACAACACTCATATGTTTAAGAATGTCAACAAAGAATTTCAGTTCCTAAAATCTAACCACAGTGTAAGTAAAATGCTATGTGGCCTTTAATATATAATGAGTATATACACATATAATTCACATAAAATTTTAGGAGCAATTATTTTATAAAACATATACATATATAGTCACATAGCATTCAATGCAAGATGTTGATAATGTCTTCAAAAAGTAACTAAAAAACTGAAATTTCACTGAAAAATATTGAGAGCTTATATTTCCTTAAAGTACTGAGGCTTTGTAAAATTTAATAATAAATTATACTCTACTGGTATTTTAGGGACTCTTGCTAGTTATAATTGAAGATTTCTGAGTTATTCTGGTAATCCTTACAACTTATAATGAATGACGAAAGCAACTCTTGAGACCATGAGAGTCCGTGTTTTCCTCAATTTCAAGAGTAAAGGTGAAGATAATGACTGATTTCTAAGTATTTTTAGGCATCATGAGTGTCAAGTGTATCTATAAAAAATTTTAAATTTCAGGGTAGGCTCTCAGAGATGCATAATGAAGTTACTCAGTGGTTCCTGCCTATGGTGTTCTGAAAGGTACTGCATCCCCTAGAGGGATGGCCATACACAGCTGACCATAGTGCTCAGAGTCACAATTATCATTGAGTGTGGTCTCAGGTTCCTGAGTTCTAGCCACTCTTCAGGAGAATCTCAGGTCTGCTAAGGGCTGGGAACTCCTGAGCTGAGGACCAGGAAACTCCAAGAAACCAATTCCCTCAACAAAACAATTGTGCAAAAATCTCTGACCCCAGGAAATAAGGGGTCAGAGATCATGTAATAATTGTGTCCAAGTTTAGACTTCCGTTTCAAAAGTTTCCCTCCCAATAAAAAGCAGTTTAAACACGTTTTCTCAAAGGAAATAATGTTTTTAAAACGTGATGTGATAGATGAGAAATCTTAGAAGTTGCTGAGTGGCATGCAGAGCTACCAATCCAAGATTGCTGGGGTGATTTTTCCTATGTAGAACAAGGGCAGAAAATATTTATGGAAATTCGAATACAATTTTATAACCTTATTCAGTTGAAAAAGCAAGACTATATTTCTAACGGGGAAGGAATCTCGGCTTAATAAATTTGACATGCATGTAAATCCTATGAATTTAATTCTTATTAATGTAATGATGATCTTTTCAAGAAAACTAGTAATCATAGAAGGTTGGCGCTTTCCAAGATTATACATGTGAAACTTCTGTAAAATATTAAGCACATCTTCAAATACTCTCTGATGTTAGCAGAAAAGACAGACTAGGATGGATTGTCCAGTGTAACTGTGGTCTTTTCCTTCCTGTCTTTTTTCTTTAACACACATATACGTGTATGGATGTGGGGCAGTTGTATAAGAACTCAGATCATTATATTAGGTAAGCATACAAGATCTTAAATGCTTCCCATGTAAATATAGATTTAAATGTCTAACTCCAAGATGGTGAAATTATCTGTGAAGACTCAGTGAAACCTATTTAGGATGGAATCAAGTACCCCATCTTCTCAAACAAACACTCAATGTTATTGGCTTGATTACCTCTCAGTCTATCAGTAACTACATATTTGACATGGCAGGGTAAAATATTAATATAAAATGAACCAATGTACTATGAGAAAGAATCCTGTGTATCATTTTATCAATTTAAAGGCAAATATATTTAAAAAGCAGAGTTTGAAAAGAAGAAAACTGAGAAGCTTGAGATCTGATTCTCCTGGAACCTACTGTGGAAATTAAGATTTTAAAGAATTAGTAAATATGAGAATCTCCTAAAGGAGTAAATTCGGATTTTAGTACACACACTAATAAAAAAAGCTTTCAACTGTGCCATGTAAATGAATAGTTCACTACAGAGTTCGTTTAAAATTTTCGTTCTTTAGTTAGGTCTTGCTGTGTAAACAATGCGATTGGATTTCAGTATGTTTGCACCACAGGATTTCTATTGTAATCAATGATAATCCAATAACACATCATAATAAGACGTGCATAAGACAGATAATGGTCAAGTGTCAAGTTCATTGTTTGCAAAAGAGAAGTGAAACAGGCAGGGTGGGGCTGCTTCACAGGACAGAAGAGGACAAGGAAAAGGGCATGGGACAGACACTAGCCACATGTGAGCATTCCCATTGTATAAGTACTTCAGTGGGGCAGGACTGACCTCAGTTTATTCTCTGAGATTGCATCAGTAAATACATAACTCTGTGAGATCATTCAAGAAAAAAATATTTGATTTAGTACTCCATACTTCTGAAACACTAGTTTTACAGCTGTTTCCTAAACCGCTGAATTAAAACTAACAGTTAGGATCATGAGGCTCATTATTCATCTCTTATCAGCCCTCAAAAAACCACAGTCATAGTCGTGAAGAAAGAATAGTTGGAATTTTCAAACAAAGCAAAGGACACCAAACCACATCATTTCTCACCTATCTGAAGCATAGATCCTTTTAAGCTTGTATCCTCTTACTGAATTGGTACACTGAACACTAACTTTTTTTATCTACATTTTTAAAAATCTCAAAAAAATCTCTATCCTTTGCATATGTGTTTGCTTATAGTACTTGTAATGATTGTTCAATGGTTACAACTAAATATCCACAATATGGACAGCAGTAAAATAAGAAGAGGATTCAAACCAAAGATGCTTGATCCTAGAAACACTTCATAAAATCAGACACCCAAATTAAAAGTGGCATGTGAATATTCCCAATATTTAAGTGTTTCATACTCTTGATTTCAATAATTTGTGCAAGGTTTTTAAAAAGACAAAATAAATCCATTTTGACAGATGGTGCTTCAATGACAGAGCCTCTCACTATAATGACTAAAAATATTTCCTAAAAGAGAATAACATCTTGCATACAGAGTAAACTACTATTATAGTCACAGATAACATATTACTATACCATAAGGTGAACTTCTTTGAGTTAAGGGTAGTCTGGCATATCAAAAATCCTAGTCTGTCTAGGACTGCAGTGAAACCTTGTATCAAATAAAAGTAGTATTTTAACTCTGCTAATGTATATTGATGAATGATAGTTCAAGTTACTGAACACAATCATAATACAACAATAATTTCCATGTTTTCATTTAATTATTCATTGAATTTTTCCCTCTGATTTAATGCTTTGCAGTTCATGCAGTTGTTATGATTCCATCATTCATGGAAATGTAAATGGAAAAATAAATAAATAAACCTCAGTTCCTATTAATTCCAATTTTCCAGTCAATTGTTTCACCATAAATTATGAGTTCCTGAGGCAACACATTTATATTCTACCAAGACGTGGCTTTCAATAATTTTAATCTTTCTGCTGCTTGATATGTTAGGTATTTCAATTTACCTGCAATGATACATAAACTCTGCCATATCTTCAGAGTTCTATACCAACAATACATCCTAATATGATTTCTGAAGCATTATTCCAATACTCTATTATTTTACCAAGAGTGCAGAATGAAAACAAAACTTTGAATTACAAATTTGCAATGTTGTTTTGATTCTGTACTTAAGTATTTTATTAAAAATGCATTATAGATTACCAATAGATGTGAACAGAAGGACATTCTTCTGTGTATAATGTTCTTTTATTGTTACTCATTTTAGGGGTGTGTTTGTGTGTGTGAGTGTGTATGTGTAAAATAGGCAGAATGAGAGAAACAGAGAGAAAGGAAGGGGGAGAGGGGGAGAGAGATGGGTCTATATGTGCATATGCACATCATTGCCTTTCTTTGCTTTTATCTGTGCTCCTTTCTGGAGAGTGTATTCTCCTGCCTACAACACTTGCTTCCTGGTGAACTCTGAGATCACAGACTCTTCAGCAATGCCTCTGCTTTCTAGACATGTGTATTTACTACACTGCAGCATTACCATTGTGTCTGTAAGAAAGCAGCCTGAGACTTAGCATTGATTTTATGACCAAGAGCAGACCTGAGCTGCTAAGAGCCTGCTCACTTAGGATTCTCTTGAAGCTTTTAAAATTAATTTTGGTTTAGACATTAATTTTATTTTATATGTTTGAGTATAGTGTCTGCATGTATGTAAGTGCACCCATATTGTGCAGTGTCCAGGGAGTACAGAAGAGCATGTTGGATACCCTGGAAATGAAGTTTACAATTATTGTTAAATGCAATGTGGGTACCAGTTTTCAAACCTGGTTCTTCTGCAAGAACACCTGGTGTTTTTACACACCAAGCAATCTCTCCAGCCTGGAAGAACTGTGTTTCATTGAGACAATATTTCCAGAGTAAAGTATGGAAGTAACAGTCAGTCAGACAAACAGACAGACACACACACATACACAAAGACAGGGAGAGAGAGAGAGAGAGAGAGAGAGAGAGAGAGAGAGGATATCGATTGAATTCCATTCAAAAAATGGACAAATTTATAGGCACAGATTATCTACTAACATTAACCCAAAATGACAGAAACAATATCAATGAATCTATAAGCACTGATTTGAAAGAAGCAGAAACACAAATCAGATGCAAGTCCAAGTCATTTCCTATCCTATTCTACCAGACTTTGACAGAGAATTCAGACCAATACTCCTCAAATGATGCCATAAGACAAAAGTGAAGAACCATGACCGAACTTATTTTATGAAGCCAATTTCATCCTCTTTCCAAATCAGCTAATGGCATAGCAACAAAGAAAATTAGATTTAATGATTCTCGTCTTTGCTGTTTGCCTGGAGCTGAGACTGAATAAGCTAATTGAAAATCTATGCTTTGTTCTTTATCTATGAAATGAGAAAAATATTAACTAAGAGGGGAAGCAAGAAGGTCAAAAGGCCAATACCTCTGAAGTTCAGAATGGTATGGCATCTCTGCAGTGTTTTTCCAAAACTGTCCTTGGTATCCTTCTATATAGAGAATGGTCCACAGTAGTCAACCTTTGGCTCCATATATGTGAGATTACTAAGTGCACAGCAAGGAAGGGTAAAAGGAATAAGAGATCAACAGCAGAGAGGTAGTGGAGCATCCAACCAGACATTCACACAGCAGTGTACAGCCACCAGTGAAGCCATGGGAAACAAGATGGTCATCCGGAATCTCTGACTGATAAAGAGGGTTTTAGGCAGGATGTCTTCTCCTGGGTGAGACTTCCAATCAGGCATTTTTATATTGAGCAATAAGCAGTAGCTGAGTCTTTTGTGGTGGGAAATTCTCTCAGAAGGATTTCCTTCTCGGCTGTATTCATAGACACAGTACTTTTGCTGTCAGAATGTTTTGTCTTGATCACTCTTGGGCCAGTTTTCTCTCCTCATTACTCCTCCTCACAGGGCCAGAAATGAGGCTATCCACAGGCAACTACCTTTGAGGATAGTATAAGGCAAATGTGCTTGGTTATGAGGTGACAGGGCCAGCTTCACCTCCAATGTCAGCTTCTCAATAACCTTAAACAGAACATGTGAATTTATTAATATAAGCTATATTACACTATTAGAATTTGTTTCATAACAGTATATGGAAAATGATATCTTATATCTTTAAAAAAGATATAAAAAGGAAACACACTCCAAAGTATTTAAGGATAAAGGTTTTATTTTTATAAAATTGTTTTGTATTTTATACAGAATATCTCAGTCAATCTTAATCATCTTTATATCCCCTTTCCCATCAGCCTCCCCTAAAACCCCAGCAACTGGAATCAATACATTCTGTCACCTGTGTTACAGCCTATTTGTCAAGTTAGTGTCCCCAGACTTTCCTCAGTGCAAATTCATCCACTGAGGTCCAGTCAGTCTATTTAGAGTCCCTGGGGTTAGGAAGATCAGCTCTTACTCATCCAGCCATAATCAGTTACAATATTTCTTCATCTGAGGTTGGAATCTGCTGCCCATTTCCCCAGTTATATGCTGGGTTATTGTTTGTTTGAGTTTGCATAGGTCCCATGCATACTGCCACCATGGCTGTAGGTTCCTAAGATCAGGGCTCCAGGAACTTGCAGGACCCTTATTTCCATATGGTCATGTACCTCCTCCCTGACTGTTACAAGGTTTTTATTGAGTCCTGTGTAGATAAAGTTTTAATATAGGTGTCCTTCCCAAAACCTGAATTCTGCAGACCCTTAATCTCTATGCTTTGACCATTTGTGATCTTTTGTATCACTGGCCCTCTGTTGAATGAGGAATCTTTATCATGAGAATTGAGAAATTCATGATTGAACTCTTTACCCCTTGTTCTATGTTCCATGGGTCTAAAGGGTAGAAGTTGCATTGTGGATGTGCCATTTAGGGTTCAGCAATTCATAGACACTGTTTATGTGTAACCACTTGTGGTACTCTGTAATAAACTCCATCTAGTGCAAAAGAAGCTTCTTTGATTAATGGTAATTGGAATATTTGTCTGTAAATATAACGATACGTATTTTTCACATGGTAAGAAATTTCATTAGTCTAGGGATGTGAAAATCTTGGAGTTTTTTTCTAAGATCTATACTTTTACTCTTTGGTATCTAAAGTCCTAAGACCATAGAGCTCCCAGAATTTCACAGCTATACTTAACCCTTGTACCCTTTTATGAGTTACATTCCATTCCTGTTTTTTCAGGTGTACTTGACGTCTCTCCACTGGGTTTCATATCTGTAAAACACTCAGAAGTTAACATTATATACACATAGAAGGTCTAACATAGAAAGGAAAATTCCTTTTTCATTTGCATCATCTATTTTTTCGACAGATCCATATTGGGTACAATGGCATGTAATCCATTAAGTATCCTGGATTTCTCACATGGAGATTCCATGCATCACTTTATCCTCGTGAAACTCATTGGTGCTGGCCCAAACTGCTTGGACATTCATAGGAACAAGGACGAATATACCTTCTGTTGCCCCATCTTACCTGCTGTTTCCTAGGGCCAGGGAGACCCAGGGTCTGATTCCTCACTCTAGACCCACCTGTGGTCTCTCCCTTTACCACACCTGACTGTTGTGAGAGGCTCTGGTTGTGTAAACTGTCTCCACTCCCTTGAATAGTGAGGCACAGGGGAGAAATGTACCCTGCTTACGCTGGGTGTGTTAGTTTACCCTGGGATAAACTTCATCATCTGTGTACCTTTTGTGAAAATTTTCTCAGGGTTTAAAGCCTCCAAGAGTTGCTTTAGCACAGAATTTGGCTTTTTATCAACCCTTTCTTTAGGAACTTGGGCTAAACTCAAGTCTCTCCACATTTGCCTACAAGTAACACAAGCAGACCTGCTCTTCTGTTTTGCCTCCCTTACGAATCTTTTAGGCTGTTCTATTCTTCCACAGACATACTTTACATAATGGTCTTGGTTGCTTAAATCTGTCAAAGCCTCTTCTGCCTTGTAAAGCCCTTGTCCCACTAGGGGATCAAGCAGATACACTAAACCTCCATACCAATGTTGAGGTCCTTGTTCAATGAAGTCCTTTATTAAATCTCTGGTGAACACAGTACTATCTGGTGCTGTGAAAGGGGCACCATATGTGGCTTTCCTCATTCCCAGTTCTCTCAGCAGTGCCTGTGCCCCTTTTATTGTTCTCCAGCTCCTGACATTCATGGGAACCTCCACTGGAGATAACCAGGTTTCTCTAATAATTTGTACAAGCCAGTCCATCAGAGACTTCTACCCTTTGTATTTCTTTAGGCTATGCAGCCTAAATCACAAGGAGGGATGAGCTGTTGTTTTGCTCAGCTTCTGCAGCATTGAAAATAATCCCATCTGCTCCCATGTCCTACAGCTTTACAGGCCAGGTAGCTAAGGGTTCCCTCCTGGTTTGTTTGAACATCATTCCTAGCTCCAGCAGCTCTAGGGCCGGGAACACTTTAGGGGCACTTTCAGCTCCTTCCAGGTTGCTTGCTTCTTCCCAGGGGTTCCAGGTTCTAGGGTCCCACGATGAGTCCTGCATTATTAATGTGACCTGAGTTTTCATCCCTTTTTGACTTCCTCGTTTTAAAAAGCAGCAGGCTAAAAGCTCCATATCCTTTTTTTCTTTTATCCAATGTGCTAGCAAGCTCAGAAAGCTAGTATTGAAGAAGCAAGATTCATATCTTTCTCTTGATCTAATTTGTCTCTTACACTTTTACTCTCTCTTTGTCCAAAGACCTCAGCCTGAAACTGCCATCTCGAAGTGGACTTGTGTGCTGCAGCCTCCTCCATGGCGTCTCCACCAGTGTGCCATCACTACCGTTATGTGTCCCACTGATCTCATCTGCTTAGGCAAGTACATATTTCTCTATAAACTGCCCCAACCTTATAATGGCCAACATGCACACCAGTCCTATGGGGACCATCCACCATATCAAAATTTCTTCTCTCCATACTTTTCCCTTGGCTCGTCGCCATATTAGCAGTGGCTCCATGAATCCTTTTCCCAGGAGCACTCTCTTTAGTCAGTTCATCGTACATGGCTATGCCAACTGTATCATGAATTCTATCACAGTGAGGCCTGGCATTCAACCCCACTCCACCCCCAAATAGGAACTGATCGAGAGGACAGAGAATCCTCCTTTAGAGAAATTAATTTATTCCATGTTACTTACAAAGGGTTCATCCCCAGGGAGGGAGACAGAGATTTCTTATGTTAGAACCTGCATTTCGATCATAAGTCCCCCAGATCTCTGGAATACATGCACAGGAATGGCACCCTGGCACCACATCTGCCTCTCTCCTTCCCAACCTTCCATGTGTTTCCACTAGACTTCTGCTCCTTAAGTCGCGGGTTAGTTGGATGTCAATCACATTTGTAAGCCTGACCCTTGCAGCAGAGAGAGAAACCTGTTTATCTACACAACAGATCTCATTGTGCATATGCCATTTAGGCTTCAGCAATTCACAGATACTGTCTATGTGTAACCAGTTATGGTACTCTGTAATAATATGCACCTGGTGCAAAAGAAGCTTCTTTGAGGAATGGTAATTGGAATATTTGTCTGTAAGTATAAGGATAAATATGTTTTCACGTGGTAAGAAATTGCATTTGTCTAGGTTTGTGAAAATCTTGGAGTTTTTTTCTAAGATCTGTGACTGCTCTAACCATATATATTTGGGCTGAATTTACAGTACGACACATTAGTTTCCATCTATTAAATGGGCCTTCAGTTCAATTAGATAGCTATTGATTGCCCAAAAGATAAAAGCACCACTGCACCAGTGTCATGTGCTGTGCTTGTCATTGGTGTGGTCATATGATACTGAAGCTGCTGTTGGACCATCAATTGGTATTCTCCCTTAACAGCGTATGTAGTGCTCTCTCCAAAGCTATGTGTGCTAGCTTTTAGGGTAAGTAGCTTCCAGATCAGTTGCAGTGCCACTTGTCCAAATCCTAGGCTTGAAGTATGTTCTCTCTTCAGTAATAGGGTCTGACCTTTAAGTTCTGGGAGGCAATCAAGGGCTGTGCATTTGGGGGAGTCCGTTGGATTACCTTAGCCAACTACTCAAAGGAGGAATTTTCCTTTCTGGTGCTATTTCTTGTTATGCAGTATTTAGCTATGTACATGGACTCCTATAGAGATACTGATTGTATAATTTGTCATTAGCATGTTGGACTAAAATGATTCCTTCTGGTTTTTTACACTAGATGGACATTACTTGTTTCTTGATTCTCTATCCCAGTCTAATCCTTCCTGCATTCCTTCTCCATTTAATATGTCACCTTCTCCCCAACTTCTCTCTTGTAATACAAGTCTCATGTTCTCATCTCTCTTGAGCTCCTTCTTTCCCTTTATCTCCATAGTTCCTTGGACAGTGCCCCCTCCCTTCTCCTATTTAAATACCCCCATTTTATCCATTTCTTGCTTAGTGTCACCTGTCTCATGTTGGTGTTCTCTCTCAGGTTCCTTCTTTCCTTTTATCTTCCTGGTTCCTGTCTATTATCCTGATTCCTGTAGTTACATCAGGATAATTACTCACATTTAAGTATTTGGTACTAGGATCCACATATGAGGGAGAACATAAATCATTTGTTTTCATGGGTCTCTGTTACTTCACATAGAATAACAGTACCTAGTTCCATCCATTTACCTGCAAATTTCACGATTTCATCTTTCTTTATCACTCAGTAGAACTCCATTGTGTAAATGTACCACATTGTCATTAACTACTCACCTGTTGAGGGACACTTAGGGTGATTCCATCCCTTAGCTATTGTAAACAGAGCAGCAACAAACATGGATGTATGTATGAGTATCACTGCAATAGGATAAGTCCTTTGGGTATAGGCCAAAGGTATATAGCTGGGTCAAATGGTAGGTTCATTTTTAGTTTCTTAAGAATTCTACACACTGTTTTGCATGCAGTTGCATGAGTTTACAACCCCACCAGAAGTGCACGAGCATTTCTCTTTCCCTACATCGTCTCCAGAATTTGATATGATTTGTTCATTTGATCTTAGCCAGTCTGAATGGAGTAAGATGAAATCTTAAAGTGGTTTTAATTAGCATTTCCCTAATTTATTAATGATGTTGAACTCTTTTTAGGATGTTTCTCAGCCATCTTCTTTTGGGAACTCTCTGCTCAGATCTTTAGCCCATCTTTTAACTGGGTCATTATTTTCTTGATTCATTTGTTTGAGTTCTTTATATATTCTGGTTGTTAAATGTCTGTCAGATGTGTCACTGGTGAAGATTTTCTCCCAAGCTCTTCATCTCCTAGATTGATTCTTTTTCTGTACAGAAGATTTTAAGTTTAGTAGGTCCAATTGCTGATAATTGACCTCAATTCCTGAGCAACTTGTTTTTGATTTAGAAAGTCCTTCCTTACACTTACATCTTGTAGGTTCCAATGTTTTTATCTAAGAGTTTCAGACTTTCAGGTTTCACACTGAGGCCTTTGTTCCGTTTGGAGTTGACTTTTGTGAAAGATAAGAGCTAGTTTCATTCTTCTACAGGTGGAGAACCAGTTGTGCCTGCACCATTTGCTGAGGATGCTATCTTTCCTCTAGTGAATGTTTTTGGATGCCTTAACAAACAGGTGACTGAAATTGCATGTACTCATGTTTGAGTCTTCAATTCTATTCCATTGACCTATGGATCTAATTTTGTGCCAGTGCCATGCTGTTTTATGACTACAGCTCTGTAATGCAGTTTGAAATCTGGTATAATAATTCCTTAGCATTTTGTGTGTGTGTGTGTGTGTGCTCATAATTCCTTTGGCTATCAGGATCTTTCCTGCTTCCATATGAATTATAGGATTTTTTTCTAATTCTGTGAAGAATGTCATGGGGATTTTGATTGGGATTGCATTGAAGCTATAAATGGCTTTTGGTAATATTGTCTTTTTCACAAGATTAAGTTTTCTGATCCATGAGCATGGGAAGCTTTTCTGTCTTCTGTTTCTCCCTTTATCTCTTTCATTGAAGATTTAAAATTTAATTGTAGTATTCTTTAATATCTTTTGTTAGGTTTACTCCTAGATTTTTTGTGACTAATGTGAAGGGGATATTTTTCTTGTACTTTTTCCTCCAATTGCTTGTTATTAATATATAGAAAGGCTATTGATTTTTGTAGATTAATTTTGTAGCCTGCCACTTTACTGAAAGTATTACTCATTTCTAGTAGTTTGCTGGTGGAATTTTTGACATTTCTCAGGTATAATACTTGAGAATATATAATAAGAGAGATAATAAGAACATATAAGAAGAATATATAATGAGGGATAACTTGACTTTTTAATTTTCCAATTGATACTCCTTTAATTTCATCTGCTTGTCTTACTGCTCTAGCAAGAATTTCAAGGACTGTATTAAAAATGAGTGGAGGTTGTTGAAAGCCTGGTCTGGTTCCTGATTTTTAAGGGGAATGTTTCCAGCTTTTCTTCATTTAGAATGATATTGTGTGCTGGGTTTTTGTATATAGCTCTAATTATCATGAGGTTTGTTCCCTCCAGTTCAATTCCCTCTCAGACTTTTAACATAACTACTTATTGGATTTTGTCAAAGGTCTTGTCTGTTAAAATGACCATGTGAATGTTGTCTTTTTGTCATTTTGTGTAATTTAAGACTCATGTATATTGAACCATCCCTGCTTCTCTGGAATAAAACTGACTTGATCATGGTGGGTGATCTTTTTGATGTGTGTCTGTATGTAGTTTCCAAGTATTTGGCTTAGAATTTTTGCATCTGTGTTGATTAGGGTATGGATCTATAGTTTTCTTTTATGGTTGTATCTTTACCTGGATTTTGGTATTAAATATTCTACTATTATTGAGTTTGGATTAATTCTATAGTACTGTTTCTATGAAGTTGGACGCACCAGCGTTTGGTGCATATA
Source organism: Eospalax fontanierii (assembly GCA_035773235.1). NCBI lineage: Eukaryota > Metazoa > Chordata > Mammalia > Rodentia > Spalacidae > Eospalax > Eospalax fontanierii. The sequence continues at coordinate 1,017,271 of CM069554.1, read as the reverse complement.
TGATCATGATTGTTATATCTTCTTGGTATAGGAGGACATCTGGTCTGCTGCGCCCCGAGTCCCAGGATATCTCAGGAGGAAATCCAGCCTTCTGTGCCATGAAGCCCAGAACACCTGCGTAGGACGCACTTCCATATAAAGTAACCTAAAATCTGCAGCAGGACCTGAAAACAGTTGATGCAACTTCAGCTGCACCTAAGTGGCCAATGAGGAAAGAACAACACAGTAGAAGAGACTTGTCCAGACCAATGGGACTCTGGGGAGGGTTATAAAGGCACGTCCCTGTTCCACAATAAATTAGCCTCTGGCTGATCACCCTGCTGTCTCTCACCTGGCTCCTGGTGTCTGTGTCGTTGCTGCTGCACCTACTCACCCCATCCATCAAGAGGCTCCTGACTGAGGGGCCACCTGCAACATCTTGATTAATTGTTCATTTGATCAAAATGAAGTAGCCCTCTTTAGCTCTTCTGATTAATTTCAGTTTGAAGTCTTTTTGGAAGATTAAATATCTGAAGTCCAATATTAGAATGACAACTCCTCCTTTTTTCTTTGAGCCATTTGCTCAGAATATTTTTTCCATCCTTTCACCTGTCTTTGAAGGTGAGATGGGTTTTTTGCAGACAACAAAAAGATCAATTTTGTTTATTAATACTGTGAACTAATCTGTGTCTTTTGATTGGGGAGTTCAGTCCATTCATGTTTAAAGTTATTATTGAAAGATATGTATTGGGTTCCATCATTTTAATGCAATTTTAATTGCATTCTTGGTCTAATTTTGTGGTTCTACACTAGTAGCTTATTTAATTTCTGTTGCTCCTTGGGTACAGTCATTCCTTTATTCAGCTCTGTGCAATGCTTCAAGAATTCTCTGAAGGGTTGGCTTTGTCGGCATGAATTCTCTGTCTATTCATGTTTTGGAAAATTTTTTCACCTTCAACTATAATCATGTTTATGATTGTTCTTTTAAACTCTGACACTTGGTTATCTTTACAGAGCTCTTGTTGTAGAACTCGTCTGTAGAACTGGTGACGTTTGGTGGGGGCATATTATCTGGGTTTTTCATATTTGTTGCTGTTGTGATCCTGGCATGCGGAATCATTTTGCTGTTTGTGATTCTGGTGTGAGACCCATTCCTTCCTTTGTTGAGTTAATGTCTGGTTCTGTTTGTATATTTAATGTGACGGTTATTTTCTTTGGGGGCATGAAAAGCTAGTTGGTCAAGGTTTTACGTTCTCTCTATTGATTTTATATTGGAGGGACTAGATAGCTCTAGTCCAGCTACTCACGAGTTACTGTAGGGGTGCAATTCAGGGGAGAATTGGATGCCCTGAGGCTCTCTCCTAAGATCTGGGCCCCCGAGCCAACTGGCACAACACAATTTTGGAAGATTGCTGGGCAGAGCATGGATTTGGTTGTTCTCAGGCTGTCTGTGATGGTCTATGCCCCTACTAAGGGGCACAGAATCCTAGTCCTGAAGCAGTGGGAAGGACTTCAGTTGGTACCAGTGTAGCAGATGGGCACAGGGAAATTTGGAGATCTCATTGCCAGGTGAAGCTGAGAGGGTAGCACAGAGATCTGAGTAGCTAAGAACAAAAGCGGCTTGTGCCCAAGGTTAGAAGAGTATGATGTAGGGAGGGGGAAATGGAATTGTGAGACAGTGATGTAATGTTGATGCAGTGGATTAAACTCATCAGGGATGATGGCTGGTCTCAGGATTGCAAAGGAAAACTGGGGTTGTTGAGAGCCTATGAAGGCTCTCACAAAGTAGACTGAAAAACTGAGCTGGTCTGAGTACAGGGGATCAGGACACTATGGGTGGGTCTGAACTAAGGGACTAGTCCAGAGACATGGAGTGCTAAGGAAAAAGGCAGGCTTATGCCCATGGCTAGAAGGAGAAAAGGATGTAAGGTAGGGAAGAATGGAGCTGCTGCATTGGTAGGGGAGTGCAGTTGCAGTGGGCAGGATCAAACTTATCAGGGAAGAAGGCTGGCCTCAGGAATTCAAGGCAAGTTGGGTTTTGGGAACAGCCTGTGAAGGCTCTCACAATGTAAACTTAATAAATGTGCTGATCTGAATACAGGATATCAAGATGCATTAGGAAGGTCTGGATCTGGGGTGGTAAGATCAAAGGGAGGCTAGAAAAGAACAGGATGTGGAGTCAAGGATAAATATTTTGAATAGAGTTAGAAAGTATATTGGCTTAGAAAAATGGCAATAGTTCTCCTGTGTGGTCTATGGATTCTTCAGCGACATGCATTTGCATAGGGTTACAGTATCGTTGATACATTCCCAAATTGGATCATTCTTAAGTTTAATTAGAAATCTGTTGATTTCACATTAAATAAAAGAACCACTATTATATGGCCGGAGATCTCTTGCCATGCCATCTATTGCTGTGGTTTGTAGGCTTACCCCTTGGAGGACTATTTTCCCCATTTTAAATTCAAATATTTGACAATTACATATAATATATTTCAGTGTATTTAGATCCCCTCCCCATCCACATCCAAATTACTAACCACCATGAACTTCATGTTTTCTCACATAGATGGTAGATAGATAGATGATAGATAGATAGATAGGTAGATAGATAGGTAGATAGATAGATAGATGATAGTGTGTATGTGTATGTTAAGCCTTTACAATCTAATTTATGTCAACAAATGTCATTTGATATGAGCCCAAGCCCTAGAGCCTGGTTAGCCTACCTATAGTGACACACATAGAAGAGACTGACTCTCCCCCTCTCAGCTGCCATAGGTTGCCAATCTTTCCAAATAAGGTTGTGGTTTCTTATCTACTTTTCAACTTCCCTGCTGGGATTTTTGTCTGATTTGAGCTTGCATGGTACTTTTCCATGAATTCATATTGCTGTGAGTTCAATGAATAGCTGCCTGGCTGTCTGGCAAAGTTCTTTACCTTGTGATTTATCCACCACATCTGGCTTTTACAATATTTCCTCTCCCTGTTCCACAATATCCTCTAAGCTTGAGAGACAGAAGTTTGACATAGGTGTCCTGTTCAAGTAAAAGCACTCTGTAGTCTCTTATTCTCTGCATATTTGCCAGTTTGTGTCTATATTAATCATAATCTACTGTGTAAGGAAGCTTCTCTGGTGAGAGTTGAGAGATGCATTGATCTATGTATAGACAATGTCATTAGATCTCAGTTTAATGCTATATCTATTTTTCAGAATATTAGCTTTAGACTCTCTTAATAGTCTTCCCTATGACCTATCTAGCAGCATGTTCCTAAGCCTGATATCAATGTCTAGTATGGGCTCCATCCTATTAAGCAGATTTTAAATTCAAGTAGAAAATGGTTGATTACTCTCCTAATAAAACTGCCACTATTGGAGCAGTGGGAACATATTGTCAGGCTGTCTCTTGAAGATCAAAAAGTCACAGCTGGGTAAATTTGATAATTAATTTTCTCTTCAGTTAACATGTATAACACCTTCCAGAAATATGAAAGGAAGCAGTAGCAGAAATGAAGTAAAAACAAGCTTGATTTCTTCTTGTTTGTTCTACAGCACAAGTACATCTGCAATAAGAGAGGCTTAATATCAAGTTCTGGTAAGTATTCTAGAACAGGGGCCATAGCCCTATTCTTTGAGTTACAGCTGTGATCCAGAATAATGTGTTTGTGCATGCATGCACACATGTGGAACTGTGTGTTGGTCCACGAATAGGGATCAGATAAGGCAATGATCTGATAAGTTAAGGGTCTGACGTTTGTTTCCCCATTTCACTCTGGTAGAGTGTCTCAGTAAAATACACCTGAAACGGTAGGTTCTTAGCAGTTCAGACCTGCTATTGGCCTTATAGTGGAAAATAAGTGTCAGGCTTTTTTTTTATACAGGCATAACTATAATGATGCAGTATGTAATGAATACCATACCTAAAAAACAGAGACATTGGGTGAAGAGCAGCCCTTGGGAAGTGGGTTGTAGGGTCAGGAGAATACCCAGAAGTCTGGGCCAGCTTATCTGCTTATGCAGTGGTGGAGACCAAGTCTCCATAAAAGAGAGAAAGGGTGAAAGCCAATGTCACGCACACTTGCGCAGACTGATCTCTCTCTCTTTCTCTCCCTCCCTCTCTCTCTCTGTTACTTGTTCTCTTTCTCCTCTGTCAAACACAGATACACACAAACACACACAGGCACACACACCATCGCACAGACCATCACACACATACCTAAAATAAATAACAACAAAAGAACATTATACACTGAAGAATGCCCTTCTAATCACATCTGGTGGCGATCAGTACTGCATTATTTAATAAAAACGTTAAAGTATATATAGAATAAAAACAAAATTGATAAGCTTTAATTGAAATGATTTTTTCATTCAGTGTGCTTGCTAAAATACTAGTATCAAAATAATTCACACATCATACTAAGGAATCTCACTGATATAAAACTCAAAAGATACAGCAGAATTTATGTATCACTGTAGGAAATTGAAATATTTCAATGTTAAGAAGCAGAAGAATGAACATTATTGAAGGCAAGATCTTGACAAAACACAAACCTGCTGCCTGACACAGAAGCTCATAATCAATTCGATATAAATTGTACAGGGAAACAAATGGATGGAAAAATTTAACTAAGTGGGGGCTGAGATTTTTTTTCTGCCAAACCATTGAATTATAATAATTACAAAACTTTTAATCAAAGACAATAATTAAAATGCACAATTAAATGAAAACTATTAAAAACGTTTCTGCATCCTAGTTGTGTCTGGTCACCTGTAGTATCAAGTGCCAATATACATGGGGAAAGGTAAATAGTACATATGTAGGTTATTGAGAGTGGGTTTTCCTGTAGTCTGAGACAGACTAGAACTTGGAATGTACCAGGCAATCCTTGAACTCAAAGAAATTCACGATCCTCTGGCTCCCAGGGTTCTGAATTTAAAGCATGTGCCACCATTCACACATTGTAAAAAAGATCATTATGGGTAATCCTGAGAAATTTCTACTCTATGTATACAGCAAGGCACATCTTTTTCCTAGGCACTAAAAGTACAAGAGCTCTCCACATTTGTTGCATGACATGACAGCACAATGGCAACTTCTTAAGGACCACACAGTTCTTCACTGCTAATGGTCATATACAGTGTTTTAGTGTTTTTAAGCTAACTTGGACAAATGTAGAAAACAGTTCAACTTTTGTACTCTTTGATTAAAAATATCATTCTTTTGAATTAATAAGAATATAATTTCAAATTTATTCCTGTCTCAAAAAAATCAATGAATACAAGTAAATAGTTGAGAGTGGAGTTGGATGTATTTCATGGGGATTATTTTGAGGAATATTCAGTGTGTATATTTATTACACTTAAAATATCAAAATACACAGTGATGGAGTATAGACCTATTGTAATATATAAAATCTGTATAGACAGATACCACAATTGAAATAGGCATTTGTGATTAAATGAAGTGACCATCAACTGACTAGTGATGGGAATTACAAGAACATGGTGTGACCATTTAATACTGCTGTGAGACTGTACAAGCACATGTTCTCAGTGTACTGTGATTCTTCATGTGTCTCTTTGTGTGCACTGTGAGGTTCTGGAAGTACTGGGCCTATATAGTAAGGTTGTAAATATGTATAAATGCCAGAGTTAGACAATTCAGAATATGAATTTCAGGAATGACCATGGACATTGATAAGATTTTCAGAAAGGAAATTACTGAACATCACTAATAAAATATTGACATTCGATTTACTAAAAACATGTTCTGTATAATGCTGCCAGTTGTGAAAAAGACCAAATTAAATTTCCTCTAGGAAATGTACAACTTAATAGTAACTTCCTTATAGCCCCCTGCATGGCCTCATTTCTCACACTGGAGATAACAGAGTTGAGGGATGTACTGAGTAAAATATAGAGAGCACGATCTCTAGAGCTGTTGGAGAGTCTGTGGTTGGCTTCAGATATGCAAAGATACCAGTGGAGACATGAAATAAGACCACAAAAAGGTGAGGCAGACAGGTGGAGAAGACCTTAGTATGGTCTTCAGCAGTAGGCATCCTGAGCACTGTGGAGAATATGTAGACACAGGACAGTCATATGGCAGCAAAACACGCAGTTACAACTAGAGCCATGAAAACAACTGCTCCAGTCATTTCAAGATAATCATTGGAGTGGGAGAGCTTGAGTAACCAGGGGACATCACAGAAGAACTGGGGGGTGCAGTATTTTGGCCGTGCAGAATCTCATAGAAAATGTGGTTGCTGTGTACAAGTTCCCTGGAATGTGTTCACTTCTCCACACAACTGTCACAGCCCACCTGCACTTTCTTGGAACCATAATGACCTCATAGTATAGTGGGAGTCAGATGGCCACAAAGTGGTCATAGGACATCACTGTGAGAATAGCCAGCTCAGACCAGGCCAAATATATGAAAAAGAAAACCTGCAGCACACACTGGGCATAGGAAATATATCCACTGTCAGTTAGGGAACTGTGAATAGAAAGGGGGTTGGTGACACAAAAGGAGGAGAGGTCGAGAAGGACAAGGTGCTACAGAAAGAAATATTGGAGACTGAAGTGGGTGGTCCAGGACTATGATGGTAATGATGATGAAGTTACCTGCCAAGCCAAACAGATATATCACCACGAAGAGCAAAGCGTGTAGGATCTCCAGCTCCCAGGTGTCAGAGAACCCAAGAAGGAGCAAGCTACTCTCTGTAGATATGTTTGTAAATATCATGCTGAGAGTGAAGATTGTAGAAATAAGTGGAAAATACTAACCCAAAATTAAACACGAATATAACAAAAATTATGGCTTTAATCAGCACTGCATGTTGCAACAACTAATAGAGAACTGTAATTGTCAGTTGTGCACTTGATGTGAGAGTCTAAAGGATGAAGCTCAGATTCTTACCTATATGTGGCTCACAGTTTTATTAGATCAGTTGTTACAGGCAGATGGGGTCAAGTTCATTTCTCCAAGTGCAGGCTGAGGAGAGGCCAATGTTGACACTTAGTTTCTGCAGGTCATTTGTAGTGTTGGTAGCATGTGCACAAGGTCATCTATGGATACTATGATGGTTTCCTTTACCCGGTGGAATTTCATGTTTCATAGTGTCAAGGTGACACATCAACTCAGAAAGGAAGCCTAATAGAATATTCTTCCTCAGTGCAAGCACTTCCTCATATCTGGTAAATTGAAGACAGGCAATTTTTCCATGTATTGTCCTTATCTCTTGGTGACAGCACAACCAATTTTCCTTTCTCATAGGTTTATTTTTCAGGGAAATGACCTCATGTTTGTTATGCTACTGCCTCTTCAATGTTTATTGTTTGATTTACAGTCAAAAATCTGTATTTGTTGCAAGTGCGGTGTCAGGAGCCAGCAATTCCAATATGCAGGTAATTCAGAAAATGAAGGGGTCAGGGGAGAGGAGAACAGAGACCAAAAAGAGAAGTTTAAACAGCTGGCTGAATATTTGAATTTTTTCTCTGACACACTTGAAAATTTCTTGACTCCTATTCTGTGTTCTGGAATCACATAGTTCTCCTTATGTAAATTTCTCCCAGCCATTGATTCCCATCAAAATCATTAACCACATAATGGAAAGTATGATGGTGACAAAGCTGTGCATTCCCGTCCAATTATCCATTCAAATTATAAACAGTTTGTACATAATTTTAATTTTTAATCATTTGATGTGTTAATTTTCCACATTGCACACATGTTTACATACAACCTTGTAAGTCAGTGACCTGAGTAAGTGTTTGGATTCATTTTTACAAGATGAATCACATACTAGAATCCATCACAGTGTAAGTGTCCATGCACAAAGGATGTTCAGTCTTTATGCAGTTAGGCATTTTAATCTGCATTTACAGGAAAATATTTAGTTTCTGATCCTGAAGGGAAAATGGAATGTGATTAGCTTTGGAGTTCAGACATCTTCTCTCATGGAACTTTCATATCTATGTAGATAGAGATATAGGGACGTCAGAGACTGACCACATTTACAGTGAAAGTGTTCCATCAGGGCTGTGTTTCTCCCATTCAGAGCAGGGAGTTTGGAAAGTTGGTTTTGAATAGACACACTTGTAAAACTGAATCATTATGAATATACTGCTTTTCTTTGAGTATTTTCCATTTTAACATGCTTATATGAGTTAAATATGTAGACTGAGTTTTCTGCTTCTTTTCAGTGACATGAGCTTCTTCCTGACTGGAATAATAATTTGAAGAGTATAAACAGTCATCATAATTTCCATGACGCCCTCTTTCCTCATCCAAGAACTGATAGCTCATGTCTTTGTGTGCAGGTTTCTCTCCAGGCTGACTGCAGAATTGTGCTGTTTCCTGCTCTGTCAGAGCCTGCTGGCAGAAGCAAACCATACCTGAAGCAGGGAGTGAGGATTGAGAAATAAAGAGAGAGAAAAGATAGACTTGGGAGGGCTGTCAGTAAATACTGAGGCCCTAACTTTATTTTGCTCAACGTATTTATACCTGTATCCAGGAATTCAGGCAGGAAGTCAAATTAGAGACAATGCTGACATTTGATCAAAACAACAAGTGCTATCTTGTAGAACCAACATCCTCTCCCAAATTTCATGGAACATTCAAATCTCATTTTTGTGCTAAAGGCAAATCTCCTCTTAGATTTTGGGGATAAACAACAGGAAGGCAGGAAGGAGAGCTAATTAACAACAAAATGGTTCCTGGCAGGGAGGAGAGCTTGTAAACATCAAAATGGTTCCTGTCAGGAAGGAGAGCTCTTAACATCAAAATGGCTCCCAACAGTTCCCTTTTTGTTATTTTTTTTAATTGCAGAAGCCCCCTGGACTAAGGTACAGAAAGACTCTGCCTGTCTTAGGTTGTTCTGTCCAAAGCACAGGCCTTACCTCTCATTGGTACATGAATCCCATCAATTCATGCCCTGTCTTAAGTTGGCCCAACTTGACAGAATCTTACCCTTCTCTAACTACCAGCCTCTGCAATGGGGTCCCGACCTATGGTAGAGATCAGAGCCAAATATTATGTACCTCAGCTCTGAGGTCCCAGAACGAGCTATCAACATATCTTGCCAATAGGGGGAACAAGCAAGTAGTTTGCAAAGACCCAAAGCTGCAATACTTCCTATCCAGGAGGTAAAAGAGGACCATGATGTTAAAGAAGCTCTCAGTTTTTCTAGGATAATATTTGCTGTCTTTGCAGCGTCAAATTTAAGTGATTCAGAATCTTGTATGTTCAAGATTTCCTTATGTAACTGAATTAAATCTAACGACAAACTGCACTATGTCACAAACCTTGTAAATGTCTCTTGACGCTATCCCTTCTGTGTTAACTATTATTATTAGCTTTAGACATAACAAAAATTTACTGGTGCTCAGCGTAACATAGGGCTACGATTTCTGTAATGACCAACCCTACCACTCCTTTTGTTCTATTTTTGGAGTTTCTCTTCTCTACCAATACCCAAAGACCCAGTCAGCATACCACCATCCTGTGATATTAGCATGAATCATAACAAGAAATCAGCCAAAGACCATATACAATTCGTCAAATCGCAGTGAGCACAAGCAACATTAAACATAGACTGATTCACAGAAAGATGTGAAGACCCAACCAAAAGTACATAAGGTGGATTTATACAGGCAATCACTGGTCCTCTCTACCAGGTCTTGGCACTTTCTGGGTTCAGCTCAGTGGGTCTCAGTTCGTATCTGACCTGAGAATCTTCTGGAGAGCACATGAGATCTCAGGACCCTGTGTCCCACACTCAGACATTGACTCATGAATATCAGCTAAACCAAGGAAGCCCAGGGCCTGCCCTCTCTCAAGAACTGCTGCTGGTGGTCTGAGGACCACAGGTAGAGAACCAGTGTGTAGATACACCACGTATCCTGAGAGGATAACAGGACACTTAAACATTTATCAATATGATTAATTCTTTTATATTGGTCTTCTAGAAATTTAAAGACAGTGTTTACTGTTATCCATGAAATAGAAATGTACATACTAATTTCAGAGTATCATCTGTTTTGAAAGCTAAAGTCATGAAAAGTATCCATTAAGAAATTTTAAAACAAAGGTGTCCTAAAACCACACAAAATCATGAACATTAAACACCATTTGTAATTACAAAACCTTTCAGTGTAGTAGTGGGAAAATAACTAACTCCATAATATTGATTAGGTAATTTCTGAATTATCTAATCTTATACATATAATAATATTATCAGTATTAATCACATGAACAGAAATTTATGCAATTAATAATTGACATTATTTATTCTATAGTTTCATATGAGTTACAGGGTCATATAGTTATCATATTTTAAATATTACCTAGTGGATCTCAAGAGATGGCTCAATAATTAAGAGCACTGGCTGCTCTTGCAGAGGACTTGGGCTAGGTTCCCAGAACCCAGATGGTGATTAATGAGAAAAATGGTTAAAGCCACACAAATGCCACTTTGAACTTGATTCCTCCATTTTTTGCTAGGCCTTAAGGTTCCATTTTCCCAGCCTCTGAGTTTTGAGTTCCCAGAAGTCAGATGACTTGGTGCTTCAACCTATTTAACCACATTTAGAAATCTCTGGGTTGGGAAAGAAGGACTTATGGCTTACTGAGTAAAATGTAACCAGTGAAAACCCCTCGACAAGTCTTATGAATGTTCCATCCAGTCTTAATAAAAGTCATGCAGTCTGTGGTTTTTATCCTATGAAAATAGCTATACCCCCTGCTTGGGGCTGCTGTCCCCCATATTGGACACTGTAACCCCAGCTAGGTAGAATAATTACTCTTAAATAAATTTGGCTTTTCAAAATTTATCTTTGTAGTCTATCTCAATCATTCTTAAATCATGGATTTAACATTTTGCAGGGCTTGTCCGGGATTTGAGAATAGACCAGGGTGATCTAGAATTTGAAGCCAGCATGGGTAAGTTTCTTTTCTTTCCTCTGTTTTAGGGTCCAGACAATCTGGGGTTCAGTTGGGATCAGGAGGATGTGCTATTGGTCCTCAAGCCAGAGAAGACCAGGGGACACTTTGACTCCTCTTTGGGAAGAGTAAAGGCTTGACTCAACCTCTTCAGATTGGTATCAGGGGAAGCTGTGTTAACAGCTGAACCTACACACTGCATCTGCTGCCTGTCTCTGCCTCCTGTCTTTCTCCCTTCACTCTGCCAACTGGCCCTCGAAGGGATCATCTAATCTCTCTCTAATCTACAAGCTCAAGGGAGTGGTCTTTGGAACTCTGGGCCACCTGGATCAGATACCCTATATGCTAGGATGGCGATTTCTGGTGGTTGACCCATCAACTCTACTTCCCTTGAAGGAGGTTTAAAAAAAAAAAGAGGAAGCAGCAGCTCCAAGAATTTCCCCGTCTGCACCAGAGGAAGATCTGCTTTCTTTGTCCCCTCCATACCTAAGCTCTCAGAGTCCCCTGAACAAATATGGGGCTCTCAAAAAGTTTACCAACTTATTTGATGGCCATACAGTGATTTTTCTATATGTACTGATGTAGGCTGCTAAGGAGGTGAGGGAATGAGTTCCATTACCTAGATTGCTATGGTCTCACGGCATATGGAAGCTGTAAATGCCTTGCCTTTCAGAGAAAAAAAATAGTATTAAAAGCCGTTTCTTCCCTTGTGATTTTTCTCTACCACGATTCTCTGCATGGGTACAGGAAGGAACAATCAGAAGGGCCTAGTATTTGGACCTTAGTCACTGGTGAACACTAAACAAACAGTGCCTAGTGAATGTGGTCCCGAGATAGCTGCTTTTTTGAATAGATCTAAGCATTTTAAATTTTATTGAATAAGGAAAGTTGTTGGAGGGCCAGCCCAAGAGGGACCAAAGGGTCTCCACCTAGTGGGGGGTGAGTAGGTGTAGAGTCAACATACAGACTCTGGGAGTTGAGTGGAAAGCCAGTAGTGGTGGTCTGCTGCAAACTCATTTATTCAAGAAAGAACAGAGAGTCTTATAGGTCTTGTTAACCAGTAGCCTTATGGGATGGGGTCCTGACCACAGCCAATCACAGGCTCTTCCCAGGTGGATCAGGTTCCCTCCAGGTGATGGGCAGAAACTGGCTCCACAACGAACCGATGTGGAGCACCACACCCCACGAGAGCCATTCCTTCATTCCTCCTGGCAGTTGGCCTAGCTAGGCCCACCATGCATTATACCCAACATATCTTCCTTTTTGTATTTATTATTTTGATTTTTAGCCAAAAATGAAACTGGCTATGATTCCTTGAGGTTTTTACCCTAATCTGCCTAACCAAATTCTATCTCCTATTCTTACCACATTACCCTCTGAAGAAGTCACCCCAATTGCCAATAGTGAATTGGGGTGATGACCACTCTAGTTTCTTCAAAAGCTGGAAGGGGTTGTAGTTTTGAGTGGCAATGGAGTACCCTGACAGTGGGTCTATCTAAAAGATGCCTAAATTACATAACTATTAACTGTGTGAGGAAAAGAAAAGTCCTTGACTGGTGCCTGAGAGATGTGAAATAAAGGCAAGAGTAGTCAGAGAGATAGGAAACTAGGTTCCTCCTTGCTTCTCTCCTGGTTGCCAAAGCTGGTCTTGTGATTTCTGAAGTCAGAACTTTTCCTCAGGCACTTCCATAGCTTGTTGGAATAGTCAGAACCAATATAAGTTCCCTTCTAAATGGCTTCTAGACATGGAAAGAAAAGAAATTATTCCATGGTTAGGCCAGAACAACAGTGGGCTTGAATTTTTTGACAGGAGGTATGCACTACAATGTTGAAGATGGAATCTCTGGTTATATTTTCCTGTTGGATGTTTAAGATCATACAATTGGCCCATTAAACCAAATTATTTTTTCTTTGAAGGTCAGTTGAATATCTGTTCCTCAGGGGGATCACATGGGCTTAAAAGTAGCCCCTGGCTCCCTAGGTCTTTCTTTTACCAGTTCTACCTGTGTGAAGATAAGGCAGAAAAGTCTTGCTAGACCATAGCTTCAATTAGAAGCATTTAAGGAAACATTTTCTTGGGCTGATTCTCTTCTTTAAAGACTGAATGCTGGTTTGAGTACTTATAGTGGGGTCTCCACAACCTTTCCTAACAGGAGGACATGTGACTCATCACAGTTACAGGACATTTTGGGAGTTGCCTCCTAATCCCTTGGAACTTAGTTGACCTTGGAGGGGAAGATACAAAAAAAAATGTCCCTTTAAGTCTCTCTGACCAGATTAATATAGGCCTCTATATATGACTGTTAAACACCTAAGAAGGTTAGTTACACCAATCCAGCACCTCCAATCTCCATATGTTATGCAGTTAAAACATTTACTCCCTCCTCTGAGATGGAGTTATTGAGCAATCCATGTTCATTTTTAGAATCCATTGAGACATGAAGCCAAAATGCTGGCAAAACTGAACATTCCTGAACAAATCCTAACCAGACACACATTTTGTTCCACAAAGCACCCAACCACCAATCCAAAAAACATAAGATTACACACACAGTTTTTTCTCATCCCTCACGCACCATAACATATCAACCCAAATCTTGGAGCACCTGTGGTGACTGGGTATGGTGTTGCAGCCCATATATCATTACACTCGAAGGAGGGGGTTGTGCTTACAGATCCAGCAATTCTACAGTGGTGCCAACATCTGTAGAACATCTGTGCCAACAGATGCATCCATAGCATGCTTGATATTTCTAGCAGGTATCCAGATGGGTGAGGAACAGGTTTCTGGAAAAATACAAGCATATCCTCGACCCTGTGTTAAAAGTGGGTGAGGTCCCTTCGATTCACTTGAGAGAGGATCTCTCCAATGGAGAAGGGGCAAGGGGGTAGTGGCTGGTTGATATCTTCATGGTTTTTTTGCTGGGTTCGCCGGCAGGTAAGGTAGTGGAAAAGCCAGTACAGCCGGCCTTCTCCAGGGGCTGAACAGGATAGTGAATGTTGGTGGCCCAGACCCCTCTCCACTCCGGAGAAACACCACACCGAGCTGGGAGAACTGTCAAAACAGGCTTTATTGCATCAGGCACAGTCTTACATAGGGTAGGGGTTGGGCTAAAAATATGGGAAGTGAAGGACCAACCATTTTTCACCACATAGGCGGTAGCCAGTTAGAGGCCATTTTGTTATGCCTTGCTGAGTCACTCCTATGCGGAAAAGGAGTGTTAGAGACAGGCCACAAAGCTTGAGTGAGGCCGGGAAGTTACACTAGGCCACATGTCTGGGCCCAACATCTCCCCCTTCTATTTTAAAATAAACAGCATAGGTGTGTGACCCCTGTCTTAGGTTGTTCCCTACTCAGAGGTCTTACCCATCATTGGGTGTCACTCAGCATGCTTATTATAGCAGAGGTGCATGACCCCTTTCTTGGGTTGTCTCCCACTCGGAGAGCTTACCCGTCATTGGGTGTCATACATCATGCTTGTGATAGATCCACTTCATGACCTGTCTTAGGTCCCCTCATTTCATCTGAGATCTTACCCATCATTGGCCAGATGGAGGGCAGGGAAGGACCGTTCATTAGAAGATAGCCAATTACTCTGAGTAGCAAGCCTCCGGTATTAGAATTGCCTTGACCTGGTTAATTGCCTCAAGACGTTGGTGAATGGATTGTATTAATTTGTTAAAAATACAAAGTCAGGAAAAAAAGGAGAACAAGGAGGAGGTCAAGCAAAGGGAACAGAAAAGATAAAATATCATTAAAACTAGCCCATAAAAAATTGTCTTGAAGTTCTTGCTGCCTTCTTCTCAAAATCATCCCGTATCATGCAAACAGCACTTTTCCTGTGAAAACAAACAGATGCCTCCGTTTTCGGCAGTTAATAAATGAAGACCTAGTCCTCAGTTATGAGACACTCCCTGGAAGGGTGATTATCATTATCCTCTGATAGAGGCAGGTGTTTTAATTCTCTTGCAGGCACCCAAATGGGTCTCTTTAAATTTTGAGGGAAGACACATCTGAACCCTCTTCCTGCTGTGAGAAGTGGATCTGGTCATCTCCAAGCTCCAGTTAATAGATCTCTCCATTTGACCTATATGGAGCTGTACGTAACAGATGAGGACCAATGTTTTCGAAAAGCGGGTAAGTGTATGTCTTTAAAATATTTAGGGTAAATAGTGCCTTTTTAGCTGATCATGTGGGGGTAGAGACTCCCCCTTTTGTTATTGTAAGTGTTTGGTTATATCTTTCAAAAGTTGCCTGACCTCGAAGATTATGTGGGATTATTTGGAGGAAATTGGTGAAGGCTTTGCTTACAAAGCACAGGCCATTGTCTGTTTTTACCTGGTCTGGCAGTCTGAGGATGGCAAAGCATTGTAGCCTGTTACTAATAGTATGCTTTGTTTTTTCCCCAGCATGTGCCGATGCCCAACAGGTGTGGAAGAAGGTATCAACTGAGAGGAAAATATATTTGAGTTTCCCAAAGGGGGAATAGTGGGTAACATCAATTTGCCATAGGTTGTTAGGATGAAGTCCCCTGGAGTTAGTTTCAGATGTTTGTAGAGGAGGTATATGGAGGAAAGGCTGGCACGATTTACAGGTTCTAACTATTTTCTTGAGGTCTTTATCTGAAATATGTGGAAATCTATTTTTAAGGCCTCACCAATTAACATGGGTTAGTGAGTGGAACTGTGTGGCCTCAGTAATAGAGTTGCACTGACACTCTGAGGCCAAGTTATCAGCCAGTTTATTTCCCTCAGACAGAAGTCTTGGCAGGTTTTGGTGTCCTCTAAGATGTTGAAGGAAGATGGAATTAACTCTACGTTTAAGTACAGTGTGGGCTTGGATCATCAATGGAGTGATGGGATTGGAATCAAGTTTAATATAGGATTCAACTAAGCTGGGTAAAAAGTTAACCACGTAAAGGCTGTCAGAGCACAGATTAAAAGGTTCTTTAATCTTGTCTAAAGCAAGATTGACACCAAATAATTCTTTAAACTGAGCCGAACTCTCAATTTTTTGAATAATGGTCTGAATGGGGACTGGTTGTTGACCTGCATTAAGGGAGGATATACCACCATGGAGGCCCCCATATGTCCTTCATCTGTGAAAATGGTAAGGAAATTGGGATTAGGTTGGGACAAAACGAGCTTGGGTGGATGCCACTCTCGATAGGGGAAGGAGCTCATCTACTTGTGGGGGCCGTAATGGCAATCAATTTTTCCCAGAGATCCTTCAAGGGCCGTGGCTACCTGATAATTATTTCTCTGAAGCCAAATGAAATCAGGAATTTTAAAGAGGATTATAAGAGAATGAGGCTCCATGCCGAATAGCCTAATAAAGGTGTCTCGGCCCTTAATGATGCAATCAGCAATTTCATTAGTCATGGGATAGACCTAGGGGGTTCCGCCCACTCAGAGGTGAATCCAATGGATGGGCTCACATTCTTGAGTCAGCAGTGCAGTGCATAAGGTCTCCCCAGGCAAGAGATATAGAAAAATCGATAGGCTGGACTTATGTCTTTTTAATGATGTATTATCAATGGGTTGTTGGACTTGGTGTAATATCTGTCTATGGTGGGAAGATAAAATAATAGGGGAAGATAAAATAATAGGGGAAGACCTTTTTAAAAGGTCAAACAATGGGGACAACTGTTCAGTGGAAATGGGGATCCACAGCCTCATCCAATTAATTTCTCCCAAAAACTTTTGAAGTTGAGGTAGGGTATAGGAGTCCTGGATGTGTAATTGGTGTTTAACTGGGGAAGCAGAGTCCAAGGATAAGATGGAACCCAAAATTTTAAAAGGAGGGACTGTTTGAATTTTTTCGGGGCCCACCCTAAAACTATGGGCTTGGAGGATATCCAGGCACTTCTTTGTGAGGTTGTTTAGACTAGTGGGGCTGGAACTGCCTAGTATAATGTCATCCCTGTAAATATAAAAAAAAAGTATTTGGCATAGTTTGTAAGGAGGAAAAGAGGTGAGACATAAAATATTGGCAAATAGGAAGGCTATTAGCCATTTCCTGGTGTAGGACAGTCCACTCAGATGTTTTATCTGGTCCCTGGAAGTTTAGTGAGGGCAATGAAAAGGCAAAATTTTCCATGTCTTAAGGGTGTAACGGTATGGAGAAGAAGCAATCTTTAATGTCAATAGTGACAAGATGATAGGAATTGGCAATAGTGGGGACCCAAGGGAGTCCCCTCTGTGGAGTTATAATGGGATCATTTTCTCATTACTCTTCCTCAGATCATGTAAAAGTCTCCATGAGCCATTAGCTTTTTTTTATTACAAAATAGGGCAATTCCAAGGACTAATGGACAGTCTAACATGTCCAAGAGAAAGTTATTGCACTAATATTTCTGGGTGTTGTAACTTGGGGGTATGGAGTGGCCACTGCTCAAGCCAGATAGGCTCCCCGGGTAGCCACTGAATTTGAGGTGTGGGAATATGGTGAGCAGTGGCCTTCAGGTTTGGGGGTGAATCTGAGCTAGGCCTCTTCAGGTCCTCTCAAAATGGGGGTCATCCTGATATTTGGGGTGTGCCTATTGTCCTTGTTTGAAATGTTGTTCGAACTCCCCATTGTCTAGAAGGTCCTGATAAAAAGCCTTATGGTCAGTGGTTATATAAGCTTCAGTTTCTCCCAAAATATCCTGGCCCAGTAGGTTAACAGTTAGACCAGCCACCACCAGGGGCACACCTCCCCTCAGTTACCATCTGGGTCCGTCCATGTCAGCCAATTGGCCATGTCCCATGATGTAGATTTGGCCGTCCACCCCTAACAAGATGGGGCCTAGGATCAAGCACCAAGAAGGAGGCAACTCTTCCCTTCTGATTACAGTATGATCTGCCCCTGTGTCAATAAGGAATCGCAAGTTTCTGTCCCCTACGATACGGGACATTTTGGGCCTCAGTCCAGGGACTAAGGGGACAGTCCAGTGTGTTTGTATTGTCCTCTTCCCCTTATTTAATGTGCCAGGACCCAAACAACAGCTTCAAATATCTTTGACTTGCAGAGACATTTGCAAGGCTTCCTATGGAGACAGCTTGAGTAAGCTAAGAGGAAACACCTCCCAGAAAGGATAATTTTTAGCCTTTAACCACAAGGAACATGCTGACAATTCAAATTCAGAAAAACTAGTCTTGCAATGTAAAGCTGTCACAGGGACATGTTGTAAGAAATAAGGTTGAAGAAAAACATCTTGTGACTATGACTCCCCTCTCCAACTTCCTCTGTAAAAGTTTCACTGCAGTTTATTGTACCAAAATGCTTTAGTATAAAAGGATTGCTGTTGCTCATTAAATATGGCTTGGCTTGATCAGACATTCTGACAGGAAATAAAAGTACTATTTTAAGTATTATCTGGACCTGTGAAAATAATAAAGTAGTGGTTGGAATTTTGGGAATCCTTCCACTTATCATATGTAAACAACCAGATAAATTTGTCTATTAAATTTTCTTTGTCTTAAGCATCCTAAGATTTCCCTCTATGTTACTGTATTTATAAAGGAAGTCTCCAGACTCAATGGAACCTCTCTCCCATGAACATGACCTCATTTTCAGTGTACATATCACATTGTTTTTCTGGAGAAAATAAAGAATATAAGTAAATAACCCAGTTTTACATTGTATTCAGAATGGAAAAGAATCTTCTAAACACACAGGGTTCATTTTCTCTGTTCTTTACTAAAAAGTGTCAATGTTGAGTAGGAGAAATGGGATCCCCTTTCAGGGTTCTTAGTCTCATTCATAAAATAAATTAAGAATAGACTTATATGGAAGCTTTGTGACAGTTCTACTTAATTTAAAGTGTCACCCTCACGACAGGCAAGCCACAATTCTCAAGAACTACCTGGAGAGGAAGAAGGTAGGAAGAATAAAAAACTTCATAAAGAGCCAGTGTGGAGATTAGGCAAGTGACAAAATAACATCAGTAAAATATAGAGGGGAATGAACCATTTTGACATGGTAAAGAACTAAAAATCTCTGGAACTGCCCAAAGAATTATGGAAAACTTGGTTTAAAAGAGGTATAAGGAAGCAAAATAGAGGAGACAGTTTTCTGAAGAATTCAGAAAAGTGGGAAGACTTACACAGAACCATATTACTGTGGCCTGGTCAACAATCACTGTACTGAGGGGCAGAAAATCTGGGGAGGACAAGTGCATGTTCTCCTCAAAGTACTAGGTGTTCTACCAGGATCCTTAATTGACTTAAATTACACTCACTTTCTAATGGTGGCCCTTTGTGACTGACTCAGCAAAACTGCTAAGTAGGCTCTTATTGAAGACAAGAGATTTTTATTCCCTTGATAATATTTCACCTAAGGGATTGTATTCTAATGTAAGAAGTACAATGCTCCTTTAAAAAACTGATCTGAAATGGGTTGAATATTCAACCTCCAACACTGTGTTCATGAAATGAATACCTTTAATCACGTATTAACACTCAGTCAAAAGAAATCCCTTCTAGTTCTGAAACTGGTTTCTGGGAGGTGAAGTTGACAGTAATTCTATACTTGGAGGAGGCATGACTTCAATTTCAAACTTGACCAGATACCTTGAGTTAACAAGCTCGTCATGTTGGATAAAGTTAGAAAGCTCAATAAAATATTTAACTGCAGGGAAGTAATATTCAGGAAATGTGCAAAACCATGAAAAGACTGAATTTATTTCTCATTAGCACAGAGCAAAAAAATCTTAGATCAATAGCATTGCCATACCTTCAACTGATTTATTGAAGTAATTTTTTGTGTGGATTTAAGAAAGACATAAACATAGAAACGTAAGAAATAGAAAGATCACCAAAAAGGAACAAGAGAGAAACTTCCATGTTATTTTACAGTAAAATCATTAAATATACAGAACAAAGAAAGAATACCGAGAATTGTGGGAGAAAAGTTTCAGATAAAAGAAAATTCATACAAAGTACAGATGGCATTTCAATGAAATGTATGAAAGCCCGAGGAGCTGAAGAAAAGTATTCCAACTTTGAAAAGATACTGGATGCCAACACAAAATACTTTACCTGGCAATCTCATCAGTTTAAAGGGGAACAAAATCTTCCAAGACTCAAATAAGCATGAAGAATTCATGTTCTTTAAACCAGCCCTACTGGGAATAAAAATAAAAATTGCAGAAAGCAATCTCCATACTGAGGAGGCTGCAGAAAAAAATTAAATGAAGGTATATCAACAACCACAAAATGGGACCAAGAACACAAATAGAAATTGCAGTTACACTAATACCTATCTTCCACAAGAACTTTAAATATCAAGAACATAACACAGTCAAACAAAAGAGACTAATCAAATGGATCAAGGTACAAGATCATTCTTCTTTGTCTACAAGAAACTCATCTGACCTTCAAGAATAAGCACTATCTTTGGGTTAAACCTGGAAAAATATTCCAAACAAATGGCACTAAGGAATAAGAAATAGTTACCATTCTAATATATGACAAAAAATCTTAACATTAAAATTGATCAGAAAAGATGAAGGTTATTTAATTAGGATCAAAGGAACAATTGAAGAAGAGTACTGACCCATCATGAACATATATGCACCAAATTCTGCAGTACCCAGTTTCATAAAAAGAATACTATTGGACTCCTAGACAGAGTACCAACTCAGCAATAGCAGAAGACTTCAATATCCAACTCTCTCCTATAGACAGGTCAGATAGAAAAAAATCTACCTTAATAAATATGATTCATCTAATGGACCTAAGAGACAGCTACCAAATATCCCGCTAAAATACCAAATAATATACCATCTTCTCAGGCATCCCTGAATGTTTCCCTAAAATTGTTCAAATCCTGCACAACAAAATCTCAACATATAAAAAAATATTCCATGCATTCTATCAGACCACAATGCAATACTGCTTAAAATCAAAAGCAAAAAAAAATATATCAAATTCATGAAGTCATGGAGATTATAAGATTCATTTATGAAAAAAATGGCTCAAAGAATATATCAAGAATATCTTGATATTAGTATAATACATCACAACCAAACTATCGAGACACATGGAAAGCAGTTCTAACAGGGAATTTCATAGCTGCAAGAACCTGTATTTATAAAGCAAAAATGGGGCCTTGACATATGGCCCAGCACTTAAGAAAATTGGATGCTCTTTCCAAAGACATGGATTCAGTTCCCAGAACTCACATGGTGGATGAACTGTTCATAAGTCCATTTACATGGAATCCAAATCATCTGCTCTCTTCATGCATTGCATGACATGAATATGCTTACATAAATGTAGGCAATGCACTTATACACATAAAATAAAAATGATCACTAAAACATTAAAAATAAACAGCACAATAATTACTTCATGGCACAACTTGAGAATTTGGAAAATCATGAACAAATCAAATTTAATATAGCTGACAAAAACTAACAAAAACCAGAGCAGAAATTAATGCAGTATAAACAATGAAAATAACATAACAATGAATGTACCTAAGAACTATGTCTGTGAACAGAAAAATATATAGAGACACAACCCAGTTAACCAAAATTAGAAAAAAAAGTATATACAAATCACTAAAATCAGAGATGAAAGGAGTAGCATTAAAATAGATACCAAAAAATTCCAGATGGTTGTAATGTCACAAATTAAGAGAACAATAATCTCTCATTCCCTCCCTGTCTTTCCATTTACAGTGTGCCATTTTCTGATTTCTGCCTTGGGAACAGCAGTCTCGTAAGGCCCCAACCCTCTTTAGCTACTTCTTTCCTTTCATCCTCACAGTTGGATGGAAGGTTAGACTGGGAAAGAGGAAGGAAGGGAGAGAGAGAAAAATAGAGAGAGAAATAGTGCCTAGCTATTGTAAAACAGTAGGAGGATTCATATTATTTCAACAACCTAAAGGCAAATTCCACATAAAACATCTCTACATGAGCCCCCATGCATAGTTGAAAGCTACATAATAGGAAACAGTGAGACACAGGAGAAAAATTTTGTGGTCCAAAAGGTTCCCCAAATCAGAAAGGCTATTGCAACAGCCCTTGATTGTCTCCTAGTACTTAAAGGAGGTACATACTTCGCAGACCACATTTGGAGCAATGGAGATGCAACTGACCTGGAAGAAACTTCTTGTGAATGCTATTACTAGCAACACTGGAGGTACTGTGCACGTAGCCAAATTTACACATCAATCGATGACCCATCACCAGCTTCATGACTAAATAACTACATTGATAACTGGTACATCGTGTCACACTACCCAATAGTGGCACTATAATCTTAGAGTCAAGGGGTGTTGGCAGGCTCATGACCCATGTAAATTCAAGCAGGCAACAACACAGCATGGAACTGGGGAAATGGGAAGAAGACACCAATCACTGGGTAAGAAATATTGGCAACTGTTAACTGTTGGGTGAGAATGACCTAATCATTCTAAAGTGGGGAACTCTGGGTAGGCTGATTAGACTGTGTGAATGAACTTGCACTGTGGTCATTTGTGGACACTAACCTGACACAATGATCATAACATAGATGAAAGAATGTATGGATTACACTTGGGGGTTGTTTACTGCCAGTGGGAAAAAGGGTACTTGAAGTTCATTAAGACACATTGAGATGTTCTGTATGAAACATAACATGATTCAATAAAAGTATTGTTAAAACCTATACGCTATTTAAAACTTGGGCTAGTTTCTAAATGGATGGAACGCACAAAAATTAATCCAAGAAGAGATGAACACACCTTAAACAGAAACAACACAAATGAGGAAATCAAAAGAATAATACAAGCTTTCATACTAAAAAAAAAAAAACAAGTCAAGAAATACTGACAAAAGAATTTTCCTGAACATCCCAAAATGATCTGCACCCAATTCTACTTAAATTATAAAAAATATAGAAAGAGGAAACTTCAAAACTCCTCTGAAAAGCCAGTATTATTCTAGTACAGAAACCAAGACAAGACCCAACCAAAAAGAGAAATATATGTCCATATCCCTAATAAAGATAGATTCAAAAATTATCACCCAAATACTTATAAATCAAATTGAGAAATATATCAAAAAATCATACACCAAAATAAACTAGGATTCATTACAGAGATGCAGGAATGGTTCAACATACCTAAGTCAGTAAACTTAATGAATCATAGGAATGGTCTTTAAAACACATGATCATCTCAATAGACTTTGACAAAATCCTATGTGTATTCACTATAAAAGTGTTTGAGGATGTTGGACTAGATACAACAGACCTCAACATAATTAAGTCTATAAACAACCCATACCCAACATCACTCTGCATGTAAAAATCTTGAAATATACCTATTAAAATCAAGGTAGAACAAGGCTTCTTCTATTCTCACTCCTCTTCAATATAATATTTGAAACTCTAGGAAAATAATAAGGGGATGAGTATTAACTGCATACTAATTGAAGAAGTCACATTATCCTTATTTTTAGGTGATATGAAATCATACATAAAAGATCCTTGAATTTCACCAGAAAACTTCTAGAAATGATCTAGACTTTCAGCAAAGTGGCAGGTTACAAATCCAGCTCCAAAAATTAGTAGTCTTTCTAAATACAAATAACAAGCATTCAGTGAAAGAATACATGTGGCACCTCCATTATGTATACCTTTAAAATATATAGGGGTAGACACAACAATATATTTCAGACCCATTCAATGAAAACTTGAAACCATTGAATAAAGACACTGGGAAAGACAGGAGATGGAAAGACCCCACCATGCACAAGAATATTGCTAATCAATACAGTAAAAAATGACTGTCCCACCAAAGGTAAATTACAGATTCAGTTCAATACCAGTCAAAACACCTGTGATGTTCTTCATTAAAACAGAAAAAAGTCATTCACCTGAAAGCAATAAAAACCCCAGAGAGCCAATGTATTCCTAAACACAATGAACAAAGTTTAAGGGATTACCATACCTGACATCATTGCATATTACAGAGCTAGACTCATAAAAACACTGTATAGGCACAAAACAGATTGCAGATCATTGGAAGGAATGAGGAGTCTATACATGAATGTATGAAATTTGAGCCAACTGATATTTGACAAATGTACCTAGAAAATCCTCTGGAGGTAAGACAGTATCTTCAACAATGATGGATAAAAGACCTCAGTAACAAGTCTGTAAATTGAAACTGTTAGCAGAACACATAGTATACGGAAAGACCATAAAAGAGCAAGAAAATAAGTGCCCTAATTTAAAAAATGGACTATGGATCTGAAGAGATAACCTGTAAAAGAAGAAATAACAATGCAAAGAAACAGCTTAAAATGTGTTCAAAATCCTTAGTAACTGGGAGATCCAAATTGATATTACACTAACATTTGATTTAACTACATGAGCATGGATGAGTTTAAGCAATTTAATGAAAGCAAATGCTGGTATGATTTCATGCAAAGGGAGGCCATGTTGCAGTGCTGTGGAACTGCAAACTGATCCAAGCACAGAGGACATCAGAGTGTAGAACTGTAAAATCTAGGAATAATTCTACCATGCCACGCTTGGACATAAAGACAATAGACTTATAGTAATACATAAATATTTGCACAACCATGTTTGATTTTGTTCTTTTTACAATAAGAAATATAAAAAAACCTAAATGTTCCCCAACTGATGAGATATTATGGAAGTGTAGTATGTTTACCACGCTAGTTAAGAAAGATGAAAAGACTATGTTGATGAACAGAGGCAACACTTCAGACACAGATTTGGAAATATCAAACTGGAACTTGACCTGGAAACCTCATTCCTGGAGACTAACTCTGATGTGTTGAGAGGATACTATTCAAGCTTCCAAGGAAGAAAAATAATCAGTTGTCCTAGCCAGTTGTAAAACTAGAAAAAGAACAAAAACTAGCCAAGCAAAATATTCTTACTGATTCATTAGTGGCAATTTTCTCTTGGCTACAATTCCTTGGTATTAAGTCCTGCTCAATGAAAGGTAATTCATGTGTGGTACTGTAAAGAGCTGGTTACACATGTCTGGAGTGGACTTAAATCCTAGATAAAAGCTTAATTTTGCCATCTTCCTAGCCCACTGTAATTTCTTCCTTTATACTTCCTCATATTTACAAACAGTTTTACCATTCACCCTTCATCATAAAAACTTCTTTTTGTAATGAATGGAGAATTTTATGAACTTCCAGAACTAGTCATACCCAGAATATATATATATATATATATATATGTGTGTGTGTGTGTGTGTGTGTGTGTGTATATATACATATATATATGTGTGTGTGTATGTGTGTGTGTGCGTGTGTGTGTGTGTGTGTGTGTGTGTTTGTGTGAGATGTTTAACCCTAAGTGGCCTATCTTAAGTGCAATATCTACACATGGGATGAGTGTATCTTTCAACACTCACCAAAGAATTTTCATCATGCAGCAGATGTGATGAACTCAGAAATCAACAACTGAACAATATGCAGATAACAAGAGGTGATAGGCTGCTCATCATTGATTAGGAAACCTCTACCTTTCAAAGCAGAGATATCATTGTGGAAGAAGTTAATGAAACATTGTTAGAACCAAGGGGAGTGAATTACCACAAGACAACAGAGCCTTCTCCACATTTTTTCAGTTACTCATATAAACTCACAGAAATGGTAATAGCATTCATAAGTCCTAAGTAAGCTCAAACTAGACAAAATCCCAGCATAGACATGGGGATGTATGTAATTGAAACCCAAGCAAACGAAATTTGGCCATAGTTGGCGTGATAATATTTTAATTGATGAGACTTTTGATTGGCCCATTGGATGGACCCACACTGAAGGTAATTTGGGGATAAAAACCAGTCTGTATAGGATTTATTTATTGTGTCTGTCTATCAATCACCAACATATATAGTACATTAAATTGGGGGCATAGCATTCGGGGACTGTGACAATAAGGGAGGCTATCTAAATACCATCAAAATGTATTATATGAAAATTACAAGAAATTCAATAAAAATTAAACTTAAAATTTATTAAAAAGTAAGGAACATGTGCATGTATATAAATATCAGTATTGTGTCGATGTATTAAATGTCCTGATAAACACATACTCCCTTATTACCTTGAGTATGCAAAACACATATCATCCTATTAAAACATTATCTTTGGGTTTATTAAGTGTATCACAAAATCTTAGAATTGTCATTGTTTACACAAAACAGCATACATTAAAATCATCTGATAAATAATTCATTAAACTAAAATGTGTGTTAGTTATATTTTTAATTTATGTAATTTTCAGATATAACAAAACCATCATATCTATTCTTTCAACTATTCTTAATATAAAACTATTGAATATACAGCTTATAAAGGCTAAACTAAATGCACAATAATGGATATGTACAAATATATATATATGTATATATATATGTGTGTGTGTGTGTGTGTGTATTAGCTTTATTCTTAAAATTAAATGATCACCTTCTGTTGCATTTGAAAACATCACTGGTAAGATTTGAGAGATACATTAACTGGGAAAACTTGTAGTATTTGAGTTTCTGGATAGGACTCCAGAATTAAATAAATATGTGACTCCCCCCAAAAGCCCTGGATACTGACCCTTCTCCAAATGCTGATCAAATCATTGACCTTCAATGATTGTGAATAGTGTGGAATTTTGCAGGTCCAATACCTAATTACATTTATCTTGTCTTATCTTTAGTGCCTAAATTGTCATTATCTGTTTTGGACTTAGCATCCTGTGACCAGCAGATAAAAACATTTTTGAACATATTAACTTAGAGGAACACCAGGTTCTATAAATGAAAAAGCAGAATGACATCTCATAGCACCTTCTGCTGTAACTGTTATTACTTTTTGGTTCTTAGCAGGCTACTTAATATGTCTTACATTGTATTTGAAAAGTGTCTTGATCTATATTTATATTCCTTAATCTGATACTATAAAACTTATATCAAATTTCTTCAACATTTGAACATGAATTTTGGAATAACCTGATTCCATGTTCTGGGCCATGGTTCTTCACATTTGGAGCCAGAATAAAGTATCTTTCACTGAGAAGAGATGTGCTTTTGGAATGACAGTAGAAAAGTGAATTTAACTGAAAGTGTGATTCCTCTGTGATGAACCTTTCATGAGATCATCATTCATGTTGGGGCTGTACATTGCCAAGTTACAGTTTTACATGAATCACTATCATAACTCATCTATTTTCTATTTACTTGTTAATAGACACTGAGTAAAAGTATCGATCATTTGACATGGAGATTTGTCTTGTGTGAATATTGTAGAATTTTCCAGTAAATTAAGTTTGTGACAAATACACACATACATACACACACACACACACACACACACATATATATATATATATATATACATATATGAACAACGAAAATGTTGACTTAAATGCCATATTCCATGAGATCTAATTTACATTACATGTGCAAAAGGATACACTTTTATTACACATGTCCAACTTTTACTATTTGGGAAAATAGCAACAGAATAATAAAAATTGTGTTTTGTGTTTTTGTCCTAGTCACTCAGGGAAGGAAAGATAATCGAGATATGTATGCTTCTATTTATTTTGACTCTGTGATAAGAAAATTAGGAGTATTTTCAAATAAAGCAAAGATAATAATGAAAGGAACAACATTTTTCCTAAGGTTTGATGGGTGCCATTATGAATGATTGCATTGGCTGTCATGCACAAATAACTTCATAATTATAATTAACATCTGGCTTAGTGAAATTCATTTCAATACAGTATGCTTTTTCATATTTTCTGTTTAGGGAATTGATATTCTGAGATTTGTAGTATTACAAAGTTTCATCTTTTCATAGTGATGCATGCTGTCATGTGTTCAGGAAAATAAGTATTTGAATGCTTGACAGAGCTTTCTTTTTCATTTTCATGAAAAATCAGTGTGTCTATATGCACCTCTGGCATTCCCGGTTGATGTAGAATTCACAATACAGAACCAACTGGCCTTCAACTCAAGTAAATCTGCTTACTTCTAACTCCAGTGTGCAGCAATTAAATGTGTGCCTTCACAAGCCCTGATAATACATCATTCTTGGCATTCCTATACAAACAAGATTCCCCAGAGTTAAGGTCAGTGTATAAAAATTTCTTAAATGTACCTTTATTAAGATGGGAAATTTTTTCTTGTCCTCACTTTTCTGTTATTTTAGGGTTGAAATATGTCTTATGCCACGTCTGCTCCTAGTAAATGCACACATACATACCTAATGATAGAACTGCCAGTGAGAAGTCCATTGTCATGAATTTGCCAACTGAATTTATTGAGGTAAGATTGCACAAGGGAAATACATCCAATCTGTGGGGATGACCTGACATCCTGGACTGTAAAATGGAGAAATTGAGCTTAGCACCAATGTTCATCACTCTTTGTTACCTGATTGCACATGCCATGTGATCAGCTACTTCAGAATGATGCTAAATTTTCTCCATCAATACAAACATGGGACCTTAGAGAGTGTCCCACAACAACTCTTTTTATGTAAATTCACTTTTATGAGAGTGTTTTTTCATTATATCAATGAAAGAATCTAACATGGTCAAGATAATATATTATGCAGAAAACTGTATATTTGTGATGATGCATGTTACACTGAAGTGTTTTTAGCAGTGTTCCAGATGCTGCATATAATAATTAAAATATTTTTGTTGAATGTATATGTGTATATATTCAGAAACCAATTATAATTATACATATTAACTAGGGTAATATATAAGCTGAGGAGAATGAACATAGAGAATTTGAAAATTTCAGTCAAATGTCCCTTCAACTTTTCTTTCTATGCTTAAGGGCCTTGAACACTTTATTATAATCTAAATCATACTTTAAAAATATTTAGATGTTTCATTTATTATTTAAAATATTGAGTAATCATATATTTGTATGCATGTGTGTGTGTGTGTGTGTGTGTGTGTGTGTGTGTGTGTGTGAGAAGTGCACATGCCATAGCACCCACGTGGAGATCAGAGGAAACCTTGCAGATGTCAGTTCACTCCCTCTACCGGGGGAGTCTCAGAGATCACAGTCAGGTTACCAGGCTTGATAGAAAGCACCATTGTTCACCAAGCTAGCTCACGAACCCGAGAATGTCAATTTCTGTCTTACAAATTAACTGTCTTCTAAATGTTCCAAGAAGTCATCAATGAACACCATATTATTTTGTTCACTTAAATAATTTTGACCACGGTGTTTTCATGTCAGATATGGGATCATCTTGTAAATGAAACCTGAAATCCAATTATAAAATGGTTTATTACTCTCACAATATTTCTGCCAACATTGAAGCAGTTGGCATATCATGTAAGGACATTTGCTATAGATTTTAGGATTCACAACCGGATAAAGTCATGTGTAATCTTCAATTCTGGTCATATACACAGCACTCTCCAGAACTAAGAAAGCTAGCCACTAGAAAAAGTATTTGTAGTCAGTGCCAGCTTGACATTTCCTGGGTTGTTGTATAGCTCATGTGTATTATATACTCAGTAAAAAGAACTGGCATGATGATTTATGTGTTACCAAGATCGAGGGCAACAGTCAGTATTGTTTGAGGGTTTATAGGAACCTGAGTCAATAGATTCAAAGCAGGGAGTCCATTCAAAGCAATTGGCTTTTATTTGCTTAAAGTATTGTGTCAAATATGTTCAATGTTCCCTTTTTATGAATATACTTCTCACAATGGTGGTAGACTGAAAAAAGCAGATTAACACCTAGCATAGAATTAGGAGAATGGGCACTAGACCACAACATTAGCTTAGGATCTGTTTGCAACTGATTACTTATGGCTTGGTCTTCTTTAAGCAAATGACACTAGAGAGGCTGATTAGACTCCAGGTGATTTACCTACCCCAAGTGATATCTGGATATATAATCTTGACCAGATAGCCAATGGGGTATTGATCTAAATATGAAAAGGTTTTATTGTTTCAAATACACAAAATGTCAATAAAATTCCACTAAAAGAAGCTTCTATAGCAGTAGATTTCAACATGAGTTTTTCTAAATGTATTAATTTTACTTATCCAGATTCATATCCAATCATCTGCCATGCCATCAGAATTCCCCATTCCATTTAATTTTTCTTACTCTAATATTCCATTTTCCCTGCTATATAAATTCATTCTGCCAAGCCTCCCAATGAGCATCCCCACTACACTACCATTACCCTTGATCGGTCTCCTGTATTCTTAGAATTTTTAAATTGAAATATACATATCTAGGATTTCAAGGGGAACACCTGCTGTGAGATGCAACTTGAAAAGTTTGTATTTCTGTGTCTTGGTGGCTTCATTCATCCACTTCTATCAATTTTCCCTGTGAATTTACTACTTTCATTTTTAATAGCATTTCATTGCGTATGTAGAACACACTTTGATTATCCATTCATCAACTGATGAACAATTAGGTTGTTTCCAATTTCTGGTTATTAAGAAATGGGCATCAATGGACTTGGATGAACATAGGGTTTTGATGGAGCATCTGGAGACTTTGGGGTATGTGTCTAAGTGTGATATTATTCAATCATACAGTAGATCAATTTCAAGCTTTTCAGGAATCTCTATAATGATTTCCAAAATGTCTTCATGTCTTCAGTGCTTTTCAATTGAGAATCTTTTAATTATTGGAACAATAATATTGACTGTAATTAGTTATGTTGTTTCCAGTTAATTTGGTGACCACACTTAATTGAAAATTTATTATGTTTTTTAGATTTTCTAATATATTATCATAGATGTTTTAAAGTGTTTTTTATTGTGTTTTGTATTTACATGATATTTTTTGTAATGCTTCCATTTTCATCTTCAAGTTATTTAATTTGATGCTTTTCTTTATCTTGGTTCATTTGGCTAAAGAGTCTTCAAATTTGGTAATGTTTCCAGGAAGCAGTTCTTCAAATCATTGAGTCTTTGTATTGTTTCTTCATTTCTATTATACTTCTGTAAACCTGAGTTCTCTCTTTCTGTCAAATATTGTTGCTGTTTTTGTTGTTATTGATTTTCTAAGGCCTTCAGTTGAATTATAAATTTTCATAACTGAGTTTTCTGTGGTAGGCACAAATGCTATAAACTTTCATTTGATGACTGCACTGATTGTGTCACAAAATTTTTAGTATTCTGTTTTTTTTTTTAATTTCCAATTCAATTCTAAGAACATATTAACTATTCTTGATTTCCCCAAACCAAGTGTTCATTCTGAAGTTTGTTGCTTAGTTTCCCTGAGTTTGTGTTCTTTTCCCCATTTTAATGTAGTTAATACCTATCCTAATTCTATCCTAATTTATTCTATCCCAATAGAACATAGACTGTTATTGAAATTTTCCTAAATTTATGGAGACAGATTATATCCTTATTTCTGATCAATTTTTAAGAAAGTTCAGTGGATTGACGAGAAAAAAGAGTATAGTCTTTCTAGTTGGGTGGAATGTCCTATAGATGTCTGTTAGTTCCATTTTTTATGGTGCAATTTATCACCTGGATTTTTGTAATTATTTTTTCTCTGGCTGCCCTGTCTGTTGGTGACAGTGTGGTATAAAAGTCACCCATAGTCATTCTGTTGGGGTCAAAGCTTACTTATATTATAGGTAGTAGAGGTTTTTTTTTTCTAATGAATGAAATTGAATGTCCTTGTTTGTTTTCAATTCATGTTTATGAATGTATTATTCTCTTTGTGGAATTTTTAATGAGTATGAAGTGATATTCCCTATCTCTACAGACTAGGTTAATTTCAAGTTGATTTTGTAAATATTAGAACAGATACACTTGTTTCTTATTTCCATGTGTTTGGAATCGCTTTTTCCACCCTTTTACCCTAAGGTGATCTGAGTCATTATTGATCAATTATCTTTCTTAGAGTCAACAATGTGATGAATCTTCTTTTCTAATCTACTCACACTGTATCTTTGTAGGGTCTGGCCCCCCCCCTGCATTCCCTTCTCTCTTAGTGCTAGGCTCTCGGCCAAGAGCTAGCCAGATCTTGTCAGTTGAAGTTCTGAAGTAAACAACTTGACCTTTAAGATAGCCCTCAGTTTACATCAGCTGCGTGTCATGTGGCTGGATGTCTCCTGAGAACCTGAACTTTTAACCTCCTGCAAAGCCCTGCCTCATGGTATATAAAGCTTGCTGCCTCTCAATAAAGTCAGTCAGTCATTCTCCTTTCCTCCTACCTAGTGTGTGTGTCTGTGTCTCTGTCTTGTATGTGTTTCATTCAATCCGCAGCCCTCTGCCGATCCAGACTCAGTCAACGAATGTAGCCAGGACGCTACATATCTTATTTCTGAAAATGTAAGATCACTGATATTGAGGATTGTTATTCACAAATGTTTGTTAATTCCTGTTATGTAGTTGTTGTAGTACTGTTTTCTGATGCCTCTTATGGTTGACTTTTCTGGAATGATTTATTCATTCTTTGTGCCCCCTTGGAAATGTGCAGTCTTTTCTACAGACCAAAGCACCCAACTGAATCTTCTCTCTGGAGTTAGTTTGATGGCATAAATTCCTTAAATCTGATTTTATTATGGAAAATATTTTGTTTTTCCACAGAATAAAATTGATTCTTCCTGAGCAGTCCATGTTTCTGGGCGTGTTATTTCATATCTTGTTCGAATTTGATCCAAGCCATTGTGACGCTCATATTTTCTGTGGAATAGTCAGCAGTTAATGTGATGGGCCTATATTTGTTTTTTTATTTGATCTTTATCTCTCAGAAGTTTCAATATATTTTGCTTTTCTCTAGTTATTATTTTGTCTATTAAATGAGATGTAGAGTTGCTTCTCTGTCATTGCCAAAATTGTGTCTCTTGCACCTTGGTAGGGATCATTTTCACTAGATATGGGAATATTTTCCTACAGTTTTTATAAATGATATTTTCCACCACTTTGACCTGGATTTTTCTGATTCTTTCCCCAAAATTCAAAGCTTTTTGGTCTGTTTTGTCTCTCACATATATTGCGTATTTCATTCACAGTGTTATTTTAAATGTGTCCTATTCTTTGACTGAGCTATCCATTTCTCCATGCTTGTTTTTAAATTCCAAATCTCTCTGTTGATTTCTCAAGTTCTCCTTGCTTGTTCCTCTAAGATTTTGTTTGATTTCCTGATATTTTTGTTCCAAGTTTTATTTTCATTTGTCTTTACTTGAAGGATGCTATCTCTTTTGTACTTATACTTTCACATTTTAAGTGTTTTATATATTCCATTCAACTCTTTCCCCATACAGCTCTTCATTTTGATCAAAACATTTTTTCTTTAAAAAAAAGTTTTAACTTCAGTAAGAACCTTGTTTTAGTTTCTCTGATCTTCATTCACTTGGTATTTTATTCATATCCTCTCTGAGGTCCTCTAACATATTTATAAATTCTATTGAAATCATTGTCTTGTGTATCCTATATTATTATATATCTGAAGCAGAGCAGGATTCTAGAGCCTTCATTTGATGTCAGAGGTGAAATATGTAGGGAATGCACCCTGCCAAGTCTGTGGGTGCACTCTATACAGGCTTGTTGGGTAAATTTTCAGTGCAACCCAAGCTAAGTTGGCGTGGTGTCTGTCAGGAGTCCCAGGATTTGGAGCTCCCATGCCTTGCATATATTTCTTGAGGATTTATACTACTATGCTGAATACATATGCCTTCACATTTTCACCCAGTCAATTGTGAACTAGAGGTGGGCAACAAAAACGATTTAAGTATTGTGTTCATGACATTTAATTTCATATTTGAAACCACAAAATTCAATGAATCATAATTAAAACAGACTCTGAGACATTCCTTTGTATAAGATGTTTCTCATGGTCAGAAAGAGAAGAATGTAAGATATACAGGTGTTCAATTGAGTTAATATGTGGTTTTTAAGAATTTGTAGGTCTGTACAATACTAATCAATAATTTCCCATTCCCATTACAAAATAAAAAGTTAGGTAAAATAAATAAAGACATATGGAGTATTACTTCACTGGTCAGAGCTACAGATTTGATCCATCAAATGAACACTTATATTAGAATATGTGGCATGTCTAGCTCATTGTAGAAGAATGGCATGAGATCTTGGAATCTATTCCAGGCCATTCTTAAAGTAACTATGACTGTCCCCTCTGGAGGTCTTTATTGACCCCTTCAATATCCACGTGCTATTGGATGAAGATAAGCAATATGAATACCTTCTTCCTGAGGCACACCCTTACCTGTTTCATTGGATATCTCATTCTCTGGGCAAGGCATGCAATCAAAATATCAGGGCACCTTACCCTCCTGAGGTGTTTTCCTAAATCCAGGACTGCAAGACACACTGCACACAGATGAGAGTGTCTGAGAAAAGTTAGACTTGCTGTTAATTGACAGGAATGTTACTTATTTCAACAATAAGGAGAAGTTTCAACATGTGATGGCGAGTAAATATTTTATATATCTTGAAACATTTGAAACTGATCACACTCTTCTAAGACTATGGTACATTGTATGGAACATTGAGTGCTGGGGAGATAGTACATCTTGTAAGAGCGCTGACTGGTCCTTCAGGTCATCTGGGCTTGGTTCCCAGAACCCACGTGGTGGCTAACAATCATCTGTAACTCTAGATCTTTTGGCTCCAACACTGTTATTTGACCTCCATGAACACTGCAGTTCAGGAATACACGCAGGTACTCTCAGGCAATACACTCATTCACAGGAATAAAAGTAAAAAGTCAAATCCTTAGAATACCATTGGAAAACAAAGAATGAAAAAAGCTCTTGCTGTCCCATCTTCTGAAAACTCTAAGAGAAAATGTCTGAAGATGATATGGGCACGTAAAATATATCTCTGTTTTATACTAAACAAGGTGGTACAAAATTATCAGAAAAACGTTAATTATTTACACTTACTTTTACATGCAATAATTAGCTCTGACCCACCTCTCTAAGTCCTGTGACCCATTCAATCATATATTCTGACAAGAATAATTGTTCATGATGTGGAGAAAATGTTCCTATTTTCACCTTCAATCCAAGGCCTTGTAGAGAATTCCAGATATTGAAGATGTCATATCCTTTACTCCATTGTTCTTTCTGGTTCAAATTTACTGGATCTCCAATGGGATTAGTAAAGTGGAGGGTCCTTAGAAAGGGATGAACCTAAAGAGAGACATCATTATCTTTGAAGTATTTCCACGTATTCAGGGAGAAAATTCAAGTGTGTAATATGTAACATTTTCACTAATCATTTCTTAAATGCAGAATTATTGAATATAACAAATAAAACACAATAAATGAAACCATGTGAATAATTAAAATTACATGATATTTCTATGATGGTTTGAATATCAAAAGAAAGGAAAACATATGTACCCAAAAGCATGTAGGCAGCATATTGAAATGAATATCATCCTCAGTGTCTTACATGATTGTTGACAGAGGCTCACATTTCAAATGAAGTCCTATATAGCCAAAGGGCTTGCACATTTTCTTGACATCAATTTTATGGCCTACCCTTGTTGCTATGGATTTTTGGCTCTTAAAATAACTTAACATTCCAGGTATGTTGGAGCACACCTACACCTCATTACTCAGAAAGCATAAGAAGATGAATCTCTGTATATTCCAGGCCAGTATGGGCTGCATATTGAGACCCTGTGTCAAGGAACTGGAATAGAGTATGTGGATAGATGACTTAGTGCTTAAGAACACTGACTGGTTTTACAGGGGACCCAGCTTCCAGGCCCAGCACATAGAGGCTAACAGTCAACCGTAACTACAGGTCCAGGGATTCTGAAGATGTCTCTGACATCTGTGAGCACAGAAGGATGTGGTTGCACCTACCTTCATGCATGTAATACACATAAAAGTACACATAAAATAGACATACTAAAATATTTTTAAAAGCAGAGAAGATTTATATTCCTATATGTGGAAGTTTCATAGGATACTATATACATTACTGTTCTATCTGCTGAAACTATAATGTGGGCAGGATGGTGAGGGGTGTATAAAAAGTCATCCTTCAATAGAAGTGTACTCTTCACTATCACTGTCCAAACATTCATGATAATCCCAATATAGATCCTCTATAGATCTATGAGGAAGAGAATTGTAGAAATTTTCTTGTATTTGAGAGAATAAAATAACACTGCCTGAGCATATTGGATCTTTAAAGACAAGCTCCTTACTGACACCACATGGCATCAGAAAAGGCACATTACCTGGCTGGGTAAATACAGCAGTCTTTCTTCACTGTGCATGTCAACATGATGAAGAAGCACCTCATGGAGGGTGTGAGCCACAGCGTATACTGCATTGTATATATTGTAACTCTGATCACTCATGGACAATTCAAAACTGTGCCATTGTAACCATTCCATACAGTTGATGGATGAACAATTTTTTGTTGTTCTGTAGTAAGATTCTGAGAATCTACAATTAACATACATCTACTACAATATAGCAAGATCAATGTTTCCTCGATGTTTGGAATAATTCCTTGTTTGTATAAAATTTTTCAAACCAGAAATCTTACCATAGTCATATGAAAAAGTGAATGAGGGAAAAAGTGGAATGAGTCAAGTATAAAATCTCTATCACTAGTGATGATATCCCATTGAGAAGAGGTGATCCAGAGTCTCCTTGTGCTTAAATATTCCCATCTTCTAAAGCTCATAGAAAGAGTTGAGTCTCTGCAGCCATAAATCATAACCACATTTGCTGATGATGTCTCAGTTTGGTCATAATATATTTCAGTCCTTTGTAGGTATAACTGAGTATTTACTGGGATTATACTCACAAAAGCTAGGCAACCTTCTTTTCTTTGTAATTCTTTCCTTAATTCTGAAAGAAACTGTATACCTTGATCATCATCCAGGATAACTAGACCCACCAAACTCCAGCTGAAATGGACCAACAAAGGGACTATGGCAGCAGCCAGAAAGGTGTCTTTGGATGCCATTTGATACAGATCTGGGTCATTTCCAACAGATTGAAAATACCCATATGTAAGCTGAAGGACACAAAATGAGGATGTAAGTGGCTTAAAGTCCTTCATAATATCTAAAGTACCTAAAGCACAGTTTGAAATGTGAGGGCACTTTGTTCATGTCATTGTTAAATTCATGTTTCACATGGAAAAAGACTACAGAAAATTTTGATGTCATTCTCTTCCTTTACTTGCTAAACATTTCCAGGGAAGGCAGCAGAGGAAACACAGGTTCTTCTGTATTGCATTCATTCTCACCTGTGGAATTTTGAGGAGCTGTGTGAATCCCATGATGTTGATTGTTGCTGCTGCTGGTGTTGATTCTGTAAGCACTGCTGTAATTGTTACCATTTTTTCACACATATAAATAGGTAAATGTTTGTGTGTTCTTGCATGTTTATTGAAAGTTTTGTGAACTAATTTGAAGTCATGATTGATCATAAAACCAAATACAAATGTGAGAGATACATTGGATAAAAGATCAGGGTTTTTGTTAATTTCCATGATGGCAAAAAGTAATGTAAGAATATATTCATAGTACCTGGGTGGAAAACTGAAAAGAGCACACAACTTCAGATAATGAAAAGTTTCTCTGTGTGAATATCGTAAAACTGAATATGAGTACTCTGGAGGGCAAATCTCTTTTTCCTCAAAATATTAAAATCACTCTTGTAAAATAAATGTATGACAACAAGACATTTGAGGACATAGTAAGGATTTTAAGGTTCATGATGTTATATCTCTTATAAATTATGTTAATAAGAATAGGTAAAATTCTAGAGAGCTTTTATTTCACAGTTAATTGAAGATGTTTGAAGATTTTATGGTAATCACTTATTAGAATACTTAAACTAATGGTAAATGAATTATATAATCATTCTTTATTATGGGATTACCATATCATATACTAGACTTGTGAAAAAAGATGTGTTTCTGACAAACAACCTCAGGTCTAGATTCACATGTATATGTGTAATCTACCCGACATTATGATTAAGCTAATAATGAACCTGACTCTATTCACATCTGGGCCTTATAATTAAGGTATGTACAACCTGCCTCCTACAGAGTCAATGGCCAAGAAGACATGTATGAAGACCCATGTGCACAAACATCATCGCCTCATTTAAATTATTACATAATTGCAATTTTTGAAACCAAATTCTATGATTTTCTGCCATGAATACTGCCCATTACATTAACAACTCACACGTCAAACAACAGAACATACATATGTTATTATTTGCATTCATGCCTGTTTTCAGATTTAAAGTGGTGTCTGGTGGCAAGTGTGCTATTTACCAAGTTCCAAAGTTGAACTGAGTCCATCGTAAATTACATATCCTCTTGGTGACATTGTCAGTGAAATGCAGTGTTTATGAGATACATTGAGACCAATCATTACAAATGATAGCTATCTAATATTATTATGGACTGATAGATATTCGTCTTTGATCATTATGGATTCTTCCACACTCTGAGTGCCTTTCCCACTGCACTCAACTTTGCCATTGGCTTTACATTCAGGCTACAGCACTATCTGACATTAGGATTTTCTCAAATCTTGTTTTCTACTTATTTGTCACTGGATTTTAATAATAAGTAAATATATAATTTTTATTAACATGGCTTCTTAAATATTTCAGAAAAAGGTAGAACCCCATAAAACATCTTCAATATATATTTTATTCAACTTTTGTACATTTCATACAACAGGTCTTAATCATATTTAGATATCCTCCCTTATCTAGACCTCATGACCCACTCACAGAATGCCATGCATTCTTGCACAGAAATCAAGTTTGTGTAGTAAAATGTCCCTCTCTGAGAGTTCATCCTCTGGTGTCTGTTCAGCCTCTAGCATCACTTCCCTGAAGAGATTCATTCTCTGTAGTCCAGCAATGATCAGCTGCCAAATCAGCTGCCAATCGTTTCTTGGCTAAATTTTTTTTTGTCTCTTTACTAGGTTCTTTTTGGGGCGTTGAGTTTCTGTCTGAGAGAGTTTACAGAGCTCACATGAATGCTATTACCATTGTTGTAGGTTCCTATGAGAATGTACCCAAACTCCTGTGAAACTCAGTTTCATTATGGTCATTCATGTCTTATTATGGACCCTGAGCACTGAGGGAGAAGAAAATTATGATGAAAGAAAATTTGGGTATTACAGGTGGTCACTTATCAAAAACCATACTACAAAACATAGGAGGACATAAATTGGACTCTCTATCCTTATATACATAGGATAGATAGATTATAGATAGATGATAAATACACACATACATATGTTATCTCATATACATATAGGTTAGAGAACATGAAATAGGGTTTTGCGAAGTAAGGTGTTGTAGATACAGGAGAAAATTTAAATATAAAATATTTAGTAAGAAATCATTAAAAATTCAAGTACATTTTACAGAAGAATACATTATGTTGCGTCAGTTCGGAAGCCACTCTCATTAAGTTGAGCATGTTTTATGTAATATTGGCATATGATGCTAGCCAGGAAAGGAAGGATCAGTTTCATTGGGTGGGCTATTGATCCTTGTTTGGTTGATCAAAATCCAACGCATATTCCAAATAATGTGTATTATATTCACATACTGGATATTATGTAAAAAAACACACATGAAGTTGAGGGCTTAGGGAGGTGTGGCTGTTCATGTATGAAGTCCGTGCAGTGGGAAAATGTATTAAGATACATTACCTGAAGTTCTCAATGAATTTATAAAAATACTCTAATATACTTAAGAAATTCAACATCAACATGTTGAGAGAGAGAAAGAGAGAGAGAGAAAGAGAAAGAGAAAGAAAGAAAGAAAAAGAGACAGAGAGACAAAGAAGGAGAAAGAGAAGAGATTTGGGCATGTATGCTAAAGTCTGTGCACTCCACTGAAGAGATACTTCTCCATTCCCTTTGCTGATTTTGATCTGTACTCAAAATTCAGGAGATGAAATTTAGATGTCTTCCTACTGATGAATGGAATATCAAAAGAGAAATACATGTGGGGAGAAATAAAGATGGCATCCTGCTGCTGCTTCCTCCTAGAGCCAGGAGGTTGCCAAGGTTACAGGAAGGAAGTATGACTGGTTGCTAAAAGCATGCAGGCCTTGTGACCTGCATGTGATATTTACCATGATTGGAGGCTCGCTGCCCACGACTTGACCTTTTAGGTGATTGGCTAAGCTAGGGGATATAAAAGGAGAAGAAGCCCAGGAAGGTAGAAAGTTCGAGTTACTGTTGGAGAGTTCGAGTTACAGTCTGTTAGTTGGAGTTGCTGTCTGGGGGATGAGTTGCTGTCTTGGAAGAAGGACTGAATAAAACTGCTTGCAACCGATATGTCTGGAGTGCGGTTTTTCCATGCTGGTCGAGGGACCCAACAAATACACATCCATGATGGGTTTCTATCCAGGTGTAATGAAAATGAAACAATGAAATCTATAAGTAAATGAATTGATCCTAAAAACAGTTGTACATAAATGGCATAACCCAGACTCAGAAATGCAAATGCTATTAAGAATTTCTCTCATATGCAGATCATCCATGAATTATTTAGATATGTCAGATTATTTTGGAGTGTGTTAGAGGGCCAGAATAAAGAAGAAACTGATGACATATGGTAAGGAAAATAATGTCCTCAGTGAATGCAATGTAAAGCCCACAAAATGGGAAGTCAATCTAGGGAATTCTAGATGCTGAAAGACTCAGTGATGATAGCAGTCACATCAAAGGTGAAGGTGCAAAGTGAGCTCACAGAACTAAGGATAAACACAAGACGTTTGCAAGCAAACTAAAAATACAAGAGTATCTTTCAAGGTCAGACCTCACTTTCCAGGGAACTTTCTCATGTATTTCATGTGTGTGCTATGGTATGCCTTGATATACTAAATAAATGACCTTATATTAAAATAGAGTATGAAATTAAGTTATTTGCCAGAATAGATGGATGTAATATGAGATATCCTGTGTGGAATAGCAAGACACGGGAAGAAAAATATCACATATCTCTCAAAGATGGACATATTTCCCTGTATGAATATATTTGAGAATATGTTTATGTGGATATGCAAACACATATACACAAACACTCAGAGGCTGATATTGTGTGAATGACAGATAGACAGTGATGAGGCAGTGTCAAAATGTCAAAGCTGCAGCTAAATGAATGCCCTTGAGGGAGGCAGGAACACAGGAGAAATTTCGAGTTCCTGTTTCTTCATGATCTCCTGTGTCCATATCACTAATGGTTTTACTGACCAGAGTGGCAGAAACTGAGAACAGTATCTTCCAGAACAAAATTCCAATGAGTTCATCTCCCTCCCCA
Source organism: Eospalax fontanierii (assembly GCA_035773235.1). NCBI lineage: Eukaryota > Metazoa > Chordata > Mammalia > Rodentia > Spalacidae > Eospalax > Eospalax fontanierii. Next base: position 976,074 of record CM069554.1, on the reverse strand, counting down.
TAACTTAATTTTGACCAGGAATTATTCTAAAAGAATGAGAGTAGCAGATTGAAAATATCATATTTCCTGGAACACATTTTGAGAAACAGTAGCTCTGCTGTCACCCACACAATCACAAACTATAATAAACATCTTTATAAAAGTCATTCTGAAGGTCCATGAATTTAGTGCTCAGTTTTTTTTTGGATAGAGCTATTAAAAACTATATCTCCAGGGAGTTTTGATGCCTGATGATATTGGGAAGACCCTGGTCTGCACATTCAAGTGCGTACAATGGCAGAGAAAGACTATATCATTGTACAGACATTCAATATTTCTATATGGAAAGTAATTCATTGTTAATATAAAGAGGCATCACAAATACAAGTGAAAATGATTTTTTAATACCATAATCTTTTTCTGTGATCATAGAAGATGAAAGCCAGCATGTTAGAATAAAAAGATTTGCAGATGTGAGTCTATCACATGCTTGTACCAATTTTGATTGCATGAATACAAAGATACACAGTGCTCATCAAATATAATACACATTTATTCAGGAGCACTAAGATATCTACAGCACTAATATAAGGAACATGTCCATTTTGGTTAATACAGAATTATTATCTTTATCTATTTAATTCCTTTATGAGAGTTTTGACAAATTAAACACAAAGAAAAATAGTTAGAAATATGCCATAGAAGGAAAATGATCACTTTATGTGATCACGTCACAAATGCATGAAAGATGTTAGTATTTAATATGACCTTAGAAGACTACAGTAATAAAAATAGTACCTAGAGACTTGTGAATTGCATCATATCTGTTATTTCTTCAACCTCAGCATTCTGTATCCAACATCACTGCTCCCAGGACTGCTCTCGTCCTGTAGATCAGTTCAGCTGCCTCAACTGCAATTTCTTCCTGATCTACAAGTTTTCTTAGATCTGTGAGTTAATTAAATCCCAGCTTCAGTGTCAACAGTCACACTACTTGGCCTCTGGAGTGAACCAAATATGTGTATCTTCTAGACCTGCAAGTTCCTTGGGATCGGTGAGGTCCCCAGTGCCAACATTCTCTGAGCCACATGACAGACCCTGGGCCTTCTAGGCTCAGGCATCCCAGTGCACTGCATCAGCCCTGTAATGTCCCTGAACCCAGTGTTGTTTGTCTGATATCACACTCCAATGGACTTAGACGGGGTGGTCAAGTCTGGACACTGATTGAGCTTGTCAGTTCTACAGACTCTTGCTTCCACATGTGGCCATCTGCATACTTCCAGGGATAACTAGAATTGTGGAGCTTGTACCTCACAATGGTAGACTCAATTGAAACTTATGTTCGCATGTTTCCTTGCAATAAACCATGTTCTCCAATGAAAAATCAACACTGACCTGCCTGTTCAGTCTGTTCATGGAGTAACCATTCAGTACGTACTGCAAAGTCTGAACCATATGAACTTGGTCTTGAATGCCAGTCTCAAAAACTACACTTATCTACAAGACAACTGCACAACTTCACATACCTTATTTATAGTCAATACAGAATGACCCCAAAACAGAACAGCAAGTACGACTAAGATGGACCACAACCTGACAAGATAGGGAAGCAGCAATAAAGTTATCTTAATCTACTTATGCAAGAAGTAGATTCAAGCTATCTATTTAATGAAACATGACCAATGACCAATTACAGCTGCTTAGATCACATGATGAATATAGAAAGAACACATACAAAAAACCATGAAAACCAATACAACATATCACCTTTAGAATTTAGAACCCAATTTATGCTTTCTGACAGTGGAATCCAAACTGATGTACAAGGCCTGTGTTAGTAGAATACCCTTTTAAATAAATCGTTTATTTAACAGATTAGTATATTTCTAAAAATAATTCTAGAACTAGAATTGCTGTGATAAAAAGAGACTAAATGGAATCAATTCATACTTTTGCTATGCACAAATATTATAATTAAAATTCCAAAAAATCATTGTATACATTTAAGATAATCTCAAAGTTGTAAAACATATGTTAAGTTAATAGAAAAAGAACAAAGTTGACTTGAAAGATGAAAACCATATGAGGAAGTGGCCACAAACAGAATTGTAGGGAGATGAGGGGAAGAAAATAGGTAAAACATCATTTTGAAAAAAAAATGTCACAATAGGGGCAGGAGAGATGGGTGTTTGGTTAAGAGCACTGACTGCTCTTGCAGAGGACCTGGGTATGATTTTCTGCACTAACATGGTAGATAACATCCATCCCTAACATCAGATCTAGGGAACCTCAGGCCCTCTTCTGACCTCTACAGGCATTGCAGAGTAATGGTGTACTTACACACATGTGGGTAACACACATGCACCCATTAAATAAAAATAATAAATAATATAATTTTCAAAACTCACAAGAATATGTATTACATTACATGCTAATATTTCAAAGTTAAATTTAATTTGAGCATGGTGATGCACAGTTTTACTCCTGCCTCAGGTGGAAGGGACAGACAGATCTCTGTGAGGTTCAGGTCAGTTGTGGCTCTAGACAGGCCACTTCCAATCCCTCCCTCCCTAATAAATCAAACCAATACCTAATAATTAATTGATATTTATAAATCAATTTGTGTAAACCCAAAGTGGTGTTTGTGGATGAACAGGACTGACTATATAATGTTGATCTACATAAACACACTTTCCAGGAAGTATTAGAAAGATAATGAGATCAAAGACATGCAAAACAAAATCACTTACTCTTCAAGATTAATTTCAGGGTAACGAAAATCCTCTGCAGAACCCTGTCTTGTTTGAAGGAAAAAATTCAAATCATATCTGTTTCTTACACACTTGTCTTCATTTTGTTTCTTCCTCCACATGCAGCTGGGCTGATTCAAAATGAACAAAAAGAGATGATTCAGGGCAATGATCATGAACATAAGAATAGTCTTCTTTGCCCTTTCTGCACAGCACTGAACTAAACATGGTGGAACATTGCAATGGTACAAGTATAATCATAAATCACAGGGACATGTCTTCAATGGTGCCTATTTAACTTACTGTTTTTGAATGCAGATGCCATTTACATCTCCACTACCTTGCTGCAAGACAGAATCATTGCCCAAGAGTAATTAGAGTAGCTCGACCCTAGGGCTCTGCATCTGAGAACCAATGTCCAGGTGACCACAAGTTGGAAATTGGTTTGAGAATTATCCTTGTCAGAATCAGGAACCATAATTATACCATAACCCATGGAGATCAGGGCTCCAAGGAGAATGGCTCTTTGGCATATGTTCTCCCATGATAGATCAAACATATTGTTTATATGAGCATCACATGAACTAAATTAAGAGAATTGCTTCAGGGAATTCTAGTGAGATGTGAACTAAAACGTACACGAATAGTGCCTGAATAAAAATTGAAAATCCACTGGGAATTGGGTCCTCCAATGTCCACAATAGGTAAAGTCAACCTCACAAACCCAGTGTCCATCATTCAGATAAAGAACTTTCAATGTAATACACACACACACACACACACACACACACACTCACACACAGAGTTCCATACAAGTCACACATGAGGAAGCACCAACAAGTGCATGTAGAGAGCATTAATTGTAGGTGCAATAATCACGAAATAGTGAGTAATTCTCTTATCATGTGAAATCTAAACCACTGTCATTCTCACCATATCCATTTAGAAATGAAGGTGTGTATCGAATTCTGAAAACTGTTTTTGTTTCTACTTTGTCATCTTTATTAGGTTAATATAATACAATGATCATGTATTTCTAACATACATGGTATCAATATTCATGATAATTCAGACAGCATAGAAAGGGTAATATCTGATAAGAATCCTCATATTTATTAATAACCTGTTTTTCTTACAATTTTTCTGAAAGAAATATTTCTAATTTTTGTGCTATGGAACACACTTTTCTATGGGTGTGTGCAGACAAATATTTGATGGAGAGTCTCCTTATCTTGTCATAACACTAAACAGAAACTTGTGCAATATAGATCACATCATTTGTTGTCAACATTGATAGGTCTTAGAAAATGATTTCAGTGTCAGAGTTCTTGGATTATTCTGACTCTAGTTTATTGTGAATATCTATATTCAGCATTCCCACAATGCCAGTGATCTGATGATTGTATATTCAAAGTGATGGCACACAGTACATATGGGTTACACATGCAGACTGAGTCATGAGAAAGAGATTAATTAATTGCTCAAGACTCCAATAAGTATTCTAGTGCACACCTTGGGGATATAACTATCTGGTAACACTGATATTTCATTTTTCTAAAAAATCCATTGAAATATTCAATTCATTGTATAAATGGCCATTGGGCACATAAAAATGCTCACATTTTTGTGAGTTTACGCTGCATCCACAGCAACACCTGTATGACGACATGTCTCCCAGATGGTGGGTGCTGAAGGATGGGGGGACATGTGCTTTTCGGAGCTTTGCCCCCAGCAATTCCCTGGCAATCAGCCCGACTCCTGATACCTGAACGAGCACTCTATAAACACCCAAGGTGTTACTGACCACGGCTCGCAGCACTGGCTTTCTTATCTGGATTTCTCATAAATCTTACTTTCATGCCCACATACACTTTCTTTCTCTAAAGCAAAAAATGTTTTTAATGAATCAGTGAGTTCCAAAGAACTGGCATAGATGTCTCCTCCCCTGATTCAGGTTTTTAACTCAGCAGTTTATGACCTACATAATGATTTAAAAAATAGTTTTGGGATCTTTATGAACTCATTTGAGCAAAAAGCGTTAATGATACAAAAAATAAATAGTGACCCTGAGAAAGTGCAACTAGAGAGATAAATAGGAAATAGTCACAATAAATCTAGCTCTTCAAACAAAGAATTGCAGAGTCTGACAATTCCCACTAGGTACTTCAAAAAATATAAACAATATTTCATATGAAGCATATCTTAAAGGTTTTTTTGACCCAGGGCCATGAGAAACTTTAAAAATGTGTTTAATAGTGCCAGTCCAGTTTCTCAAAAAACAGTACTGTTGTGCCCATTTGGCTATGACAACAAGATATACTGAGAAACTGCAAGACGTGGTGAAAAAGACAAAACAAGTATAATGATTAAATGTGTATCTTTTCTTTGTCAAAACTTGTAAAACTTGCCAATTTTCTCCTGTAACTGTATAAAACCTTAGTAGAAACTTCAGTAAATTGCAGCAGATTCAAACCTCCTCATAAGTCATGTCTGTCTGTCATTCGCCGAATCCTAATCCTCCTAAGCCTTCACCCCTGCTCTCCCTCGGTGTCCGGTCTCCAGGAGAGACGGTCCGTGGCAAGTTTATGCCCCACTGGAGTCTGGTCAAGATACCTAGAGTCACTCCCTTAAAGAAGATCAAGTCTCCCTCCCCCCAGTAGGGATGAGTTGCGAGTACTTCCTTGGCTAACACTGGAATTTCTTACTTCTTTCCCGTCTTCTATGCTGGATTTTTGTCAAGTTTGCATTTCTATGGGTCTTGTGCATGCTATCAACATTGCTATAGTTTGACATTCACAAGTTCCTGGCTCACTAGTAAACAATTTCTTTGTGGTCATCCACCAACCCTGGTTTTTGACATCTTTCTGCTCCTTTTTCTGCATAGGTCTTTGAGCCCTTTGTGGAGAGCTTTGATATAGGAGTCTAGTTTTTCAGTTCTTTGTAAATTCTAGATATTGATCCTCTATTGGATGGATTGCTGGTGAAGATTTTCCCCCATTCTGTAATCTATCCTTTACTGGAATAATAGATTCATTACCTGTAGTGAAGCTTTATTTAAACCATGGTAACCATGACATTTTCAAAGAATCTTATTTTCTGATTGAGTGGGTCCCTGTCAGAAAGATGTTGTTACCCTTACCTCTATTTTGAATAATATTCCAGACTACTTCTTGTATGTTATTTCATTTCATATGCTGGGGTCCTTGACTCATATCCAGTTGACTTTGCGCAGTGAGAAATAAAGATCTATTCCCATTCCTCTCCTTGTACATATTCAATTTTGCTTACTTTTGTTTTGGTTCTACCTTGCACTACAGTTTTGTGGAGATTGCATTGAATCTCTAACTGTTCACATTATCAGTCCTACCATTCCATTAACTAGGGAAGCAATTGCATCCTCAAATATCTTCTATTTCTTTATTCAGTATTTTATTTTTGTGGAAATCTTTCACTTCCTCCTTCAGGTCTTCACTGTCTTGATTCTTTTGGAAGCATCTTCTGTGAGTGTCTCTCTTTCCTGATATGAAACTGCATAAGCAAAGTTATGTTTGGCTTACTTCTTTGTTATGAATTGCTGTTTCTGCTCATTCTCAATTTTTTATTTATCAATTCATAGGCTTCAGAGTCTTTTCCTCAATTTCTCACTTTCAAATAAAATATTATTCTTTTCCGTCTCTGATTTTCCTCTCTACCTGCTTAGGTGCAAAATCTTTATCATTCTATTTTACATAGAAACCCTGTGAAATGGTTCTAAGGAGATTAAAGTCAATGTCTTGTTTGTTCACTAACAACAGGAGTAAAGGAGAAAGCAGATACACAAACACAGTGAGTAGGAAATGCATTTTCTGATCTGGCAAATTCATAGTTCAGATTTTGGGATTCAAGGACATTCCAAAGAGTCAAGAGTCTATCATGCTGGTGAAGGCGTGGTTGCTAAGGTGGCTAGAGTAGATGCAGAACTGAATTGCTCACTTCTTCAAACAGGCACAGCAAGCAGAGTAGATCAGGGAAGAAGAAAATATGAGATTTAATGACCCGGGTCGCCATGTTGGCATTCTTCCAATTCTTCTACTTCATAGACACTATAGACATAAATATATTGAACAATTTAATATATGTGAGTACTTCGGGCTAAATATTTCTATTTTTACTCTCAGGAAAATAGGTTATAATTGACATTTTACTACAGAGCTTATATATCTATAGAAATCCAAAATATTATGATAGCTACAAGACACCATGAAATGTGAAACATAGACATGTCTATTTAATATATTAATGCTTCCTGATAATGAATTTTTAAGTAGCAACACTTACCTTAATTTAATATTGGATTAACACACAATTTTATTAACAAATGAGATTCATTATGATATTTGCATACTTACATGTCTATTCTTTTGGTCTTTTTGAGACAGGTTCTCCCTGTAGGGCTAGTTGATCTGGAACTCCCTGTTGAGACCAGGCTGGCCTTGAAATTACAGAGATTCACTTGCTTGTGCCTCGAATTCTAGGATTAAAGGACAGCGCCACCACACCTGATTTTTGTATATGTTTTAGTCTTATTTTTGTATATGTGCATAAGTGTTTTTCGTACAGTTATGTAAGTACATCCTATGCACCCAATGAATATTGTTGCCAGAAGACAGCATCAAATCTTTTGGAACTGCAGTTAAGGACAATTATTAGTTATCATTTGGGTGGTTGGAACTGAACCCAGGTCCTTTGCAAGATGATCCAGTGTTTTTAATTCCTGAGTCATCTCTCCAGTCCTGGTACTTGTATGATTTTTGTATTTAGCATGACCTTTGTCTTTTCTAATGTTTCTCTCTCTTCCACTTGACCTTGTTCTTCCTCTGGCATGTTGTAGTTGGAGTGACAATGTCCTCTATAGGCTCCAAGAATTTGAACACTTGACCTTTTGTGGTGGCCCTGTTTCTGCGGGTATTCAATTGAACTTATATGTACGTTAAAATGTAATTTGTAGGTATGCAGTGTACCAAGCACTAATTTTCATATTTTGATTTGAAAAATCAAAGGTCAAGTAAAATAATTTTAGACATATGGAGTTTTATTTCATGTTTCAAAACTACAGATTTTATCAGAGAATTGAATACTTACATAAGGATTTGTGGTATGTGTAGGTCTATGGTAGAGAAATGTCATGAGTCCGTGGATTCTACTCCAAGTCATTCTTAAAATAAGTATGACTGTGTCCTCTGGAGGTCTTTATTGACCCCTTCCATATCCAAGTGCTAGTGGATGAAGAATTTATTATTGAGGCCCACACATACCTGTTTCATTTGATATCTCATTCTCTAGGCAGGGCATACAATCAAAACAGGTGGCTGTCTTTCGCTCGTGAGGTGTTTTCTTAAATATAGGGTTGCAAGACAAACAGCACACATATCAGGTGTCTTAGAAACGTCAGTTATGTTGCTAATGCATAGTAATGATATCTATTTCTGCAATAAGTGAAGATTTTAACACATGGGGTATTAAGTACACATATTTTATATATACTGAAACCTTTTGAACTTATCACACTCTACTAAATTTATGGCACATTGTGATCAATAGGAACTTCAAGAGCTGGGGAGACAGTTCACCTGATAAGATAACTGGCTGCTCTGTCAGAACACATGGGCTTGGTTCCCAGCACCCAACTGGTGGCTGACAACTATCTGTAACACTACATTCTTTGGTTCCAACATCGTATTCTGACCTACATGGACACTGCAATAAAAGAGTGTCCATGTACATACATGCAGACAATACACCCATTCACATAAATAAATGTAAAAAAAGTAAATAGTTGAAAATAACAATGGAAAACAAAGAATGAAAAAAAATCTTTCAGTTAATATTTTGAAAAGTCTAAGACAAAACTTTTGAAGATTATATAAGCATTTAAAAAGTATTTGTTTTATACTAAACAAAATGTCACAAAATCAACACAAAAACTCGACTACACTTTTATTTATGCGCCATAATTTGATCCAACCTACCACTCTGTTCCTGTGACCCACTCAGTCATATATTGTGACAAGAATAATTGTTAATCATGTGGAGAAAGTGGAGAAAGCTTTCTTATTTTCACTTTCAATCCATTGTCTTGCGGAGAATTCCAGATATTGAAGATGTCATATCCTTTACCAAGTTTTTCTTTCTCATTCATATTTACTGGATATCCAAAGGGATTAGTAAAGTGGATATTCCTCAGAAAAGGATAAAAGCTAAAATAAATACATCATTTTATATGACTAATGCCAACAATTCAAGGATGCATCATGTAACACTTTCATTAAACATTTCTTCAAATACAGCATTATTGGCTGTAATAAATCAAACACAATAACTGAAAATATGTGAGTAATTAAAATTTCATGATATTGCTATGTCAATTTGATTAAAAAAAGAAAAATATAAGTACATCAAAATATGTAAGCAGCATGGTGAAATAAATACCAACCTAAGTGTCTTGTATGATTATTAACAGAGGCCCAAATTACAAATAAAAGCCTCAATAGTCAAGGGATTGCACATTTTCATGATATCAATTATAGAATCTATCCTTTTTGATATGGACTTATGGCACTTAAACATGACTTATCTCACCGGGCATGGTGGAGCACACCTATGCCTCACTACTCAGAAGACTTAAGAAGATGGAGCTCTGTGTGTTCAAGTCCAGTATGGTCTAAATAATGAACTCCAGATAAGTCTGCTCTACATAGTAAGACCATTTTTCAAAGAAATAGTAAAGTGTGTCTGGAAGGATGACTTAGCATTTAAGAACACTGGTTGTTTTGCAGATGACCCAGCTTCGATGCCCGCCACATGATGGCTAAAAATCTTCCATAACTTCAGTTCAGGGATTCTCAGGTTCTCTTTTCCTCTGTGGGTATTGAAGTATCTAGATAAACCTACTTGGATGCAGACAATACACAAACTTAAAACATAAAAATACACATAAAATAAATATTCTGAAGTGTTTTTAAAACCAGAAAAGACATATTGTCTTACATAATAAACTTAACCATTAGGTGTGCATGATGTTGAGAGTTATGTAAATAGTCAATCTTCTTTATGAAAAATACCCTCTTTGATACCACTGTGATATGTTCATGGTGTAATCCCAAATATTGATCCCCTATAGATTTATCAGGAAGACAAAATATAAAAATGTTCTTGTATTTCACATAATAAAATAACACTCTCTGAGCACAATTGGAGCCTTAGAGACAAGCTCCTTGCAGACACGTCCTGGAAGCAAATGGAAAGAACCTTACCTGACAGTGAATACACCAGTCTTTCTTCACTGTACATGTCAATGTGATGAAGAAGCATCTCATGGAGAGTTTGAGCCACAGCATATACTGCATTGTATATAATTCTGATCACTCATGAACAATTCAAAACTGTACCATTGTAACCATTCCAAAGAGTTGATGGATGAACAATTATTTGTTGTTCTGTAATAAGATCCTGAGAATGTACAATTAAAATCCACCACAATTTACCAGGGTCATTATTTTCTAGAAGTTTGTAAGAATTCATTACTTGTAAAAATATTTTAAAACCTGAAATCTAATGATATTGGTGTGGAAATATTAGGGACCATGGAATGAGTCAAGTATAAAATCTTTTTTAATAGTAGAGACATCCTACTGAGAAGTGGTGACCCAGAGTCTCCTTGTGCAATGATGTTTCAATTTGGTTATAATATATTTTAGCTCTTTGTAGAAATAACTTTGTGTTTACTGAGATCATATTCACAAAAGCTAAGCAACCTTCTTTCTTTGCAACTCTTTCCTCAATTCTGAAAGAAACTGAATACCTTGGTCATCATCCGGGATGGCTACACCCACCAAACTGCAGCTGAAATGAGCCAAAAAAGTGACCATGGCAGGAGCCTGTAAAATGTCTTTGGATGCCATGTGATACAGGTAAGGAAACAGATCTGTGTCATTTCGAATACAGTGAAAACGCCCATATGTAAGCTGAAGGTCACAGAATGAGGAGGAAATTGACTTAAAGTTCAACATAATCTCTAAAGTACCTAAAGCACCAGTTTGAAATGTAGGGCCATTTTTCATGTCATTATTAAAGTCACGTTTTACATGGAAAGAACTTACAGAAAGTTCTAATTTCATTCTCTTCCTTTAGTTGCTAAACGCTTCCAAGAAAGGCACCAAAGGAAACAGGTTCTTCTGCATTGTATTTGTTCTCACCTGTGGAATTTTGAAGAGTTGTGTGTATGTGGCAATGTTTACTGATGTTTCCTAGGTACATTTTGTAAGCATCACTGTTACCCCTATTTAAGTAAATGTTCACGTGCTCTTGCTTCAAACATTGTGAAATGACAACAGTTCATCATTGCTCATAGTATCAATACAAAATGCTAGGGATACATGCAATAGAAGATCAGGGTTTCTGTTGCTTTCCATTATGGCAAAAAGAAATGCCAGAAAAAATTGGTAATATTTGGTAGCAACCTGAAAAGAGGACACAACTTCAGTTAATGAAAACTTTTATGTGTGATCATGGTAAAATGAAATATGAGTGCACTGGAGGGCAAAACTCTTTTTCCTAAAATTACAATGTTAAAATCACTGTAGTAAAATAAAGGTATAACAACAGGACATTTGAGCATGTAGTAAGGATTTTAACATTCATAATAGTCTGTCAAACCTAAATTGGGTTAATAAGTATAGGTAGTATTCTAGAGAGAATTTACTTCAATTTTAATTGAAGACCTTTGAAGAATGTATGGTAATCACTAATCAGAATGTTTAATCTAATGGAAAATACATCTGATCAATCCTTTATCATGGAATTTTCATATACTAAAATTGTGAAAGGTAGATGGATTTCTGAGAAGCAATCTTATGTTTTTACATATGTATATGTATCATCAAACTGACATTATGATTAAGCAAATAATGAACCTGACTCTATCCAGTGCACAAACATCATCACCTCATTAAAATTATTAAATAATTGCAACTGTTGAAATTACAGTTTTATTTTCTGCCATGAATATTGCACATTACATTAACATCTTACTTATCACACAACAGAACATACATATATTCTTATTCACATGCATGCATGGCTTTAGATTTAATGTGGTTCCTGTTGGCAGGTATGCTACCTACCATGTGCCCAAAGTTGACCTGAGCCCATGGTACATTACATATTCTCATGGAAACATTGTCAGAGAAATGCAGTGATTATGAGGAATACTGAGACTAGTCATTGCAAATGACAGGTTTTAATATTATTTAAAGTCTGATAAATATATCTTTTTGATCATTATGGTTTCTTCTACCATCTAGGTGCCTTTCCCACTTCCAGTCAGGCTTTGCTGTTGGCTTTACACTTCAGTCTACATCACTAGCTGACATGAAGATTGTCTCAAATCTTGTTTTTTATTTTCTTGTTAATGAATTTTCATAATAAATTAAATATACTTTTTATTCACATGGCTTGCAAAATATTTTAGAAAATAGTAGAACTCGATACAATTTTAATACATATTTTATTGAACTTATGTGCATTTCATACAAAGCATTTAATTCATATTTAGACCTCTCCTTGATATGAAGCCCTCATGACCCCCCACTATTTCATGCATACTTGCACATATATTAAGCCCTATGGATTCCAGGAAGTGTAGTCAGATGTCCTTCTCCGTGACTTCATGCACTGGAGCCTGTTCAGCCTATCTACCATCACTTCCTTGAAGGATATTTACTCTACCTAATCCAGCAGTGATCAGCTGCCAATTGTTCCTTTGCTCTGTTTGGAGCCTCTTGCTGCTTCCCTCAGTTCTATGCTCAGTGTTGCATTTCAGTTTGATGTAGTTTATATATGTCATGTGAATACTATCAGCTTTGATCTAGGTTGCTATGAGAATGTACCCAGACTCCTGTGGACTCTGTTTCATTATGGTCATTCACCTCTTCTAAAACTCCTGAGCACTGAGTGAGAAAAACGTGATCAAAGAAGATTTTGGAATTAGAAGCCCAAACATAACATCAAATTCATACTATAGGACATTTGGGGACATAAATTTGACTCTATATCCAAATATATATTTACATATAAACATATGGGTATCCATATACATATTGATTAGAGAACATGAAATTGGGTTGTGTATAGTACTGATGGGTAGATACAGGAGGTGATTTAAATATAAACTATTTAGTAAGAAATCATCCCCCCTTATTGTCTTCCTCTGAACACTGATCCTCCTCTTCTTCCAGTCCTCAAGCCCTGTCTTCCATATTCTCTCTCTCTCTCTCTCTCTCTCTCTCTCTCTCTCTCTCTCTCTCTCTTCTCTCTCAGACTTTGTGTGGATAATCACAGGTGTTTTGCTTTGTTAATATGAACATCTCAGTATAGAAGACAGTATCCCACTATGAATTCTATAATTTTGTATTTTGAGTTAAGACTATAATATATTCTCTGGAGGTAATTTGCCGTTAAAGTGTGTATAGACACATTTTGTATATGTGATCTCTTCTTGGTTCCATTGAATAGAAATTCTAAAGTTTTGCTCAATTTTTAACAGGTAAATTTTCATTTTTTCCTAGCTTCAAGTTATGTTTTCTCATTACCAGTGTGTGGGAGTGTAGATGACTTTTGTAGAATAATTGTGTATCTGGATGATTACAATGTGTGTGTGTGTATTCTAGAGAAGATTCATTTAGATTTTTATTCTGAACTTACTACATAGACAATGACATCTTAAAATGGAATTTCAATTTCTGCTTCCAAAAATAATGAAGCTGCTCTTCGCTTTTCTTCCATTATAAGATCAGTTGCCACTTTCAGCAATTTTCAAGGTAAAAAGGCAGCCTCTACCGCCCTCCACACTGTGTTCCCTCAGTCCCTTCTGTACTCTTCTTTCTCCACAATCTTTGCCTCTCTCTTCTTCCTTCTTTCCTCTACTCTCATTCATCTTCCATTAAATGGAGAAATTTGTAGCCTGAGACTGGTGGAAGGATATTATTCGAGTCTTCTAGCATGTCTTCTCTGTTTCTTAATGTATGTAGGCTTCTACTTGGTTAAGCATTTTCGCTGTTTCATTATGAATTTTTGGAGTCTGTTTTATTGATGAGAGCAGAAGCTAGAATCCTGTAAGATAGGACAGGAATTTCAATGCAGTCATTCTTCAAATGTCCTCTTTGAGGCCAGTAATGCCAGGAAAGAGTTTAGGACTTGGAAGTTACATGTGAACATGACAGACACTGAGACAGGCAACTGGACAGACAATGGGTGAGCCAAAGGGAATCACCACCTCCACAGGCCTCACACTAGTTCCTGTCATCAGCTCTATAAAATACATAATCTGATAATTTAATAATTTGCCATTTCTGGGAAGTCCCTCCTGATATGCTCTGCCTTCTGGTTTTCTTAGGACTCATGGATGTATGATAAACTTCTTTCCAAAATTTACTCTCAGTGGCCAGTGGATTTCAATTTTCACATTCATGAAAAAATAATCCAAAAGCCTCTGGTTTTCTTGGCCACTGAGTTTGAGACCCTTCAACTGAGCTTACAAACAGCCATGAAAGTTTGTATGCTCCTTTAAAGTATCTCAGTCTCCAAATTTCATCATGTGCTTCCCAATAAATAGAAAGCCTAGGTAAATTCGGTTATAGAAAAGCTATTAGAATTATTCCAATGAAAGCTCACCTTTCTTCTACTCTGTCCTTTAGCAAAATGTATCAATGTGAAATAGAAAAAAATGGCATCCCCTTTTAGGGTTCTTAGCATCACTCATAAAGTAAGTTAAGAATAGTCTTGTACAGGAGCTTTATGACGGTTGTATTAGAATTTAAAGATTCACCTTCAGGACAGGCAAGCTACAAATCTCAGGAACTGCCTTGAAAGGAGGAATGTAGGAAGAATAAAAACGATCCATAAAGAGCCAGTTTGGAGGTCAGGAAAGACCTCCAAGTGACAGTAGTAAAACATAGAGGGGAATGAATCTTTTTTCAAATGGTAAAGAAAGACAGAATTCTGGAACAGCCCAAAGCATTATGGAAAACATGGTTACAAAGAGGTTTAAGGAAGCAAAATAGAGGAAAAAGTTTTCTGAAGAATTTAGAAAAGAATTTACACAGAGCCATACTACTGTGACCAGGCCCACAATCACTGCACTACTGGGCAGAGAATGTGGGGAGGACAAATTCACGTACTATTTGAAATACTAGGTGTTCTGTCTGGATCCTTAGTATGACTTAAACTAGACTCATTTTGTAATGGTGTCCTTATGTAATCCACCCATTGAAACAGTTAAGAAGGGCTCTTCTGGCCGACAAGAGATTTTTATCCCCTTGATAATATTTCACTTGAGGGGATGTATTCTACTGTAAGAACTGCAATGCACATTCACACAAGTGGTATGAGATGGGTTGAATAATCAACTTCCAGCACTGTTTTCTGGGAAATGGTTGCTTTTTAATTGTGTATTAACACTTATTGAAGAGAGACCCCTTCTAGTTTTGAGACTTGCTTCTGGGAGGTGAAGTTGGTAGGAATTCTATGCTTGTAGGAGGCATGACTTTGATTTCAGACTTGACCTGATAGCTTGAGCTCATAAGTTTGTCATGACGGATAAAATAAGAAAACTCAATAAAAAATTTATATGCATGAAAGCAATATTCAGGAAATGTGCAAAACAATGAAAAAACTAAATTTATATCTCACAAGCACAGATCAATGGCACTGCCAGATCATTAACTGAATTATTGAAGCATTTTTTTTATAAATGTAAGAAACACATACCCACAGAAATATCAGAAATAGAATAAGAAACAGGAACAAGAGAGAAACTCCAATGTCATTTACAGTAAAATCATTAAATATACCGAACAGAGGGAGAATACTGAGAGGTGCAGGAGAAAGGCAAGTTTCAGATATAAGAGAATCATACAAAGTTCAGGTGACATTTCAATGAAATGTTTGAAAGCCAGAGGACTCTGGGGCAAAGTATTCGAATTTTGAAAAGATAATAGATTCCAATACAGAATACTTAACCTGACAATCTAAGTAGTCTGAAGGGGAACAAAATCTTTCAAGACTCAAATAGGAAGAATTCATGTCCACTAAGCCAGCCCTACAGGAAATAAAAAATGACTGCACGAAGGAATGTCCATACTGAGGAGGCTACAGAGGAAAAAAATGAAAATATAATTAGACAATAACAAAATGGGAGCAAGAACACGAACAGAAATTACAATGACACTAACAAATACACATCTCCCAATAAGAACTTTAAATATCAAAGGCCATAACATAATCAAACAAAACAGACTACTTCAATGTATTAGGGTACATGGTACAAGATCATTCTTCTTTGTCTTCTAGTAACTCATCTTACCTTGAAGGATAAGCACTGACTTTGGATGAAACATAAAAAAATTCCTAACAAATAGCACTAAGGAATAAGCAATAGTTACCATCCTAATATCTGACAAAATAGGCTTAAAATTAAAATTTTTTCAGAAAAAATGAATGCTTCTTAACTATGATCAAAGGGATAATTAAACAAGAGTACTCACCAATCATGAACATATATGCACCATTTTCTGCAGTACCAAATTTCATAAAGAGTTGTATTGAATTACTATACAAAGTACCGACTCAATAATAGCAGATGACATGAATATCCCGCTCTCTCCTATAGACAGGTCAGATGGACAAAATAAAGAGAAACATTCAAATTCATAGATATGATTCACCTAATGGTCCTAAAAGATAGCTGCCAAATATCACAATAAAGCAAAAAAGAATATACAATCTACTCAGGCACCCGTGAAATTTTCCCTAAAGTTGATCAAAATCTGGATCAAAAACCTCAACATATAGAAAGAAATAAAATAATTCCACAAATTCTACCAGACCACAATGCAATAGTGTATAAAAACAAAAGAAAAAAAAAGGTCTTACAAATGCATAGATTGATGGAATTTTAAGATTCACTTGTGAAAGATGAATGACTCAAAGTAGATATCAAGAAACTAATGAAAGTATTTATGTAACTAATGAAAAGGATAATAAACACAACCAAAACCTTTGGGACACATTGCAAGCAGTCTTAAACGGGAATTTTATAGCTCTAAGCACCTACATTATAACTAGAAAAGGGGTCCTGGAGAGATTGACCAGTGCTTAAGAAAAAAGGCTATTTTTTCTGATGACCTGGATTCAGTTCCCAGAACTCACATGGTGCCTGAACTGTTCATATGTCCAGTTCCAGGGAATCCAACACCCTCTTATACTCTCTTAAGGCATTGCACAACATGAATATGTTTACATAAGTACAGGAAATGAAATTATACACATTAAAATGATCATTAAAACGTTAAAAATTAAAAAAATAGAAAAAGTACAATAAAGGATTAAATGGTACAACTTGCAAATTTGGAAAGGCACAAACAAATCAAATCATAATGTAGCTGACAATGAGAAATAAAGAAAACCAGAGCAGAAATTAATGAACTGGAAACAAAGAAAATAACACAATTCTTAATGCACCTAAAAACTATATCTTTGAAAAGAAAAATCAAATATAGACACAATCCAGTTAAGCAAAAGAAAGAAAGCAATTAAAAATCATTTAAATCAGAGCTGAAAGGGGAAACATCACAAAATACCAAAAAGATTCAGAATGCAATAATGGACAAAATTAAATAAAAATAAAAACTCTGACTAAACTTCTTCCTCCATGTCTTTTTTTATTTAAAGTGTCCCCGCTTTCCCCATTTCTCCCTTCAGAATATCAGTCTCCTAAGGCCTCACCTCTCTTTAGCTCCTTCTTTCCCTCTATTCCCACAGTTGGGGGAAAGTTTATACTGGGAGGGAGGAAGGAAGAAAGAGAGAGAAAAATAGAGTGAGAGAGATACTGCCTAGATAGCATAAAAAGTAGAGAGAATCATATTAGTTTAAAAACCTACTGAAAATTCCATGTACATATCTACATGAGCCCTTTTGCAAAGCTGAAAGCTACATAACAAGAAACAGTGCCAGACAAGAGAAATCTTTTTTTTGAGATATCTTGTAAAGGAAGTAAAAACAATGGCTGAGAAACACCTTAAGATGTGTTCAAAATCCTTAGTAGCTGGGAAGTGCAAATTGAAATTACCTTAACATGTTATCTAACCACATGAGCATGTATAAGTTTAAAGAAAGTAATGAAACAAAATGCTGGTATGTTTTCATGGAAAAGGAGGCCATGATGTGCTGTTGTGGACTGCAAACTGATTAAAGCACAGAGGACATCAGTGTGTAGAAATGTAAAAACTAGGAATAATTATACCATGCCACCTTGGGCATAAAGACAATGGACTCCTCCTAATATAGAAATAATAGCACAACGATGTTTGATGCTGTTCTTTTCACAAAAAGAAATATAAACAACTTAAATGTCCCCAAACTGATGAGATTTTAAGAAGTGTAGTATATTTACACAATGAAGTTCTAATCACTAGTAAAGAAAGATGAAATCATGGAGTTTACTAGCAAATGAATAGAACTAGAAAATATTGCACTAAACGAAGTAGCACATACTCATAAAAAGAAGAGTTATATGTTCTCTCTCATTGTTGGATCTTAGATCCAAGGTTAGAGAAGTGAGTATATATTCTAGTTTTACTGGAAGTGGGAGCCAGGAAAATTGAAAGAAACCATGGTGGTAAGGAGGTCAAAAGAGTTCAAACAGGGATAGTAGGGGAAAAGTGTATTAAAGGGGAAAGGTGGAGAAGAGGGCACTGTAATCAGAAGTGAAATGTGGGCATTATAAAAGGGGGAGTTAGAGGGGGAGATAATTAATGCTCAGATGTTATTTTAAAAGATGGACATGTATTAGTTAAAAGCCCTATGGAAAACTACACATACAATAAACATATGATTCCATGTGTATAGTGAAAGACTATATAACAAATATACACTGCCAGGCAGGAAAAATATCTCTTCAAATTATTGGAGAACGTAGTACAAGACTCCACAATTACTACAGGTTATTTGCAGAGTCCTTGATTTCTGCTAAGAACAAAACCAAAGACGATGTAATGAGGAGGGGCAAAACTTCAGACACAGGACTTTGAGCATTCAAGCTGGAGCTTGACCTGGAAACCTCATCCCTGGACACTAATTCTCATATGTTTAGAGGATAATATTCAAGCTGCCAGGGAAGAAAAATAATCAGTTGTTCTACAAAGCTGTAAAACTTCAAAAAGAACAATGACTAGCCCAACAAAATATTCCTACTGATGCAGTAGTGGCAATTTTCTCTAAGGTATGATTAACTGGTATTAAGGCCTGCTCAGTGGGAGGGAACTCATGTGTAGTACTATAAAGAGTCAACTACACATGACCAGAGTGGACTTAGATCGTTGATAAAGCTTAATTTTATCATAATCATAGGCCAATGTAATTTCTTCCTTTACACTTGGCATTCATCCTCATTTACAAACAGTTCTACTTTTCACCCCTCATCAAAAAAGCTTTTTTTTTGTAATAAATGGAGAATTTTATGAACTTCCAGAACTAGTCATACACAGAGTATAAATGTCTGTGAGATGTTTAAGCCTAAGTCACATATCTTCAAAGCAATGTCTACACATAGGAAGAGCGCATCTCTCAACTCTCACCAAAGAATGTCCTCATGCAGCAGATGTGATTAACTTAGAAATCTACAATTGAGGAATACGCAAGGAACAATAAGTCATAGACTGGTGATCCTTGATTAGGAGACCTCAGACTTCCAAGGAGGAGAGGTCATTATAGATATCATATTGATGAAAGATTTTTAGAACCAAGGGGAGTGGATTACCACAAGACAACAGAGCCTTCTCCACAGTTGCTTAGCTACTCATATAAACTCACAGACCCATAAGCCCTAAGTAAGCTCAACAAAACAAAATCCCAGAATAGACATGGGGAAGTTAGGAAGAAATTGCAACCCAAGGTAAGAAACTTTGGCCATAGATGGAGAAACAGTATATATGTATACTAAGTTTATTCTTGAAATTAAATAATCTCATTCTGCTGAATAAGAAAGCTTCACTGGCGAGATCTGAGGACACATTAACAGGCAAAATTTGCAGCATTTGAGTCTTTCTATAGGAATCCTGAATTAATTAAACATGTGACCCACCAAAAAAGTCCTGGCAACTGACTCTTCTGCAAAGGTTGATCTTTGTGTTAATCTTCATGTATTCAACTTGAACCATTACTTTCAATTTTTGTTTTCTGTTAACTTTGGGAGTTGACTCTGGGAGTTGAGCAGAAAGCAAGCAGTGGTGGTCTGCTGCAAACTCATTTATTCAAGAAAGAACAGAGAGTCTTATAAGTCTTGTGATCCAATAGCCTTATGGGGTGGAGTCCCAACCACAGCCAATCACAGTTGGTTCCCAGGTAGATCAGGTTCCCTCCAGGTGCTGGGCAAAAACTGGCTCCATAACCAACCAGTGTGGAGCACTACACTCACAAGAGAAGCCAAAATAGCCAATATCAGAATCCACTGAGACATGCTGTCAAAATGCTGGGGGCCAAACTGGTTCATGTCCCAGTGGAAAACTCCTGCATATTTCCACTCCAGCCTCTGCAGGAGTCCTGCAGTTCTACAGCTTTGTGCTCCAACAGCTCCAACAGCTGTATCAGTTATAACAGCTCCAACCACATTAACAACTCCAACAGCTCTATGAGCTGGAGCAGTTTAAAAAAAAATGGGAATACCAGCTTTCCCCAGGCTGATTACCCACATCATGTCTCCTCCGGAAAGGCTTAGCTGAATAACTCTGCCTGGGTTGTGAAATCAGGAGCTTTAAGCCCCCATGTGATTCCACCGGGATGAACAAAAAAGGGAGGGGCCAACACGGATCTCATGGACCATGAGGCAATGTATGCTTCATTCAGGGTAGGGAGACAAACATGAAAAGGGGAACAAAAAGGAGGGGGTCCTCCTCTGCTCTTGAGCACCAAACAGCACACAAAACACGGGCACCTTACTCACCAAAAGTCAGACCAGGGACATTTCACCAATGCCGAGGGGCGCGGAGTCCCTGTTCAGGCACCAATATGTTGGGGGTCCCAGCACTCAGTGCCAGCCCAAGGGGGACCAAAGGATCTTCAACATTGGTGAGGGTGTGAGTAGGCATGGAATCAAAACGCTGACTCCAGGACTTGAGCGGAAAGCCAACCGTTATGGTCTGCTGCAAACTCATTTATTCAAAAAGAACAGAGAGTCTTATAGGTCTTGTTAGCCAATATCCTTATGGGTGGAGCCCTGACCACAGCTAATCACAGTTTCTTTCCCAGGTGGATCAGATTCCCTCCAGGTGCTGGGCAGAAACTGGCTCCACAACCAACCAGTGTGGAGCACCACACTCACGAGAGCCATTCCTTCATTCCTCCTGGCAGGTGGCCTAGCTATGCCCACCCTGAATTATACCCAACAAGTAGGCATCTATAACAAAGGAGAAATCTCAGCTCAGGCCTCAGAAGCTGTCTGATGACACTCGGCCTTTTGTTTGGTGGAAGTTAGGGGACTCCTAAGTTCATATATTCCAAATGGTTTTTATCTGTTAGTCACAGGATGTTAAGTCAGAAACACAGGAGGAAAGGAGTTGGTAGTCATGGGGATAAAGATAGTCCAAGAGAACTGATAATTAGGTTCTGGACCTGCAACATTCTGAACTCTCAGCAGTCAATGAAGTTCTAATGAGTGGATCAGCCTTTGTGCAATGTTCAGTTTTAAAACAAAAATCTTCTTAAGATACTCATTCACACTGTAAATCTCAACAGCTTTGGGAAGAAGGAGAATGGAGGCGGGGGGATTAAAATATTGTTTAAAGTCACATGGAGGTCTGACCCATGCCAGACTATCAGTCACACTGAGGAGACTGGGGCTGTAGGGAAAGTTGTTGCGGAAACCCAAAATGTTAGGGAAAGCTTGCTGAGAAAGAGATAGAAAGAAGTACAAGTGAGGTTATGCTCTTCTTAAGAATTCGGAGATCTTGGCCTATAGTCGTTTCCATTACCATTGTGTCTCACCACTCGGGGCCAGCCCAAGTGGATTTTGGAGGGCCAGCTTTAGGGGTTGGGGGTAAGTAGACACAGAGTCAAGCCACAGACTCTGGGAGTTGGATGAGAAGCAGCCCACATGCGCAGCACTGCAAACTCGTTTACTCAATAGGTACACATGCTCTTATAGGTCTGGATAGCCAATGACTTTATGGAGTGGGTTCCCAAATACAGCCAATAGTAAGTAGGTCCCCAGGTAGAAGGTACTTTTCAGATGCTGGTATCACAACTAGCCAGAGGAGAACACCACACTGACAGGAGCCATTCCTCTATTCTTCCTGCAGGTGGCCTGGCTAGGCCCACCTTACATCATGCCCAACAAATCCTCTTTTTTGTTTTTATTAATTGAGCGACGCTGGGAGGCATGATTCTTTGCAATGCCATTTGTAGAGTGGATTGTAGAGAACTGTCTCTCTGCAGTTTTTGTTTCTTATTGGTTCATTCTGTGGCAAATCCTGCTCTCTGACCAATAAGGGAGGAGGGAAGGGGAGAGCCACGAGCTGAGGAAAGAAGCTGAGGTTGCTAAGATCCACGTGGGAAGAGAAACGCCTGGGTCCCAGGCCCATGAACCTAGGAGGCAGTATGCCACGCCCCCGCCACCCAATGGATCTCGTGGGTAAAATGAACAGAGAGACCTTTGTCTGGCTTGCAGCAGTTTCAAACTTTATTGGGCCAGCTGCCAGCAGTAGCAAACTTTCGTGGGCAAGCGGACGCGCATCCCCAGTGACTTTGTGGATAAATAAATCATTCTAAATAGAAAATCAGCTACTGTTTTATACAGCTGGATGAACCAGATCCCACCCGCTAAGGCGTGGAGAATAAATTTTTGCAACAATCGGCATAGTCATAGCAGGATATCCAGCTGGCACAAATGGAAAATTAGCTCAGTGGTTGAGAAAGCAAACGGCACTTACAGTAGACTGGCAGGAGGGAAGGCAGACAAATGGAGCTCTGGCATGGCTGTTATGGTGAATTCTCAAGTGGCTAATTAATTTAATATTGCCAGCAATGTCTGGGGAAGAAATCCCAGGATGGGATCCCTCTGGTTGCTGTCATGTGGTGGCACACTTACTGAGTCATTGGGCTGAACCTCAGGACTATGGAGCTAATCTAAAAACAACAAAGGGACTGAAGCAGACCTTGAAAATGCTGCTGGATGGCAAAGAGCCAAGGCTCCAGCAGGCAATGGCTGAGGAGCCATGGCCTCTGCTATATGTGATAAAAGATTTATCTAAAGAGACTAAAGAGCTAAGAGAGAAATTAAAGCAAAAGACCTTATTTGCATCAGCCACTGACCTCGCTAATAAATTGAATAAAAAGGAAGAAAAAGCCCAGAGTCTACCAGCTTACCACCCCACCCGAAAAAGCAGGCAGGGAGCAGGATGAAGGGTTTTCAGCCCTAGAGCTGCTGGAAATAGGAAGGACATTCAAACAACCTGCAAAAGAGCCTAACATCACCTGGCTCCTGAGGATATAGGACAGAAGGGCAGTTGACATTGTTTGCAGTGCTGCAGAAGCAAGACAGCTGAGCCACATAACCACTCATCCCTCACTGAGATCTAAGCTGCATGACCTGACACAATACAAGGGAAAGCAGTCTCTGATGAACTGGCTTGTGCAGGCTACAGGAGACACTTGGCCATCACCAGGGGAGATCCCCATGAATTCCAAGAACTGGAGTATGACCCAAAAAGAACAGGTGCTCTTAAAAGAACTGGGCATGAGGAAAGCAGTATACAGTAGACCTTTCACTGGACCAGACAGAGCTGTGCTCACTAGAGATCTTATGATGGATTTCATTGAACATGGACCTCAACATTGGTATAAAATTTATTGTCCCCACTAGAACCCCTAGTGGGGCAGGGGCTTTACAAGGCCGTAGAGGCTTTGACAGGTTTAAACAATGTAGACCAGCATGTGAAGTATGTCTGTAGAAAAATAGAGAGACCCAAAAGATATGTGAGGGAAACAAAACAAAAAGGGAGTTCGGCTTGGGTTACTCACAGGCAAATGTGGAGAGACTTGTGTTTAGCCCAAGTTCCCAAAGAAAAGATTGATAAGAAGCCAAATTCTATGCTAAAGCAGTTCTTGGAGGCTTTGAGCCCTGATAAATGGTTCACAAAAGGTACCCAGAGGATGAAGCTTATCCCAGGGGTGGATACTAACCTCCCTAGTTTAGAAGGAGGACATTTCTCCCCTGTGACTGGCTGTTCGAGGGTTGGAGACAATTTACCTGACCAGGACCTCTCCCACCAGCCAGATGTGGGACATGGAGAGACCACAGGCATGGCTAGGGTCAGGAATCAGATCCAGGGTCTCCGTAGCCCTAGGAATCAACAGGTATGACAGGGGCAAGGAAAGCCTTATTCTTCCTGGGCCCTATGTAGGATCAGGCAGTTTGGGCCAACCTCAACGAGGTTGGCAAGGACATGAAAATACATAGAGGCTCCGTGTGATGACTCTGGGATACTAAATGGGTTTCTGACAATAACTAAAGACAGTAAAGATCTGAATAATTTTCCATGCTATATTAGACCTTGTATGTGTATGTAATGTTAACTTGTAAGTGTTTTACAGATATGAAACCGGGTTGAGAGATGTCGAGTGAAGGACAAGAATAAAATGTAACTTATACAAAGTACCAGGGTAAAATATAGCTGGGGAATCCTGTGATTTCTATGGGCCTAAGCCTACAGATGTCAAAGAGTAAAGGTATAATTTATGTGATTGTCAACTAGCAATTCCAATACCAGGCATGGATTGACCCTCCCTATGAGCTGTTGGCCAATGGGGGCTTGAAGGTCCCCTCTACCAAACAAGAGGCAGTTGCCACTTTATAATACTGGTTGCTCCCTGGAAAGGGACGGTAAGGCCCCATTGCTGAAAATATGACATGTCTTGAGCATGGAGAAGGAGATCTAGCTGGGACTGAACTAAAGACTCCCTACAAATGGATGGCTGGCCTTCATAGTGCTAGAGGGTGCTACGCAGACTGCCATGGGAGGATGGTCCTGAAAGAGCTACAGATCTTGCATGCTTCACTGTCAGATGCCCTGCAGGGGTGGTGGAGGCTCATCTGAGAAGTACAACCCCAGAATATTCATGATTGGCTTTAAAGCCCACTCTTTAGGGACAGAACACATGCTTGATATGGAAAGGAAAGGAAGTTGACTCCCAATAGTGTTAAAGGAATTTATAGGCCCCAGCAGAGAAACTACTGTGATTGTTTGTGAGGTGGATATAACTGTCTAAACAGTTGTATTTGTGATGGTCTATGTGATGGTTACTGTTTTCTTTATGATTGTTGCTATATTGTTATGTCTTGTTTGTTTTCCAGAGAGAAGGGGTGGATTGAAGGGTGGATTGTAGGGAACTGTATCTCTGCAGTGTTTGTTTCTTATTGGTTCATTCTGTGGCAAGTCCCGCCCTCTGACCAATAAGGGAGGTGGGAGGGGGGAGAGTACAGAGATTTATCATGGCCACGAGCTGGGGAGAGAAGCTGAGGTTGCTAAGATTCACGTGGGAAGAGAAACGCCCGGGTCCTGGACCCACGAACCTGGAGGCAGAGTGCCACACCCCCACATCCAATGGATCTCGTGAGTAAAATGAACTGAGAGACTTGCGCCTGGCACGCAGTGGTTGCAAACTTTATTGGGCCGGTCGCCGGCAGTAGCAAACTTCCGCGGGCAAGCGGGTGTGCATCCCCAGTGACTTTGTGGATAAATAAATCATTCTAAATAGAAAATCAGCTATTGTTTTATCCAGCTGGATGAACCAGATCCAACCCACTAAGGCGTGGAGAATAAATTTATGCCACACCATTGTTGACCCCAGGACCTTAGGAATCACCTTAGGGTATGGTGCCTGTCTTAGGTCACCCTGGCTACTAGAGCCTTATCCGTCATTGGCTACCTGCCATTCTGGTGAAATAACCCAATGGGTGATACTTGTCGCTCAAGAGGATAATTATAATGGCATGGGAGGTTTGCAGGAAGGCTCCTGTGGTGTGTGCAAGGGTTCTTGTCACAGAATTCTTTTGTGACCTGTAGAAGACTCAGAAAAAGAATCAAGAATAGTTGAGTATTATGAATAAGATGTTGTTATTAAGTGGCCAGTTAAATGGAATTGCTGTAATCAAGAAGGCCACAGTGAAATGCATTAAGTTAACAAATTAAGGAGCGAAAAAATAGCTGAGCATCAGCCCAAGTAAGGATTGGGAGTGGAAACATGAACAGTAAGAGGAAGGTGGTGTGCTTATGTATCCAGGGGTTCTGCAGTGGTGGGGACATCCACTGCATTTGGAGATGCATCTGTGGCAGGTTTGACTTTTCTGGCAGGTATCCAGGGAGGGGAGGATGAAGATTCTGGAAAGTTACAAGCATACCCTCTACCCTGTGTTAAGAATGGGTGAGTTCCCTTCCACTCATTTTTGAGAGGGTCTCTCCAGCGAACAAGGGGCAGAGGGGTAATGGCCAGTTGAGACCTCCAATATTTATAGGCTGGAGAGTCCTGCTTCATTGAAGGTAAGAAAATTAAGTATGAAGAGAGCTTTTGGGAAGGTCAGATGGGGATCCCTGGGTGTCATTGCAGTTTTCTGCTACATAATGAGTTCCTTGAGAGTTCTATTAGTCTTCTCCACTATGGCTTTGCCCTCAGGGCAATAAGGGATGCCAGTGGAGTGTTTAATCCCCCAGGATTTTATGAAAAACTTGAATTGGGCAGATGAATATGCTGGGCCATTATCTGTCTTAATCATTCAGGGTACACCCATGACCAGCATAGCAGTTTTTGTTGCCTTAATGGCATTGGATGCCTTCTCACTTGAAAGCGCAATAGCAAAGACAAATTTGGAGTCAGTATCCACTATAGCATGGACATATTTAAGATTGCCAAAAGAGGGTATATGGGTGACATCCATTTGCCAGATGACATTTGGCACAACATCTCTAGGATTAATTCCCTATGGTTGAAGTGGGCCTAAAATACAGGCCTTACGTATACAGGTTAGGTGCTTACATTGGCTAAGAGAAAGCTCTGGGTAGAGGACTGCAGATTAGAGGGGGAAAGTTGAAACCTTTGGTGTAAGTGTCTAGCTTGTCCTAGGAGCAGCAAGGAAGTGACAGTAATAAATTTGTCTAATTATGCATTCCCATCAGCGATGAAGCCAGGCAGACCAGTGTGTCTGAGTGTTTCCTTCTGTTGCATTATTAAAAGTAATTGGCCCTGTACTTGTTTTTGGAGCTGTTACACCAGAATTTCTGGCTTGAGTGGAGACCTACTGTCCAGTCTGACCAGGTCAATCACCTGGCCACAGAGCCACCTGTAGGAAGGCAGGTTCACCCTAAGCTATGCTGTGCAGACAGGCAGAATAGTTCATTCTTTAATGAACCAGACCAGTTTTAAAGTTGTATTATTGGCAGATTTAATTTTGCAGTCTATGGCCCAATGATAACCCTTATGACATTTAGGGCAAGGGGTCTTGGGCTTCAAATTGGACATTTTAAGCTTAGGGCAGGTACATTGAAAGTGCCCTGGTTGGTTACAAACCCAATAAATAGGTGGTTGAAAGGTGGATTTCTGGCCAAGTGCTGAGGTCTGGATGGAGGCTGCTAGGACTTCAAAGGGGGAAGTTATAGGATTAATATTCTTGGTGGCCACAATCACATATGGAATTTCTCATTGTGCACAGCAGCAATAGCATTATAAGCAGCCATGGTGGCCCCCTCCCAGGCCAGTTGTTTGACTAATGCATCCCTAGCAGGGTCAGGTGGTGTGCGGGGGTCCACAGATTTTGTCACTCATGAAAGGAAATCCGTGAAACCTTCAGATGGACCTTGGACTAAATTACAGAAAAAATGTAACTGGTTTTTGTGGGAGGCAGGCCTTATGTCCTTGAAGTGACAAAGATATAACTTGATCAAAGTAGGCATAAATGCCCACGTTGTCTTGAATCAGGAGGTCTGTATAGGGGCCTGTGCAAAGGAGCATGTCCAGGGATTTTTACATACATGTATTTCAGCCAGATCACTATAAGCTGCTTTCTACTGAAGGAATTCCTATGGGGAAAGAACTGCTTTAAGGAGTGAGTAGCAATCATAATAAGTCTGAAGGTGAGTGGCCCACGGTAAAATAACATGTTCAAAATATGGAGAATCCATATCCGACTCCTGAGCCGCTTTGCGAATGAGAGCCAGGTCAGTGAGGGAAGTCAGGTCAGTGAGGGAAGTGGGACTCCAGGGCCTAACTGCTGCATCTGGTCTTACATGAACAGGGAAAGTTGAAAGAGGCAGTGGGGTGGTAGGACGTGTGGAGCAGGCAGAGTGGTTGGTAGGATGTGCCCAGGGCAGGGTGGGTGGGGCGAGTGAGGCTCTGTCCAAGGGCTAATTATCTGGTTGTCACAGCCAGGCACATTTCCATCATCGCCAGTGCACCACAGCAACCAGCTCTGGGATGGCTAGGAAAGGCCTGGTTGGGGAAGGTGGCTGGGGGAGGGGGGATAATTGAGAAAGAGATGGGTGCTGCTTCACCCTCAGCAGTGGGAATTTTTCTTCTTTATATGACAAGCATGAGACTAGTGAGGTCAATTTTTGTTCCTCTTTATAACCTTCATTATAGGTATTAATTACGCCCTCAAGTAATGAACCTTTAAGACTGGCAATTATAGCAAAGAGAATAGGGAAAAAATGAGACAGGAGGCGTGTATGCCTAACAAATTTCACTCTTCCTCGAGAGAAAGAGAACGTGGGACCAAATAGAGGCATCCCAAACATTTTCAGGTCTAATCCATGGGGCTAGGTCAAAGGTTTTGTTCCAAAAAGTGTTAAAATCTTTTTGTTTTACTTTCAAGCAGTGTTGTAAAAGCAGGGCTCTAATTGCTTGAATCTGTGGCATTTACTGGTGAGAGGAGAAACTATTCATCATGGCCAAATGATGGCTAATGAAGTAAAAACTCAAGGCCACTATAATAAGAACACAAGCCAAAATGGCCAATACCGGTGCCCAAAGAGACATGTATCCAGAGTGTTGGGAACCCAGCTACCCCTCGACCTACTGGGAGACTTCCACGGATTTCCTCTCCAACTTTGGGAGCTCCCTGGGCTGAACCCACCAAAAAACTATCCAGAAGGTTTTAGCCAGTTTTTTTTTTAAAGTCAGGTAGGGTCAATTAACATATGAAAGGTCCTTGCTCTATAACTGCCTCTCCTCTCCAGGAGAGGTGGGGCTTTTAAATTGAGCTGGGGCAGTTTTAAATAAATCGGAAGAGTTAAGACACAGCCTATACTGTGTCTCTTCCATAAAGGCTTAGCTGGATAGCTTTGCCTGGGTTCTGAAATCAGGAGGTTTCAGTCTTCATGTGATTTCGCCACCTGGGTTCTGAAATCAGGAAGTTTCAGTGATTTCGCCAGGGGTGAACCAAGAAAGGGAGGGGCCAACACGGGTCTCAGGAACTGTGAGGGCATGTGTGCATCCTTCGGGGTAGGGAGAACAAAAAAGGAGGGGATCCTTGCACATCCACAAGGATCTAATCACATGCAAAACCTAAGCAAACAGGGGTCTACTCACTGAGGGGGTCAGTGTCCCTAGTTCAGGGCCCCAGTTATAGTTGTTTCCGTTACTGTTGTATCTCACCACTTGGGGCCAGCCTGAGTGGACTTTGGAGGGCCAGCCCGAGGGGTTGGAGGTAAGTAGACACAGAGTCAAGCCACAGACTCTGGGAGTTGGGCGGGAAGCAGCCCACATGCGTGGCATTGCAAACTTGTTTATTGAATAGGTACACAAGCATTTATAGATCTGGATAGGCAATGACCTTATGGGGTGGGGTCCCAAATACAGCCAATAGTAAGTTTGTCTCCAGGTAGGCAGGGACTTTCCAGATACTGGTCTCACAACTACCCAGAGAAGAATTCCACATTCACA
Source organism: Eospalax fontanierii (assembly GCA_035773235.1). Taxonomy (NCBI): domain Eukaryota; kingdom Metazoa; phylum Chordata; class Mammalia; order Rodentia; family Spalacidae; genus Eospalax; species Eospalax fontanierii. The sequence continues at coordinate 946,324 of CM069554.1, read as the reverse complement.
GGAACCATTCCTCTATTCCTCCTAGCAGGTGGCCTGGCTAGGCCCACCTTACATTATGCCCAACATTGGCCTACTTGTAAACCTGCATGTTTGTGATCCAGAAGACTACAGTGCTAATGATAGGGGTACTCAGAAGGAAAAACACAGTAGCTCATTAAAGAACAAATTATTCTGCCTGTCTGCATAGCATGGCTTGGGGTGAACCTGCCTTCCTACAGGTGGCTCTGTGGCCAGGTGATTGACCTGGTCAGACTGGACAGTAGGTCTCCACTCAAGCCAGAAATTCTGGTGCAACAGCTTCAAAAACAAGTACAGGGCCAATTATTTCTAATAATGCAACAGTAGGAAACACTCAGACATTTCAAAAGGTCACCAACCACAAGTTTTGGTACAAAATTATTTAATAATAAAGTTGATGAGGTTTTATGTTTGGTTATTTTAAAGACTTTGTCCCTGAAAGGTTACCTTTTCTGAAATGGACAGTTCTAAACACAGTTAAGCAAGTGCACCATTAAATTCACTCAGGGCTTATATGTGTGTGTGTATGTTTGTGTGTGTATATGTATGTGTGTATGTAGGTGTGTATGTATCTGTATGTTTGTGTTTTTATGTTTGTGTATCTATGTGTATGTTTCTTTGTGTTTGTGTGTGTGTATATTTGTGTGCATATTTATAAATGTATCTATGTATAAGAGACAAGCCGTTGACTGTGGAAGTGGCAGAGCAGTGTCTCCATCTCTACAGTCCTGACTTATGATCATGGTCCCTTTGCCTCTTAATATGCTCCTCCACATGGAACACTGTGTTGTATTTCTCAACTTGAAAATAGTAGCCCAAAGAGTTTCATATAAGAACTCTCCAGAAAACAAAGCCAGGTATAAAAGCCAGCTGACACACATGACTCAAAGAAACCCAGTTGCTCAGAAGCGCCCATAAGCAAATCAGAAACACAGCCTGAGGTGCACCTAATTGTAAAGACACTCACCAGATCCCACTCAGGCCAACACTTGCTTTTCTGGTTTACCAAGAAGAGGTTAAATGTGGCTGAGGTTGAGTGAAGTAAGAAGACAGGAAACTGACCCTGGAGTAATGTGACTCCTGCACATCCATCCTCTCCACTCAGGGTTAACATGTTACTGTCAGCAGACACCCCAGAATATGCCTTTTCCTAATCTCAGTCCCCACACTGTCTCCAGACTTACGTGTCAAGCCTTACCCCAATAAGCGAGGTTCAGCCTCCAGTTTTCAACAAGATGATTAAAGGGACAAGGACCATAGAGGAAAGTAGAAAATGCCGATTTATTCCACAGAGCCACATGAGAAAGATGGACAAAGAGATCCAGTACTTGCCCATCCCCCGCCACAAAGTCCATCTTCCAGTTCCTGACATGGGGATAGGGTTTAAGTATTAAATAGGAGATACACGGAGTAATGTGAATTCAGGAGTATTAAACCATGTAATACATATGTAAATGACATGTAAATAGGCAACATTGTGTTTACAAAACTGAAACCTGAAACAGTCACTTGAAGTTAAATTGTTAAGTTCAAAACTAAGACATGATCAGAGAGGGGAATTACAGTTAAATGCTATTATGCATTTTTTCTTGTTAGAATACTCCTCATGCACAGATTTTCAAGGCAACAGCTAAGATTCATGGTGTTTCTAATCTTGTTCTTGTTTGTATATGTATTGAAAGAGTAAATATATATATATATATATATATATATATATATATATATATATATATATTAAGTACACTTTACTAGGTTATAAGTATTTATCTTCTCTTAATTTAAAGGACAAAACTAGCTTCAATAATTTGGTAAAGAAATCCAGAGAAGACATTCTATAAAGACAATGGCTTTTGGTACAGTTTATTTTCTAATTAGTTTATTTTTCATTAATGCAAAGAATGGAAGAATTTTAATGGCATAAAAATCCTTGAGAACCATATGTGCAGCCAGTTATAACAGGGTAAATATTTTTGTCCTATTAATTTTCTACTCAACAGTAACTTCCTTACAGCTCCTTTCATGGCCTCATTGCTCAAACTGTAGATAACTGGGTTCAATATTGGGGTATTAGTGTGTAAAAGATGTGAACATGAAAAACAAGAAAACACAGAGGTGGAGCAGGCAGGTGGAGAAGACCTTAGACTGACCTTCAGCAGAGGGCATCCTGAGCACTGTGCAGAATATGTGGATATAGGAGAGGGTGATGGTAATGAAACAGACAAATGCCACAGTAGCTAAGACAACAACCACTGCAATCACTCCAAGATAATCATTGGAGCAGGAGAGCTTGAGAAACTGGGGACATCACAGAATACCTAGTGATTATTTTAGTCCTGCAGAACCTGATAGAGAATATGGTTGCTGTACAAATTTCCTAGTATACCTGCATTTATCCACATGGCTGTCACAGCCCACCTGCACTTTCTGGGACCCATGATGACCTCATAGTGCAGTGGGAGGCAGATGACCACATAGCAGTCGTAGGACATCACTGTGAGAATGGCAACCTCAGCACAGGCAGAGGTTGTGAAGACGAAAACCTGCACCATGCACTGGGCATAGGAAATGTATTCACTGCCAGTCAGGAAATTGTGGATAGTCTGAGGGACAGTGACAGACAGATAAGAGAAATCCAATAGGGAAAGGTGCTTCAGGAAGTAATACATTGGAGATCGGAGCTATGGGTCAAGTGTTGTGAGGGTGATGATGATGAAGTTACCTGCCAATCCCAACAGGTACATCACCAAGAAGAGCAAGGCATGTAGGATCTGCAGCTCCTGGATGTCAACACACCGCAGAACAAGGAAGCCACTCACTGTGGTTACATTTTTCGCCATTATTTTAAGAATGGATATTGTGTAAAGTGCTGGAATATAGAAGTATGAGCTGGAGTAAAATTTTCCAAATTCTCAAGGATTTTTATGCCATTAAAATTCTTCCATTCTTTGCATTAATGAAAAATTTTACTCTACTCCAGAAATTTTCCAATCATCAAGCATTGCTTACTTTATCAATTAACTTTTGATATCATGTAATTTGCCTCCTATTCCTTTGATGTTGAAGTTTGGAGGACAAAGCTTATGTGAGTGGTCCTCAGGTTTATTGGAAAACCATTTTTTACAGGAGGGTGAGTGGGTGGCCAAGTAACTGGTGGTGACAGAAGTGAAACATGTTTTGCTCCATAAAAACCACTATTCCTCTTCATAGGCAAACCCCATTGCATTGTTTTAGAGCTGTCAACATCAATACAATGAGTTTGGGTTACAGTATTTCTGTCACTCCATAAGCGACATTTGTATAGTCTGTTGTCCTTCAGTGGCTCATGAATGACCATTACAGAATGTGCAGTTTTGAACGTGAACCTTGGTCCCCTATGGACAGATTATATCGGATGCCCTCTTACCAAATGTGTGGGCATGATAGTGAGATTTTCTTCTATGATGGAGCCTATGATCATAATCAGTCATGCCACTGACTGTCCAACTACTCTTGGACTTAATGGACTTGTGATGGAAAGCAAAGTAAAATAGATTGCTGTGAAAAAATTCTTAAATATCTCTGAGATTAGTTGTCCAGTATTTTTGCCTTCAAGATGATGTCATATCTAGAAATTTCTTTTTGTGATAAATTTACTTTTATCTTATGAGAATCAGTGTTTTGACTGCATGTAAGCATTTCTTTTGTGCAGTGGATGCCCTGGAAGTGGAGTTATGGGCCGTTGTTTGCTGCCTGTTGGCACTGGGGACTGAATCCACATCTTCTGTGGGTACAGCTGTTGCTCTTACCTACTGAGTTCTCTCCCCAGACAACTGATGGCTGTTACGTGTTCTCTAGGAACTGAACCCAAGTTCTCTTCAAGAACAACCAGTGATCTTAATTACTGAGGCCTCTATGCAACCCCAATAAAATTTTTAAATAAAATCTTGAATATTTCACCAAAATCATGTCAACTTATATTTATAAGTATCAAATACTGTGAAAAATTCAAATATTTGTTTCCTTTTTTAAGAATTTGAATGTGTCTGTGCATGTGCATGTGGGTCCACTTTATAGAGAGACTGCAAGTATCCTGTCTCCTGAAACTGTAGTTATAATGAAAATGTCAGTTCTAAAAGCGCCATGGTGTCTTGTGCTGTTTCCAGCAAAACTTCCTCAAGCTATTGCCAACATGAGGATTTGTCAAAATGTATTTTTTGTGATTTAAAAGCAGATGGTCTGTTTCATCACGTAAAGCATCAGCATCAGAGTGCATATATATGGATCCTGGTTCTATCATTTAGTCTTTTTGAAGCGGCTACATAGTTTCTTCATGTTACTCCATGGTTGATTTCTATTACAAAAACAGTGTTAAAAATTAATAGAAAGTGTTCGTCAGAATGATTAAAAATTACAAGGCACTTCAGTGTTGCAATCAGTAGTGTAAGGCTTTTTAAAAATAGACTCTTTTTTGTTATAATGTCAGTTTAGTACAAAAACTATTCATTGGAAAACCAGTATTAAGTTCTCCTCTGTCCTGTGGCTATCTAGTCCCAAATAACAAAGTTTGATATTAATGTCACATAGGCTCCATCGTAGCAACCAGAACCTAAATTCAGTTAAAAGGAAGGTGGTTACTTCCATTGTATTTGAGCAACCATTGAACCAGTGGGCATATCTTGCCAGTTGTTTTTGTAATTCATAGGATTCACATGTGATTAAGGTTGATGACTCTGGTTTCCTTCCATTAGTATGCATGGCACTTTTCAGCACCATGAACATTCTCCAGTATAGAGAAGACTCTGAGGTCAAAAGCAGCTTGATTTCTCCTTGTTTTCTGTACAGCTCATGTGTGCTGTATCTTCAGCAAAATCATTGTACTGTCAAGTACTCATGAGCAACCAAGAATAGGGGCAATGAGTAGTATTTTTTGAGGGCCTATGGGATCCCTAGTCAAGAATTTCTAGAGAGGGAGACTATGCCTGGTGCCCAACATGGATGGATAGAGACCAACAAAGGTGATCAAACAAGAGATATTCCAGGATGCTCTGGAGAAGATGAGTGCTCTCCACAGGGGATATTGACTTCTGCCCTGCCATCCCACTCTGAGGACAGGCATGGTGTCTTTCTAACTTCCTTATTTTTCCTTTGGTCTGAGCTCTCGTAAAGGACTGGTTATATCATGGAGTAAATGAAGCTTTCTGACCAGGGCTATTCCCTGGTGTTAGCCATATGCCCACATGTCCTCTTACCAAAGCCCAACTGCCCAATTGTGTGTGGGCCACGACCTTCTATCTTACTCTCTCCAATCAGAAACCTGGTAACACAACGACCAGTTAAAAGCTCTTAGAGTGGTCGCCAGTCTCTTAAACTTGCAGTGAGGTTTGCGTGTGTATACAATACTGAATCCCCTGGGACCTTTCCATGGACCTGGGAATGTTCTTCCTGTATTACACATTTCTCTCCTCTTTTCCTTTTCTATCATGGGCAATGCACCAGCTCCACCAAGCTGATTCGGCGGGTGAGGGAGTGAGAGCTTGTTATGCCTCAGAGCATGTTAAAGCTATAAATACCTTGCCTCTAAGAGTTAAAAAAATGTGTTTAAAAGACATTTTGTTCCTTCAGCATTTTCTCTACCATGGTTCCCTACACGGGTATAGAAATGAAGAGTTAGGCGCACATGAGATTCAAACCTCAGTCACCTGTAAACACACACACACACACACACACACACACACACACACACACACACAAACATATGAATGGATAGCCTAAAGTTTTTATGTCTGTTTTTGGTTCCTGTCTTGGATCATGTTTCTGTGACTAGGCAACAATCCAGCTTGTGTTACTTGTCTGTGCCTGTTTTGTTTTCATTTTCATGCTAAGTGTCCTAAATGTTGTGGCCACCTATTTCATGTGCTAGTGTGAGTCTGAGAATGTCAGAACTTTGGAATGTATGCTAAATTTTATGCTTTCAGGAGGCGAGCTGGGGGTTTTGATTTTTGAGTTAAGGCCCGGACTTTGCACCCTATACCTTTTAGATCTACTGTGTTATCTGAAAATGTAAATACCTACCTACAGAAGAAAAAAAAAGCTTTTTAACGTTATTTTTTTTCCTTAAACTTTTTGTCCACAATGGTTCTCTTCATGGATGGGGGAAAAGAGTGGTTACAGGGCCTGAACTTTGGACCTCAGTCACCATGGTCCCAAGACAGTTGCCTTTCTACCTATATTTAAGAATTTTAAGTTTTCATGAACAAGAGACTCATACATCATGCTGTATATAATATTTAACTGGGTGTGTTTTAAAAGGGAAAATGAGGTTTCTATTATATACCATGTGCTTTAGAGCATTAGCCCATGTGATCTCCCTCTAGGAACAGATACTCAACTGACCTTAAGAGTAAAATTAAGTTGTTTTACTTGGGCCAAATTGTATGATCTTAAACACCCAAAAGGAAAATATAACCAAAAAAATTAAAGTGATTATTATGTTTCTTTGAAAGTACAGGGAATCATACTTCCCAGACATTAGGTTTAAGTAAATATAAACATCAATGGTTTTGTTCTTAACAAGAAATCCCACTCATATGTAAGTCTTCAAATCTTGGCCTACCTCAACACTGCAGTGCATACCTGCAGCCAAGAAAGGCAAGTCCACCATTGTTCTAACCCCAAATTAAATGATTTATTTCTCTTCTCTCCCTGTTTATAAGCCATTTGGGAGGGAACTTACCCTGCCTCTAGCCCCTCCAGGAAACCTACTGAGGTGCCTGAAAAGAAATCCAAAATTCAAGACTCATGTTCAGCCTTGGCAGTCAAAAAGAAAAACAAAGAAGAACAAAAAAGAAGGAAGCCTTTGAAAGTCTTTAAGCAAGAAATTTTAATGGCCTTTGAATTGGACATTTTATTTTTCCCTATACTATTTTATTTCATCTTTCAGGCACCAGTCAAGGACTTTCTTTTCTCCATAAAACTAACAGTTATGCAATTCAGGGGTCTTTTAGATAAACTCACTGAAAATGTGCCCCAGTTGCCACAAACTATGTCCCTGTTCAGCTTAAAGAAGACAAGAGTTGTAAGCACCCCAATTCCCTAATGGCAATTACTATGACCTCTTCAGAGGGTGGTGTGATGAGAGTAGGACGTAGAATTTGGCTAGGCAGTTTAGGGAAAAATAGATCCCAAAGACCAAAACTGTCTTTATGCCCTTGAGCAGTCTACTCTATATTGAAGGCCAAATATGTCCAAAGTATTTGGGAGCTTTTATCTAGTTCCTAAAAGATTTGAGGATTACCTCTTCAAAAGGAGACTGTTAGAGCACAAATAACTAACTGAGAGAATACAAATTCTCTCACTTAACTGTTGAAAGACCTTTCATAAACTCAAGAATGAACTTAAAACCCATTATGCCCCTGATTTGACAATCCCCTCATGGTCTCGCTCCTCCCTTTTCTGGGACCCTTAAATACCTCCCCATTAAATAAAAAAAACAAAGGGGGAGATGTGGGGACTGGGTCTATCATAAAAGGTATTGAGCAAAACCAAGCAACCCCGAATACCCTGAAGTGACAGTAGGAATCTGGCCTGCTCTGCCTGATGCAATAACCTCGCCCTGAGAAACCACTGTAGATACAAATCTTCTTTTCCCTCACAAAGATCACCCCAGACCAGAACCAGTTTTTTGGGTTTCATTTCCTTGTTCCTAATTTCCACATCAGCCCTACAACCTATCTGTCTTTACCTAAATACTCCACCTTTAACTTTCCCATCTTCTGTAATGCTGAGAAAGGCCTCCTTATATAAACCCCTGCTTCGGTTTCTATAACTGAACTGCCCACTGACCCAGTACCCCGTGAATTCCTCTTGCCATACTCTAAGCAACCTGAGGCCCTGTTCAATCATCCTCCATTCTCTGGGATGGCTGGAGCACAGCAGCTGTGCTGCAGATGGAAACCCACCCACAGAAGGAGGTGTGTCCTCTTTTTGTAAGGTAACTCATTATAATCTCTTTTTATAACATAAATGTAAATACTTCAGGAAACGTGCATAGTGGTAGGTTTTCAGATGGCTTTTCTAAAGGCTATTAGTGTTATTTATCCATTTCATACTCACTCTTCTGCCCTTCCCTCCTGTTACACATCCCATTGAACCCTTCCTACTGTAATATTCCACTTCCCCTCTTTCAATTGTGGATCTTGAAATAGACTTTTCATATTTTTCAGTAAACAAAGTACTCATTAATTATTATGTGTGGTGAGAATACAGTGTAATACAATGCAAAAACCTGTGTTCACATTGCTGTATGAATACTGAGTTTATAAATAACGCTCAAAGAATATTGTATTGCTAAACACTTCTTTCTTCCAGTTTGAAAATATTTCCACATACACAACATTATCTGTTTAAAATTACATTCTATCTATCTATCTATCTATAATCTATCTATTTATCTATATATCATCTATCTTTCATTTCTAGTAATGGGCACATAGAGAGATAGAAATATCTTTTAGACCAGGTACAAAAATTTTATTTGTCAGTAATGAATATTTACCCTTCAATTCCACACTTGTACTGGAAGAAAAGAAATACAACATATTTAATTAAGCAAAAAACTACATTCATGCATATGCATGTGGTGATATTAAGATAGAACCATTAACCTAAGGAAGGCAGTTAAATGTACATCTTCCTGGTCACTCCGCAGTTGCTCACACAGTTGTCATTAGAAAATGGAGCCCATTCTTTTTATTCTCTGTGTATCATGCATTCTTTTTACTTAAATACAAAAACATTTATCATTATAACATAAATTTGAAAAAGGACTGGTAGATCATAAAGCACAAGTATATTTTAACTGAATAAAATAATCAAGATTTATTTTCCTAAAAGCTTATGACACGATGTCGCCCACATATGTCCACCAATGCTGTATTTGGTGTGGCTATGTTCAGTATTTTAAGGTCTGATATTTTGGAAATGATAACTTCTTAATTGTATTTAGGGATCTGTTCACTGCCAGAGGTCTTTTTCCTTCTTTTTCATCTTCACGAGGACTTCACATTTTCAAACTTAATAATTCCTGCCACACTCTCTTTCTTTTAAAATTTTTCAGTTTCGATTTCTTTCTCTGATGTGGTCCAAAGAGACCTAGAAGGTTTTTCTACTCTGTCTGCACTAATTCAGTGTTTGGTTCCTCCATCAAAAGGCTCCGTGAAAGCAGAATTTTCATGTATTGTTACTTCTACCTGACTCACACTCATGGCTTTACTTGAAATCATGAAGGAAACTTTCCAATGTATTGACCCTCCCCTTCCTAGACTGGACACTGGTCTGAGTCACACTGATAAGGTCTCTATGACCTCTCTGAAAAAGAGGACAGTTGACTCATCAAAACTACAGGTCATTTCAGGATTTCTTGAAATTTTTCATAGTACACTGGGACTTAATCAACCTTACAGTGCAAGGAACAAAAGTGTCCTTTAAGTTTCTTTTGACCTGATTAGTATGAACTTTTAAGTGTGGTTATTAACCATACAAGAAGGTCAGTTGCACCAGTCTGGTACCTCTAATTACTGTGTAATATATGCATAAAGTTTGAACAAAACTCAAATATAACGTTGACTGGAAGAGATTTAATAACACATGTTACGTAAGTACAGCCCAGAATAGGGATTTAAAACAAATATTTTTAGGTCTATCTCTAATGAAGGCTGTTGTAATATGTAATAATAAGTCTCATTTCTTTACAGCCCCCTGGATTACCCTGGATTACAGAAGAAAAGGACGGGTCATATCACATACCTGTAGGTAGTCAATAAACAGATCATGATTCAGAACAAGTTCACCGAATGATACTGTTTCCTTCTGGAACTCAGGATAAAGGAGGTAAAATTTGGTTTCTCTTAAGCCAAATTATATTGTTCCAAAAGTAACAGTTATATAATACACAGAAACATAAACTTCTTTCAGTAGCTATAGGTAACCCCAAACTTGTGTGCATCCATTTAATCCAAATCTGTAATTGACTGTTCAGTACAAGTCAGAGGAGTGGACTGAAAAATAGCAAGAACTCTATATCTCTATAACCCATCTTAGACATTTAATGCACTTGCTTAAACATTTTCATTATCTCTACTATTCTGGAATATCAAGGCATCTTAATTTTTATATGTAAATCTTTCATATTCGAATATACCTATTTTATATTGTTTTACAAAACGTTTAACCTTAATAAGCAATTAAGTTTTTCATATATAGAGAGAGAAAGAGAGAGAGAGAGACGTTGTCTAATAAATTTTAAGATATTTAGGTTTCCCATGTTTAAAACGCCATTGAATGCATCTTCAAAATATCAATAGTCATAAATCTGCACATGTATATTTTAATTGGGCATGCCAAAACAGAATAAAAATGAAACTAATAATTTTATGCACACTAAAAGAATGAAAAGAAAAACTGAAGGAGCCACTTTGTTTAGACAGAAGCAACATATGAACACAATTACAGTAACACACATGACAGTATTAGATGAGATCTCAATATATGAGAAAACTTAAAAATAAGCATAACATAATTGCATGTAATCTCAAACAACATATGAAAACAATTCCATAGACATATATGACATAATTGCATGAAATCTCAAACAAAACAAGGAAAACAATTTTCATAGACATTTATGACATAATTATATGTAAACTAGGTATGACTAAAAACAATAATCAAGGAGTTTGATTAGGATTGTCTTTTACAAGTAGGCACTCATCTTTTAAATCTACATGGAAGGAGAACTCTTCCTCCATAACCTCCTAGTAACTATGGGGCATTTCTCCCTCATCTTCTGGATTCAAGTAGCCTCCATCTGAAATTGGGAATTCTTCCCTATCATGGTCTGATATCAAACCACTCTATTTCACAAGTTTTTAATTTGGAGGCATTTATCTTAATGCCATAATCTCCAGCATAGCTGCATAGCCTAGTTACTTCCATTAAATTTCTGTTCTACTAAGATGGGCTCAACACCTTGGAATTACATCAAGGTTCAATGTAGTCCCCTTTCCTGCCTGATTCGTGTTTTACTTAAATGTGGCCTGCACCTCAGAATCACACTGAAGTTTAATGGTTGTTTCCCTTTCGTATCTGATTGGAGGCTAGTGACATCATGGAATCTCATTGAGACTTTGTATGAAGTCTCCCGCAAGGGATCAGCCTGAGCTAGTTTCAACCATCCCACTCTAGGCGGCGGTATGGGGAGACTTACCTTGAAATACACTCTGGTTTTCTGTCTCCCTTCACCTGGTGTGAGGTTCTAGTTTGGGGCTATGCATCCCTATTTGATCATCTGGAAGGAAACCTCTAGGAAGATAATCTTTGAGGGTGCAAACTTCTCTCTTCCAGGGGTCATGGGACCTGCAGATTCCAGTAACACCAAAGTACACTGTATGAACTAATCAAGTTACAGTTGTTCTTATACATACTGTCAATGACCAGAGGTGAATATGCACAAAATTCTATTTCTAGATGCCTCCTGTTGCATAAATTTTCTTATGGCGGGACCTGGCATTCAGCCTCACCCCACCCTCCGGGTCTGAAATGACTGAACGAATAGAGAATGTTCTTTAGAGCAATTGACTTATTCCGGGTGACCCATTTTAAGTCGTTTTATCACCTGCCAGTCTAAAGCAGCCAGAGACGTGTCACGCAAGTCTCTTTGTCTGGGGTGCAGAGCCCTTTGTCTGTCCATTCGCAGCCAGCATTTCACTTCCACTCACATGATCCTTAGGACTGCAGAAACTTGGAACACTGCCTCCTGGGCCTCAGCCTTCTGCGTGAGCCCGGGATTTGGGCACTTTTACTCCTGAGTGGCTTTGAGTAATCCCTGCACCTTTCTCCAGCTCGCTGCCATGTTTTCTCCCCTTTCTCACCACCTTCCTGCCCTCTTTTTGTCAGAGGGTGGGTCTTGCCTAGAATGAACCAATAGAAAAAAAAACCCTCAGAGAGAACCCCGTATTTGCCATACACCCCCACTGATTTCTTTTACCAAAATGATGACAACACATGTAACCACACTGAGCAGCTTCTGCCTCCAGTTCTGTTCTCTGACACTTGGGAGACGCAGATGGTATATGCTTTGCTCTTCTTGATGTACCTATTGGGCTTGGCAGATAACTTCATCATCATCACCATCACAACACTGGACCCACAGCTCCAATCTCCAATGTATTACTTCTTGAATAACCTTTCCCTGCTTGACCTCTCCTCCCTGACTGTCACCATCCGCCAGTCTGTCCACAATTCCCTGACTGACAGTGAATATATTTCCTATGCTCAGTGTGTGATGCACATTTTCTTTTTCATATTTTTGGCCTGAGCTGAGGTGGCTACTCTCACACTGATTTCCTATGACCTGTTGCCATCTGCCTCCTACTGCACTATGAGGTCATCATGGGTCCCAAAAAGTGCAGGTGGGCTGTGACAGGTGTGTGGATAAGTGGAGGCATCTCAGGAACCTTGTACACAGCAACCACATTCTCTATTAGGTTCTGCAAGGCCAAAACAATCCACCAGTTCTTCTGTGATGTCCCCCAGTTGCTCAAGATCTCCAGTTCCAATGATTACCTTGGTATGTTTGGAGTGGCTGATTTCTTATGTTCTTTGATATTTGCCTGTTTCATTGCAATTGCCCTCTCCTATGTCCAGATAGTCTCCACAATGCTCAGGATGCCTTCTTCTGAAGGTGGGTCTAAGGTTTTCTCCACGGACCTGTCCTACCTCTGTATGTTCTCATTTTATGTCTCCAGTGGAATCTTTGCATATCTCAAGGCAACTTTAGACTCTCCAACTGCTCTAGTCTTCATGCTTTCTATCTTTTTCACAATATTATCCTGTATTGTGGATAAACATTCTCTATGAGTCTTTTTTTTTTTTTTTTACTATTGGTTGATTCAGCGGCAAATTCCACCCTCTGACCACTAAGGGGACTGGAAAGTGGGGAGATAGGAGAGGAAATATGGCAACGAGTCCCAGTGAAGGGCATGAAGAATACTCAAAGCCACAAGGAAGGAAAAGTTTCATGGACCCAGGCCTACACAGAAGGAAAAGACTGAGGAGGCAGAGTTCCAAGTCCACATAGCCCTAAGAGTCATGTGAATGGAAATGAAATTCCGGCTGGGAATAGAAGATGAGCACTGCGATGCAATGACTCTGTAGTGGACCTTGCCAAAGAAAAGGCATTTGGTGGCAGGTAAACAATAACTTGTGAGTTGCCCTAAATAAATCTATCTCTCTAAATGGAAGAACAGTTCCCATTTTGTCCAGTCAGATTAACTAGACCCCTCCAACTAAGGAATGAAAAATAACTTTAATGAGACAATTGGTGCTGTGAGCAGAATCTGACTGGCACAAATGGAAGAATAGCTCAGGCATTAAGAGCACTAGCTGTGCTTGCAGCAGAACCGCAAGGGGAAATGCAGAAATGGCATTCTGGCATGGCTATTTCAGTTGTTCCTTAAGTGGCTACGTAAGATAAATTTGTCAGAGCCAGCAATGTCTGGGAAAGAAATCCCAGGATGGAAGCCCACTTGTGGCTGGCATGGGGTGGCCCATTTACTGAGCCACTAGGCCTCACCACAGGATTACAGTGATACTCTGAAAACAGCAGAAGGTCTGAAGCAGATCTGAAAACTCTGCTAGATGCAAAAAAGCCCAGGCTCCAGCAGGTGGCTGAGGCAGCATGGTCTCTGCTATGTGTGATAAAAAGTAAACTTATCTCAAATAGAGATTATATCCCCAGCTGAAGAGGTATAAGAGCAATTAAAATGTGAGAGGGAAATAAGACTGGCTTCTAGTTCATTAGCTGACCTCACTAATAAATTAAATAAAAATAATAAAAAAAGCACAGAGTATATCATCTGAGAACCCACAATAGAAAACAACAATGAACAGGAAGGAAGCACCAGAGACAAAGCTAAAATGCCTCCCAGTTTCGGCTGTAACACAAAAATGAAAATCTAAATGTCAACATACTGATTGAGGCCTTAAGAAACCTAAGCATTTAGTGAATAAAGGGCTTTCAGCCCTACAGCTGTTGGAATAGGGAGGGCATTCAAACAAGCTGCCAAAGAGCCTGTCATCACCTGATTCCTGAGAATATGGGACAGAGGAGCAGACGATATGAACCTTAATTCTGCAGTGGCAGGACAGCTGAGCTACATATCCGCTCTTCCCTCTTTAAGATTTAAGCCGCATATCCTGGTACAATACTTGGAAAGCAGTCACTGATGAACTGGCTTGTGCACAGCACTGGAGACACTTGGTCATCATCAGCGGTGATTCTCATGGATTTCAGGAGCTGGAGTATGACACAAGAAGGACAGGTGCTGTTAAGAGAACTGGGTATAAGGAAAGCAATATGTGGTAACCTGTTCACTGGCCCAGATAGGACTGTGTTAACTAGAGATGTAATGAGGGTCTTCATTGAACAAAGACCTTGACATTGGTATGAAGGTTTAGTGTCCCTACTAAATCCCCAAGTGACCAAGAACTTTACAAGGCAGATGAGGCTTTGACAGATTTAAACAACCTGGATAAGCATGTAAAGTATGTCTGTAGAAGAACAGAACAGCGTAAAAGATGTGTAAGGAAGGGAAAACAGAAAAGGAGGTCTACTTGTGTTACTCATAGACAAATGTGGAGAGACTTGTGTTTAGTCCAAGTTCTTAAAGAAAAGATTGATAAAAAGCCAAATTCTGTGCTAATGCACTTCTGGGAGGTCTTAAACCCTGAGAAATATTTCACAAAAACCACAAAGAGGATAAAGATTTTCCTAGAGTTGGATACTAATCGCCCCCAAAGTAAACAGGATACATTTCTCCCCCGTGACTGGCTCTTTGAGCGGTGGAGACAGTTTGCCTAGCCAGGGCCCCTCCCAACAGCCATGTGTGGTCAAGGGAGAGGACACATGTGTGGCTGGGACCAGGAATCAGATCCAGAATTTACCTGGCCCTGAGAAATAACAGGTGCAACAGAGGCAAGAGAGGCCTTATTCCTCCTTGTTCCTATGTAGGACCAAGCAGTTTGTGCCAGCCCCAACGAGGTTAACAAGAATAAAGGAATGCATCGAGGCTCCATGTGATAACTCTTGGATACTAAATGGGTTCCTGACAATAACTAAGGACAGCAAAGCACTGGCTAATTTTCCATGCTATGTCAGACCTTGTGTGTGTATAATATAGTGTTAACTTCTGAGTGATTTACAGATGTGAATCCCACTTGAGATATGTCAGGTACACCTAAAGAAACAAGAATGGAATGTAACTTGTACAGAATATAAGGGTGTGAATATACAGAATACAGAATATAAGCTATATACAGAATATATAGATGTAAAATTCTGGGGGCTCTATGGGCCTAGGCTTATAGATGCCAAGGAGTAAAGAATACTTTATATAATTCTTAACGATCAATTTCAGTGTCAGGCATGGGTCGACCTCCCTATGAGCTGTTGGCCAAGGGAGGCTTGGAAGGCCCCTTCTACTGAAACAAAAGGCAATTGCCACATTATAATGCTGTTTGCACACTGAAAGTGAACAGTAAAGCCCTATTACTGAAGATGTGACATGGCTTGTGCATGGAAAATGAGATCTAGCTGGAACCGAGCTGAAGACTTCCTATGAATGGATGGCTTGCCTTCATAGTGCTAGAGGGCACTATGCAGACCGCCATGGGAGAATGGTCCTGAAAAGCTCTTCTTAATGACAGATCTTGTTTACTTCACTGTCAGATGTCTACAGCTGTAATAGAGGCTCGTCTGGTATGTGCATCCTCAGCACATTTATAAGTGGATTCAAGGGACAAAAAAAGAAAAAAAAAGAAGAAAAAGGTTGACTCCTGACTCACAATGCCATTGAAGGAAGTTATAGGCCTCACTAGAGACACTATTGTGTTTGTTTGTGAGGTGAATATAATACATCCACTTAGATACTGTCTAAAAAGTTGTGTTTGTGATAGTTTATGTGGATGTTACTGTTTCCTTTATGACGAATGTTGTGCTGTTAGGTTTTGTTTGTTTTCCAGAGAGAAAGGGTGGAATGTATTGTGGATACATGTTTCTCTCTGAAGTTTTGTTTTGTTTTGTTTTGTTTACTATTGGTTTATTCAGCAGCAAGTCAAGCACTCTTACCAATAAGGGGGCAGGAAGGCAGGGAGAGGGGAGAGGAAACATGGTTTTAAGTCCCAGTGAGGAGCATGGACAATACTCAGAGCCATGCAGGAGGAAAAGTGCCATGGCCCTAGGCCCACATGGAAGTCATGACTCAGGAGACAGCGTTCCAAGTCCCCACAGTCCTAAGAACTGTGTGAGCGGAAGCAAAATTCAGGCTGGAATTGGGATAGGATCCCTGTGCTGCCGTGGCACTGTGCTGGACCTTGCCAAAGAAAAGACAGCTGGTGGCGGCTTAACAATAACATTGTAAGTCACCCTAAATATATCAGTCTCTCTAAATGGAAGATCAATTTCCATTTTATCCAGCCTGATTAACCAGACCCTGCCCATTAAGGAGTGGGAAATAAATTTCAGGAGACATACCCCCACCCATCAACGCTGAGAAATGTGGCCATGGAAACAGTTGTCAGTTACTGTTAGATTCCCTGGAGGAAAATTAATTAAATCTTTTTCATAGCTGGTAACATTATGAAGAATGCATTTTTATTAAATCAAGTGTCAATATATCAATATACAGTAATCTCTTTTCTGTACACTGTACTCATGATCATTGTCATTACAGAAACTCCTCCTCTGAATTCCCTAACTCGGGCATTGACAGCATTCTTATTCTTTAATGTTTTAGAAAAATATACACTAAAAGCCTTGTAATACAGGTCCAGTTCTTCCAAATGCTCACAGTTCCCACACAGGGACACATAAGTCGGTACATTAAGAATAAAGGCACACTTAGAACCTGTCCATGTGCAATCTTACAGCAATAATAAATGATGGCACTTTCTAGTCAATATTCACTTCAACAAACAATCAATATTTATGTCAGTCACTTAATTTCAAATTACCATTTCAATTATGGTGTCTGTCCATGCAGATTTTATGTATTTCAGGAAGTTCCTTTGCCATTACTTTGTATGCTTACAGTTATGGTGCAATCACTCTATACACTGCCCATTTTTTCAAATTAATCCACAAAAAGTTTTCAACTTTCAGCTATTTAATTATATTTAATTATTTTATATTTTATGACATGGATAAAATTGAAGTCATATTCTTGATTGTTTTAAAGAATGATGCCTTTGAATCAAATAGCACAAAATTTAAACCGTCTCTTCACTTTGTACACATTATTTTACAATACACTAAAGCATTGGATATCACGAGTGCTTGCTGGTCTCTATGATGTATCTAGTTCTTTATTATTTCATTACTAAAAGTAGAGTGAGTATGCCTGTGTTCTTAGTGCATAGGGAATGGAAGGAACTTTCCTTATATGTAGAATAGAATGATGCCTTTGAATCAAATAGCACAAAATTTGAACCGTCTCTTCACTTTGTACAAATTATATTACAATACACTATGAGATGATTTCTCATAGACACCTTATTGTACAAGTTGGGCCTGTGCCACATGCTTTATTCTAGCATATGTGGAGGCAGAGGAAGGTGGATTTCTTTGAATATGAGGGCAACCTGGAATATCACATGTCCTAGTCTGTCTTGGTCAATAGGCAAACCCTGTCTAATTAATACAAAAAGAAACAGTGTATCTTTCCTAATCACTGTACCTAACACAACCGTAATATAGAAACACTGTTTCTTATTTCCATTTAATAAGACATTATAATTTTTGCATTTGATTAACTTCCTGGGTCGTGTTGGTAAAACAATTCACAGTCATAGTTTTTTTTTGTTTCCAACCATTTTTACTCTATAAATTTAATATCAAGTTGATTATTAGTTCTTGTGGCAACAAATTTATGTTTTATTAAGACATTCCCTTGAATAATCTTCATTATTCTGCTGCCTAATATACTAGATATTTCAATTTACCTGTGATGGCATACAATTCTTTGGTATATTTTGATTTTTGGAGCAATGAAATACCTTAATATTATTTCTAAAATAATATTTTACTACTGTATTATTTAATAATCATACTGAATGAAAAAAATAATTTGAATTATAGCTTTGCAGTTTTGATTTTTTCTTCTATACTTGAATATTTTAATTAAATAATATATTACTGATTACCACCAAATGTGAATTGGAGGGTGTTATTCAATACATAATTTCTTTTACTGCTATGTGTGCATTTGTGTGAGAGAGAGAGAGAGAGTGAGAGAGAGAGAACAAAGGAGAGAGAGAGACAGAGAAACACACACAGAGGTGAGTCTATGCAAAAATGGATGTCCGTTGCTTTATACCCATTTTCATCTTTGTTCTTTTCAGTTGGTCTCCACCACTGAATGAGCCAAACAAGATGAACCAGGAGCTCCAGGATACACTCCTGTCTCCGACACCCACTGCCCCATGGATTCTGGGATCTCAAACTCCACCAATGCACCTGGTTTCTAGGTGTTTGGTGTTTAGTCTGCATTGCTGCACTACAGTTATGTCTTTTCTTCAGATAATCCATACTCTATACCTGTTATCATTCTTACTCTTCATCTAATTTCTTCACTTCAATCATTGAAATGAATTTTGTTTTTTTCATCCAGTGAAAAGAATGTAAAATATCATAACCTAGCAATGAAATTCCAGTGCTTCCTACATGCCCAGTACATATCCATACAAGCACATGAACACATGTGACCAAGTCTGGTGCTTGTTTATAAGCAAGTTTATCTTGTTAACAATGAAATTTTATTATTGTCATATACTCTATTTTTGACACTTCATTGAGGGTATCCCTCCTGCTCTAAATATTTATTTGGAAGAGTTTAAATTATTTCAGATTTCATGGTTTTTAAATTTTAATTTCCAAACTGGAGACAAAGAATGTTGAAAAATAAACTACAAATACAGTCTGCTATTATCTAAATTAATGGAAGTTCTCAGAAAATCCTTGCATTTCCAAACTGGATTTTCTTCTACAAGGCTGATTAGAGTGCCAGAGCCAAATTGCCATTTATCTTAGATTATCTTTAGCCCTTAAATAGCTTTTTTCTTAACCACCTCCATTTCTGACCTAACATCCTGAAACTAACAGATAAAAAAGTTTCTGTAGATAAAAATAATCTTTGTATTAGCAACCCTCCATGTCAGATGAATCGAAAAGCTAAGAATATCATCAGATAGCATCTGTGACCTGGGAATTCCTCCCACTCTGCCATGACCTGCTACACACCAATATGCTTCAAAAGTGCGTTGATTTATTATATTTCATTTTCCTCATATAAAATATTTATGAAACTGTCTCCACACTTAACATGGTATTTGAGGTAGCCTGGATTTCTGTTCTGAGAACATGTTCACTCACACTTGGGTCCATAATCAACCATCTCTTGTCACCTTTGAGGTGAAAGTCATGCTTTGGCATGGTATCTATAAATGCTATTCTTGATAATTATGTACTTGTATTAATTCTTGTGTGAATTGTATTACACTGTACTATATTGCAATATCACCACACATAAACTTATATACAGGGGTCCCTCTCCATGGTGCAGGGGTCTCACTCTAGGAAGTGATGTTGGTGTCACAGATTCAGCCTCTGAGCAGCAAGCCATTTCTTGTCATTTCTTGTTTAACAAGTTTATGTTCAGAAAGAGGAAAGGATACTACAAGCAGGTAAGCAAACAAGCAGAGAGGCTTAACAACACAATCAGAGGAGAACTGTAAGTACTATGGGAGATACTGATCACACAGGGATGTGGTAAAACTTTTGAGGTAATAATTCACCTGAGGAAGGTGATTCATGAGGCAGGCATAAGTCAAGAAGAGCAAGATGTTTTCCAACCAAAAGATGCCTTTTCTAAAAACAAAGAAGGTAATAACCTTTTAAGCCAGATAACTTTGCCAGACAGTGTTCTGCCTGACAGGAGTAATGAGATTGCTGTGTTCAGAGTCTCCTCCTTTAGCAGGAAAAGTTAACAGTAGCTTCAAAGCCCAAGGCTCAATACATTCCAAGAGAAACCATCTCAGCCTCCGACATGTATATGCATGAGTATTTTCCCTGCTTGTATATAAGTGCACCACATGCATGCCTGGTGCTTGTGAAGGACAAAAGTTATTGGATCTCCTGGCACTGAAATTCCAGATGGGTTTAGCAATCAAGTGTGGACTGTGAAACAAATATTGTCAAGAACAAGTTTTCTTAACCACTGAGTTATCTCCAGCTCTTATCATACTCAATGTGAATCACCATTTGTACCTTTTACATTTCATGAAAGTATATAAATAAATGTAAAAATATTGTTAAAGTGGAAAATAGCCCCAGAAACCTGATTGGGCTACAGTAATCAATTTCCAGGGTGTCTGTTGGAAAACATTTGGTCATGGAACTACTCCAGGGAGGGAGATTCAGCTTAACTAATACTAAATACATGAGCAGAATACCCAGTGTGCTAATGAGGTAGTGAGTTTTTCTACCTGAAATACCACCTCCCAATGCTAAGTTTTCTAATTCTTGGCCCAGAAAATGAAGTCACTAGCCCAGTTAAATAAATATGACTGATTTGGAACATCTGGGTCTGAGTGGTCCTTCCCAGGGCCCTTAGCACCAAAACCTATGATAATAAGACAATTGTATCAAAATAAAGCAACAATTTCACAAATTTACTCTATATTTTTGTTTGTTTATTCTTTTTCAGTTTATTTCTCTGTCCACCCAAGTGCTCAAGTCATCATTACTTTATTCAGTTCAAGCCCTGTAGCCAGCAAATCCAGTGAGTCTATCTCTCAACTTTATAGACCTCACAGGTGTACAAAAACCACTGGGAAAATTCTCACAATAAATTCCTGAAAACTTTCTGTTCTAAATGATGTATGTGTCTTTCATGTTTATATTATTCATCAACCTTACAATGATGTGATTCATGTAAAATACATTGCAATCAACAAAAATATATAAAAAATAGAAGACCATAGGTACATTTCATGCCCACTTTACATCCCCATCCATAACTCAGCCATTAACAGCACTGGATGGTCTTGAAGAAGACCCAGGTTGCATTCTCAACACCTATATGGTGGCTAACACCCATCCATAACCTCAGTACCAGGGACTAAGATGCTCTCTTCTGAGCTGTGTGGGCATTGCTCAACACAGGTGCACTTAAATATATGCAAAAATAGTACACTCATACACTTAAAATTTAAAAATACAAAAATTTAAATCCCTATCTATGATCAAACAAGGTTCAGGACTTTGGCACCAACTGATACAGATTCCTATCCATCCTTCATGCTTCCAGTCCTCTATCCTGTTATTCCCAGGAGACATCTTTTTATCATTATACATTATTTCCTTTTCTTCAGTTTGATGCAAATTAACACATGCACGCTGATTAGTGCCAAGTTGTTTTATAGACTTTACTGATAATGACCAGGCACCATGGTCCATGCCTATAATCCCAACAGAGTCAGGAGGATCTCTGTGACATCAAGGATAGTCGGATTTATATATTAAGGTAAAGGTCAGCAGGAGCTACAGGGAGAAACTCTCTCAAATAATACAATGCTACTACTACTACTAATACTATTGATAATGTCCCACATGACAAGGTCCTTTTGCTGCTATCCACCCATCAAAAACGTCATAGTAATTTTACTCACTCCCCACTTGATGAACAAATTGACTTGTTTCTAATAAGTTTCCCAGTAAATAGAGCTTCTATGAACCCTGACATACAATAATTTTTTGCTTCAGGAATCCTATTTTATTCATTTGTTGTTGTTGTTGTTGTTTTGTTTTGTTTATTGAAACTTTTAAAATATAATTCTGGACTTACAGGGAATCTTAAGGAAGAAAACACATTTATCCCTATCTATTTTAGCCAGAAATCTCCAAATAATATTACTTTGCAAAGATATATTCTTTCTTTTCTGTGTTAGAACCCAGAGCCTTGGACATACTGAGCCCCAAGCCTTAGTCCTTGGAGTTTAAGTTTTATTTTTCCCTACCACACACCCACTCTCCACTGGTAATTGAACTCTGGTCCTCAAGCTTATCAATACTGGATCTCTGAGCCAAAGACCAGCTCCCTTTTAAAAATTACCAGACTGATTTTTATCTCTAGAAGTTCAACTAGGAGATTTACATTTTCCATGGGACACAGGTGAAGGTTTGCTGAGGCTGTATAGAAGAGTAATAGAAAGATGATGAAAACCTCTGGGTGCCTGGGAATGGAAGCGTTACAGTGACAAAGCCTGGATGCCCAGGATCATGGGTGGATTCCAGATCATTCCTGAAAATCAGTTCTTCCAGGAATAGGTGCTAAAAATAGAAGAAACTTGTTTTGGTGTGGCAAACAATTTTCTGAGTTCACCTTTATTCCAATTTTTGTATTTTACTATATATGACAAAAGCATAATCCATGTCTGTAAGAAATTATCTTAAATGTCTGCTATTACATTCTACTACACCAGTCACTAAAATATTAAATTTACCTGAAATTTTATCAGTTATTTTGTGCTTTTTTATTTCTATAACAGTATATAATTTAACATGATTTCTGGATAATTTATTAGCCTTCTATTTTAATCAACATATTCAAGTTGAAATGAGTGTGTTAAGTGTCTTAATTTTGATTCCTGTCCCATCAACATTTTTTCATTAATTTATACATATGTAATTCTGCACAGTAATATTACATTCCTGTTACACATAATGTGATTAAATGATCATGCTTCCGTCTTTAAAGTAATCTTCTTGTCTTTTGTTACACAAGAAGTATTTTTAAGATCTTCACTTGTTTTAGTAAATTTCATGATTGTTCCTGAAAATGAATAATCATTAAAATTTATGGATATGTTAGGATATGTTATGATCTTTGAAATATGTTTACTATTTACCATAAATGCTGAAGACCCTCCTTTTTATTTAATATGTACTGTAACTGCAACAGGCTACTTTTGCATTCTGAATGTATGTTGACTCTCAATCAGTGTTTCTATTATGATCATCCTGTAGGATTTTATTCTATAATTCATTCCACTGAATTTATTTGGAGACCTAGAAGGGACAAGTTATTCTCTTGTTCTAAAAAGATTACATTTGCAGCATCACAGAAGAGTGGTTAGAAAGACTCTAAGATCCAGTAGAATTGGAAGCTACTGACAAGTGGAGACTTGATTATAAAAAGATCTCTTTTGCTCTTCTGTTAGAGGTTGTAGACTTTATACAGGGGCGATGCTTTGGGTCATTTGGATTCCTTCAATTGGTGATATTAGTTTTAATTTTTAAAACAAGAACGTTTTCTGTAGATATGTTGTACATAATATGCCCACTGTCCTTGCAGAAATCCTTACTTCTTCCTTAAGTCATTTGAATTATTTTTGCTCTTTCAATTTTATGCAAAATAAATTATAACCAAACGTTATAGGCCTAGTAGTTTATAACACACACTGGGTGTATGCACAATTGGACACGGCAACAATGTAAACTGGTACATATTTTGAAAATTCAAACCTGAGTGATGTTACATAAACAGGAATGTATCCAGATACAATTTGCTACAACTTCATACACTAAATGAAGTATATTGGCCACTATAATCAGTTTCAAATTTCTATTATAATTTTTATCTCTCTAGATAGGTTTGGTGAATTAACTTGTAAAAATGTTTCAACTTTCCTTATAATTTGTCAGTTAATTTTCAAATGTGCTGAGTCATTGAACAGTCCTGTGAAGGATGCCTGCCAGATCCCGTTGTTACATTTCATGAGGTTTTAATATTTCATGTGACAACTATTGATAGAGAGTCTCTGAGGTTCCAGGTTACAGGAAGGATTTTTTTAGAGAATTATGATGATTTTTTAGAGTAAGATTATTGCACCTTACTAATATTTTTAAGTCTTCAAGGTACCAAAACTGCAACAAGGTTTCTTTATATATTTTTATTTTTCATGTATCCATTTAAATGTACACGTATCTTTGCAGTTTTATAGAAAGGGTAATTACTTATTATAATTCTGTATTTTATAGTGTTCAAACAATTCTTCATTCCAATTTTTTAATTCCTTTTGGCATGAGTGGATACAATGTTAAAATTCTCTTTTAACAAATATAACCTTGGAAGCTGGCAAAATGGCTCACTCTGTACAAAGCTGGCTTCAAACCTCAAAGACACAAGGTGAGATCTCCCGCTCCCATGTAAAACAGTGAAAAGTCAGATATATTGGCAGGAGTAATCCCTGTATCATGAGTAGGACTCAGAAATGAGAGACTCCTGTGAGCTCTCTAGACAGAATAATTTAGGGTTGTTGAGTCAAGGTCCTGATTCTGTGAGACCCTTTGTAAAACACAGAGAGGAACGGATGAGATGTCAACCTCTGGGCTCTCTGTGTACCCTCAGGCATGTGTAGCTGCGGCATGTGTGCACACAACATCACACACACACACACACACACACGCACACACTCACACACCACTATAACTGTAAAGAACTATCATCAAATTCAGATACTAGAAAATTCATTGTTCTGTATAAAATATTATGTCATGTCTTTGAGTTACATAATAATACAATTTTTCAAGGCAATTTCTGAAACATTCTATTAGCCTGTATTTTAATTGATATTGTTATGTCAATGAATCATACATGAATATGATGTAATCTGACTACTCTCTCATAGCACCCTTTCTGATCTCCCTCCCATACTTGTTTCCAGCTTCCTTCATAGCTACCAGAACCGTTCCCAGGTTCACAACGTTTTTTTGGTTGCTATTTGTTTTTGGTTTTGTGTTTTGAGACAGTCTCTCACTCTGTAGCACTGTACAGGTTGGCCTTGAACTTGTTATGAAAACCAGGTTGGATTCAAACTCACAGAGACTTTTAACTGCTTTTGAAAGCTGGGATTAAAGAAAAGTGCCACCATGCGTGGCTAGGTTCATGGATTAATATTTTTATTTTTGTTTTTGAAAAGTATTTTTATTTTACGTGATGTAGATGCATCCATGCTGTGCATTTCCCATGGAGGTCAGAAGAATGAAACAGATCCCTGGAAATGGAGGTATAGAAGATTTTCAGCCACATATCCGTATGGGAACCAAACCCCATTCCTCTGCAAGACTAGCCAGTGCTCTTGACTGTTGAGTCATAGATTCAACCCCTCAAGACTTTAAAATGATTTTTTATGTTTTTATATTTTATGTGTATGAGTGTTTTGCCTGCATGTGTGTAAGTGTACCACATGCATGCAATGCTTATAGAGGTTCAGAAGAGGGAGGACCCTTGGAAGAGAACATTTGCTAGCCAACATCTGTGTGCTGTAAATCAAATCTATATCCTCTAGTAGGTCAGCCAGTGTTCTTAACCACAGAGGCACCTCTCGAGTTCCTGATTCATGAGCTTTCTTTTTTGACCCTTTCCATTATATTGGTCTATGCACGGCAGGGTGGTGAGATCATCATTCAGTGCCCACTGAGGTCAAGGATTTCCCAGGCCTCTGAATCTGTTGGTAGCAAGTTGATTGTACATAGGAATGTCTCCTTCAACACCCAAGGATGGATGACCAAGTGGCTCACTTCCCTGTCCCTCACTTGCTATAGACCTGCAACTCTTTAAATGTTAATGAATTTGTTGAGAATTTCATACAGTGTCAGTGTATTTAGGGTGACTGTGGAGACCATGAGGTAAAGAAGACACCCAAAGGGAGAAGATGGGAAGACTCAAGACAGGAAGGAAAAGAAAGGAAACAAGAACATATGTCACAGAAGGAAACAGAAAAGAGAAAAAGTTTAGAAAGCTTTTAAAATTAAAGCGAACTCTAACAGCATGTAGAAAGTCCAGCACAGCAGAGTGAGTCTGTGATGCAGGCATTAGGGATACAGATGCCTGAGGCTTTCTGTGAGTCAGACTCTCCAACTGGTAAACATTAATTTCAGTGAGAGGCTTTGTCTGAGAAGAAGTGAGAAGGGGGAAAGATCTCCTGTTCTCATGAAGTGGCAAAATCATTATGAAAATGGCCATGCGACCCAAAGCAATATCTAGATTCAGTGCAATGCTGATAAATATCCCCATGACATTCTTCATAGAACCAGAAGATAAATATCAAATTATATGGAATCACAAAGAGCCTCAGATAGTCAAAATGATTTTGAGAATAAAGAGCTTTGCTGGGGGAATCACCATACCATAATCAAATTGTTTTGGATAACTGTAGTTATAAAAATAGCATGATGTTTACACAGACATAGACATGATGATCAATGGAACAAAATAGGAGACCTAAACATGACTACACACAACCTCAGGCATTTGATATTTTACAGAGATGCCAAGAACACACATTGAAGGAATGAGCATCTCCAACAAATGGTGCTGGCAAAAAACTGATCTGCATTTGAAGAAGAATGAAATTAGAACTTTTCCCATCTCTTTGCATGAAAAAGTCAACTCCAAATGACTCAAAGACCTCAACCTGAAACCTGAAATTGTAAAACTGTTTATGAATGATGTTTGTAAATACGGAAACTTGACTCAGTCGCCCTTAATTAAAATACATGAGAGAATGCATAAAATCTGGCATGGGACCTATAGAGGGTGCAGATAGGAGAGGGTATTAATATAATCAAAGTGTATTGTAAGAATTGCATAAAAGTTAAATAAAAGATCTGCAAGGAGGAATTGAAAAAACAACTAAGTCATGGCTTCACTTGCTGCTCTTGAAGAGAACCTGGTTTCAATTTGCAGATCCCACATGGCAGTGAACAGTTGTCCACAACTCCAGTTCCAGGGCTCCTGATGCCTTCTTCTGACCTCCATGGCAAATGCAAAACATGGATACATTTATAAACATGCAGACAAACATTGATAGACATAAAGTACAAATTATCAATACTCAGGCATGGTGATGTATGCTCTTAATTTCAATAATCAAGAGTCAGAGGTACTCACACTGATGTGAATTTCAAGACAACCTGGATGCTATAGATAGCATGTTCCAGACCAGCTTGGACAACAGTGATATGGTGTCTCAAAAAGATAGAAAATAAGAGGAATTAAATAAATAATATATAGTTAAATAAATAAATAATAAAATAAAGTGATGAGACAGAGGAAGATAACTGATGTTGACCTCTACCTTACACATTCATAGACACCTGCACTCACACATACATAAAGGCACACACCACAACATGTATACATATATGTAAAAAGAAGAAACAAAAAAGGGAATGCAGTGAAAATCCCATTACATGTGAAAAAATTTAAAA
The DNA here is from genome assembly GCA_035773235.1 of Eospalax fontanierii. NCBI lineage: Eukaryota > Metazoa > Chordata > Mammalia > Rodentia > Spalacidae > Eospalax > Eospalax fontanierii. Next base: position 918,942 of record CM069554.1, on the reverse strand, counting down.
TTAGTGACAGAGAGTAAAGAAAATGAAATCTTAAAAATGAGATTTTGGAACAACTTTCTGATGCTTGAAAATTGGAGACTGTCAGTTACTTGTAGGGAATGGGGAATTGCCGATGTTATAGCCTGTTATTGTACTGTGTTTTTGCTGGGACTGTGTCTGTATCATTTGTCCATCTTTATCCTCTTCTACCTGCACTCAGTTTGACAAATTCTCTCACTCCTGCTAGACAGCTATATCATATCCTCCTTGTTAGTCATGTTCTATAACGTGTCCCAAATGGATTGGAAGTTTGAAGAAACCACAGCACTGATATTGGTACAGACAGAGTAGCTGGCTTCTGATTTTCTAGATTGTACCTGTGTATTAATCCCTTTTGATCAGGAATGCAGCTGTGCATATCATGAACACCTACAGTTTCAAACCCCTCTGGCTCTTCAGCTGAGAGAAACTATTAAGTTGCTTCAGAATTCATCCTACAGCTGACCTCAGAGCTACCAGACATGGTTGTTCTGGATATGCCCTGGATATGTCCTTTTCTACTAAGAACCTTTCTCTGTCTCTCTCTCCCTCTTTATTCTCGACAATTTCATAATTGGATACAATTATCTATGGTCATATCTACCTCTCATTTCCTCTTTCAATTGCCATTGTCCACACCTTGAACAAGGCAGAACCATTTTATTGGTGATGTGTCCACTGGTAGTTGCCTATGCTCCAGTGGATGATGTCAGACCCAATCACATATTGTCAGGACTAACTGGACTTAGTGTGTTATAGAAAAAAAAATAAAGACAAGTGTATTTATTCATTCCCAGCCTGAGCACAACTTCCTGCCATCTGTGCACTGAGGGTATTCAGGGTCAACATGCCTGCTTTCCACACTGTCTCTCTAGACCTACTCAACAGAGTCTGTGAAAGCCAGAGCTGAAGCACCCTGATCTCTGTTCATGGTTTGTGAACTCAGGATCCTCTTTGGCTCAATTTAAAAAATAGATTCTTGCCAGGGACCAAGTGACCTCTGTCTGACCTTCCTGCAAATGTAACATCTTATGACTCGGTGCAAAACATCCTGACACTTGTTGACACCAATTGTTTTAACCTGGAGTCACTTAAGTGCCTTTTAGAGTTTCTTATTGTCTAAACAGACAAGTTCCCCCACCTGTAGTCTCCATACACATGCCCTTGGCTCCTGGATCATCTGGCAATTTGAGTCTTAGCAACCCTAGTCCACCACACCTTGGACCCAAGGTGGTGGACCCTTGCAGCAGCAACAGAATATAAGAGCTCTGTAAAAAATAGATTTGCCAGTTTGATCAGAAAACACTGTCTTGCCAGTCCTCCGTGTTCCTCTTGTTCCTATTCATTCCAGATTTCTGAGGACTCATGGTCTGTTGATGCCCTGCTGACCGGGACAGATTCTCTTTAAAAATGCTGCTCAACCACATTCCTATGAGTCATACAGCCTTTCAAAATAGGGTTTCTCCCAACTACTGAGACAGTGCTGGAGGAATCACTGTTCTGTCAAAATCTACATACAACTTGAGGCTCTGCAGCAAAAACCATACAAGAGAAGACATGGATGGAATAGGGGCTCAGGTCCCTACAACTCGCTTGCTCTCTCTCTCTCTCTCTCTCTCTCTCTCTCTCTATATATATATATATATATATATACTATTTAAAAATACATTTCAATTAATTATTTGAGAATTTCATATAATGTATTTTGATCCTCTTAACATCCCTAAATTCTCACAAATATAACTCACCTTCCAACCCTCCCCAAACTTCCTGTCCTCCTATTTTAAGCACAGCATATCAAGTTCAGTTTGTGGTGTCATTTTGGGGGCCATCCACTGAAGTTATTATGTTTTTACATTAATGAATATAATGAATTCATGAACTGTGAAAACGCATTACCATCAATGAATTATTAGTGAGCTGTCAATAACATTTAATTGATCTTTATTTCAGCATTTCAGTAAACAGTAAGTGTGTTTTGCATTCACACATGAGGAGAGCAGAGTATTCTCTCTAGTACATAATGAGTTTCCTGTAGGGGAATGTGCTATGAAGTCAAATACTATTTATGGTGATTGTGGAGACAGTGAGGTAAAGAAGACTTTGAAAGGAGAAGAAGAGAAGAGGTGGGATTAGACAGACAGGAAGGAAAAGAAGGGAAGTAGAAAAAATGTTGTAAAAGAGAACAGAAAAAAAAGAAGACAACAAAAGTTAAAAAAGAAAAAATAGAGAAAAGCCCCAAACAGCATCCCAGTAATATAACCAACATCAAAAACAACATTTGATGAATGTAAAGAGGAGTTGGAAATAAATATAAAACCTAGGAATATGAACTCTGGTAAAATCAAAGTAGAAGGACATGTACAGGAGGTGCAGGGTACAACGGGGGAGGGGGCAAGGAAAGAAACATCAATACAAACAACATTATCTGAAAAACAAAAATCATAAAAATTTTAAACTACTATAGACTGGGGTGGATAGATGATGAAATCTTTAAGGTCCTTGCCTATAACATCCATAATTGCACTGCAAAGAGTCCAGTGCCCTCTTCTGGCCTAAGTGGGAATTGCATGCATGCCAAGCACGTACATGCAGACAAATATTTATGGACATATAGTACATATAAAAAATAGCCAGCGATGATGATACATGCCTTTATCCCAGCACTCTGGAGGCAGAGACAGGCAGATTTCTGTGAGACTGAGGGCAGCACTGGATGTCTACATAGCAAGAACCAAGTCTTCTTGGGCTACAGTGAAATTCAGTCTCAAAAAATTTGTAACTTAATTTAATATTCATCCATGATCACACCCATAAATACACAAGAACATCAACACATATCAATAAACAAATAATTAAAAATGAACAGATTGAAAATGCCATTAAGAAGTTATTTTTCATTTTAAAATATTTTATTTACTATTTTTTATTTCTGTATGTATGAGTCTTTTTCCAGCATGTGCATAAGTGCACCTGTGTTGTGCAATGCCTTCAGAGGCCAGAAGAGGGTGTTGTATTCTCTTGGATTTAGAATTACAGACTGTAGCAGGTGCTGGGAATAAGCCTGGGTTCTCAGCAAGAGCATCCAGTGTTCTTAACCGTGAGCCATCTCTCTAGCCTCACACTTTTTTAAAGACAATAGGAAGATAATATTAAAAGACAAGGTATTGTAAAAACTTTACAAAGACTTTAATACTGCAGACTGTCTTTTGTACAATTGTACACTGCTGTTCTCGCTTAACTGGACAAGGTCTCTCATCACCCTAGACTACCCACAGCATCTCTGCTGGGTTGGTAGTGGTGTAGGTGTGTGTAGCCCAAATGGATAGAGAGCTTGGGAATTAACCACAGCATTTTTGTTGGTGTGGGCAGCAGACCTGGCTTCCTACTTTCAAGGCCACACTTCTGTCTTAGTCCATCTTGCTCATCTGCAGCTGGGAAAAGTACATAAGAATTTCAGACCATCAGGATTTATAGCAGATGAGGATAGACACTGGCTCCAAAAATTTCATACAACCAACAGCCTCAGAGACAAAGAGCTCCCAGACTGCAAGGTTGTTCTCAGTAGGTGTATTCTAGGTTACTGAAAATGGGAGAAACATATCAGATTTAAAATAGAAAGCAACTCCTTAACCACACAAAGATCACCAGTTTTCTTCTGCCCTCTCAATGACTCTGTGTGAAGATTATGAAGAATAATTATTAAATGACCATAAATCATCAAGTAAGGACAGTAATGCTGTTTACCATGGTAAGGTAATGAAAAAAGACTATTGGTGTGTTTCTACAGATGACTTTAAACCACAGCAATGAGCAATTCTGTGGAAGGGGAAGAGTGACTTGTATGAAACAAAGCAACTGCTTTTTAAAGACAATACCACTAATGAGTTAATATTGGTGCTTACCTGTAATTTTCCTAGAACTAAATGCACATTCTGTGTGTGTAAGAGATACATGCTTGATCTTTTAGATTTCACTACTGAGGGCAGAATAGATAAAACAATTAGCAATAGTGTTGAAATGAACACTGATGTGGGACGGAATGGATTCTTAAACAATTTCCCTTCATTTTTTTTTTATTTTCCAGTGGCTCCCACATTTTCTAATCTCAAAATGGAGGTGACAAACGTAACCACAGTGAGTGGCTCCCTACTGCTGGGGTTATTTGATACCCAGGAGCTGCAGATCCTACATGCTTTGCTCTTCTTGGTGATGTACCTGTTGGGTTTGGCAAGTAACTTCATCATTATCACCATCACAACACAGGACCTGCAGCTCCAATCTCCAATGTATTACTTCCTGAAGCACCATTCCCTGCTCGACCTCTCCTTTCTGTCTGTCACCGTCCCCCAGGCTATTTACAATTCCCTGACTGGCAGTGGATACATTTCCTATGCCCAGTGCATGGTGCAGGTTTTCTTCTTCATGTCCTTCTGCTGGGCTGAGGTGGGCATTCTCACAGTGATGTCCTATGACTGCTACATGGCCATCTGCCTCCCACTGCACTATGAGGTCATCATGAGTCCCAGAAAGTGCAGGTGGGCTGTGACCGTTGTGTCTTTAAGCGGAGGCATTCCAGGAAGTTTGTACACAGCAACCACATTCTCTATCTGGTTCTGCAGGGCCAAAATAATCCACCAGTTCTTCTGTGATATTCCGCAATTGCTGAAGTTCTTCTGCTCCAATGATTACATTGTAGTAATGGGAGTGTCTGATTGTATTGCTGCCGTGGCATTTGTCTGTTTCATAGCCATCACCCTCTCCTATGCCCAGATATTCTCCACAGTGCTCAAAATGCCCTCTGCTGAAGGTAAGTCTAAGGACTTCTCCACCTGTCTGCCCCATCTCTGTGTGGTCTCATTTTATGTCTCCACTGAAACCTTTGCATATTTAAAGCCAACCTCAGATTCAACAACCACCCTACACATCATGGTCTCTGTTTTACACAGTACTACAGCCAACATTCTACCCTGTTATCTACAGTCTGAGGAATGAGGCCATGAAGGGGGCTGTAAGGAGGTTACTGCCAGGTGGAGACTTGGATGTGAAAAGATCACTTTTGCTCTGATGTTAGTGGTTGCAGACTTTATACAGGGGGAATGCTTTTGGTCATTTGAATTCCTTCAATTAGTGAAATTAATTTTAACATTATAAAACAAGTATGTTTTCTATAGATATGTTGAACATGATCTGTCCACTGTCATTACAGAAATACTGATTACTTCTATAAATCATATGCATTTTTTGCTCTTTCAATTTAATCCAACATAAAATTTTATAACCTAATGTTATAGGTCTAATAGATTATGACACATACTCTGTGTATGCACAATTGGATATATCAACAATACAACCACATAAATACTTTAAAAACTCAAACCTGAGTGATATTACATAAATAAGAATGTATCCAGCACTATTTGCTACAATTTCATACACTAAATGAAATATATTGGTCACTATAATCAGTTTCAAATGTTTATTTCAATTTCTGTCTCTCAAGATAGGTTTGCTGAATTAACTTGTAATAAAATTTCAACTTCCTTTTCAATTTGCAAGTTTAGTTTCAAATGTGCTGAGTCACTGGACAGTCATCCTGTGAAGGATTCCTGACAGATCCGTTTGTTACATTTCATGCTATTATTTCATGTGACAACTATTGATAGAGAGCCTCTGACAGAAAGGATATTTTAGAGAATTATGAAGATTTTTTTAGAGTAAGAGTATGCCACCTTACTAATATTTTTAAGTCTTCAAGGTACCAAAACTGCAACAAGGTTTCTTAATATGTTTTTATTTTTCATGTATCCATTTAAATGTACACGTATCTTTGCAATTTTATTGAAAGGGTAATTACTTATTATAATTCTGTATTTTATAGTGTTCAAACAATTTCTTCATCAACTCTTCATTACAGTTTTTTAATTCCTTTTGGCATGAGTGGATACAATGTGAAAATTTTCTTTTAACAAACATAACCTTGGAAGCTGGCAAAATGGCTCACTCTGTACAGAGCTGACTTCAAAACCTCAAAGATACAAGGAGAGATCTCTGGCTCCCATGTAAAAAAGTGAAAAGTCAGATATGTTGGCAGGAGTAATCCCTGTGTCATGAGTGGGATTCAGAAGTGAGAGACTCCTATGAGCTCTCTAGACAGAGTACTTTAGGGTTGTTGAGTCAAGGTCCAAATTCTGTGAGACTCTTTGTAAAACAGAGAGGAACAGATGAGAGGTCAACCTCTGGGCTCTCTGTGTACCCTCAGGCATGTGTAGCTGTGGCATGTGTGCACACAGCACCACACACACACACACACACACACACACACACACACACACACCACTATAACTGTAAAGATCTATCATCAAATTCAGATACTAGAAAATTCATTGTTCTGTATAAAATATTATGTTATGTCTTTGAGTTATATAATAATACAATGTTTCAAGGCAATTTCTGAAACATTCTATTAGGCTGTATTTTATTAATTGATATTGTTATGTCAATGAATCATACATGAATACGATGTAATCTGACTAATCTCTCCCAGCACCCTTTCTGATCTCCCTCCCATACTTGTTTCCAGCTTCCTTCATAGCTACCAGAACCGTTCCCAGATTCATGATTTTTTTTTGGTAAAAAAATGATATTTTTTGGTAAAAATCATGATATTTGTTTTTGTTTTTGTGTTTTGAGACAGTCTCTCACTCTGTAGCACAGGCTGGCCTTGAACTTGTTATGAAAACCAGGTTAGATTCAAATTCACAGAGATCCTTCTCTACTTCTGAGATCTTGGATTAAAAGAAAGTGGTATCATGCATGGTTAGGTTCATGGCTTTATATTTTTATTTTTGTTGTTTAAAAGTATTTTTATGTGATGTAAGTGTGTCCATGTTGTGTATTTCCTATGGAGGTCAGAAGAATGAAACAGATCCCTGGAACTGAAAGTATGGTAGGTTGTCAGCCACATGTGGGTATGGGAACCAAACCCCAGTCCTCTGCAAGGCTAGCCAGTGATCTTAACTGTTGAGCCATAGCTTCAACCCCTTAAGGCCTTAAAAATGATATTTTACGTTTTTATATTTTTTTGTGCATCAGTGTTTAGCCTGCATGTATGCACATATACCACATGCATGCAATGCTTATGGAGGCCAGAAGAGGGAGTCAGAACACTTGGAAGTGAACAGTTGCTAGCCAACATCTGTGTTCTAGGAATCAAATATGTATCCTCTGGAAGATCAGCCAGTGTTTTTAACCACAGCACCAACTCTCGATTCCTTGGTTCATGAGTTTTCTTTTTCCATTGTATTGGTCTATCCATGGCAAGGTGGTGAGATCATCATTCCATACACACTGAAGGCAAGTGTTTCTCTGCCCTCTGAGTCTGTCAGTAGCAAGCTGATTCTGCATAGGAACGACTGCTTCAACACTCAAGGATGGACAAGAAGGTACTCAGGTTTCTCTCCCTCATTTGCTATAGATCTGCTACTCTTAGTGGATTATTTGAGAATTTCTTACAGGGTCAAATAATATTTAGGGTGACTTAGACCATGAGATAGAGAAGACACCAAAAGGGGAGAAGATGAGAAGAGTCAAGGTGAGAAAGACAGGAAGTGAAAGAAAGTAAATAGAAACACATGTCACCAAAGGGAACAGAAAAGAGAAAAAGACTAGAAAGCTGAAAAATTAAAGAGAAAATGAAAAGTCAAAAATAGTGCTCCAATAATATGACTTACTTCAAAAACAAAATGTGATAAATGTAAGGAAGAGTGGGGACTAAAATATGAAACACAAGAATATAAAGTAAAGTAAAATCCAACTACTAGGAAATGGAGAGGAGAGGAAGTAGAACACGTGGTGGGGGGACAAAAATGAAAGAGAAGTAATGCTTTCCTTCAAAAGAAATATCACTATGAACTAAAAGTTTAAAAATACCATGAACTGGGGCAGAACAGACGATGGAATCTGTAAGGAGCCTGCCTTGATATCTTGAAGACCTAATAGAGACTCCAGCAGCATGTAGAAAGTCCTGCACAGCTGGGTGAGTCTGCGATGCAGGCAATAGGGAAGCAGATGCCTGGGACTTTCTGAGAGTCAGACTCTCCAAGTGGTGAATATTAAGTTCAGTGAGAGGCTTTGTCTGAGAAGAAGTGAGCAGGTGGAAAGATCTCCTGTCCTCATGAAGTGGCAGAATCATTATGAAAATGGCCATCCTACCCAAAGCAATCTCTAGATTCAGTGAAATGATGATAAATGTAGGATGATTCAGGCAAGGCCAGACAGGCTCCTGGCCTGCTGGCCTAAACTGGCTAGAACATGCATGCGCAGTGAATGCTTCCTGGGACCTAACCTGGGGCAGCTCTCAGTCCATAGCAGCTATCCAGGACCAATTGGAGTGATGAATTTCAGGTCATCAGAGGCGTTCAGGACCTACCAGAATGAAGCACATCAGATGATCAGATAAAGACCTCCCCTCCATCCTGGCAAAAGTGTAAAGCATGCTCTCTTTTAAAATTAAATGAGATTGTACTTCCACTATCTCCTAGGGTCTGTGTCGTTAACTCTGCGCCTCCTTGCCTCCTCCCCCAAGGGACCTGCCAATGGCACCCAACAGATAAATATCCCCATGATATTCTTCACAGAACCAGAAGATAAATAGCATAATTAATATGGAATCACAAAGAGCCCCAGATAGTCAAAGTGATGTTTAGAAGAAAGAGCATGCTGGGGGGAATCACCATACCATTATCAAACAATATTGCATAGCTGTGGTCATAAAAACATCATGGTGTTTACACAAAAACAGACATGTTGATCGATGAAACAAAATAGAAGACCAAAACATGATTACACACAATCTCAGGCACTTGATATTTTACAGAGATGCCAAGAACACACATTAGGGGAACAAGCATCTTCAACAAATGGTACTGGCAAAACCTGATCCCTAAGTGTAGAAGAATGAAATTAAACCATTTCCTATCTCTTTGCATGAAAGTCAACTCCAAATGATTCAAAGTCCTCAACCTGAAACCTGAAATTGTGAAACTGTTTATGAGGGATGTTTGTGACTACAGAAACTTGACTCAGTAGGCCTTAATTAAAATAGATGAGAGAATGTATAAAATCTGGCATTGTGTCTACAGAGGGTGCAGATAAGGGATGGTCTAAATATAATTAAAGTGTATTGTATGAAATGCATAAAAATTCTCTAAAAGATCCAAAAGGAGGAATTGAAAAAATAACTAAGTCAGGGCTGCACTTGCTGCTCTTGCAGAGAACCTGGGTTCAATTGGCGGATCCCACATGGCAGCTAACAATTGTCCACAACTCCGGTTCCAGGGCACCTGATGCCATTTTCTGACCTCCATGGCAAATACACAGCATGGATGCACTTACAAACATGTAGGCTAGCATTGAAAGACATAAAGTACAAATTAAAAATGGTCAGTCATGGTGGTGAAATCTCTTAATTTTAGTAATGAAGAGTCAGAGGCAGGCACACTACTGTGATTTTCAAGACAGACTGGATGCTATTCATAGCAAGTTCCAGACCAGCTTGGACTATAATGAGATGCTGTCTCAAAAAAGATAGAAAAGTAGTAGGAATTAAATAAATAAATAGTTAGTTAAATAAATAAATAAACAATAAATAAATAAAGTGATGAGCCAGAAGAAGATAACTGATGTTGACCTCTGCCCTACACATACATACACAACTGCACTCACACATACATAAAGACACACATCACAACATATACACATATATGTAAAAAGAAGAAACAAAAAAGGGAATGCAGTGAAAATCCCATTACACGTAAAACATTTCAAAATCAGTGACAGAGAAAAATAATAAAAACTTAAAAATGAGATATTGGAACAACTTTCTGATACTCGAAAATTGGAGACTGTCAATTACATGTAGGGAATGGGAAATTGCCGATGTTATAGCCTGTTATTGTACTGTGTTTTTGTTGAGACTGAGTCTGTGCTGAACACGTCTGAAGTCCACTACAGATGTCATCACTTGTCCATCTTCCTCCTCTTCTACCCGCACTAAGCTTGGCAAATATTTTCACTTCTGCTAGACAGCCCATATCATATCCTCCTTGTTAATCATGTTTTAGTACTGTGTCACAAATGAATTGGGAGTTTGGGAAGAAACCATATCACTGATATTTGTACAGATAGCTGGCTTCTGATACTCAAGACAGTACCTGTGTATTAATCACTCTTGATCAAGTGCAGCTGTGCATATCATGAACACCTACAGTTTCAAACCACTCTGGCTCTTCAGCAGAGAGAAACAAATAGGTGGCTTCAGAATTCAACCTACAACTGACCTTAGAGACTCAGAGCTACTAGATGTGGTTGTTCTGGATATGCCCTGGATATGTCCTGGGCTATAAGAGTATCTCTCTCTCTCTCTCTCTCTCTCCCTCTCTCTCTCTCTCATCTCTCTTTCTTTATTCTTTACAATTTCATAATTGCATACAATTATCTATGTTCATATCTACCCCTCATTTCCCTCTTTTCTTTCAATCCCCATTGCCCCTTCCTTGAACAAGTCAAAACCATTCTTTTTTGGTGATGTGTCCACTGGTAGTTTCCCATGCTCCAGTGAATAACACCACACCCAATCACATATTGTCAGGACTGAGCAGACTTAGTATGTTACAGAAAAATTTTAAAGGCATGTCTATCTATTCATTCCCAGCCTCAGTCCAACTTCTCCCCATCTGTGCACTGTGGCTACTCAGAGTCAACTTGCCTGATTTCCACACTGTCTCTCTAGACCTAACCAACATTAAGGGGCTGTGAAAGACAGAACTGAGACTCCCTGATCTCTATGGATAGTCTGTGAACTCAGGATCCTCCTTGGCTCAATTTTTAAAACAGATTCTCTCTGAAAATGCTGCTGAAACCACCCCCATGAGTCATATAGCCTTTCAAAATTTGATTCTTTCCAACTACTGAGACAGTGCTGGAGGAATCACTGGTCTGTCAAAATCTACAATTTGAGGCTCTGCAGCAAAAACCATACAAGAGATCACCCTTAAACCTGTCTTTCAGCACCTAGTGGGCAAGCTCAAGAGCTTCCTATGTGATGGCAAGCATTTGCACAATGAGTCAACCTGTTCCTTTACGATTTGCTATACCTATTTTTTTTTAATTTCTGGAAAATCTCATGGGGCAGCATGTGCAGTCCCTTGTAGTTCCCAAAGAAGAATGGCACGAAGGGCTAGTAGATGCCCTAGAGCTAGTGGTCCTAGCATTTCCAAACACAGGTGGGCAGCACCACAGACAGCACTCACCACAGCCTCAACACCCTGCTGGTCACTGTTAGCTTGTCACAGGTTTAGCTGCTCCTGGTCTCAGGCCCGTGACAGAATTTGCTAAATAAAGACTGAAACTTGATATAAGTTGTCATTTTTAGATTTTCAAGTGCCATTTAATAAACTTTCAGGGATGAATGATAAAAGATGACTGAAATGTAAAAATTAATGCAGATTTCAACCACTAATCTTCATGCCTTTCAAGGTGCATTTTGGATGAAACAATTTTCTAATTTAACATAGGAGAATGCCTACTTAATGAAATTAAGATCTCAGGTACTTTGTTTCTTTAGTTGGTACAATGAGGTGTTCTTTCTGTGCATCATAACTGTAACTTGTTTCTTAGGACATTTGTTGGAAATCAGGAGGATCCAATCCAGCCATGACAAAATTTCTGTGGATGTCAACCATGGATCTATCACATTTCTACCCTGAACTCTTAACCAAAAACAAGTTTTATCAATCTTGGATCAGAAGTATCTTCTTGAAGAATACCTATGTTTGTATCCTACCACCACATGGTAGCTAGCAACCCATCTGTAATGCCAGTATTGTGGGGGGATACAAAAGCCCGTTTCTGTCTTCCATAGTTACTGCATGACATGGATGGGCTTACGTAAACACAGGCAATACATTCATACACAAAAAATAAAAAATAAATTTTTTAATATAAAACATTAGCAAAAGTTAAGAGATGAGATGTCAACACCCGGGATATAAATGAACACACAGGTATGTGTACTTTCAGTGATGTGCCATGCATGAATACATAACACCATGTAGGTGCTCTCTGTCTCTGTCTCTATATCTCAATTTCAAGGATCAAGTGAAAGTATATAGAAATTTAGTATTTCCTCTGAGGTCAGACATTAGAGAATTCATGGATCCGGAAAATATTTAAATCTCCTACTTGTCTACTAACCAGATGGAGCTACACAGGGCTTCTACATCTGAGATGCTCAGAAGAGCAGAGGTAGCCAGGCCTGGGGTCCAGCAGGTGGCCTTCCAATGTCTCCTGAGAACTGATAGGCAGAATCCGAATGTGTGGGTAGGGACTTCAAGGGGTGAAAAGCTCTCCCCATGCTTGACAGAGCTACTAAGCTGATAACAATTAAGTTAGAGAGAAGCAAACCCCAAGTATTCCAACCTCTCACCCCAAGTGTGGAAATTGGAATGGCTCTCAGTCCCAGGAGACAGGAGTGAAAGAAAATGAGGTATTTGCATCACTAGGTTCAGACTTCCTTTGAAATGATTCTACCGTACAATTTATCCTCATAAAAAACTAAAGTCAATCTGTGCCCAAGGGATGTAATAGAGTTTTTAAATCCCTGAGTGTGGGCATAACTCTGTCTGAGGTTGCCTAGCACACTGGAGAGCTGACCAGACACTAAGACATCCTGGGGTGAGTTCTCCACACTTGGATGAGGATGGGGAAATTCATGGAGACTCAGATAGCACTTTGTAGTCTCCAAATTTAATTTTCAAATGTAAGACTCAGGTCTAGTGTGAAATGAAGTTGAACTTACAGAAAAGGCCTGTAATGACATGATGTATTTAATTCATATATACCAATTACCAGAGGGAAATATTCTTTGAAACCAAGAATCCTGTGAAAAGGGGAATGTCCTACATTTTCATGGATGAAAGGCCTCTGTGAAACACACATTCAAATGCTCATCCATGCAAAGAGAATAATTGATGGTATGTGTTCAGTAATATGTCAATTATCCCAAGTTTCCTACAAATATTTCATTACACTTGTAGAAGTTAAATGAGAGGAGCCAAATGAATTCAAAGTAACTCAGTGTCTTGTTGACTATTCAGAAGCTAAATATCGCCTATAAAATAGAAACATAAATGCTCTGCAGAAAGATGTGAAACTGGCTGTGTTTTGAGACCTGTTTCAGAATGAACTCTAGGATGGTGTTTGTCTCAAAATAAATGAACATGGAATATTACTCACTTTACTGGTATCCTCCATGCTGCAATTATGTGCATGAGTTTTGTAGGTTAACTTATTGACTAATCAGAAAACAATCAAGTATAAACAGTAATGTCAATGGAGATTGAGGAATAACAGAACAGAAATTAGGAAGAAAATATTAGGAGCACAATTCTGAAGTTAACTTAGCCTGGTAAGATTTTGATCACTTAGTTTGAGATAATTCAACAAGTATTCGATATGTAACTCAGTTATCTCTGAGAAAGAAGAGGTTTGTTTTGATGAGGATGCTGAAATGAATCACCGAGACAGAAGAAAACATGTAATGGCATTTGGAAGTCTCTAGATAAAAGAACCCCAAGGAGGTTAGATCATTTTTACAGTTGCAACAAAATCTCACAGACTAAAGTACCTGAAGAAGATAAGAAGCCTCAGTGATCACTCCTCAGCCTGTAATGCCAAGTTAGATTTGCCCAAGAGAGAAGACTTGTTTACTCCTTCTGGCAAAATTCAAGCAATGCACTGTGAAGATGCCTGCTTTCTCTCTTATCGAAAGATTGTCACTGCACAACTCCTTCCTGTCTGAAATTATACACCAGGGGTTTCAGTGTTGTTTACCTAATGTAAATGACTCTTCCTTTATTTGACACTGTCTTTTTTCACAGTTCATGATCAGGAACTACTCCAAGACACCACTGAACACAGGGTAAGCAGAGCAGGTGGGCGAGGGGAAGATAGACATAGACGTTCCAAACAGCAGCTGATGCTGGGGAGGAACAACTGAGATGCACAGTATGAGTTACAGGGACGTCGTTCTCAGCAGCAGCACTTTCCTCATGATTTCCAGCACAGGTATGGTACACATAACTGGATGTACAAGGCAAATACCAGTGCTGAGGATTCATAGTATGGTTATCATAAAGGAATCAGTATCACCTAGTATAGGCAATGATGCTTCAAGATTCAAACTCATAGTCTCTGCAGCACATGACAGAAATGTGCCCCAGACAAAGTGCAGCCTACTAAAATGAAAATATGTCAGTGCATTCAAGCACTGAATTCAACCCAGAGAAAGGTGCATTTGTGTGGAAGGAGAACATGGAATTCTGAGGAACAAAATAAAGGGGATCTGCTTCTTTCTTGATGTTTTCTGTTGGGCACAGCAGTCCCACTATTGATACCACTTCCACATTCATCTGTAAGTGTTCCCTTCCAAGAACTCAGTGTTAACTCTCGTGTGTTACAAATATGTGTTTGAGTATTTGGGTATCAGCACTGAGTTCAGAGCTGCTGCAAAACAGACATTTATGTATTTAGAGTTGAAATAGGCTGAGTAAAGGCAAAGATTCTTTTCACAGATCCTATTGCATTTCCTCTTTCCAGGACACTCCCACAATTTACATTCTCAAAATGATGGTGACAAACATAACGACAGTGAGTCGCTTCCTCCTCTGGGGGTTCTCAGACACCCGGGAGATGCAGATCCTACATGCTTTGCTCTTCTTGGTGATGTACCTGTTGGGATTGGCAGGTAACTTCATCATCACCACCATCACAACACTGGACCCACAGCTCCAGTCTCCAATGTATTACTTCCTGAAGCACCTTTCCCTGCTTGACCTCTCCTCTCTGTCTGTCACGGTCCCCCAGTCTATCCACAATTCCCTGACTGGCAGTGGATATATTTCCTATGCCCAGTGTCTGCTGCAAGTTTTCTTCTTCATATCCTTGGCCTGAGGTGATTTGGCCATTCTCACAGTGATGTCTTATGACTGCTATGTGGCCATCTGTCTCCCACTGCACTATGAGATCATCATGGGTCCCACCATGTGCAGGTGGGCTGTGACAGCTGTGTGGATGAGTGGAGGCATCTCAGGGACCTTGCACATAGTAATCACATCATCTATCAGATTCTGCAGGGCCACAATAATCCACCAGTTCTTCTGTGATGTCCCCCAGTTGCTCAGGCTCTCCTGCTCCTGTGATTACCTTGGAATGGTTGGAGTGACTGCCTTCTTAGCCACTGTGGCATTTGTCTGCTTCATCACCATTTTCCTCTACTATGTCCAAATATTCCCCACAGTGCTCAGGATGTCCTCTGCTGATGGTCGCTCTAAGGTCTTCTCCACCTGCCTGCCCCACCTCTTGGTGGTAACATGCTTCCTTTCCACGGGAGCCTTTGCATATTTCAAGCCAACCTCAGACTCTCCAACTGTCTTTGACCTCATGCTCTCTATGTTTTACACAGTACTTCTGCCAGCACTCAATCCTGTTATCTAAGTCTGAGGAATGAGGCCATTAGGGGGGCAGCAAGGAAATTACTGCCTGGTGGAGAATTCACAAGGAAAAAATCATTTTTATTCTGCTGGTGGTTGTCAACTTTACACACAAGTAAGGTTTTTGGTCTCTAGGGTTTCTTCACTTTCTAAAATTAATGTTCATGTTTTAAGATGAAGAACAATTCCCTATAAAAATATATATCATATGGTCTTTATCATTAGAAAAACTCATTGAATTTATTTCTGTCCTTTCAATTTAAAATTACAACCTTGTGTCTTAATCCCAGTACTTTCTCTCACACACAGTGTGTATGCCCATAATCACATGCTTCGACCCAGCAATATTGATGATACTTTCTTTTAAGTTTCAATCATGTCCTATATTACATGAATAGAAATGAATTCTGATACAATTTCCAACATTCCACACATTGAGCAGGATGTGTTGGTCAATATAAACAATAACTTTCAAATACTGATTTCAAATTGTATTGATATTTGTAAATGTTTGTTTGGAATCCCCTAATTCTGAAGCATTGCTATTTACATGTCCACAGTTGAACCATGTTAACTACCCTCAATGCCATGTATGTAATGTAGTTTATACTAAAACATATTTAATGTTTTTAATTTGTTTGTCTTGATTATTTCATCTTTTTTTATTCTTGAACATCAGGATGAAAGCTAATTTCTTTTTTCTTCATAATTACACACAATTATTTTGGTGTATTAAAATACAAAATGTTCAGTTGTCTGGTCGTTTCCCTAGGTTGGCTTCCCATAATGCCCCATTATTTGATGTGTCAATGAGTGAAGCCTGACTGAATTCTTGGTTATATCTCACATGATTTTATTATTCAATGTCAAATATTCTTAGAGAGCCCCTGAGGTACAAGGTGCCTGGAAATCGTGAGGACTTTAAGGCAGCCCAGACCTGGGGATTATGAGAACCTCTCACAATAATGTTATTTCACTTTACTAATGTTTTCAAAGACTCAGAAACAGTAACAAGATATGTTTTTCATTTTTATTTTTGCCCTTACCATTTTAATCTATATCTTTGTATTTTATTTTATCAGAAAGGTGTATAATTATTAGAATTCTATGTTCTATACCGGGAAAATAATTTACACATCAAAACTACTTTTCAGTTTTGGGTATTTTTCTCACATGTATCTCCAAATCTTAACCAGTCTAGATTACCGAGTAAAATGTTGGGAGCTGGGAACATCATTCAGCTATATGCCACATGCTTCCTTCTCAAGTTCAAGGATGAAACATGGCACTCCCAGCACCCACATAGGAAACAAGGTCCAAATTTGTTAGTGGGAGTGATCCCAGGGTTTGGGGTGTCACTCACAAACTAGAGATTCCTATGAGCTCCCCAGATAGACAATGAAGTA
The DNA here is from genome assembly GCA_035773235.1 of Eospalax fontanierii. NCBI lineage: Eukaryota > Metazoa > Chordata > Mammalia > Rodentia > Spalacidae > Eospalax > Eospalax fontanierii. Next base: position 901,967 of record CM069554.1, on the reverse strand, counting down.
GAAATGTTGAGCTCTGCGCCAAGTTCTGTGACACCCTTTAAAAAAATCATAAGCCTTTTATGATGACATATGCCTTTATTTACAACACACAAGAAAGAGAAGCAAGTGGCTTTCTGTGAGTTCAAGGCTAGTCTGGTCTACATATGGAGTTCTAGGTCAGCTGAGGCTACAAGGAAACCCTGTCTTAAAAAGCCAAAAAAAGTCATAGACGAGGGACTGGAGAGATACTCTGCAGTTAATAGCAGTGGCTGCTCTTCACAGAACCAAGGGTCAATTTCCAGACCGCATATGGCAACTAACAATTGTCTGAAACTCAAGTTCCAGGGGATTTAATATCATCTTCTTTCCTCCATGAGCACTGCATGGCACAAGTGTACTTACATACCTATAGGAAATACACTCATGCACATAAAAATAAATAAATAAGAAATTGTTTAAAAACAAAAGAAAAAGTTAAAAGATGACATATCAACATCTGGTCTCTGTATGAACTCTCAGGTATGTAACCCTCTGGACATATGTATACATAAGTACACATACTACCAAACATACACAAACACAGACATGGACACACATATACCCCACCACACACAAATACAGACACAAACATAAACTGAATGGTTCATCATGAAATTCTACCACTTCAGTTACCAGAAATTCTGTATTCTGTATAAGACACCGTACTGTGCCTTTTGAGTTACATAATAGTGCAATAATTAGCACTGAAAGAGCACTGTACTATTGCTGTTATTATTGTTAATATTATCATTTCACAGAGGCATATACACATGCAACTATAAACTCTATGTTTAACAAATGTACATTTGAGCATTTGGTTTTACCACTGAGTTAGAACTTCTGAATTATAACTCTTAGACAGTCCCCCAGTCTATCCAGTATTCCCTGATTGTCAGTAGATACATTTCCTTAGCCAACTGTGTGCTGAAGGGCTGAAGGTTTTCTTTTTCATATCCTTGTCCTGTGCTGAGGCCATTCTCACAGTGATGTCCTGTGGACTCTATGTGAGCATCTCCTTTCCACAGCACTATGAGGTCATCATGAGTCCCAGAATGTGCATGTGGGCTATGACAGCTGTGTGGATAAGTGTATGTTTCAGGAGCCTTGTAAAAGGCAAACTCAATCTCTATCAGATTCTGCAGAGCCAAAACAATCCACCAGTTCTTCTGTGATTTCCCTCATTTGCTCAAGCTTTTCTGCTCCAACGATTACCTTGGAGTGGTTAGAGAGGTTGCCTTCATTATTGCGATGGCATTTGCCTACACCAACACCATCACCCTCTCCTGTATACAGATATTCTCCACAGTTCTCAGGATGCCCTCTGCTTAAGTTTGGTCTAAGGCCTTCAGCCCACCTCTGTGTGGTCTCACTTCTTCTCTCCACATGAGCCTGTGCATACCCAAAGGCAACATCAGACTTGTCAACTTCTTTTGACCTCATGCTCTCTCTGTTTTACACAGTACTTTCCCCAACACTCAACCCTGTTATCATCTACAGTCTGAGAACTGAGGCCATGACGGGGGCTGTAAGGGCCTTACTTCCAGATGGAGAATTCAATGTGAAAAGATCATTTTTGTTCTCTTAGTGGTTGCCAACCTAATATATAAAAAATATTTTTTGGTTATTAAGATTACTTCAGTGCGTAACACTGACATCAATGTTTTGAAAACAAGACCTTTTTTATGGAAGTACTGAGCATTATATGGTCACTGTCATTTGAAAAATATCTCTATTTTCTTATCTAAGCTTTTAAATTATTTCTTAGTTTTTCAGTTTAATGGATGATGTATTTAAGCTAGTATCCAAAGCCCAATACCTCCTAATACACTGTATGTATGCACACAATTACATCCTTGGAAACAACAATATCACATGATTTGAAAATTCAACCATGTTTCAGTTGTGTTGTCTCATGCCTTTAGACTTAACACTCATGAGGAAGAGGCAGGTGAGGTCATGTAGTGGGTAAAGTAATAGCCTGTCAGTCAAAGACCTGAATTTGGAATCCTGCCACCCACATAATAAGGCCAAATGTTGACCTGAGTGGCTCTGTGTTGGATGTCTGTAACCCCACTGCTGGGGAAATGGGGCCAAAGTGATAGAAACCCAGGAGCTCTCTGAGCAGCCAGCCTTGTGGAAGCTGTGAGACAAGTTCAGGTTCAAGAACAGATCACTTCTCAATACTAGAAAGGAAAGTAGTTGAGAAAACACATTTGCTCTCTACCTCGGCCTACACATGCAGCCACACACATAGGCACACAGAAGTACATGACACAAGAGTATGCACACACAAAGACATAATCATCGAAAGGAATGTCATCGGATTCTACCACTGTAGTCACTAGAAATCCATTGTTCTGCAGAATACACTATGTTGTGCCTTTTGAACGACATAACAGTGTAATGATTAGCAAAATATCTGAAATATTTTATTAGTCTAATATATTAATGTATATAATGAATTTTTGAATTAGAAATTAAATACATCAATTATAGTGTTACTTATATATGGCCAAAATTATTGATCAAAATTTTGATATTTTTGCTAAATAATTTTTCATTGTGAATTACCACATGATGGTATTCTTTAGTATGCAAAGAACCTCTGTAGTTGTAGGTGTTTGAAGACAATTATTTACATTGAGTGTGGAAAAAAAACATTAGTGAGATGCTCATGGAGATGAGGAAGGAAAGAAAAGGAGAAGAAAGATGAACAGAGATAAAGAGAAAAAGAGGGAAACAGAATAATGTTCGAGATGGGAGTGAGACACACAGGATGTCAGAAATTGATAATAAACACAGAAAGAAGCAGGAAGATTTTCCAATAATATGGCAAAATTCAGAATCAAAATTATATGATTGTAGAAGTCAAGAATGGAAGGGAATGAAAGGGGTCTGTGTGTGAGTGTGTGTGTTTATTTTGGTTTGTGTGGGTGTAGGTGTTAAAGTACTACAAATAAATATACAGATTGAGAAGGAATAAAAAAGGACAGAGGGAAGCAAAGAAAATATACATTTCCCTGTGAATCAAAGCTCCCAGAAAAACCTTTGTTTCTGTCCTTAATCTGTTACTTTTACTCCATGAGGCTCCCAAAATAATCTTGATTATTATAATTTTACATATCACCACCCTATTATATGTCACATAGAAATGTTTCATCAAATACAGAGAACAGAAGAAAAGTAAGTTTCGAATCATCATGGTTAATAGTTTTTATATGGCCCAGAAGTTTCTTCTGTAATGGTTTACCCATTATTCCTTCTCTTCTGAAGACTGCCTTCCTGCCTACAAATCAGCTGAATTTACATCAGATTCTAGGAATAGCTGGAACATGGAATTTGGAGTAACCTCGACCTTTGTTCCCACGGTCACTCATATTTGGCTCCCAAATAAACTGTCTCTTATCCTCGAGTTATGGTCCTGGTGGATATCCCAAAAAAGAAAAAAATAAATAAATAATTTAGATGAATAACAAAACAAAGAATATGAAAAGATACTGGAAAACAACAGAAAAATTGTTGTATGGCACAAAGAAGTAAGTTGCACACAGTCAGCTGTGCATATCCCTGGTGGCCTGAGACTCAGCAAGCACGTTCTTGAGAAAAGGACCTCATTATTTTCCTCATTCCATCGTGACCTAAAGACAAGATGGAGGACAGGAGAAATGGCCTCTAGACAGAAATACCGTATTTTCTTTTTGGAGGAAGGGTACTCATTGGGATTTCCAGTTTACCTGCTTCCATGTGCAGAGGCTTTCTTCACCCTCAGGGTGCTCTCCCATGGGAAGAATCTCTAGTTAGGTGTAAACACTTATAGTCTTCTTGATCCTCCTTGATCATGGGTACTGACTGCCAGGCTCTAATAACTTTATAAAATTTAAACCTATGAGATACCCATTTCTGATAATGCTCTAATGGAAAAATTAAAAAGTTTTGTTGATATTCAATACCTGTTTTCAATTTAAAATCAGGAGATAAAATTGATCTTCGGAAGTATGAACAGGTTAGGAGGAAGATAGTTGCTTTGGGTCCATCCTGTCATCACTGGACTCAGTATCAGATTTTTGTCTAGACTACATCACTCTATTCTGTCTCCAATTTCTTTGATCCTTTATAAGTTACAACCATTTGCTATTTTCTGTTTAACAGGGGAATAAATGCCTTTTTCATATTAATAAATTGCCATATATTCTTTGACCACACAGATTGGCTCTGGAAGTGACAGTTAGCTCTCCCAGATAAACATGTTCATCTTAATGTATCCTCTGAAACTTTCTGTCCTCACTCTATGAGATAGAGAACAACCAAACAGCTCCAAGAACAAAGGCAGTATGGCCTGAAAACATTGGAGTGGAGGACCACTTCTAACAGCTCTTACTGTTGCTTATCACCTGATACAAAGACACCTATAATGAAAGTGTCTAGTGGGTGCTGAATCATAGAGAGGACTCTATCCCTGTAACAGTGACTACAGTATCACAGTTTGATTAGGGTTTAGCCAAACAGTTTCTTCTGGGTGTTGTAAATATTGATTTGTTGATGTTTTGCTGTGTATCTGCTGCTTCTTTCTAATTTCTTCATGACTCAGTCAAACCAGACTCATGCTGAGGTTAGATCATACTCTAGATCATATGGAGCATGAAAAATTAGGGGCTGTCCCATAATTTTTATTAGATCTGCCTGGAAACTTGCAAAGCCTCACAGTTTAACAATATGTTGACAGATAATCTTAATTTATTACACTATCCTGTGTAGGTTGCTTAGATTTAGCTCACCTTTAATAAGATGACCATTTTATGTGTTAATGCTGGTATGTCTCATGGTAATAACTAATAAATAAATGAAATAATAGGAATCTCTATGTAGAAAAAAATGTTAAAGGATGAAAGATAAAGGCATTTTTAGTGCAGTGGTATTTCAGCATGATCAGACTTAGTCCTACATCAACATGAATGTTTCTAGAATGGGAAAAATACAGGTAAAAAGTCAAAACAGGTTAACATGAATGGACTAAGTAACTTGTACGCTAAAGATGAGACTTAGCAATGGTGATTACAGGTTATTAAGATTTATAAGATCAAAGCTTAATCACATATCTATTTAAATCAATGAAGCTTTATCAAGTTATTGACCTGCTCTTGGTAGCATTTACAAGGACTGAATTAGTAACAAATACTTATGTCAAATAAGGATTTTCTTAAAAATGTTTTGTTTTTTCCCCAAACTTTATCTAACTCTTACACCAAAGTTAAAAGAATCAGATTGGCATAATTGACCTGCTAGATGTTCAAAAACACAGAGGCCCTACACTAATATAGGAAGAGGAACTAAAAGGGATAAAATTTGACCTATGTCCTTCAAAAACAATTATGAACCAGAGGAATCTGGATCATGTTTCAGATATGCTGCAACTCTGAGGATTCACTTGCCCTCATGATCAGAGGAACCCTCCAGGATGGATTCTAACTAGTGTACACTTTGCAAAGAGGACAGTAAATACCGCAAAACAGATGATATGACTTCAAATGCAGCATACAGTTAGCTGGACCTTGACTCATTGTTATCAAACAACAATGGCAAACCACCTGGTAAGCAACAACCAGATAAGCAAAAGGTTAAAGAAACAAGAGGCTCTTCTCCAACCCAAGTGATCTCTGAGAATCAGATCCTCAAGTGGTCTTGACAGAAAAAAAAAAAATTGATTTTTTTTTTCGGCCATCAATGTGGACTTAAACACTGAAAAGGAAAGCATTAGCAAAGATTAAAATGATTGGTCTGATTTATAACAACCATTTCTCAGTAATGACTTTCTGGGTGATGAGGAAACACTGCCCCAGCAAAAAGTATCATGACTTCATCTCAATTTTGCCCCCACACAGACTGTGAAGTGGAGAGAGATAGGCCTGCTGTTGTCTTTAACCTAAAAATCAAATGATGATTAAATCTCTTCTTTCTCCCCTTCTTAGAAGCCATCTAAAAGGGGTCCCACACTGATATTCCAGTTACTCCAACAACTACCAAATATCTGAACACAGATACCAGGCTCATCACTGGCAAATCAAGACTTGGAATGCTGAGAGAGAGAAAATTCTTCAAGGAAGAGTCCAATGAACCACACAAAGACAGATGCACTTTTGAGTTTATCCATGGATCCTAATGGATATAATTCAAATATTTTACAGTACTCTGTTCTGACTTTTCCTGGTTTTCAGCCTTGCTCTTATATGGTAAAGCTTTTCTATTTATACCTCCTTCCAAAAGGATGAAACACTTTCCTCTGCTCACGGGGCTCCATTTGCCAGTTTTCCTGACACTTCTTTTTGCTATTCTCCTCCTGGTCTCTGTCCAGGTGACAGTCAAGGACTTCCTCTCTCAGACTTGATTGGCATCCTAAATGAAATCATCATATGTAAATATCCAATGCTGTATTCACAAGGGAGCGAAGGCATGTACCTTTCCTCTTTTGTGTCCAGATTATTTCAGAGTTCCATGTTATCTTTTTATATGCTGTTTTCATAAATTTTTCTTAACAGCTGAATAAAATCCCATTGTGTAAATGGATAACACTTTCATTTTCCATTTCAGCTGATGGGCGTATACACTCTTTCCATATCCTGGCTATCATAAGAAGCAAAGAACAGGATGTGTAGGTAGAAGGAGGTAGAGTCCTTTGGGTACTTGCCCAAGAGCGGTACAGTTAGATCATGTCGTCTAACTATTTGCAGCTTTTAAAGGAACCTACATACTTCCATAGTGACCTCACCATCTGGTGCTCCTACCAATAAGAAATATTTCTCAGTCCTCAAATCTACTTCACTATTTCTCATCATTTGTTTTGATCATGGACATTCTGACTGGGGTAAGATGAAATCTATTCTGGATTTAATATGCATTTCCCTGATAGATAAAGCTGTTGAACATTTTAAAAAATTAAGTCATTTGTATTTCATTTTTCAGAATGTTCTGCTTAATTCAATGTCCCATTTTTAAAAATTGTGTTTCTGTCCCATTGGTGTTTATTTTTCTGAGGTCTTTGTATAATGGAGACACTAACCCTCTGTCATTGTGTAGCTGGTAATTATTTTCTTTCCATTATTTCATTTATTACCTTATGTATGTTGAACCATCCCTGAATCCCTGGAATAAAATCAACTTGATCACAATTGATGATACTATTGATGTGTATCTCTATGTGGTTCATTGAGTATCTTTGCATTAATGTTGATTAAGAATGCGGGTCTATAGTATTCTCTTTTGTTCTGTCTTTACCTGGTTTTGATATTAGAGGGATACTAGCTTCAAAGAAGGAGTTTGGGAGTTCTCCTTTGTTTCTATCTTTATTACTAATTTAAGAACTATTTGTTGTAAATCTCTTACATGTCTCATAGAACTCTGATGTGAATCCCTCTGGACATGGGCTTTTTTTAGGCAGGAGATTTTGTTTTACTGTTTCAACCTCCTCATTTGTTATGAGTCTGCTTAAGTTAAGGTGTTGATGTCTTCTTGCTTTACATTTGGTGGTGTCCATGATTTTAAAAAGTCAACAATTTCTTTTAGATTTTCAAATTTAATGGAGTATAGATTTTTTAAATATTCCCTTATGATGTTAGGATTATTTTGGTATCTGTTGTAATGCTTCCTCTTTTTCTCTGATTTTATTGATACATGTAATGGACCAAATAGACATCTATAGAATATTCCACCCAAGCACAAAAGAAATCACTTTCTACTCAGCATTCTGGGACACAAAACAAACCTCAATAAATACAAAAAATTGAAATAATTCCATGCATTCTGTTAGACTATAATACAATAAATCTTATAATCAACAGCAAAACAAGCTCTAGTAACTACATGAAGTTGTAGAGACATAAAATCACATTCCTGAATGATAAATAGGGCAAAGAAGAAATTAAGACAGAAATAGACATATTCCTGGAACTAAATGAAAATAAGAACAACACAACCAAACCTATGGAACACTTTAAAAGCAGTTTGAAGAGAGGTTTGTAACTCTTAATGCTTGCATTAAAAAATCAGAAAGCATGTATGAAAATGACCTAAGAAAGGCAAGAATAAACCAAACCCAAATTAGAAGAAATAACAAAAATCAGAGTATAAATAAATGAACTAGAAACAAAGAAAACAATTAAAAAACGACAATGAATCTAGAGTAGGAGAACTGAACACAAAGTTCCGCCCTTCACCCAGGAGAAACTGGCAATCAATTGTTGCAAAGAGAGAAATCGCCCTCTATTAAAGATATCTATACACTTAAGCCAGTCCCTGTAGAGTGAATGATTCCACACCCAAGAATGTATGGACAGAAATAATTAGCTCAATAGGTTTCAAAATAAATTAGGCCACAATGTTGGACAGGTAGGGAGTGGGGTGAGTCTTTGGGGAGTTGTGGGAAGGGGTGAATGTGACCAATATAAATACTATGAAATTGTCAAAAATTAATATAAACAAAGTAAAATAACTCTTTAAATAACGTACTCACTAAATTATCTGTAAAAGAGAGAAACTGGAAAAGGTTATGGTTCAAAGCAGATATTCAAAATATATTTTAAGATTATTAATAAGGGAAATTTCCCATAAAATGTATTCTGAGCAAAACACAGTGTGACATTTAAAATGTAATAATTATGCCATCATCTAATCAGATGAAATGGGATTGATTTATTATAAAATTATACAGCTTCATAGTCATGATTTTTACTGTAAAATATTAATAATGTCTTTAAAAGTGACAAGAGGAATTTAAAAATATATGTAATATATGTTATGAGGTCCTTTTTTCAATTATTACATTTTTCTAACACTAATGAAAATGCTATGTCATAAAAATTTTAAGCATTGTTGCTAGATACATTTTAGTATCATTTATACCTTTTTGTCATTCTGGGTAGTCCTAATAAAAGAACTATTGTCTGTAAAGTACATGAGATCCCATGCTTAGCCCTCATTTCAAGAAGAAAAGTTAAGATAAAGCATGATTTAATTTTTTTCCAAAATTTCACTTAGAGATTCAAGTGTATTTATAAATGTTTATATGTTTCCTGTTTGCTCTCAGAGCTGCACCGTTGAGTTACTCAGTGGCTCTCCACATGCAGAGCTCAGACCAGCAGCATCAGTCCCAGGTCAGCTTGAGCTTGGAAGGCACCCAGCTTCCTGACAGTCATCTGAGATCTCATGAGTCAGAATCCTGAGTCTGGACTCAGGTCTGAGTTCTAACCAGTCCCCCAGTGATTCTCTGGTCTGCTAAGGACTGTGATTCATTGAGCTGGCTACCAGGAAACCCCAAGCTCACCAACTCTCCAAAGGTTATGTTGAAATTTTAGTGGCTCCACAGTCCATGTGAAATGGGATAAGAGAAAATGAAGTAATTTTGTCTAAATTCAGGCTTCCAATTCCAAAATAAATACAAATACGCTCCACAAAACAAATACATTTTTTTCCCAAGGGAAATAGTGTTTTCAAAACCTGTGATTGAGGATAAGAAATGTCAGAAGCTGCTGATCTGCCAGGAGATCTACCCATTCCATGATGCTGGGGTATGTTTTCCAAACTTGTATTAGGAAAGTGAAATATATAAGTATGAAAATTCTAACACAATCTTAGAATGTTATTTTGTTTGGAGGAATAGCAAAGATTAATATAATCCTTCATAAAGAAATGATCAGGTTTACAAATCTCATGAATTTAATTCATACTAATATAGTAAGAGACCACTGGAGAAAGCTAGTAAATGGAAAAGTTCAGCACTTTACATGCTTCTATGTGTAACGTTTCTATAAAACACTCAGACACTATGCTCTGATGTCAGCAGGAGAAGCTGACTGAGGCTGACATGTTTGTGTGAGTCTGTTTTATTTTTTCAAAACATACATATATTTATAAACTCGGACTCAATTCTATTGTTCAGGCATGCTAAGTCTTATTTTTTCCTTCGAACGTAAAATGCTTAATTCCAAGATGATGGATCATCTGTGTAACTCAGTGATACCTGTTTTGGTTGGGTTCAAGTATGACATTCTCTCATATAATTGAATGCTCCATGTTATTCAACTTTTTTCTCAGTCTTCTAACTTTTTTAGTTGGAAGATTCAAAATTTGATATTTAAATAAATCTTTAAATTTTTTATGGACAATAATTCTGTTTATCATTTTATCAACTTCAAAGAAAAACAGATTTCCAAAACAATTGGAAAGAGGGGAACTGTTGGAAACACAATTGAGATTTCTGAATATTCTTCTGTCTGTTGTGGCACATGAGGCTTTGAAGGAATCAGCAAATATGAGGATGTTATAGGACGATTAAAGCAGTGAATATGGTGCACAGAGCAAGAAGCAAGAGGATTTCACTTGTGCCACCTACAACAAAGTTCAAAATGTCTGATTCATTTAATGGTTTTTTTAATTCCATTAGATGAGGGTCTTGATATGAAACCCATGCTGGTTTGAAATCAGGAGGTCCCTGCCACAGGATCTAGAATAACAGTTTTTTTTCCTACCATACTTGACCATAAAATTAATATTTTGGAATCAAAATCCAACAGCCAGTCAGTGTCAGGAAGTAAACATTAAATGATCCAGGATCAAGGTCATTCTTTGCAAAAGAGCTGTTGAGAGAGCACAGCAAGGCTGCTTGTAGGTTTCCACAGGATAGACAGCTGTAGAAGGAAATGTGCAGTCAGCCAGCACTAGCCTCACAGTTCAGACTATGAGATTTCATCTGTATATAGATGAATTTGTATGTAAACAAGAAAAGATCTAATGATATTTCACATGACTTTGAGTCCCTAAACTGAAAATTTTTGTAGTTAGTGTTCAAAGAAAAAAAAAAAGACAACTGCAGGAACATGAGACTTAGAAACCTTTCAAGGACTTTAAAATGAGAATGTAGTTCAGTGGTGGGAGAATGGAAGATTATTTAGAAACCCACTATTGTTAAATTGAAAATCATGAACTGAGGCATGATTTCTGTCCTATCTGAAACACAGATCTCTTTAGATTTCTAATCCTATACTGAACTTGTTCTGAATGGTGACTAATGTGCTTCACACTTCAAAACACCTCAAGAACTCACTGTCTTCCTCTGCAGTTGTCTTGGCTTATAGTGTATGCCAGTAAATATTTGATGGTTAATCTGAAGGCCAGTGGTATGAGCAGCAGTTAAATAAGATTCAAATAAAAGTTGCTCGATCCTGAAAACCCTTCATCATGAAATGGAATAAGACACTTAAGAGAAGAGAGGCACGTGAGCATTCCCCTTGAGTAGGTGTTTTGTAATCTAGATTTCAATAATACCTTCAAAGTGTTTTCAAAGAAATAAAATGACCATGCTGACACATGAGATCACAGTGACAGTGCTCTCAGTGGAACGGCCGACAATACTGTTAGGTAAGTGATAATAGCAGATTTCAGTCCAAAGCCAAACCATGTACTAATTCCAGGTTCATATTTCTTCAAAACGCATTTTCAGTCTGCTAACATGGTGCCGTGTCCTACCCTACATGGCCAATCCACTGTTTCAAGGTTCTCATTCGCAACTCATCATGGGAATCCTACTGATAATTTAAATCAAATCAATGGATGAAGACTCATAGATTAAAGCTTCTTTCATCTCTCAACAGAGAAACTTCCTTATGTATCAGAGGGTGATTAATACAGAAACCCACAACTGGCCAATGCACAGAGAACAAGAGACTGTAGAGCTCTTATTTATGAATAGGACTTCTTTGTCAAAGTTCCACAACCACAAGAAACATCTTTAGTAATTTGAATGCCTTTAATACTTCATGTGAAAAATAGTAAAATGTCATCTAATCTATATTATAAATACATTTTATATTAAAACTTGATGCAGTTTTCTCTGCTGTTATTAAATTCATTATTCTACTCTGAAGTTAATAGAAGACAAATGATAATAATCTGTAATATAAACTCAGTAGTTTGTAACTCTACTGGTATATATTGCTGCATTTATATATTAACAATAATCCTCATAGTTTTTAAAACATGTATGGTAAATATTATAATAATCATTAGTTCAGAGTGATTGTGTTTGCTGATAACTGAATTCATCCTGTAAGACATAATTTTAATGTTATGATTTAATTTCCAAAGTTCATTTTTATTTCTATTTCCATATAAACATAATGTGTATTATCACTAATATGTATGCTACTTTGTGCATATCTGTTTAATCTGACATGTTATCATTCCCTTGGATTCGCAGAATTTAACATATTTACTAGGAAAATTGTGTTAATCTTCATGTATTCAACTTGAACCATTACTTTCAATTTTTGTTTTCTGTTAACTTTGTGTGTGCATGTATGTGTTTGTATGTGTGTGTATGGCTGTTATGTGTACATAAGTTGTGTGAGAGTGTATATATGTGTATATGTGTGTGTGTGTGTGCTGTGTGCATGTGTGTCTGTGTGTTGTGTGTGAGTTCTCCTTCCTGTGTGTGGGTAAAGGTCCTCCTGCCCCATCCCCATATAGAAGTCAGAGGACATCCTTTAATGATCAGTCTTTGTCTTTTGGCTGAGTTTTTATTTGAAAACTGTTTGCTGCTGCCCAGGCCAGCTACATGGTCCACAGAAGCATGAATATTCTCCTGTCTTTCCTTCCACTTCCTGCAAGCTACTGAAATACAGACACTTGTGCCACATCCTCGGGATGTTACATGGGTTTAGGGATCTTAACTCTAGTTGTTCATGATAGCAACTGGTCATCATTTGTTGGGTTCCCTGTGCTCCTGGTGGCTCCCCATTCCTCCCAACCCCTCCACCCATCTGTCCTCTTCCCCACGGCTCCACCTCCGCAGCCCCCTCTCTCCGGAGGGGGGGTGCTGGTGTTCAGCATTAGCAGGGGGTGGTGGGCGGGCAGTGTCAGGGGTTGAAACAGTGGGGGTGACCTCCCCCCCAGTGAGCGCATTTCCACTGTGAGTGCTATGCCATGACCAGCTCACGGTTGGCTGGGAAGGCCTGGTCAGGAAAGGTACCCCAGGGGTCCGAAGCCCTCCACTAAGATGAGACCTCAGATCAGAGATGGCAACCTGCTGAATTTAAGCATATTACTCACCAGAGGAAAAGAAACTAACCAGGATTTCCTCAGTAACAGCAGTGAACAGGGAAGATCCAACAGCCAGTCCCTACTGGGTTGTAGGTCGGTGGCAGTGGGGCTGAGCAGAAGAGGGAGGTGAAGACACTCCATGGGCGAGGGCAGAGAGCCCCTGGCGCCAGCCCATCCCCAGCAGGACGGCTTGGAGCCTATGGGCTAGGGACCGATGGATTCAGGGGGCTTCTCCTGCGCCCCATGGGCCACCACCAGAGCATGTGTAGGGGGGGACCCAGGACCCGCGCCTAATGGACTCAGTGCAAGCCTCCCCGCCATCCCGCAACCTGCTGCAGGGAACACTCCAGGAGGGAACCCGCAGAGATTGGAGAGGGAACTCAAAGGAGAAGAGGGGGGCAGCAGTGGGCAGTGAAATCTTTGATACAAGCCTCTAGCTCTTTCTAGTAGTGGCGAGGAGGTGACAGCAATAAATATATCTCATGCATTTCCATCAGCAATGAACCCCGGGCAAACTGATGTGTGAGCATATGTGCTATATGAACCCAGGTCGCTGCCTATTTTCCATCGATATTTTGAAAGTGTTTATGGCAATATCTATCGGTTTATGAGAGAGCTTGGGACCAGCCAAGGGAAGAGTCCTTGCTGTCTGGACAGAGTAACTTCTGTCGGAAAAAAAATATCAACAGATTCTTGTTGACAAAGCTTTAGCACTCTGAGGATAGCATAAAGTTCACCTAATTGAACTGAATGAGGGTTGGCAAATTTAAGAGCCTCGTCTGGCCAATCAGCTCTCTCAGTAATCAGTCCATAAGAATGCTTATCTATCGCCATCTGTAAAAGTCAAGGCAGCTAGAGGGGTAGGTTCACGGGAGGGAACAGAGTGGGGATTGGCCTTCAGGGTTAGGCTAATGATTGATTGAAGTAATTTGTGAGCAGGGAAATGGTTATCTATATCATTAGGAAATCCTGAGACCAGAATATGAAAAAGGTGATCATTCCTAAGAAGGGACTGAAGTTCTGTGATGGATACAGGCAGAATTATTTGGAGGGCTCTATGTTGTAAATTCTATTTGTCTAATTACGTGTCTTGATAGCTAAGAGGAGTATTGCCTCCAGTTTAGTAGTGAGTTTATGAGTCTGTGACCAAGATGGGCGAACCCAATAAAGGGAGCTTGTTTTTCACAAATGACTCCTAGGGCTGACCCCTTCACTTCTAAGGGGGACCCCTCCATCCAGAAGATTAAATTTAAGATCGGAAGAGTCGGGTCATATCTTGCTAGAGTAATGAAAAAGAGTTGATGACATATAGCCTGTAAAAATCTTCGCCTTGTTTTGGGAGAGGGATTTTTTGGGAAAGACTATCTGAGATTTTAAGAAGGGTAAAAAGGGGAAGGAATTTATCTGGAGGAATAGACAAAAATGGATTAATCCAAGTAATTTGACCACAGAGTTTTTGAGGGTCATTAAGAGAATACTTATCCTTCACTAGAAGGCTTGGAGTAAGTAATGGGTCTGATATCATTGGAAATTTTAAACCCTAAAAACCCAAAAGGAAGGTATGGTTTGAATATTTTCCTTGGCTATTGTTAAACCTGATTTTCTAAGGTCCTCAAGGAGTATTTTTAAGAGATCCATGAGAACACTTTGTGAGGGAGGGGTAAACAATTAAAAAGTCATCCATGTCATGTACCACTAGACATTTTAGTCTGATTCTCTCAGTGGTGGTACACAAACAATTGACAGACGGATGGGTTATATTTAATGCCCCAAGGAAGGACCTTCCATTGATATCTCTTAGCTGGGACATTATGATTAGGTTCCCAGACAGTAAATGCAAAGAAGGTCAGGTCCTTGACTGCCAGGAGAATAGAGAAAAAGCAGTCCTTAATGTCTAATATAACTATATGATGTTTAATAGGAATAGCTCTGGGACGGGAGAGGCCAGTTTGCAAAGAACCCATCATTATCATATGTTTATTGTCCTGGCAAAGATCCTCAAGTAATCTGTATTTGTTTTTCTTTGAAATGATAAAGATGGGGGAATTATGGGGACTGACAGAGGACTTAGTGTGGCCAAGATCAAACTGTTCTTGCCCAAGAGATTTGAGGATAGTCAATTTAGGTCCTAAAATAGGCCACCATTCAACAAATATAGGATCTGAAGTACCCTGATTGAGGCTCATGGGAGCAACAGAAGGTTGAACAGCAGCCTCTAGAATAGGGGGTGCAGTGGAGCATCAGACGCCTTATTGGTGTTAGATCACCTGAGAGGCCGATGGTGTCATCATAAAAGGCCTCATGGTCTGTACATATAACTACACGCATATTCATAAGGATGTCTCTTCCCCATAGGGCATTAGGAATATCAGCCACTAGAGGGTAAAATTCCCCTGTGTTGTCATCATAGTCCTCCCAGGTGACTGGTCTCCTAACTTGTTTAGTGTGCTGTGGTCCACCAAAATCCTGGATGTTAGGTCCAGACTCCTATGCCCAATTGGTCATACAGAGTGCATCATCAGCAGAGATAACAGTAGCATCTGCACCCATGTCCACAATGCCCTTACATTTAATACCATCCAAAGAGACCAAAAAACGTGGAGTACAATAATAAAGTTGAAGAGCCCATCTTATTTTAGGAGAGTACGCGCTGATGGTCACCCCTGGGGGAGTTTTAAAAGCACATCGCTGGCGGATTTAATTTTGCAATCTTTGGCCCAACAAGAACCTATATGACATTTAGGGCAAAGGGTCTTGGGCTTCAAACTGAATCTTTCAAGCTTAGGGCTGGTCCGTTGAAAGTGAACTGGTGGGTTACAACCCAACAAATAGGTGGTTGAAAGGTAGATTTCTGGCCAAGTGCTAAGGTCTGGATGGAGACTGCTAGTACTTCAAAGGGGGCAGTTACAGGTTTAATATCCTTGGCGGCTGTAATCCATTTATGGTGTTCCTGTTGCACACAGCAGTGATAACATCATGAACTGCCATGGTGGCCCCCTCCCAAACCGGTTCTTTGACTGATCCATCCCTAGCAGGGCCAGGTGAGTGCAGTAGTCCACAGATTCTGTCACACGTGAAAGGAAATCCGTGAAACCTTCAGATGGACCATGGACTAAATTATGGAAAAATGTATCTGGTTGTTGTGGGCAGCAAGCCTTAAGTCCTTGAAGTGACAAAGATTTAACTTGGTCAAAGTAGACATAAATGCCCCCTCTGGCCTGAGTCGGGGGTCTGCATATGGGCCTGCATCAAGAAGCACATCTAGAGAAAACCATACACCCGATTGAAGATTTTTGTGCACCCGTGATCCAGCCAGATGGCTATAGGCCACTTTCCCATGAAAGAACTCCGATGGGCAAAGAACTGTTTTAAGGAGTGAGTACCAATCATAATAAGTCTGAAGGTGGGTCTCCCACTGTAAAAGAACCTGTTCAAAATATGCAGAATCCACACCGGACTCCTGAGCCACTTTGCAAACAAGAGCCGGGTCAGTGAGGGATGTGGGATACCTGGGCCTAACTGCTGCATCCAGTCCAAAATTAACAGGCAAAATTGAAAGAGGCGGCAGTGTGGTAAGACTTGCCTGGTGTGGAGCAGGCAGAGCGGTCTGGTAGGGTGTGCCCAGAGCAGGGCAGATGAGGCAGGTAAGGCCCCATCTGAGGGCTAATCATCCGGCCGCCACCACTGGGTGCATCTCCACAGTCTGCGGCGCACTGCGACGACTGGCTCCAGGGAGGCTGGGGAAGGTGGCTCCAGGGTACTAATTGAGGACGGGGTGGGTGTCACTTCATCCTTAGCAATTGGGAATTTCTCTCCCTTATCTGACAAAGAGAAGACTCCTGAGGTCAATTTTTGTCCCTCTCTGTAACCTTCATTATAGGTATCAACAAATTCCTCAAACAGTGAACCTTTAAGACTGGCAATTCTAGCAAAGAGGATAGGAAAAAATAAGATGGGAGGGGCGTGTACCTCATGAACCTCATTCTTCCTTGCGAGAAAGAGAACATGCCATCAAATAAAGGCATCCCAAGCATTTTCAGGGCTAATCCATGGGGTCAGGACAAAGGTTTCCTTCCAAAAAATGATAAAATCCTTTTGCTTTACTTTCAAGCCGTGGTGTAAAAGCAGAGCTCTAATTGCTTGCCCCTGTGGCATCTCCTGGTAGGCATAGTATTAATACACAGACTGTGGGAGTTGGGCGGAGCCAGCAGTGGAGCTCTGCTGCAAACTCATTTATTCAAGAAAGAACAGAGTGTCTTATAGGTCTTGTTAGCCAATAGCCTTATGGGGAGGGGTCCCAACCACAGCCAGTTACAGTTTTTTCCCATGCAGATCAAGTTCCCTCCAGGTGCCGGTCAGAAACCGGCTCCACAAACAACCGAGGTAGAGCACTACACCAATGACAGCCATTCCTTCATTCCTTCTGGCAGGAATTCCTTCTGGTGGGCCTAGCCAGGCCCACCTTGCATTATACCCAACAGAAACTCACTCCTCTGCAAGCACAGTAAATACCAATGATCCATTCCTGTAGACGACGTTAACAAACTTTTACTGGAGGGAGAACATGGCAAGTTAATTCATGAAAGCTTAACAACCTTACATTTAAGAGACATAATTGGTATCTGAACCTTCCAAGCTGATAAGGTCACCAGACAGCAGACATCTTTTCGGCTATGTCACGATATTTTTTAAGTATTTATTCTGCACAAGTGTATACATGTGCCACAGTTGACACGTGGGGGTCAGAGAACAACTTTCAGATGTCAGTTCTCTCTTTTCCCCAATGTGTTTTCTGACATGGGACTCAGCTCCTCAGACCTGACGGTGATAGTGGGTCTACCCTTTGAGCCATCTCAAGGGACCTCAGTTAAGATATCACGGATCTACGATCAGACAACCGTACACTTTACCATCTGACAAAGAATCAGGAGGTCAACACAGCATGGCAGTGTATCATATAATTTAAGCATGTTGATTTTGGAGAAGCACCAAGAGACTTCAGAGTCTCCTAAATTTTCAAGTGCCACAGGTACTTGAAAAAATTTGCTGCAGGTACATTATACTTAGTAGGTCTAAATCGATTCTAATCTCCCACAGTCCGTTTTCCAGTTTCACGTCTTCAAACATCAGTCTGTTGGTCACTCTGAGCCCCTTGTTGCACACTTATGGTGTGAATACTTGGGCAATCTAAGCAGTTGACACTTCAAAGACATGTAACGTTTCCAGAGATTGGTCTCCCAAAGGCCATAGCCCTGTACCCATTCCTCAGACCACCTACGAAGATTCATGGGGGACGGAGAGGGAGAGGAACCATGGTGTACATCACGAAGTCGATAGAGCTGTTCCTCAAACTGTCCATGCCAGTTGTCTTAAATACATCCCAAGACCTGTGCCAGAGAACAAGGAAACCACCGTTAAGTGTTATTCATAGATGGAGAAAACTTTATATTTTTCCCCAGCTAAAGCTATCTTCAAGACAGAGGGGATCATCTGAGCGTGAGAGGAAACAATCTCAGAGGGCAGTGGAAGATCTTCCAGCAGGCTAGTCATCAGATACACTAGGATGTTATCCATGTGAACGTCAGAACACACGAGCTTGAGAGCACAAAGTGGTTTGCAGAAAAGCTGGGAAGTCTCTAGCTCTGTGCAGAACGACATGTACAGCACCATCAGAGCATGAAGCAGGGCATCCCTGACTCTGAGGAGACGGGATGGTGGCACGAGTGCCCCACCCCCCAGTCCGTGCTTCGTGATCACATCATGCCTTAAGTGGGGGGAAAGAGAGTCACAGACCTGTCCTAGGCCATTGCTACAAGAACGCCATTTTCTAATTCAGCAGATTTCAAGACTAAGCGTATGCAGATGAGGTGGCCCATAAAGCCAAGTGAGCCAGTGACCCACATCCAGATGTTCACCAGCCACTCTGGGATAGTGGTGTCAAAACAGGTGTCCACGGACGATAGGTTAGTAATGAAGAAGTACATGGGTGTGTGGACATGAGAGACATAAATGATAGCCAGGGTGATGAGTAGGTTCCTAAGCACTGCTGTCAGATACATGGACAGGAATACTCCAAGGAGGACAGGTCGTAGTATTTGGTCATCTGAGAGTTGGAATTCTGCAGTATCTGAAAAGTTTCCTTTATTCATGTTTATGGGGCTGAGGGGGAAATAAAACTAGGGTGATACATAATAGAGGATTTTTTAATCTCATCAACAGTGTGAACCAAAGAGTAATATCTGATAAAAATCCTTATATTTGTCGATAACCTGTTTTTCTTACAATTTCTCTGAAAGAAATGTTTCTAACTTTTGTGCTATGGAACATACTTTTCTATGTGTGTGTGCAGACAAATGTTTGATGGAGAGTCTCCTTATCCTGTCATAACACTAAACAGAAACTTGTGCAATGTAGATCACATCATTTGTTGTCAACGTTGATAGGTCTTAGAAAATGATTTCAGTGTTAGAGTTCTTGGATTATTCTGGCTCTAATTTACTGGAAAAATCTATATTCAGCATTCCCACAGCAACAGTGATCTCTTGAATGTATATTCAGAGTACATATGTTTTACACATGTAGACTGAGTAATGAGAAAGATTAATTAATTGTTCAAGAAGTCAAATAAGTATCCTAGTGCACACCTTGGGGATACAACTATCTGGTAAGGCTGATATTTCATTTTTTTAAAAAATTCATTGAAATATTCAATTCATTGTATAAATGGTCATTGGGAAAACAAAAATGTTTAACTTTTTGTGAGTTCATTCCCCACAGGAGTCTGGTCAAGATACCTAGAGTCACTCCCTTAAAGAAGACCAAGTCTCCCTTCCCCAGCTGGGATCAGTTGCCAGGAGTTCCTCAGCTAACACTGGAGTTTCTTATTTCTTTTCCTTGTTCTATGCTACATTTTTGTCAGGTTTGAGTTTCCATAGATTGTGTGCATGCTGTCAACATTGCTATAATTTGACATTCTTAAGTTCCTAACTCACTAGTAAACAATTTCTTTGTGGTCATCCACCACCCCTGGTTTTTGACATCTTTCGGCTCCTTCTTCTGCTTAGGACTTTGAGCCTTTTGTGGAGAGTTTTGGTAAAGGAGTCTAGTTTTTCAGTCCTTTGTAAATTTTAGATATTAATCCTCTGTTGGATGGATTGCTGGTGAAGACTTTCCCCCATCCTATAAGCTGTTCCTTTACTGGAATGATAGTTTCATCACCTGTAATGAAGCTTTATTTAAACCATGGTAACCATGACGTTTTCAAAGAATCTTATTTTCTGAGGTAGTGGGTCCCTCTCAGAAAGGTGTTATCTTTGCTACACTTGCCTCTATTTTGAATAATAGTCCAGACTTCTTCTTGCAAGTTCAATTTCATTTCTTATGTTGGGGTCCTTGATTCATATGCAATTGACTTTTATGCAGTGAGAGATAAAGATCTATTGCCAGTCCTCTCCATGTACATATCTAATTTTGTTACTTTTGTTTTGGTTCTACCCTGCACTACAGTTTTATGGAGATTGCACTGAATCTCTAACTGTTCACATAATCAGTCCTACCATTCAATTAACTAAGGAAGCAATTGCATCCTCAAATATCTTCTATTTCTTTATTCAGTGTTTTAATGTTTTTGTAGACATCTTTCACTTCTTCCTTCAGGTATTCAATGTCTTGATTCTTTCGGAAGCATCTTCTGTGAGTACCTCTCTCCCCTGATATGAAACTGCATGAGCAAAGTTATGTTTGGCTTACTTCTTTGTTATGCATTGCTGTTTCTGCTCATTCACAATTTTTTATTTATTAATTCATAGACTTCAGAATGTTTTCCTCTAGTTCTCTTTCAAGTAAAATATTACTTTTTTCTGTTTCTGATTTTCCGCTATATCTGCTTAGGTTCGAATCTCTATCATGCTATGTTACATGGAAAACCTGTGAAATGGTTCTAAGGAGCTTAAAGTCGAGGTCTTGTTTGTTCACTAAAAACAGGAATAAAGAAGAAAGCAGCTACACAAGTACAGCAAGTAGGAAATGCATTTTCTTATCTGGCAAATTCATAGTTCAGATTTTAGAATTCAAGGCAATTCCAAAGAGTCAAGAGTCTATCATGCTGGTGAAGTCCTCCTCTCCCTATTCCCCCTCCTCCCCCTCTTCTTCCTCTTCCCCACTAAGCCACTAAAGTGGCTACAGTAGATGCAGAACTGAATTGCTCACTTCTTCAAACAGGCACAGCAAGCATAGCAGATCAGGGAAGAAAAACATGAGATTTACTGACCTGGGTTGCCATGTGTACTTCTTAGACACTGTAGACATAAATACATTGAATACCTTCATATATGTGAGAACTCCAGGCTAAATATCTCTATTTTTACTCTCAGAAAAATAGTTTAAAATTGGCATTTTACCACAGAGCTTATATATCTATAGAAATCCAACATATAATGATTTATAGCTATAAGAAACCATGACATTTGAAACATAGACATGTCTATTCAATATATTAGTGATTTGTAATAATGAATTTTTAAGTAGCAGCACTTACTTTTATTTAATATTGGATTAGCACATAATAATTTTATTGACAAATGAAATTCATTATGATATTTGCATACTTATATGACTATTTTTTTGGTCTTTTTGAGACAGGTTCTCCCTTTAGTCTCAGCTGGGCTGGAACTCCCTATTTAGACCATGCTAGACTTGAAATCACAGAGATTCACTTGCTTGTGCCTCAAGTCCTGGAATTAAAGGTCATGGCCACCACACCTGAATTTTGCATATACATTTTAAGTTTATTTTATTTATGTTTATGGGTGTTTTACTTAAACATGTTTAACTATATCTTATGCACCCAATGAATGTTGCAGCCAGAAGACAGCATCAGATTTTTTGGCAATGGAGTTAAGGACAATTATTAGTTATCATGTGGGTGGCTGGAACTGAACCCAGGTCCTCTGCAAGAGGATCCAGTGTTCTTAATTCCTGAATCATCTCTCCAGTCCTAGTACTTGCATGCTTCTTGCATTTAGCATGACCATTGTCTTTCCAATATTTCTCTCTCCTGTACTTGACCTTTTTCTTCATGGAGCATGTTGTGGTTGGAGTGAGAATGTCTCATATAAGCTCCAAGAATCTGAACACGACCTTCCGTGGTGGCCCTGTTTCTGTGGGTATTCAAATGAATTTATATGTGAGTTAAAATGTAATTTGCAGGTATGTAGTTTACCAAGCACTAAATTTCATATTTTGATTTGAAAATAAAAGGTCAAGTAAAATAATTTAAGACATTTGGAGTGTTATTTCATGTTACAGAACTACAGGTTTTATAAGAGAAATGAATCCTTACATGAGGATATGTAGCATGTGTAACTCTGGGTACAATAATGAGTCCGTGGATTCTACTCCAAGACATTCTTAAAATAAGTATGACTGTGTCCTCAGGAGGTCTTTATTGACCCCTTCCATATGAAAGTCTTAATGGATGAAAATTTCTTGCTGAGGCACACACATACCTGTTTAATTGGATATCTCATTCTCTGGATATGGGATGCAATCAAAACCACAGGCTGCCTTTCCCTCAAGAGGTGTTTTCTTAAATCTAGGATTCCAAGACACGCTGCACACAGATGTGGTGTCTGAAATCAATTATGTTGCTAATGGACAGTATTGATATCTGTTTCTGCAATAAGTAAAGATTTTAACACATGTGGTGTTGAGTATACATATTTTATATATACTGAATCCTTTGGAACTGTTCAAACTCTAACTAAATTTAGGCACATTGCAACCTATAGGAATACTGGTAGTTGGGGAGATAGTTGAGCTGATAAGATGACTGGCTGCTCTGTCAGAACACATGGACTTGTTTCCCAGCACCCAACTGGTGAATAAGAATAATATGTAAAATAATATGTAAATACTTTGACTCCAACACTATATTCTGACATACATGGACATAGCAATAAAGGAGTGTCCATGTACATATATGCAGGCAATACACTTATTTGCATAAGTAAATGTAATAAAGAGATGAAAATGACATTGGACAACAAAGAATGATAAAGGTCTTGAAGTTAATATTTTGAAAAGTCTAAGACAAAATTTCTGAAGAGGTTATAAACATTTAAAAATATATCTGTTTTTTACTAAATGAAGTAGCACAATAAACTTGATTATTTACATTTTCTTTATGTGCCATAATTGATCAAACATACCACTCTCATTCCTGTGACCCACTCAGTCATATATTGTGACAAGAATAATTGCTCATCATGTGGAGAAAGTGGAGAAAGCTTTCCTATATTCACCTTCAATCCAGAATCTCTTGAAGAATTCCAGATATTGAAGATGTCATATCATTTATCAAGTTTTTCTTTCTGATACATATTTACTGGATATCCAAAGGAATTAGCAAAGAGGATATTCCTTAGAAATGGATAAAGTTAAAAGTAATATATCAATATATATGACTAATGCCAGCAAATCAGTGACACTATTCCAGGATGCATCATGTAACACATTCATTAAGCACATCCTCAAATGCAGGGATAATAGTCAATCTGCTTCATAAAAAATACCCTCTTTGATACCACTGTGATATGTTCACAGTGTAATCCCAAATATCGATCCTCTATAGATTTATCAGGGAGACAAAATATAGAAATTTTCTTGTATTTGACATAATAAAATAACGCTCTCTGAGCCTCATTGAAGGCTTAAAGACAAGATGCTTGCTCAAGCCTCCTGGCATTAGATGTAAAGTACCTTAGCTGCCAGGGTAAATACACAAGTCTTTCTTCATTGTACATGTCAACATGATGAAGAAGCATCTCATGGCAGGTGTGAGCCACAGCATATAATGCATTGTACACATTGTAACTCTGATCACTCATGGATAATTCAAAACTGTGCTATTGTAACCATTCCAAAGAGTTGCTGTATGAACAAATTTTATTATTCTGTAGTAATATCCTGAGAATATACAATTAAAATACATCCAGCACAGTTTAGCAGGGTTATTTTCTGATTGTGTGGAAGAATTTATTACTTGTAAAAATATTTTAAAACGTGAAATATCACAATATTGGTGTGAAAAAATGAGGGACCATGGAATAAGTCAAGTATAAAAATCTCTTTTACTAGTAGAGACATTCCATTAAGAAGTGGTGATCCAGAGTCTCCTTGTGCCTAAGTATTCCTATCTTCTAAAGCTCACAGAAAGGGTTGAGTCTGTGCAGCCATAAATGATAGCAACATTTGTGGATGATGTCTCAATTTAGTTATAACATATTTCAGGTCTTTGCAGGTATAAGTGTGTGTTTACTGGGATCATATTCATAAAAGCTAAACAATCTCCTTTTATTTACAACTCATTCCTCAGTTCTGAAAGAAACTGAATACCTTGACCATCATCCAGGATGGCTACACCCACCAAACTCCTACGGATATGAACCAACGAAGAGACCATGGCAGCAGCCAGAAACATGTCTTTCGATGCCATGGTAAGGAAACAGTTCAGGGCCATTTTCAAATAAATGAAAACACCTTTATATAAGCTGATGGTCACAGAACAGTGAGGAAATTGATTTAAAGTTCCACATAATTTCTAAAGTATCTAAAGCACCAGATTGAAATGTAGGGACATTTTTCATGTCATTATTAAAGTCACATTTTACATGGAAAGAACTTACAAAAAGTTCTAATTTCATTCTCTTCCTTTAGTTGCCAAACCCTTCTAGGAAAAGCACTAAAGGAAATAGAGGCTGTAATGTATTAGACTCATTCTCACTAGTGGAATTTTGAAAAGCTGTGTGAATGTTGCAGTATTTATTGGTGTTGCCCACGTACATTCTGTAAGCATTGCTGTTAATCGTATTTAGGAAAATGTTCATGTAATCTTGCATATTTGCTTAAAACATTGTGAAATGACAGCAATTCATTATTACTCATAGTATGAATAGAAAATTCTAGGGATACATGCGATAGTAGATCAGGGTTTTTGTTGGTTTCCATTATGGCAAAAAGGAATGCCAGAAACTTTGGTAGTTCTTGGGTGGCAACTTGAGAAGAGGACACAACTTCAGTTAATGAAAATATTCTATATGTGATTGAGGTAAAATGGAATATGAGTGCACTGGAGGGCAAAACTCTTTTTCCTAAAATTACAATGTTAAAATCACTGTAGTAAAATAAAGGTATGTGAACAAGACATTTGAGCATGTAGTAAGGATTTTAACGTTCATGATGGTCTGTCAAACCTAAATTGGGTTAATAAGTATAGGTAGCATTCTAGAGAGGATTTACCTCACTACTATTTGAAGAAAAACATGATAACATGATCAAAGAAGATTTGTGAATTACATGTCATAACATAACATCAAATTCATACTACAGGACATTTGGGGAAATAAATCTGACTGTATATCTAAATATATATCCACATATAAACATATGTATATCCATATACATATAGATTAGAGAACATGAAATTGGGCTGCATGTAGTACTGATGGGTAGATACAAGAGGGATTTAAATATTAACTATTTAGTAAGAAATCATCCCCCCTTATTGCCTTTCTCTGAGCACTAATCCTCCTCTTCTTCCAGTCCTCAAGCCCTGTCTTCCATATTCTCTCTCTCTCTCTCTCTCTCTCTCTCTCTCTCTCTCTCTCTCTCTCTCCCTCTTCCTGACTTTGTGTGGATAATAACAATGGCTGTACTTTCATTCTGAATATGACCATTTTGATCCAGAAGAGAGTATTGCACTACGAATTCTATAATTTTATATTTTGGGTTAGGACTCTAATATATTCTGTGGAGGTAATTTTCAGTTAAAGTGTGTCTAGACACATTTTGTATATGTGATCTCTAGTTGATTCCAGTGCTGTTGGGCCTTAAGAAATCATAATTGTCCGGCTGGCACCTTGTGGCCTGAGCAAGATGGCGCTGAGAGAAGCTAAAACAAAGACTAGCCAGAGGAGATAGGCTCATACCACACATACCATGGTATTTAGGTGAACTAGGGACATAAGTGCCATTGGAGGAATATTACCACCTCCCTCGTGAACAGCGCGTGGACAGCAGTAGCCTCTATGTAAAGTAAAAGCACGATCAGTGTGATTGGTAGAAACTTCCCGCTGTGTGCTAATACCTGTAACTCTAAACCTTTATAACGTGTCTGATAAGTTCAGTAAATGGCTCCCTGAGGTACCATTGAAGAAGTCACATCATTAAAGCTGTACCATCATAAGAGCATGCTTTTTTGGTCAGATGGGGACCCTGGTCGTGCCTGAGTGTCTTCTGGAGTGGGCCCAGAGACTGAGAACAGGCAGGCCGCAGCACCTGACATCCCTTTGCTTCCCCGTGAGGCCCTCTCCTACCGTGGGGAGCGGGCTGGGGCAATCCAAGGGAAGTAGGACATGAAACTGGTGTCTGATCCCCCTCGCCCTTCTCTCCTGGTGGCTGGGAGACAGAGGACCTGGTGAGGGGGTGCACCTGCTGGTGCCTGTTGCTCCACCATGAGAGAGAGCAACACAGTGTGTAGAACTGGTAAGTTTTGCTCAATTTTTTACAGATAAATTTCATTTTGCAGAATTCTGTAATGTGTTCATAGGTTCAGGTTATGCTTTTTCATTACCACTGTGTGAGAGTACAGATGACTTTTGTGCAATAATTGTGTACCTGGGTGATGAACATGTGTGTGTGTGTGTGTGTGTGTTCTACAGAAGTTTGAGACCCTTCAATGAACTTACAAACAGCCATGAAAGTTTGTATGCTCCCTAAAAGTATCTCAGTCTCCAAAATTCATCATGTGCTTCCCAATAAATAGAAAGCCTAAGTAAATTACCTTAATAGAAAAGTTATTAGAATTATTCCAATGAAAGCTCACCTAGTTAAGTAATACAATGAGATAAACAGATTCATGGGAAATCTATATCAAAGACAGACAGGAAA
Source organism: Eospalax fontanierii (assembly GCA_035773235.1). NCBI lineage: Eukaryota > Metazoa > Chordata > Mammalia > Rodentia > Spalacidae > Eospalax > Eospalax fontanierii. The sequence goes on along the minus strand of CM069554.1, from coordinate 874,916 downwards.
TGAAAGTACTCTTTTAAGTCTTATCTGGAGCTCTGAAAATTATAAAGTAAGTGGCTGTAAGTTTGGGAATGTTTCCACTGATCATATGTAAAAAAGAAGATAAATTTTCTGTGTTTTAATAGTCTTAAGATTTTTCTGTATGTGATTGATATTTATAAAGGAATGCTCTGTATACATTGGGTCCTCTCCCTCCTGAACATGACCTCATTTCCTGAAGAGGTCCTCATTATATTTCCTCATTACTTTCATTTCCTGAAGATCAGAAAAAATTTAATAACACAGTTTTACATTGTATTCATTATGAAAATGAATCCACTAAAACACAGATGGACACACACAGGGTTCATCTACTCTGTCCTTTAGCAAAATGAATCAATGTGAAATAGGAAAAATGACATCCCCTTTTAGGGTTCTTAGCATCACTTGTAAAGTAAGTTAAGAATAGTCTTGTACAGGAGCTTTATGACGGTTGTATTAGAATTTAAAGATTCACCCTCAGGACAGGCAAGCTACAAATCTCAGGAACTACCTTGAAAGGAGAAAGGTAGGAAGAACAAAAAAGATCCATAAAGAGCCAGTTTGGAGGTCAGGAAAGTGACAGAATGACAACAGCAAAATATAGAGGGGGACACATCTTTTTTCAAATGGTAAAGAAAGACAGAATTCTGGAACAGCCCAAAGCATTATGGAAAACATGGTTACAAAGAAGTACAAAGAAGCAAAATATAGGAGACAGTTTTCTGAAGAATTCAGAAAAGTGGGAACACTTACACAGAGCCATACTACTGTGACCACAATCACTGCACTAAGGGGCAGATTATGTGGGAAGGACAAAGTCACGTACTATTTGAAGTACTAGGTGTTCTGCCTAGATATTTAGTATGACTTAAACTAGACTGATTTTCTAATGGTGGCCCTAGGTATTCGACCCACTGAAACTGTTAAGAAGGCTCTTCTGGTCGACAACAGATTTGTATCCCCTTGATATTATTACACTTGAGGTCATGTATGCTACTTAAGAACTGCAATGCTCATTTAAACAAGTGTATAAGAGGGGTTGAATAAACAACTTCCTGCAATGTTTTGGGAAAATGGCTATTTTTTTAATTGTGTGTCAACGCTCATTCAAGACAGACTCCTTCCAAGTTTGAAACTTGTTTTGGGAAGTAAAGTTGGTAGGAATTCTATGCTTCAAGGAGGCATGAATTTAATTTAAGACTTGAACAGATATCTTCAGCTCATAAGTTTGTTATGATGGATAAAGCTATAAAACTCAATAAAAACTTAAATGTAGGAAAGCAATATTCAGGAAAATTGCAAAGCAATGAAAATTCTCAGATTTTTAGGTATCATAGGCATAGAGCAAAAATATCTTAGATAAATAGCATTGTCAGATCTTCAACTGAATTATAGAAATATTTTTTTGTAGATTTAAGAAAGACATACCCACAGAAATATCAGAAATAGAAAGAAGATGAAACAGGACCAAGAAAGAAACTTCAATGTCATTTTACAGTTAAATAATTTAATATACAGCACAGAGAGAGAATACTGAGAGCTGCAGGAGAAAACAAAGTTTCAGATAGAAAAGAATTCATATAAAGTTCAGGAGACATTTCAATGAAATGTATGATTGTAAGAGGAGTCAAGAGCAAAGTATTCCAAATTTGAAAAATTAATCGATACCAACACAGAATATTTTACCTGGTAATTTCTCTAGTTTGAAGGGGAATACAATCTTCCAAGATTCAAATTCGCAGAAAGAAAGAATTTATGTCCACTAAACCAGCCCTAATGGGAATATAAAAAGACTGCAGAAAGGAATGTTCATACTGAAGATGCTATATGGGAAATACAAATGAAAATATAATTAGACAATAACAAAATGGGACCAAGGACACAAACAGAAATTGCAGTTGCACTGACCAATACACAGCTCCCAATAAGAGCTTTAAATATCAAAGGCCATAACATTGTCAAACAAAACAGATTACTTCAGTACATTAAGGGACACAGTACAAGGTCATTTTTCTTCGTCTAAAAGTAACCCATCTTACCTTCTAGAATAAGCACTATCTTTGGGTGAAACATAAAAAAAAAAAATTCCTAACAAATGGTACTAAGGATAAGCAATAGTTACCATTCTAATACCTGAGTAAACAGGCTTAAATTAAAATTGATCAGTAAAGGTAAACATTTCTTAATTACGATCAAAGGAAGAATTAAACAAGAGTACTCACCAATATAGATGCACCAAATTCTGCAGTAACCGATTTCATAAACAGAGTATTATCGCACTGCTATACAAAGTATTGACTCGGAAACAGCAGATGACATCAATATCCTGCTTTCTCCTATAGTCAGGTCAGATGGACACAAAAAGAGAAACATTCAAATTCAATAGATATGATTCATCTAATGGACCTAAAAGACAGCTTCCAAATATCCCACTAAAGCAAGAAAGAATATACATTCTACTCAGGCACTCATGACATTTTCCCTAAAATTGATCACAATCTGGGTCACAAAACCTCAACATATAAAAAGAAGTAAAATAATTCCAATTATTCTACCAGTCCACAATGCAATAATGCTTAAAATCAAAAGGAAAAAAAAAACGATCTTGCAAATGCATTAAGTGGTGGAAATTATAAGATTCACTTGTGAGAGATGAATGACTCAATGTAGATATTAAGAAACTAATGAAAGTATTTCTGTAAATAATGAAAAGGATAATACAGCACAACCAAAACCTTTGGGACACATTAAAAGCAGTCTTAAAAGGGAATATTATAGCTCTAAGCACCTACATTTAAAAGCAGAAAAGGGTCCTGGAGAGATGGCCCAGCACTTAAAAAACTGGCTGTTCTTTCTCATGACCTGGATTCAGATCCCAAAGCTCACCTGGCTCCTGAACTGTTCATATGTCCAGTTCCAAGGAATTCAACCCTTCTTCTGCTCTCTTCAGGCATTTCACAACATGAATATGATTTCATAAATATTGGAAATGCAATTATAAATGTAAAATGAAAATGACCATCAAAACAATAAAAATAAAAAAGTAGAAAAATACAATAAATGACAAAATTGTACAACTTATAAATTTGGAAATGCATGAACAAATCAAACCATACTGTAGCTGACAATGAGAAATAAAGAAAACCAGAGCCAAAATTAATGGAATAGAAACAAAGAAAATAACACAGTACTTAATGCACCTAAGAGCTAGTTCTTTGAAAAGACAAATAAAATATACAGACACAACCCAGTTAAGCAAAAGAAAGAAAGAAAATACAAATCATTTAAATCAGAGCTAAAAGGGGAAGCATTACAAAATACCAAAAGATTCTATAATGGACCAAATTAAAAAAAAAGACTCTGTCTAACCTTCTTCCAAGTCTTTCCCGTTTAAAGTGTCCCCTTTTTCCCCATTTCTCTTTTCAGAATACTAGTATCCTTAGTGCTCACCTCTCTTTAGCTCCTTCTTTCCTTTTATTCCCACAGTTTGAGGGAAGTTTAGAATGGGAGGGAGGAAAGAAGAAAGAGAAAGAGAGAGAAATAATAGAGAGAGAAAGAACTAATAGTGCCCAAATAGTGTAAAACAATAGAAGGAATCATATTAGCTTAACAACCTACTGACAAATTCCACATACATCTCTACATGAGAACATGTGCATAGCTGAAAGATACATAATAAGAAACTGTCAGACAGGAGAAAATTTTCATTGAGATGTTGGCCCAGGTGGTCCAGAAATTCCCAAAATCACACAGGCCCTTGATTGCTTCCCAGTACTTGAAAGAAAGACCCTATTGCTGAAGACAGTTTAATACTTCAGAGACTAGATTTGGTGAAATGACTGACCAGGAGCCACTTCTCTTGAAGGCGAGCACTAACAGCTCTGGAGCACACTGTCCAAGTAAGGAAAGTTGAACATCAATCAACGACCCAACACCATGTTCATGACCAAATAACCACATTGATGACTGGTACATCATGTCACACTGGTGCAGTAGTGGCACAGTTATCTTAGGGCCAATAAACAGCTACATAATTGGTATTAGACCTCACACAATGGAAGAAAAATCAAGTGTACTCATAGCCAAATATACATAGCTGAAAAGATTATTAATCTTAGAGAAATCCCCAAGACTGTCATATTTCTAGGCTAATGTAACTTCACACTAAATGCAAAATATGTATATTGATATTCTAAATGCAAAATATATATCCTGATATTCACATTCAAAGATCCCAGGCACCACTCACCAAAGAAGCACCTTTTCCATGAGACAGAGACCATGAACAAAGTACCACAGGTGATAACACAAAGATTTTATCTATGAATTCCCATGCTTAATCAGCACAACTACAAGGTATTTTCTACATCCAAGGCTCCAGTAATATAAAAAAGAGGTAAAGAAGTCACTAATGAAACTCTCAACTTTCATTATCGAAGTTTCCTCTTGTAACAAAGAGCCAGTAACACAAAAGATCACAAATGACAAAATTGGAGATTATGAATCTGCAATGTTGAGGACCCTGGACAGGACTGATATTAATTTCCACTTATCCAGGGCTAGGGGATCATTGCAGAATAAGGAACAGAAAGACTGTAAGAGCCAGTGTGGAGGTGCATGATCATGTGGAGGTAGGTTCGTACATGCTCCTGGGACCCTGCTCGTATGTACCTACAACAATGCTTTCAGCAGACTCAAGACCAATATAAATGCAAACAGACAAAATGCTTCATGGAACTGGGGAAATGGTTAGCAGACCGTAAAAAATTGTGTAAGAATTATTGGCAACTGATAATTTTTGGGTGAGAATGGTGTAATCTTCCTAAGTGTGGAACTCTAGGAATGCTGACTAGATCTCTGTGGATGAACCTACACTCCGTTCATTTGTGGACACTAACATGACATAATAGACCATATTATTGATGAAAGAATGTATGGAATCCTGTTGGGGACTGTTTAGTGCCAGTGAGAAAAAGGTATATAAAGTTAATTAAAGCACTGAGATGTTCTTTGTGAAACATAAAATGATTCAATAAAATATTTTTAGAACCTATTCTGTATTTAAAAATTGGAGTAATTTCTAAGTGGATAGAAACCACCAAAGTTAATCCAAGAAGAGATGTTTAGCTTAAACTGACCCATAACTAATTAGGAAATCAAAAGAATAACACAAAGCCTCCTTCCTAAAAAAAATACAAGTCCAAAAATTATTCACAGAAGAATTTTACCAGACATTCCAAAGTGATCTACAACCAATACTACTTAAATTGTTCATAATAAAGATTGATTTAAAACTGTAAATTTCTTTCTACAAATCCATTATTATTCTAGTACAGCAATCAAGACAAGACCTAAACAAAAAAAAGAAAAGTATAATCCCATATCCATAATGAATATAGATTGAAAAATTATCATCAAAATACTTGTAAATCACATGCAGAAACAGCAAAAAAAAATCCACCCAGATCAACTAAGATTTGTTACAGCTGCAGGAATAATTCAATATATGTAAATCACTAAACATAATGAATTATATGAATGGTGTTTAAAACACATGACCACCTCAATAGCCTTTGACAAATTTATGTATTCATTCATTATAAAAATCTTTGAGGAAATTTGACTAGATAAAACATACCGCAACATAATTAAGGCTATATAAAACCAACCCACAGACAACATCATTCTACATGGAAAAATCTTGAGGCACACCTATTAAAATCAGGAGAGAATAAGGCTTCTGCCATTCTCACTCCTTTTCAACATAAAGTTTGTAACCATAGGACAATAATACAGGAGAAGAAAATTAAATGCATACTAATTGAAGAAGTCACCTTATCATTATTTTTAGATGACATGACATCACACATTAAAAATCTTTAAATCTCACAAAAACTAAAAATGATCAACACTTTCAACAAATTGGCAGGTCACAAATCCAGCTCCGAAATTTAGTAGCCTTTCTAAATACAAATAACAAGCAGTCAGTGAAAGAATACATGTGAAACCTCCATTAAGTGTACCATTAGAATATGCAGGGTTAAACACAACAAAATATATTAATGACCCATTCAATGAAACCTTGAAACCTTTGAAGCAAGAGAAAGAGAAAGACAGCAGGAGATGGAAAGACCCTGTCATGTTCATGAATATTAGAATCAATACAGTAAAAGTGTCCATCCTATGAAAAGCAAATGACAGATTCAATACAATACCAGTCAAAAACCCTGTGATGTTCTTCACTGAAGTAGAAAAAAGTTCATCCACATGGAAATGGTAACAACCACAGATAGCCAACCCAATCCTATACACAATGTATGTTTCAAGAATTATCACAATAGATATCAGTGTATATTACTGAGCTAGGGTCATAAAAAACCACTGTATTGGCACAAAAACAGATTGCAGATCAGTGGAAGGAAAGAGGACAGATACATGAAAGTACAAAATTTGAGCCACCTGATATTTGACAAATGTGCCAAGGAAACACTCCGGAGGTAAGATAGAATCTTCTACAATGGCTAATAAAAGAACTCAGTATGAAATCTGAAATGTGGAAATTGTTAGCAGAACACATAGTTTATAGAAACCATAAAAGAGCAAGAAAATAATTGACCTAATTTAAAAAATGGACTACGGATCTGAAAAGATATCCTGTAAAGAAGAAATAACAACGGCTTCGAAACACCTTAAGATGTGTTCAAAATCCTTAGTAATTGGGAATTCTAAATTCAAAATGGACCTACATTAACATATGACCTAAACACATGAGCATGGATAAGTTTAAGGAAACTAATGTCATGAAATGCTGGTATGTTTTCATGGAAAGGGAGCCCATGATGTGCTCTTGTGGATTGCAAACTGATTAAAGCACAGAGTACATCAGTGTGGAGAAGTGTAATAACTAGGAATAATTCTACCAAGCCACCTTGGACATAAAAACAATGGATTCCTCCTAATATAGAAATACTTGCACAAGCATGTTTTATGTTGTTCTTTTCACAGTAAGAAATATAAACAACCTAAATGTCCCCAAACTGATAAGATGTAAAGAAAGTGTAGTACATTTACACAACAGAGTTCTACTCACTAGTAAAGAAATTTGAATTCGTGGAGTTTACTGGAAAATGAATAGAACTAGAAATTACTGTACTATATGAAGTATCACATACTCATAAACAGAAGAGTCATATGTTTGCTCTCATTGTTGGATCTTAGCTCTAAGTTTGGAGAAGTGACTATATATTATGACTTTACTGAAAGTAGGAGCCAGGAAAATAGAAAGGAACCATGGTGGTAAAGAGGTCAAAAGACTTCAAAAAGGGATGGTAGGAGAAAAGCATAATTAATGGGGGATGTGGAGAAGAGGGCACTGTAATCAGAAGTGAAATGTGGACATTATAAAAGGGGAAGTTAGAGGGGGAGATAATTAATGCTGAGATGTTATCTAAAAAGATGGACAATATTAGCTAAAAGCCCTGTGGAAATGAACACATACAATAAACATATGATTCCATGTGTATAGCTGAAGGCTATCTAACAAATATGCGTTCCAGGCAGGAAAAATATCTCTTCAAATTATTGGAGAACATAATCCAAAAGACTCCACAATTACTACAGGTTATTTGAAGAGCCCTTGATTTCTGCTAAGAACAAAAAACAAAGACCATATAGTGAGGAGAGACAACAATTCAGACACAGGACTTGGAGCATTCGAGCTGGAACTTGACCTGGAAACCTCATCCCTGGACACTAATTCTCATATGTTTAGAGGATAATATACAAACTGGCAAGGAAGAAAAATAATCAATTGTCCTACACAGCTGTAAAACTTTAAAAAGTACAATGGGTAGCCCAGCAAAATATTCTTACTGATGTAGTAGTGGCAATTTTCTCTAAGGTATGTTTAACTTGTATTAAGGCCTGCTTACCAGGAGGGAACTCATGTGTGGTACTGTAAAGAGTCAACTACACATGGCTGGAGTGAACTTAGATCCTTGGTAAAAGCTTAATTTTACCATAATCCTAGACCAATATAATTTCTTCGTTTACACTTTTTATTTATCCTCATATTTACAAACATTTGTACTTTTCACCCCTCATCAAAAAAGCTTCTTTTTGTAATAAATGGAGAATTTTATGAACTTCCAGAACTAGTCATATCCAGAGTATAAATGTCTGTGAGATGTTAACCCTAAGTCAAGTGTCTTCAAAGAAATGTCTACACATATGAAGAGTGCATCTCTCAACTCTTACCAAAGAATGTCCTTGTGCAGCAGATGTAATTAACTTGGAAATTCATAACTGAAAAATATACCAAGAATAGGTCACAGATTGTTCATCCATGATTAGGGAACCTCACCTTTCTAAGGGGGACAGGTCATTATATAGATCAGATCAATGAAAGATTTTTAGAGCCAAGGGGAATGGATTACCACAAAAAACAGTGCCTTCTCCACAGTTGTACAGTTACTCATATAAACTCACAGAAATGTTAATAGTACCCATAAGTAAACTGTACTTTTCACCCCTCATCAAAATAGCTCAACCAAAGAAGATCCCAGCTTAGACATGGGGAAGTTAGTAAGAAAATGCTACCCAAGATAAGGAACTTTGGTCATAGATGGGGAGACAATATATATGTATACTAAGTTTATTCTTGACATTAAATAATCACCTTCTGCTGAATAAGAAAGTGTCACTGGTGAGATCTGAGGATACATTAACAGGCAAAATTTGCAGCATTTGAGTCTCTCAATAGGAATCATGAATTAAATAAATATGTGACCCACCAAAATAGTCCTGGCAACTGTCCCTTCTGCAATGGTTGATCTAACCACTGAAATTCATTGATTGTGAATAGTATGGAATTTTGAAAGTCCAATGCCTAATTGGATTTATCTTGTGTTATTTTTAGTGCCTAAATGACCATTGTCTATTTTGGACTTAGCATCCTGTTACCAGGACACAAATCCTTTTTGAATATAGTAACTTGGGAGAACATCAGCTTCTACAACCAAAAGTTGAGTGAAATCTCATAGCACATTCTGCCTATAACATATTTCTTTTTGTTCTTACCAGGCTATTTAATATATCTAACATTGAATTTGAAACATCTTGATTTATATTTATATTTTTTGTTCTGTTACTATAAAACTTTGCTAAAACTTCTTCTGCACTTGAACATGAAATTTGGAGTAACCTGACTCCATGTTCTAGGCCATGGTTTTTCACATTTGGCTCCAGAACAAAGTGTCTTTTACTGAGGTGAGAGATGTGCTTTTGCAATGACGATTAGAAAGTTAAATTTAACTGAAAGTGAGATTCATCTGTGATGAATCTTTGATGATATTCTCCTTCATTTTGGGGTGGAATATTGCCATTTTACAGTTTTACATGAGTCACTATCATCACTCAGCTATTTTCTATTTACATGTCAATATGCACCAAGAAAAAACAGCTATCATTTGAGACAGAAAATTGTCTTGTGACAATATGGTAGAATTTCTCAGTAATTAAAATTTGTGGAACACCCCCCCACATATATATAAAAATGTGGTTTTAAATGCCATATTACATGAGACCCAATTTCCATTACATGTTGAAAAGGATGTACTTTTATTACATAAGTCCAACTTTTATTTTTTGGGAAAATAGCAGAACAGTAATAAAAATTGTATGTTGTGCTTCTATTTATTTTGACTAGGTGATAACAAAAGTCAGTATATTATTAAAATAAAACAAAGGTAGTAGTGAAAGGAATGACATTTTTACTAAGGTTTGATGGATGCATTTGTGAATATTGCATTCTCAGTCATGCATAAATAATGTCATACTAATAACATCTCACTTGGTGAAATATATTTCAATTTGATATGCTTTTCCATGTTATCTGTTTAGGGAATGGATATACTGGGATTTGTAGGTATCACACAGCTTTCACCTTTTCATAGAGATGCATGCTGTCACGTGTTCAGGACAATGAGTATTTGAACTTTTGACGGAACTTTCTTTTTCATTTTCATGAAAAATCAGTGTCTCCATATGCATCTGTGGCATCCCTGGTTGGTGTAAAATTCACAATATAAAACCAGCTGGCCTACAACTCAAATAAATCTGCCTATTTCTAACTCCAGTGTGTATCAATTAAATGTGTGCCCTAATCCCTGCTCATACATCATTCTTGACCTTTCTACTCAAACAAGATTGCCCAGAGTTAAGGTTAGTCTATAGAGATCTCTTAAATGTTCATCTATTAAGACAGAAAAGATTTTCTTTTCCTCATTTTCTATTATTTTAGGGTTGAAATATGTCTTGTGCCACTACTGCTCCTGGTAAACAAACACATGTATACCTAAAGATAGAAGAACTGCCAATGAGAAGCCCATTGTCATGAGTTTTCCAACTAAATTTATTGAGGTAAATTGCACAAGGGAAATACATCCAATCTGTGGAGATGTCCAGACATCCTGGTCTGTAAAATGGACACAATGTGCTTAGCACCAATGTTCAGTACTTTGTGTTACCCGACTGCACATGAGTTGTGATCAGCTACTTCAGATTGATACTAAATTTTCTCCATCAATATGAACATGGGACCATTGAACATGTCGTATGATCAACTCTTTCTATGTTGTCACTTTTGTGAGTGTTTTCTCAGTGCATCATTGAAAGAATAAAACCTGGCCAAGATAATATATTATGCAGCAAACTGCATATTTGTGATGATGCACAATGCACTGAAGTGTTGATAGTAGTATACCATATGCTGCATGAGGCTCTCAGTGAGGAGCTCTTAAAAATAAAACAATGTGTAATGAGTGTATATGAGCAAGATAAGAAATTCCAACAAAAGGCTCAGGAGGGTAATCAATAACAGATTCGTGTATGGGTTCACCAGAGGAAGGACACAAGGTTTTATGAAACAGGCACTCACGTGTGTACACACGTTTATATATATATATATATATATATATATATATATATATATATATATTTGTGTTGTATATATTTCCATATGAATTATAATTATACTCAATAAGCAAGTTAATATGTAAGTTGAGGAGAATGAACTTAGAAAATTTGAAAATATACGTCATGAGTACCTTCAAATACTTTCCAATGCTTAGGTACTTAAGTAACCTTGAACACTTTATTGTAATCAAAATCATACGTTAAACTATCTAGATGGTTAATTTATTATTTAAAAATTAATTAATAACATATTTTATGCGCATATGTGTATATGTGTGAGGGGTGCATATGACATTGTACTCATGTGGAGATCAGAGAAAACCTTGCAGAATTCAGTTCACTCCCTCTACCAGGTGAGTCTTAGAGATCAAAATTATGTTATCAGGCTGGTGAGAGTTGAAACATTCAATCCTCACTTTTTATTACTAGAAGTCATGACAAGTAATGATTAGCAGTGAATTTTAGTATATATCAATGTACCAGAAAGCTAGGAATAGGTCCTACGTCCAGTACCTTGTGAAGACTGGCTTCTAGAGTTGATATCAGTTTCAGGTATGGTACGGTTTATGAATGAAACCGTAAATCCAATTATAAAGTGGTTAATTGCTCCCATAATATTTGTGCCAACATTGAAGCAGTTGGCATATCATGTAAGGATAGTTGTTATAGATTTCAAGATTAACAACTGGGTAAAGTCATGTTTAATTTTCTCTTCTGATCACATACACAGCACTCTCCAGAACTATGAAAGTTAGTCGCTAGAAATGAGGCTTTGAATTCAGCACCAGCTTGACATTCCCTTGTCTGTTGCATAACTCATGGGTATAGTTTACTCAAGAATAGGAACTTGCCACGATCATTTGTATGTAACCAAGATCAAGGTCAACAGTCAATATTGTTTGAGGATCTATGGGACACTGGGCCAATAGATTCAAAACAGGTAGTCCATTAGTAGCCAATGGTGCTAAATATGTACAATGTACCCTTGTTATCTGATAGCTCCCTTAAATAATTTTAATGATGTTTATGAATATACTTCTGCCAATGGTGGCAGCCTGACAAGGCACATGCTGCCTCAAGTAGACTAAAACTTAGCATAGAATAAGGAAGATGGGCAATAGAACCCAACATTTGCGGAGGAACTATGAAAACTAATTACTACTGGACTGATCTTTAAGGTAGTTGCAGTAGAGAGGCTGACTAGACTCCAGTGGATGAACCTACCCCAAGGGGCATCTGGATACAAAATCTTGACCAGATAGCCCTTAACGTCTAGTGTAGGAAGCATGAAATACAATAGTAGGATGTAAGGGGTGTGAACAGAGGTGCCAATCTAACTACACAGAAATTTTATTGTATTAAATGCAAAAAAATGAAATAAAACTCCAGCAAAAAGTAGGTTCTACAGCACTTTAAGTATGCTGTTTTTCTAAATGCATTTAGTTTTATTTATTGAGACTCTTATCCAATCCTCTGCCATGCTATCAGAGTTCCCCATTCTATTTAACTCTTCATACTCTAATGCTTCCCTTTTCTCTGCTATATATATATATTCCTACTACGAAGCCTCCCATGAGCATCCCCACAACCCCTTCATGACCTTTTATCTGTCTCCTGTGTTCTTATGATTTTCAAATTGAAATATGCATATATAGCATTTCAAGGTTAATACCCTGCTGTGAGACAAAGCATGAAATATTTGCATTTCTGGGTCTCAGTTACTTCATTTATGCAATTCTATGCGTTATCCCTGTGACTTTTATACTTTTGTTTTCAATAGAATCCCGTTGTGTATGCAGAACACACTTTGATTTTCCGTACATTAGCTGATATACAACTAGGTTGTTTCCAGTTTCTTGGTATTAGAAAATAGAATCAATGAACTTGGATGAATACATATTTCTTAGGTAGCATAGGGATTCTTTGGTGGTATCTAGGATTGATATTAATCAATCACATAATAGATCAACTTTAAGGTTTTGAAGAATCTTTATAATGGTTTCCAAATTGTCTGCACCAGTTCACAGACCAACCAACATGGATGAGATCCCTGCTCTTTGTATCCATGCCCACATTTGTCTTTCTCTCTTCGATCTTAGTCAGTCTCGCTGGAATAAGAGGAAATCTGAGAGAGGTTTCAATTTCTGTTTCCTTGATGACTAAATATGTTGACCGTTTGTACGTATTTCTCATCCATTTGAGTTTAATCTCAACCTAATGTCTTGTTCACAACTTGTCCCAAATTTTTAATTGACTTGTTCGGGTCTTTTGATGTCTAATTCGTTTTAGTTATTGTAGAGACTCAATACTAAGCCGCTATTAGATATTTATCTGAACAAAAGGTGTTTTCTCATTCTTTAGGTTGCCTCATCACTCATGTAATGATATATTTTGTAGTACAGAAGATTTTCTCAGTTTCACAAGTTCCCATTTTCAATTATGGCTTAGTGCATGTGTTATCAGATTGCTGTTGAAGAAGCCCATTCTGTTGCCTGTAAGTTTCACAATGTGCTCCCTTTTTTCTCTTCTATCTGTCTCAGGTGTGGAATGTTTTATTGTGGTCCCTGATTCGTTCTTATTTCAGTTTTGTGCAGGTCAGAGATAGTTATAAAGTTTCTTCTACATGTTGCATTCCATTTTGACTAACACAATTCGTAGAACATGCGATCTTTACTCCAGTGTATATTTGTAGCTTCTTTGGTAAAAAAAATACATACGTTTATAAATCCATGGATTTAAATCTGAATCCTCATTTCTATTTAAGGGGTCCACGTCAATGTTTCCATTGCCAGTACCCTGCTGTTTTTATTATTATGGCTCTGCAGTATAATGTGAGATCTGGGAAGCTAATGGCTCTAGTAGTTCTTTTATTGGTCACAGTAATTTTGGCTATTCTTAGTGTTTTATGTTTCCCTATGAAATTTGAGATTACTTTTTCATTGTGAAACTGTTGCAATTCAGATGAGTATTTCTTAAATTTGTAGACTGCTTTTCATACAATGGCCATTTCTCAGTATTATGGGATTGCATCAGCATGGTGTCTTTGCAATTACCTGGTATTTTCAATTTCTTCGATATCTTAAATATTGTGTTGTACAAATCTTTCACTTTATTGGTTAGATTTATTACAATATTTCATGTATTTTGAGGCTATTGTGAATGGGATCTCTTCATGGATTTCTTTCGCAGTAGGTTTGTTGTTTGATATATAGGATGACTACTGGTTTGGATCTGTTAATTTCATATCCTACTGCTTTACAGAATGTATTAATCAGATAAAGGAGTTTTCTGGTGGAGCCTTTATGGCCTTCCATACATTCATCACAAAGTAGGTAAATAAGGCCTGGAATTCTTCCCTTCCTGTTGGCATGCCCTTTATCTCCTTCATTTGTTGTAATGATATGGGTAAGTCTTCCTCACTATATTGACAGAGAATGTGAGTGTGGAAGTCCTTTTCTGCTTCAGAAGTTTAAGGGGAGTGATTTGAGTTTTTCTCCATTTAGTATGATGTTGACTGTGGACTTGTTGTATCTTGCCTTCCTTATTTTGATATATGTCTTCTAGGTCCTACCTTTTCCATGACATTTATCATGAAATGATTTTAAATTTTTTCAAAAGCCCTTTTCTGCTTGTAATGAGATGATCATATGGTTGATGTCATTCGGTTTATTTGTATGATGTATTACATTTATTGTGCTAAGAATGTTGCAACATGCTTGCATCTCTGAGATGAAGCCAACTTGACCATGTCAATAATCTTTTAACTGTGTTAGTGCATTCAGTTAGAGAACATTTAACAGAAAATTTTCATGTAGACATGCATCACAGAGACTGGTGTATATTTTTCTGGTTTTGGTTTTGTACTTATTCCTGTTTTGGTATTAGAGTAATATAGGATTTGTAAAAATCTTGTGAGAGTGTTGTTTTTATACTTTACTGAGTATTTTTAGGTGTTGTGTATTATTTCTTTGAATATTTGTTAGAATTCTGCACTGTTCTCTTACTCTGGATGCTTTTAAATTGAGAAATTTCTAATTATTATATGTTTCTCATTGAGTGTTGTGTGGCCTCATGCCAGGAGCCAACCAGAACCCATGTTAAGATTTATCACTATCTGAAAATCCCAGCATGGCTTGTGATCATGGTCTGGAAAGTTCCCGGACCTGATCAGCAATCAGTCTTTCTTGGAAAGTTTGTTTGTGCAGTTGTTTGTGTACATTCCTTGAAAATTACCTGTGACCTGACCCTTGATTAGCCCTAGCTTAGAAATGCTTTTGTTATTTAGGTAATCATTCTTTGATATTTTTTAGTGATTGGTTCCTGCTTTTCCAATATGTATATATAGACCTATGGAAGAAATAAACTTTGCCGATTTGATCAGAGAGCCTGTATTGTTGATCCTTCCTGTATCTCTTGTCTCTCTCATTCCAGGTTCCTGAGGAGTCCTTGCTCTAGTTGCAGCCCTGCTGGTCGGGGCACTTTGTGCCCAACGTGATCTTGGACCCCTCTTCAACCTGCGAACACTGTCTTCCCCACAAAAGGAAGAAGGATCCTTCACGCACCTAGAGCCACTGCGGCCGAGGGGGTAACGCACCAGCTCTGCAGCAGAGGTCGCCACAGCTACACCGAAAGTACAATCAGTTTCACGTTTGATGCCCTACAGACTGTGAATGGTAAGCAAACCATGGGACAAGGCATGAGCAAACATGATTTGTTTATTGCAGGCTTGAAAGAAGCCCTCAAGGTGCATGGAGTTAATATAAAGAAAAAATATCTTTTGCATTTCTTTCATTTTCTCACGGACATCTGTCCTTGGGTCCCTCAGGAAGGAACTGTTGATGAAAAAAGATGGGGTCGTGTTGGTGATTGTCTTAAGGATTTTTATCAGACTTTTGGCCCTGAAAAAATACCTGTTTCTGCCTTTTCTTATTGGAATTTGATAAATGATGGTTTAAAAACCCGCCCTTTCTTTCTCGATATTCAGGAGTTAAGTACAACTGGGGAAGTTGCCTTACAGCATGCCTCCAAACCCCCCTCTAAACGCACTTCCCCTTTTCCCTCAGTAATTGTCAACATAGAACATGTAGGTGAGCCGGAGGAGCCTCCACCTTCCTCCCCTAAACAGCTTTATCCCTCCTTGGTTGCTTTTCCCAGCACCCCCTGTGAGGACCCTCCCCCTACTGCCCTGAGCACCTCACTGCCACCCTTTTCTCTCCCACCACCTTATAAAAACCTCCAGAGCAATTTAACTGATACCCCGCTGACTGATTTACTTCCCCTGGTCCTCTCAGGCTTGCCCCCCGCTTCGCAAAACGCTTGAAGAACGTAAAGCTCAATTACAGCTGCTCCGGGAATTAACTACTGTCACGGAGGAGCTCTCTGCATTATCTATCCCCCTTCTAAACCCAGAGAACAAGCAAATGGGTCATAAGTCTAAAACTAAAACTAAGATCTCAGCCTTCCCTGTTTTGACCAGCAGTCATGCTGACACTGCAACTCTTCCTACTACTGACATTGTGGAAGATGCTGATTAAGAGGCTGAACAGGAGGGAGAGCCCCAACCCTCCTCATCCATTTCTAATCATCTTAAATTTAGCAGATTGCCTCCTGTAGAATCTGATACTGATAGTGAACCTGAACAGCGGCTCCCACAATGCTACAAGCCTATTAATATGAAATTTTTAGAAAGGCTTAAAGCTGCTGTTGCTAATTATGGTCCCACTGCCCCATTTACCTTTACCCTTGTAGAAAGTTATAGTGGAAAATGGCCCACACCTAATGATTGGCACCGCATTGCATGCTCTGTTCTTTCGGGGGGAGACTTTGTTTTATGGAAAACTGAGCTTATAGAAATTTGTAAGGAGTTGGCACACCAAAATATCCAGCGCTCTTCTTCTAAGACCTGGACCTTTAAGAAAATTATGGGAGAGACCCTTTTGAACACCAATGAAATTCAAGCAGCCTTTCCGACTGGCCTTTTAGCTCAGATACAGATGGCTTGCCTAAGTGCATGGAGAAGTCTCCCTCCTAAAGGCCCGGTGACTGCCTCTCTAGCTAAGATCCGCCAAGGGGCAGAGGAATCTTACAGCGATTCTGTCAGCCACCTTAATGAAGCAGCAGAGCGGATTTTAGGAGAAGGGGAAACTGATAGCACTTTCATTAAACACCTAGCCTTTGAAAATGCTAATTCAACATGCCAAGCAATTATCCGCCCCCATAAATCCAAAGATCTTTCAGAATACATCTGGCTTTGTTCTGGGATAGGTTCCTCTCATGCCCTAGGATTGGCCATCGGCACCGCCCTCCACAGCGCCCCCTTTTCCACTCCCCAAAAAACCTGCTTTAATTGCAGAATTTTTCTAGAGAATGTACTGCCCCCAGAGCCCCTCGTGCAAGGAGTTCCCAAACTAATCGCCCACCTCCCTCCTCCCCCTGCCCTAGATGTAAAAAAGGAAATCAATGGGCTTCTGAATGCTACTCCAAAATCGACCTACAAGGTCAACCTCTACCCCCACAGCAGGTGGGAAACTTCTCACGGGGCCAGCTCCAGGCCCCAAACCTGAGACAAACCCCTGGAGCTATAAGGTTTATCCCCCAGGCAGCCAAGCCAATTCCCTCTCCACAAATTCCGTCTCAAGTCTCTGGCAAGCCACTGCTGGCAGTGCAGGACTGGACATGTGTTCCTCCACTGATACAGTATTAAGGGCTTCTGAAGAGCCTCAGCTTTTACCCACTGGAGTTTTTGGGCCACCACCTCCAGGTTATTTTTGCTTAATATTGGGACATGCCAGCACCATCCTTCATGGGCTTCAAATAACACCCGGCATTATAGACAATTACTTTACTGGAGAAATAAAAATTATTGCTTCCATACCTGCTGGAACTCTACCTATAAACAAAGGGGATCGCTTGGCACAATTAATATTATTGCCTCTCCCAGATCTTCCCAACAAATATTTTAAACAACACCGGGGAAAAGATCCTCCTGGGTCTTCAGAGGCTTATTGGGTCCAAGAGATTTCACCAGATCGCCCTCTTTTAAAACTTTATCTTAATGGCAAGGCCTTCATGGGCATCATTGATACAGGTGCAGATGCCACTGTAATTTCACAAACGGATTGGCCCCTTTCCTGGCCGCTTACAGCTTCTGTCACCCATCTCACAGGTATAGGCCAGTCCACCAACCCACAAATAAGTGCCCAACTTCTCACCTGGACAGATGAGGAAGGCAACTCAGGCAAGGTTACCCCCTTTATAGTCTCGGGCTTCCCAGTAAATTTATGGGGTCATGACATTTTAACTCAGCTAAATATTATAATGTGTAGTCCCAATGAAATAATTACAAAACAGATGCTTGCTCAAGGCTTTCTACCTGGCAGAGGGTTGGGAAAAAACAACCAGGGTATACAGGCCCCCATACTCCCTTCTTCTAATCCTGGGCAATAGGGGCTGGGCCAAAAGCCCTCTAATGCTAGTTCTCCTGAAACAAATTTTCCCTAATGGCCATTGACATGCCTGTACCCAAGGTACAACATGCAGAAAAAATTTCTTGGCTCGCCAGTTCCCCTGTCTGGGTTGATCAATGGTCACTTACACATGAAAGGGCCTAGCAGCGCAACAGCTTGTACAGGAGCAGTTGGCTGCAGGACACTTAGAGCCTTCAAATTCACCCTGGAACTCCCCCATATTTGTTATAAAGAAAAAATCAGGGAAGTGACATCTTTTGCAAGATTTGCGTGCTATTAATAAAATTATGGTCCCCATGGGAGATCTTCAACCTGGCCTCCCCTTACCAGTAGCTATACCATCTGGCTATTTTAAAATAATTAAATAATTATTGATTTAAAAGATTTTTTTTTACTATCCCTCTACACCCCGAAGATAAACCTTATGTTGCCTTTAGTATTCCCTTAATTAACTTTCAAGGGCCCATGCTAAGATATCAATGGAAAATCCTGCTATGGCTAATAGTCCCACTTTATGCCAAAAGTTTGTAGCCACAGCAATAAACCCTGTTCGTAAATTATGGCCTATGGTTTACATTCTTCACTATATGGATGATATGCTTTTGGCTGCCCCCCCAAAATAATAGGATTTTCTTGTCTTGCTGATTTAAAAAATAGCCTTCATGCATATGGCCTACAAATTGCTCCTGATAAAACTCAAATTACTGATCCCTATTTTTATCATGGGTTTGAACTTTGTAATCTGCAGGTGCTTACACCACGTATTCAACTTCGCACCTCTCACCTTAAGACACAATGATTTTCAGAAATTACTTGGTGATCTTCAATGGCTCCGTCCCTACTTAAAGTTACCCACCTATAAGCTAGCCCCGCTTTTGGAGATTTTAAATGGAGACCCCAACCCCTTATCCCTGTGAAAATTGACAGATGAGGCTTTAGCCTCCCTTACATATGTTAACCAGGCCATCCAGTCACAATTTGTACAGCAAATAGATTATGACTTGCCACTTATTTTTGTTATTTGTGCCACACAATATGCTCCTACTGGAATTTTCTGGCAAAAGCGGCCTAATAAATCTATTGACTACCCTCTGCTATGGGTATATTTACTTGCTTCCCCACCTAAAGTATTAACTACATACCCAGCCTTGGTGGCCCAGTTTGTTATTAAAGCTAGAAAACTTGGAAGGCAATATTTTGGACGGGATCCTGATTCCATCATCTTACCCTATGGACCTGAACAAATAAATTGGCTATTTCAGACTTCAAATGATTGGCCTGTTGCTTTTTATTCCTTTACAGGGACCCTTGATAATCATCTCCCCCCTGACCCATTGATTCAATTTGCTAATGTTCATCCCTTTGTCTTTTTTAAAGTCACCGCTTTTTCCCCTATACCCGATGCCCCTTCCATATTTACTGATGGGTCATCTAATGGTAAAGGAGCTTATGTTATAAATAATAAATCCTTTTCCTTTTCCACCCCGTATTCCTCTGCTCAATTAGTTGAACTTTATGCTGTTTTAATGGTGTTTAAGACTTTTGCTATGCATCCCTTTAACTTGTTTACTGATAGTGCCTATGTTGCTCACTCTGTCCCCCTGTTGGAAATGGTTCCTCATATTAAAAACTATTCAAATGCCTTTTTTCTGTTTATTGAGCTTCAAAAAAATCATACAAGGCAGAACATGTCCTTTTTATATAGGACATCTCCGGGCACACACCAATCTTCCTGGGCCCTTGGCACAAGGCAATGCTTTAGCTGATGTAGCCACTCATATGTTTAATGCTATTCTCCCAGAACTTGTTGTGCAAGCCCAAAAGGCTCATGCCCTTCATCATTTCAATGCACAAACCTTGTACCTTGCTTTTAAAATTATTAGATATCAAGCTCAGGAAATTGTTAAACAATGTCTTGGATGTGTTTCTTTGCTCCCTGTCCCACACCTTGGTGTAAACCCTCGGGGACTTGTACCCAATGAATTATGGCAAATGGATGTCACTCACATATCTGAGTTTGGCAAACTGAAGTATGTTCATGTTACTATTGATACCTTTAGTGGCTTTATATTTGCCTCCTTGATATCAGGGGAAGCCTCAAAAAATGTTATTGCTCATATGCTTCAGTGTTTTTCAGCTATGGGCATGCCAAAACGTTTAAAGACTGATAATGGCCCTGGGTACACTGGGCAAAAATTTCAAAAAGTTTGTAAACAACTTAATATTAAGCATATTACAGGCATTCCTTACGATCTGCAAGGACAAGGAATTGTGGAAAGGGCACATCAGATATTAAAGAACACCCTTATTGAATGAAAAAAATCAACCCCTTTATGATGGTCGTGGCTCTCCTCGAAATGTATTGAATCATGCTCTTTTTGTTATAAATTTTTTAACTCTAGATATACATGAGCAATCTGCTACTGATCACCTCTGGCACCCCACTACACAGAACTCTCACGCCATGGTCAAATGGCGAGATCCCATTTCATCTGTTTGAAGGGGACCTGACCCTGTCCTCATTTGGGGTCGCGGGTCTGCCTGCATTTATGACCAACAAGAAAACAATGCACACTGGCTCCCTGAACGCCTACTTAGACAAGTTAACAATAATATTGTAAAGGATGTTGATTCCCTTTCTAGCAATGCCTAGACTATCTCACCAGACCCAGGGATACCTGCCCCTGAGGCATCTTTTCTGTTTTTCTCTTCTTCAGGGAATGGCACTAAAAAATCTCAAGATGACACCTGTGATGGATTCGAGACTTCCTTTCCTTGTCTACACCTTGCTCTTAGCTGTGCAAGCTACTGTTTTTCAATGGGACTTCCAAGTAAAAGAAAAACCAGAAGTGGGAAGTTATGACGTATCTCCCATATGATCACAACACTGTCTGGTCAGCGGTTGCTCATCAGCCATCTCTATTCCACTTACCCCGACCACCATTTCCACCGCATATAGATCTTTTGCCTGTTTCTCATATGATAATAAAGATGCCTGCTTAGAGTATGAATCTGCTTATGGAGGCTGTAGGTATTGGAGCTGCAGTATCCACTATGCTTATAATAAAAATGTCATCCTTAGAGCAGAAGATTCAGGCCTTAATTTGTACATTTCTGACTCTTGGCATGACCGCTGGGCCAAAGGTGTCATTGGGAAGCTATATAATGGTGGAGGGTCCTCCTATCCCGCAGGAACTATTTATATATCTAGACAACTGGTTTCTGCCTCTCCTTCAGTGCAAGAACAAGCTAATATTTTCAAAGCTGAGCAACAGCTCCAGTCTTCCCTTCAAAGTTCTAAATGGGACTCATGGCCTGTATATTTACAGTATGCTGTTAATTTACTTAATATTTCCCAGGTAAACGCCTCCTCATGTCTTTTGTGTGCCTCCATTATTCACCCTGTTCTTATGGCAGTGCCTTAAACATTTCTGTTAATATCTCCCAACTTTCTAATGTTACATCTCCCAGTTATTTGCCCCCCACCAAACAGGTTCCTTTATCTCCAGTTACCAAGTCTTTTGTTTTGCAATGTTTTCACACCAATGTTTTTATTGTGCCCAATTTTCCCTGTACTATTAATGTTTCTGTTAATATACCTCTTGCAGTCCCCCGGTTAACTCACTTTTCGTGTAATAGTACCCTATTTACCCATATTAATCAAACCACCATGGGGCCATGCATTTTAGTTGCCCTAGTTCCTCAGCTTACCCTTTATAGCTCTGATGAGTTTGCTTGGCTATTTCACACCAGCCGCAAAAGAGTTGCTTTTCTGCCCATAATGGTTGGTGTAAGCTTGGCAGCCTCTGCTATCTCTGCAGGACTGGCAGGAGGAGCATTAGGTCACTCAGTATACACTTCCAATGACCTCTCTGAAAAGTTACAGCAAGCCATAGACTCCACTACTGTCAGTCTCGAGTCATTACAGAGACAAATAACTTCTTTGGCACGAGTTGCTCTTCAGAACAGATGTGCTCTTGACCTCCTCACAGCAGAAAAAGGAGGAACCTGTCTGGACCTTCAGGAAGAATGCTGTTTTTACGTTAATGAATCAGGACTCATAGAAGAGAGTATAAAAAATTTGCAAAAACTTAATTATGATTTACGCTCTACATATGGATCTAATTCATCCCCCTTGTGGATGACTTACCCCCTCTCTTGGCTACCATCCATCCTGGGACCCTTACTCATCCTTATCCTACACCTTACAGTTGGTCCTGTTATTATTTCTAAACTTTTGTCTTTTACACGTCAGCAGGTTGACTCTGTAAGATTGCACCCTTTGCAGGTTCACTACCACCGACTGGACTTGATGGATCGACGTGTAGCTCCTGGGGAACTGCCACCCCCCTACCATCCTGAGAATTTACCATCCACGACCAGCACCCCTCCCCTCCCCTAAGATTGTAAAAAACACCTTATGCCATGTGAGTGGTTGTTTCCTTTTATTCTTCCTGATCCCCATATATCAGCTGCTTGACTCTTTGGCATTGAAAAACACGTTTGTTGAGGTAATTAAACCAAGGTCTTGGAATGCCCTGCATATATATGCATTTAAAAAAGAGAGAGAGAGAGAGCTCAGGGGCTTCCCCATACCTCGTGAGCCAAAAGCTGCCTTCAACTGAGAGTGTCAGACAAAGTACTGCAAAGAGAATATCCTAAATTGGATATGTCCCGGTCTCTTAAAGACATGCCTAACTGCATAGAGGTACATGTCAAAAAATAGCTCCAATCCTCTCCCCAGCAAAAGACATGATTGCCTACAACAGGCTATGGGGGTTGGGCCTCTGTCTTTCTCTCCGTTTGCAGCCATTACCACTGCTCAGGGACCAGGCCTCGATCTTTTTATTTTTTAACAGAAAGGATGAAATACCAGGAGCTAACCAGACTCCATGTTAAGATTTATCACTATCTGAAAAACCCAGCATGGCTTGTGATCATGGTCTGGAAAGTTCCCGGACCTGATCAGCAATCAGTCTTTCTTGGAAAGTTTGTTTGTGCGGTTGTTTGTGCACATTCCTTGAAAATTACCTGTGACCTGATCCTTGCTTAGCCCTAGCTTAGAAATGCTTTTGTTATTTAGGTAATCATTCCTTCATATTTTTTAGTGATTGGTTCCTGCTTTTCCAATATGTATATATAGACCTATGGAAGAAACAAACTTTGCCGATTTGATCAGAGAGCCTGTCTTGTCTGTCCTTCCTCTATCTCTTGTCTCTCTCATTCCAGGTTTCTGAGGAGTCCTTGCTCTAGTTGCAGCCCTGCTGGTCGGGGCAGCCTCACTGAGAGCCTGGGGACAGTGGGGTCAGAATGGTGCCTGGCAGTACTTGGCTGTCTCTTTCACTATGCTTAGCAAAGCAGACAGGGGCATTGCGGGAATAGTGAAAGCAAACTTCCAAGAGCAAATAAACAATTACTTTGGGGTGGGGTGTGGAGAGGTGGCTCCAGAGAAGCGGATTCCAGCTCTTGGGTGTTAAACCTAATTACCATACCTGTAAATCAGCCTCCCGTGTGTTGGCTGGGTTTTTACACCTGACAGACTGCCAGCAGGCTTGCAGGCTCCTGAGCTGGAGGAGAGGAAACAAAAGATTTCAAGAGATTTCAAGAGAAGGGCGAGTGATGGTGAGACTGAAGCCACTTCCTCAGAGATCAAGATACTTTGTAATTACCTTATACAAAAAAACACTTTCATTCACCCATGTAACCACAAGCCCATGTATTTACCTTCTTACAATCACCCCTAAGACCACCCTTCATGCTAGGAATGCAAGGCTTGGAGACACGCCAAAAGTAAGGCTTGGAATTATACAGATATGATCAGGTGTTAGTAAAAAGGGGAACTAAGTAATGCAAGGGGAGGGAGGCTTAAAGGGCATGCTTGAGCTTTGCAAAGCGGAACCTGCACTTGGGGATAGAGCTGTACCATCTGTTAGAACTGCAACATAATAAAGATTTATAACTTCTGCTGAAGACTCCAGCTGCTGTCTCTTCCTGGGTTGATCAGGGACCCAGGCTTCACCTGAGAAGTGTCCTGGCCATCAGCCACAATTTGTGTATGTGTCTCCTGGCAGGTGCAGGCTTATCCTAGGCAGGCCACACACCTGAATTCTCCCAGCTCAGCTCCTGCTGGCTGGCCACCGGCTGAGGGCCTGTAATCCATTAAAGAAGGAAAATGACAGGGCTTATCTGTGGAGGCGTCCTGAGGAGCCATCAGTGTCCAGAAGGAACCGCCCCAAGTGTAATGCATCTGTTTAAATCATTTATGTTATTTCCATTTAATTTTGGTAGGCTGTAATTAGTTAGAAATTTATGACTAAAAATGTTCTAAGAGCTTATCACACACTTTTTAAAAGTATTTTCACTATATCTATTGTAAAGTTTCCATTTTCATCACCGAGTTAGGTCATGTTAAGCTTTTATTTTTCTCTTGGTTCGTTTGGTTAAAGACTTGTCAAACTTATTAATGTTTTCCAAGAAGCACTTCTTCACATCATTGACTCTTTGTATTGATTTCTTCGTTTCTACTTCATTTATGTTGCTTGAGTTCTCTCTTTCTGTCAATTCTTTTTGTTTTTTTGTTGTTGTTCTTGGTTAACTGAGGTCTTTGGGTGCAATACTAATTTATATAAATAATCTTTTTCTTCAAGTTTTCTATTGTAGGTACCTAATGCTGTAAATTTCCCTCTCACGACTTTACTGATTGTGTCCCAAAGTCTTTGTTACACTGTTTTCATTTTCAATCAATTCTAGGAACATTTTGACTTTTCTTCTTGATTTCTCCCATGATTCTGTAGTTTGTTGTTCAGTTTCCTGGATATTCTGTTCTTTCCCCCCATTTTAATGTAATCAATATCTAGGTTTATTTATTTCAGAATGATTAGAATACACAACAATATTTCAATTTTCATCAATTTGTGGCGACAACTTGTATCCTAAATTCTGGTAAAATTTCAGGAATGTTCCATGGACTCACTAGAAGACAGTGTATTCTTTCTAGGTTGTTAGAATGTTTTATAGAGGTCTGTTAGTTCCATTTGAATTAGGATGTAATATATCACCAGTATTTTTCACTGTAGTAGAACCAAGGTAAATATTATATTTAGTAAAGTATTTTCTGTAATGAAATTTGATATGCTGTGTATTGTATATTTATGTTTAGGGTGATACTATTCTCTTTGTAGATTTTTTTAATGAGTATGAAGTGTTCTACCCTGTCTCTATTGACTAGGTTTAGTTAGAAGTACATTGTATAAATATTAGAAGTGGTACACCTGTTTTTTAGTTCCATGTGTTTGGAGTAGCATTTACTGTACTTTTACCTGAGATGATGTGAATCATTACTGATCTTGTTCATACCTTAGAGTCAAGAAAGTTATAAATCTTGTTTCCCAATCTAATCAGTTAGTCTATGTCTTATGTCTGGGAAATTAAGATGACTGATATAGAGGATTATTAATTACAAATGTTTAATAATATGTTTAATAATTCCTGTTATATGGTTTTTGTAGTACTATTTTTTATGCCTCTTATGGTTAACTCTTCTGGAATAATTAATTGAATTTTTGTGTCCCATTGAGAATGTTTAGTCTTTTCTTAGGAATAAATTATTCCACTGAGTAGTCCCTGTGATGCTGGTGTAATGACTATGAGAGACCTCCCCTCTTGGGTTTTGTCCTACCATAAGTGCGCTCAGAACAATGTTTTCGGCCACCTCTGCCTCCCCTGTGACTACTCCGGAGGAAGGCTCTTTGCAGGCTGCCGAAATGCCCACAGCATTGGCGACCAGGCAGCAGGCGGAGGATGTTAGTATTTCCATATGTAAAAGAGGAGAAGGTGACCGCTGAGGGAGGGGCAGCCCCGGAGAAGGATTGCCCTGGAGGTGAGACTCTGCTATGCGGTCCAGGGACAGATTGTATACACACCATTCTAAGGAGCTGCAGGATCTCCCCCAAGATGGCGACAGAAGGGCGCAAAGGGACAAAGATCCCACGTGGGCTAAACCTTGTATGGGCAGTGACACCAAGCCTGGTAAAGGGATACCCCCTAGTGGGAAGCCTTCGGTACTGGCCTTCCCTGTTAAACTATTCCCTGGTGCTAATAGGCCCACAGCATGGTACCCACAGGAGGCTAAAGATCTCCAAGAACTTAAAAAGCTGTTAAGGAAGATAGCCCATACTCCCATGGGCTTTTGCCCTCATGTAGGAGGTAGCCTATCATCCATGAGCCCATAAGGACTGGAACAACCTGGCTTAGGCTGTCCTCCCCGGGCCAGCGTTTTTGAAATGTAGTGCTTATTACTGAGATGAATGTATTAAGAGGGCAGAAGCTATTGCAGCCACAGACCCACCTATAAATGTTACATTCTCTAAGCTCACTGGGCTGGGAAATTAATATAGCAGAAAAATCCAACAGGCGGCCATCCCTGCGTCACCATACAGAGACCAGGTGCTTCAAGCTGGCATGGATGCATGGTCCAAGCTAGAGGAGGAACCTACTGATTTCCCAACAGTGGGGATCTATCAAAAGCCAGGAGGTTTCCTGCAGGTATTTATAGACAGGGTACAGACTAGCCTTAGCAAGAAACTACCCCTGGCTGGTTAAAAGATGATTTTACAAGATTGATGGTTTGGGAAGGCATGAATAAAGACCATAAGATGGCTTGTGCGCAATTCAAGGAACATTCAATAGAGCAGTGGATAGTCGCGTCCAGGGACGTTGGTACTCTTAGTTCCCAAGCCCAAACCATGGCACAGACGATGGCTGCACAAACCGCTGGCTGAGCAGACAGCCTCCCTAGGGGAAGCTGTTTCACAAGCGGTAGTGGCAGCGTTAGAGCAACTGGGGGTAGAGACCAAGAAACAAGGGGACTAGCAAAGGTTCCTGTTATCGATGTGGGAAGCAGGGCCATTTGGAAAAGGATTGTCCTCATGGAAAACAAGGTCCGGGTGGGCTCCCCAAACACGCCACCTTGTGCCCACGCTGTAGGAAGGGATATCACTGGAAAAGGGACTGCCTGTCTAAATTCAATAAGGATGGGAAACCTTTAAACTAGACAGGGGGCAACCCTCAGCCCCGTCAGATAAAGAGGGTCCAAGACAAAAAGAAAGAGAAGTTGGCCAACCCAGGACCCATGGGCGCCTGAAGCGGAGGTTGGGTGGACAGTCCCTCTACAAGAGGGGCTCACACCATAGATGGACATTTTTATCCAGGGAAAGCAGTTCTGCTGCCTGCTAGACAATGGTGTGGACTGCACTGTGCTAAGAAAAGAGGAAGTACTTCCCAATTGGTGCCTGGTGCTGGGGCCAGGGGTGCTGGGAGTTGGAGGAAAAACCCCATCAGAGGTAGTCATAGGCTGGCTCAAGTGGGAAGATGTAGATGGAGCCTGGGGAGAAGTTTGTCACTTCATAGAACCTGGACTGCCCTCCAATTTGCTCAGGCAGGAGGTGCTAGGGCAGATGCAAGCTGTCTTAACCACAGACAAAAAGGTCTTTTATGATGACATCCTGGATGAGGAGCCCCGGGGAGGTGCAGCTAAAGATCACTTTTTTCAACCTCCCTAATTATTGGGGAGAGCAGTAGAAGATACCACGGGTTCACCCTCAATCCTTAAGACCACTGCCACCCAAGTTTCCCCTCTCAGATGGGCACCTGGCCCACCAGTATGGGTGGAGCAGTGGCCTCTTCCACTTGAGAAACTCAAGGCATTACCCGACACTTAGTGAAGGAACAGCATGAATAAGGGGATAGTCGACCCTCTACTAGCTCTTGGGACAACCACTCATGGTGTATGTTACTAATAGTGACGCCTGCTCTCTTGGACATTACACTAAAGATGTGGATAGGCATTTAGGCTTTGTTGAGGTTGTATGTTGCCTTGTCTCCCACAGACTCAAGTCAAAGTATGGACCTTCTAAACTCTGAAAATTTAAAGCTGGGGAGCAGTGGTGGAATCCTTCTCCACTGCACAAGGTACGAGGGGATTTCACATTACACATCCAGGAATATGTGACTTTGTCCCTCCCCCTAAGGAGCTCAGACCTGATTTTAGCTCATGCTGTAAATGATACAATGCTGAAACCTAACAACAGGCCATCTGCCTTGCTGGTGATCAACAGAAGCAAAATCTACACAGCTGCACAGAAATACGTAGAATCAGCAAGGCCAGGGCACTCATTCATCCAGTCGGAGTATATTCTGAATGCTGTCTGGCCTTCATAATATTCAGCTCGAGGTATGGCATTTGTAAATGGGGAGAAAGTGATGAAGCTACTGAGTCAGGTCTGGAACCTTCTTTACAATTCAAGGTAACCTGGGACATTCACAACTGGCCAGAGAATGCGAAGTCTTTTAATTTGCCAAAATTGGCCAGGCACTTTTGTTCTAAGCAAGGAGGTCCAGAACTTTGCCTTTCCCCCAAAGAACTGCAAGTTGTATGTGTGCCTCAGTCCACAGCCATACTCCTGTCACTTACATATTATGCTCTATCTTATATTTCTAGACCTCTTTAGTTGAACATAAGCTGGAGGAGGACCCCGAGCCAAATCCTGTTATGACAATTCTTACAAGAATTCTAAGAGTCTTACCATACCTGCCATCGACTAGTGAAAGATACATATATTCTCGACTGTGACAAAGAATCGGAACTGATGAGTGAATGTTTGGACCTTCCTCCACTATACAAGATATTCCAGGGTATTCATTTTCTGCCATAGGGGACTGGACCCTCCCCTACTCTCTCCCTGAGAGTTCTGTGTCTGAAAACTATGGCCTTACACATTCCTCTGCTGTTGGTGTGGCCCTTGAACTAGCTCCTCTGAAAGAAGGGCATTCTGACATTCCCCTTCTATGCAAGGGGCAATCATCCATGCAATGATTCACCAGGGGAGATCATCCATGATGATCATCTCACTTTATCTGTGGAATATCTCTCACCAAAGAGGAAGGAGCCCTTTCCCTTCTGCTCAACTGGGTGTCAAAACTCTGGCTATGAGAGACTGAGATGTTTTAATCACTTAACAGAATGCTCAGAGTTCCCTCTAAATTAGAGGTGTTTGGAACTATCACATCTTCTGAGGAGACATCAGACATTCCCCTTCTTCTCACAA
Organism: Eospalax fontanierii; assembly: GCA_035773235.1. NCBI lineage: Eukaryota > Metazoa > Chordata > Mammalia > Rodentia > Spalacidae > Eospalax > Eospalax fontanierii. The sequence goes on along the minus strand of CM069554.1, from coordinate 845,353 downwards.
GGATTCCTGGTGTTTCTGTTCTAAGGAAAGGAGGATCAGAGTGCCCCCCTTTACTGAAGGAGATTTCAAGCTATCACCTTTTCCCAAATACAGCACAAACATTCCCATTCTGCTAAAAGAGGCATCAGACATTCCTGCTTTCGTAAAGGGATCCAAATGTCAAAGGGGGCCTCAGCATTTGTCCTATTCCTATGTGGGCAATAGACATGTCTCCGTTAAAAAAGGAGACTCACATCTTCTGTCTCTCAAGGGGCCTCAAGCTTCTAATTTTTCCCAAACATTCCTCAGATGTGCCCTTCTAGTTAAGGAGGCCTCACATTTGTTTTCCTCTAATTAAGGTGGTTTTATTCCAAATTGGCAGTTCATAATACATTTCCCTTTATTTGATTATGACTTCAGACTACTCTGTATCAGGTTAACACAGCCCTAGTATAGTTAGCAAAGACCAGAAGTCAAATAAATTTCTTTAAGCCAGAAACCCATACATGTGTCCCATGATACATTTACAGACGTGAGCATCTGAACTCAAGCCTGAGATTGTGACCTCACTGGGGACTGACAGGTGGACTTTTGGGAGAAAAATCACTCAGCTGCCTGAACTGCCACTCACTCCCTGCAACAAAGTCATATTCTCGTTTCTGATGAAGTTTCGAAACCAGAAGAGGTACTTCACTAAACTCATCCCACACTACAAGGTGGGCAGGAACCTTTATTTCAGGTCGAAGTGGGGTCTGGATACTTCCTCTTCTGCACAACCAGGTATAGTAGCTCCCCTCTATTAAATAGAAAGATTCAGACATTTCACTTCTGGAACATCACGTTTCTCCCATGACATATGGGGTCTTGACATCTTCCTCATCTCCAGAGGCATTCCTCACACTTTTCCTCTCTGACATCTCTCCCTGTACTGCATACACTCAAAGTCTTCCTGTGAAGGATTCATCTGTGCTTCTGACCAGGGATTTCTCAAACATGTACCTATAATCAACAGACTCACAGTCCTCCCCGTCTGTACCAAGTGACTTCCGACATAACCAATTTGGGGTCATCACATTATACCATCTCCATCTAACATGGCCTGCATCCTAGATACATCATTTACCCTCTGCTTAGAGACCTCAAATCTACTCACTGTGACTAGTAGGGCCTGGGAGATAGTCTTTCTCATCAAAGTAACATTGGTCTCTTCTGTTGTTATGTCCTAGAACACAAGAGTAGCAAGCAGTGTCTGGAACAAGAGTCATCTGTCATTAAACCAGTCTTCAGAAAAGCTGTGGTCACATCCTCTGTGCCCAGTCTTGAACAACTGGAAGCCACCTGAGGAGGCCACACATCCAGGGGAAGCCACTCAGGCTGTTGGAACAGTGTTCACAGGGCTGCCTGATCTGATGCCATAGATGATATAGATATTCTTTTGTTATTTTGTGTTGTTGTTGCTGTTGTTGTTGATGATGTTTAAGTGTAGAAAAGAATATCTTGCGTTCTTCCTATTTTGTTAAATCATCTCCTGGCACTGAAAATCAGCAACGAGTTTTTAAAGATTTGACAATTTCTACTCTATTTGACAATCTAATTTACATGCATATTCTTACTATCTCAGAGCAAATACTACTGTAACATTATGTTTTAGAAATGTAAATATTTTAATAAATTTGTGCTCAGTTTAATTTATATCTTTTGAGCTCAGCTTTACTTGCTGTGATAGCTTCAGTTTTCTCCCCAGTGTCTTTTTTTCTGTTAGTTTTCTTGAAATATAAATTGGGAGCCATCCTTCCTGACTGGCAGAACAGCATATATTAAGATGGATCTTATGAGTAGGGTTACATGGTGATTTCGTACAAGTCCTTCCCTTCCCTAGGAACCTTCCTGTGGTCATCGGGGCTACCTCCACTCAAGTGTGGCAGATTTTGCACTGGCATCATGCACGTGGGCATAGGTGACCTCCCTTGAACCCTCTGCCCCTGCTAGACCTCGCTGGTGTTTCCTGCAAGATACCGCCCCCAACTCAGTAAATCGTAGGCTGTGAGGGACCTTGTAGGTCTGGCATATGGGCGGGTGCGTGGCCGGTTGGGGCACTATATATCGTAGGTGTTGGACACCGGTCCAGGGGAAGAAGCCAGTTCTCAGTGGAGCAGGACGCAGGGGCGCGTGGTAGTTTCTGAAGGGTGCCCAGGAACTGTGCCTGGTTCATGAACAGGAAGTCGCCTGTTGGGATTGGTCAGGAACCAGGATTGCAGATCCTAAGGCTGGCACGTGCTCAGAGCCTATAAAGAGGCACATGGATGAAGGTTAAGAGTGCCGGGTGCTCCTGGCCCTAAGTGAGGTAGTAAGAAAGACAAACAGAAGAGATAGGCTGTGCCCACTCTCTGAGCATGTGCCAGCCTTGGACCATGGAGAGCTGATACTCTTTCAGGACTGCAGAGGCGGGTGCCACCTGGAGAGACTTGCGTCATTACCGGGTGCCTGAAGAAACTACCAAGAGTCCTGCAGTTCTCCTAGAGTCTGAACTGAAGATGTCTCCTGGGGGATGGAGGGACGCATCCCCTCATCACAGGCACAGGGGTGCTGAGTCCACTGCCCAGTCTTCCACTGGGATACGAGTGGGACGCTCTACAGTGTTACAAGTCTCTGTTATGGAGTGATAATCATTCAGTCTACATTGAACACATTACTCAGGGGCAGTATGACCATCACAGGGCTCCTGGCTGGCCATGCTATCAGCTGTTGCAGAAAAAATCCGCAGTGTCTAAGACACTGCTGTCCAAGGAGAGTCCAAACTCTGAGTAATATCAGCCATAGTTACTTGAAACCGTACTGGAGAAATACCAAAATGTTCCCAGTCAAAGGAAGGATAAAGGATAAACTCTCAGACTGAGACTATATCTATAATAGAGGGTGAGGTAGTAGGCAGAGACTGTGGCATCTTGTTCACTAGTGCTCATTCCAGTACAATTCCTTGAGCCACAGATAACTCACCAGCCTTGCAGGTAAACTGTGAACTCTGTCAGACTCAGACTCTTATCAGCAGTCCCCAGGACTCCTGAGACACAAAGCTGTATAAACACACTCTGGTTGTGCCAGCTTCAAACCTGAAAACCTGGTTCTGCACAGGTCCCGAGAATTGGATACCACCGGAAGGGCCATACCCATTATTGCAAGCCATCATACATTTAGCATATTCCCTAGATCCTTACAAGACTCAAAACGGGATTTTGTTCAGTCTGGAGCTACAAGACCATCTCTTGTTACATGGTGGCTGATGGCATGAGGTACACGGATATCTTCAGTCATCATATTCATGGTACCCAGTAGTGCTGGCAGATGGAGAGTGGACCTCATGTACAATCTGGAGATGGGCTGCCTAGATTCCAGGGGAAGAACTTGCACCTAAGACAGTTCAGTACTCTTATTGACTGGTTATTCCTTAAAGTGAATGAGGGAATGCAGGCATGAGGGTGGGCATTTGATGGGACCCTAGATGGAGGCTGAATTGAATTCACCAAAGTTTGGTAAAAATTTAAAACTGCGAGTGATTATATATCCCTTACAATTTCAGAAAAAATAAAGACTAAAATCATTCCATTGACTTTAGATTTATACACATATATTATTGTTAGAATTCATGATTCTCTGGCAAGAGTCAGCAAAATAAATGAGCCACATGCTGTATGTGTTCCTCTTAAATATTCGCAAGTGGTCAAGAACCCCCAGTGCTCCTATCACTAAAGCGAAAGTCCAAGGAGAGATTGTACCTACCAGAGCACTTACTCTTGGGGTTGTTAGGGTCTTGGGAGGAGGCAGAATATGACCAGTCACCTTCTTGTTGGAGGTTCATTCCAGCCGGTTGAGGGAGCGGAGACTGTCTCCAAATGTCCTGCTGGGCTGACAACACTCCAGTGGATGCTCTTGCACAGAAGGACAGCTGTGTACAAGTACTTAACTTGATATGTGAGGGAGAGTGCAAGAGGTCTGCTGGATGCTGGGGATTTGAGAGGTCCATGGATAAAGAATGGGGTCTAAATCTGATTAAGAAAAATTATATTAAATGTGCAAAAGTCTTTAAAAATGTGAATGAGAAATCGGAGACGACAGAAAATTTAGGTCTTCAGAATATTTCAAAAATTAAACCATTTCCTTGACGTATTTTTACCAACAATTTTCATTGGCAGGATTCGTGTTTCTCTGTTCGGTAGGGGTCAGCGAAATAAACGAGCCCAGTTTTCAGTGTGTTTCTCTTAGAGGTTACCACGGGGTCGTGAGCCCCCACCACTCCTAACCCTCACGGCTGTGTCCACACACTGAGCATGCGCTAGCCTTGGAACATGGCGAGGTGGTTCTGTTCCGAACTGAGGAGGCTCGTGCCACCACTAGAGAATTGTGTCATGACTGACTGCAGCTCTCCTAGGATCAGAATTGGAGATCCGTCCTCGAGGGTGGAGGGTCGCATCCCCTCGACACAGTCACAAGTGTGCTGAGTCCACTGGGCCAGTCTCCCACCTTGGGATACGAGTTGGACACTGTACAGTGTGGTAAGTCACTGTTATGGAGTGATAATCATGCAGCCTACACTGGGTACATCACTCAGGGGCAGCAAAACTGTCACAAGGCTACTGGCCATGCTCTCAGCTACTGAAGAAAATGTCTGCAGTGGCTGATATGTCGCTGTCCAAGGAGAACCGGATCTCTGAGTAAGATGAGCCGTACTTAGTTGATGCTGTACTTGGGAGATAGAATATTCCCTAGGGAAGGAAGGCTAAAGGACGGACTCTCAAATAGAGACACTACTTGTACTAGAGGCTGAGGTGGTAGGCAAAGAGGTTGGTACCTTGATCAATTGTGCTCTTTCCAGTACAGTGCCTTGAGCCACAGATAACTCACCAGGCTTGCTGATAAACTGTGTTCTCTTTCAGGACTATTACTCTTATCAGCAGTCCCCAGCATCACTAAGAATCAAACCTGTATCCACACTCTGGCTGCACCAGCTTGAAACCTGAAACCTTGGTTCTGCACAGGTCCCAGGAAATGGACGCCACAGGAAGGGCCATACCCATCATTGGGAGCCCACATATGTCTATAATTCTCCTGGATCCTTGCAAGAACTATAACAGGTGTCTTTTGTCATTTGGGTATCACCTCCTTGGCTTATGAGAGTTGTAACCAGTGGACAGACTCCCACAATGCAGACCTAACATGTTTCTCTACAGTTCAAGAATTCACTGTTATGGCACGATAATTAGTAAAGCCATGTCAGATACGTCATCCAATTGCTCAGGATTAAAGGACGCAAGGCTCCAAGGTGGCTGCAGAATGATGGGCAGCACCCGTGAAGCCAGTGTTTAAGGACAGTCTGGAGCTACAAGATCAGCTTTTGTTGCATGATGATGGACTGCACGAATTAGAGGAACATCTCCAGCCGTCATATTCATAAGACACTGTTGTGCTGGCAGACAGAGAGTGGACCTCATGTACAATCAGCAGAAGGGCTGCCTAGAATCCAGGGGATAAACCTGCATCCAATGACAATTCAGTACTGTTACTTTACTGTCTGTGCCTTAAAGTGAATGGGGGAATGCATGTGGTCTGCAGGCGTGAGTGTGGGTATTTGATGGGTCACCAGATAGAGAAGGGGAGGTCAAATTCATTAGCAACTACTGCATAGAATCCACCCAAGTTTGGTAAAAATTTAAAATTGTGAGAGATTATAGATCAATTAAAATTTCAGAAAAAATATAAACTAAAATCATTCCACTGACTTTAGATTTCTAAACAAATTTTATTGGCAGAATTCATGATTCTCTGAAAAGAGTCAGCAAAATAAATAAGCCCCATGCTCTATTTGTTCCTCTTAAATGTTCACAAGTGGTCAAGAACCTCAAGTGCTCCCAAAACTAAAGTGAATGTCCAAGAAGACATTGTACCTACCAGATCACTACTCATGGAGTGGATAATGTCCTTGAGAGGAGGCAGAATATGGCTTGTCATCCCTTGACTGTTGGAGACTCATTCCAGCTGGGTGAGGGAGAGCAGACTTTCTGTCAAACCTCCCGCTGGACTAGATTATAGGGGATGCTCTTGCACAGTAAGACAACTGGGCACAAATGCTTAACTGGCTAAACCTTAAGATGTGAGAGAGAGTGCAGAGGTCTGCTGAATGTTGCAGATTTGAGAGGTCTGTTGATAAAGAAGGGGGTGTCAATCTGATTAAGAATAGCTATATCAAATATAGAAACCTCATAAAAATGTGAGAGAAAAAAATGAAAGTCGATAGAAAACTTAGGTCTTCAGAAAATAGTTCAAAAATCACATCATTTTCTTGATGTATTTTTATGAACAATTTTCATAGGTAGGATTAGTGATTCTCAGGCAGGCAGGTGTCACCGAAATAAATGAGCCCAGTTTTCACTATGTTTCTCTTAAATGCTCTCACAGAGTCAAGAGTCTCCACCACTCTTAACCCTTCAGGCTGTGTCAGCCTTGGAACCTGGAAAGCTGATTCATCACGTGACCGCTTAGGCAGTTATCACCGCGAGGTACCTGCATCATAACTGGCAGCCTGACAGAGCCTACCACGAGCCCTGACACTCTCCTGAATCAGACCTGGAGATTTCTAGTGGGTGTGAGGCATCTCCCCCGCCCAGGAGTGCTCAGTCCTCTGGGCATGTCTCCAAACCTGGAATCCTATCAGGTCGCTCTGCAGTGTAGCATGTCTCTGGTATGGAGTGACACTTGTGCAGGTTCTGTTAGATACGCCACTCACAGCAATGTGTGACTGAGCACGGGACTCCTGGATGGCCATGCTGTAAGCTGCATCTTTTTCAAACACCAGGTAGGTGAAATGCATACACTCTTATATCCATTTTCTGTTTTGTTCCCTTGACCACTGTCTTTGGTTTACTGCAAATAAGTATGTGTTATTATTTCTATATCTATATAAACCCTTTGACATCTAACCTAGTCATTCCTCCAACACTGCTCTTTTTCCTGAGGATTAATGTGTTTGTCTAAGGTCATTTGTGGTACTATTTGAACTTAAAATAATTTTCATATATATTTCACAGCACTCTTAGTGAGCACACATTGAATAGCAAGAAAAAGTCATTTAACGGTAAAACTTTCCTGACATGAAAATTCTTCACGCCCGCTGCATTGTACCCTAGGACTGCATTCCCACCACACCCCATGGTCCTTATCCTTTTCTGACTTCTATTGCTGCTCCTCCCTAAACACACTTATCTAAATGTTTAAATCTCACAGGATGAGAGGGAACCTGGGGCATTTGTACTTGTGGGTCTGGCTTTCCTCAGTCAGAATGACTGTTCCTGTTCCATACACTCACTTGAAAATTTTCTGGCCTTAGTTTTCTTTACAGCCAAATAAGTTTCTGTCGGATAAATGGCTGTATCATCATTAGGTGTCTGTTAATCTATCAGATGGACATCTAGTTGTTCCCATTTCCCAACTCTCTGTATCAGTAAACTCTCTGTTACAATTTGACTGTTTCAACTCTTAGCACTTACCTGGAAAATTTCTTATGTTAAAGTATCTGTAACTAAGGCCACCTTGACAATATAGCACCTCATTCTGATTAGCGTTTTTCTGAGACATACAGGTAGAGCAGTGTAATAAATGATGGAAGAATGAACAGAAAGGAACTCTCTGCAGAGGCGATGAGGCAGGGGCCAATATGTGCTTTAGGTTGTACAAGATCTCTCTGACTTCCAATATCCATTCCATTCTTCAATATCGATCCAGATTTATCCTTCAGCCTTATAACATGTAACTATGAGCTCTTGCCCCTCTGCCCAAGGCTTCCCAAATCCTGTTTTTTTTTTCATGAGTCTCCATTAACTTCCAGAATAACGATGCTTAACAAATTGCACCTCTGCTCCAAGAAGTCTTCATTATCTATCCTCCCTCTGATTTGTGTCTCTGAGGGATCCTCCTGAGCAATAGGATCTGCCCAAGGGTGCCTCCTGTCACTGCTACATACATTGATAGAATCACCATGAACCTCAGATCTGAGACATAAACCTTCCCGCTGCTGTTTCTACAGTCAAGATGGACCTTTATGTCAACAGAAATTGTGACCTCTGGAGGAAACTAAAGAATAGAAACGAAATGGGTACATTTGACCTATGTTTATTAATCTGAACAGAACTTTGGTTAAAGTATTTGCATTTATAAACTTGAATCACAGCGTAACATTGCTATAAAACAGACAGCAACAGTATACATATAAAGTGGAATGTCAAATACAGTAGAAAATGTCAAATCTTTAAGAACTGGTTGCTGATTTGCAATGCCAGGAGATGATTAGCATAACAAGAAAAACAGAATATTCTTCTCTACACTGAAACATCAATAACAACAACAACAATAAAAAGCTAACAAAAGAATACTCATATCATCTGTGGCATCTTCACATCAAGCAGGAATATGAACACTGTTCCAACAGGCTGGATGGCTGTCCCTGGCTTGGTGCCTCCTCACGGCTGTATACTGCTGTCCATGTCGGGTCTCAGAGGATGGGAACACTCCATGTCTGAAGACTGGTTTGTAGCCACACTCTATTTGCTACTCTTTGCTTCTAGAGATTCAAAACCACAGACGGCCAATGTTACCTTGGTGAGAAGGAGACACTCCCAGGTCCCTCTCATCAGAGCGGGTAGGTTGGAGAACTCTTGGGAACAGGGAAATTTTCTGATTCCCCCTACATCAGATATGGTCATTTTTATATAAGGAACTCTTGGTCAGAGAGGCATGTTTGAAACCCCCACATAAAAAGTGTGAATAACTGTACCCACCATCGGGAGGTCAAAATGGGCTCCATAGAATAGAGTGGAAGGTCAGACACGTCCTTCAAAAGATGGTGATGTTATGACAACCACATAACCTATGGGAAATATCTGAGGATCTATGTTCTGATGGGAAATGTCTGAGGCGTGCAACATAAAGGAAAAATTCTCTCAGTATTTTGGCAGATAGAAAAAGTTCAGAATCTCCCCCTTAGACCTAAAATGAAGATACCCATCCACCTTGTGCAGTGGAGTGTGTTCCAAGTAATGCGTCATCAGATTTCAACTCTTCACCAGCAACTAGCATGTGCATAGATTGCAACACATGTGTATCAGGCTAGACAGCAGTGTGAGTGAGCTTCCAGGAGTGGAGATATCAGTCGCAAGCCAGGTCACCTCCTCAGGCTCGTGTTCGAAGGAAATGAGAATGCTCTTTGTTTAGGAAAGCACATCTGAAGAACATTTGGTCAAAACAGAAGCTTTGAACCTTGTTGGTGAGTAACAGGTACTAGTTCAGAGTTCCCTTTGTCAAAATACATAGGACTGATTCCTCTATAATACACAGCTACTATGTCATCTTAGGGCTGAGGTGTAGGTCCATTTGACATAGATCCAATGACACTGGATCTCAGACTTTCTATTAGGATGTGTTGTCCTTCAGTTCCCTTTGGGGATACAGAGCATGGCTCATGCTCTCTTTGATAAAGGGGAATGATAGCTAGGCCCTGTTCAGAGAATGTAGATCAAGGCTACCTTGGGAGAAAAGGGAATTTAGAAGTACATTTTTAAAAGAGAGGGGAGTCTCAGCTGTTGTGAATCAACTCATGGAGTTTCAACTTCCCTTGAGACAGTAAATCCATACTCTGGGCTCTCTTATACAGTGGGGACAATGGTCTCAGCACTCACTCATCAGCTTCCAGCTCTGGATCACAGTCTGGAATAAATGTATCGTCATTGTCTCTATGGTAGGCATGGAAACAGTCTTAGAATTTGTCTAAGATGCTCCGTGGCAGTACTTCTCAGGGTAATCATGTAGCTCATGTTCATGTAAACATGTCCAGGCCTGTAGGGCAATTGTACGTATTTCAGCTAATCAGAGTAAGGCAGAGCATACATTGCTCACGTGACTTGTAGTTCTTCTTGGAAAAGCCAAAGTTCTGAACCTATATGCTCAGAACAAAATTGTCTGGCCGTTTTTAGCAAATAAAATCATGCACTTTTCCCAGACCAGTTGTGGAGACCCCAGGTTACCTTGAATAGTGAAGAAGGATGCAGAACAGCCTCAATCACTTCCTCCCGTTCTTGCCATTTACAGATACCATACCTTGAGTGGAATCTTCTGGAGTCCAGGCCCTCTTTTAAGATGCAGCAGGGGTGTCCTGAGCCTTGGTGAATCTGAAATTTGGTGTTCACCTGAATATGTCTGTGAATGAAACACAGAGACATTCTGTTTCTGTTGACCAGCTTCAAGACAGCTGGGCTAATTTCAGGTTTCAACTTGCTATTGTTTACAAAAGGAGCTAAGTGTCCTGAGGGTTCTAAAGGCAGAGTGTGCTGAGGACCCACTGGTTGGAAAACTATTTGCCTGCCACCTTGGTCAGAAGAGGATGTGTTAAGACCATCTTAGTAAGAAGACCAGTATGGAGTGTATATTGAGAACAGAGGAAGTGATTTGATTCGCATGGTAATGGGGGATGCTTGAAGCAGTTCAATGGACACTGAAGGTCTGGAACCCCGCCTGATCTGACCCACGTTGTCTTATTCTGTGGTCAGTTGCATACGAGTGCCATGTTTCAGATATTATAAACAAAAATAGAGTATCTCTGTTTGCTTTGATCAAAGGCAGTAGATCATACACACCCCTTGGTGGGAGGGACTTATGCTCTGTTATAATCTGCTCGGTCTGTGGCTCCTTTAGTGTGAAGAGGAACATCTCAGATTCATTTATTAAGGATGTGAGGGCCTTTTCACTTATAGGAAAGAGTGTGAGATAATGTAGATAACGTCGTCATCTTCCTTGGGGAACCTGGGAATGGCTGAGGAGCTGTGGTCTTTGGTGACACCTGAAGTTCCCTTCAATGAAGTGTGACTGAGATAACACAGAGTAGAATTTCAGGCACTGTTGTGAGAAAAAGAGAAACTCAGAAACGCTACAGGGCAAAAGTGAAGGTCTCACTCAACCCCTGGAACACATGGGGAAATTTCCATACCAACCTGTTTAGAAGGTGAATGTCCCCAGTACCTTGTGCAGTGCAGAACTGTCCTATCACCGTGCATCAGCTTCAATAACTTCACAGTTTGAAATGTCCATATCTTGGTTTCAATCTGGGGGAGACCAGGCATCATCCTCAGCATTCTTATAAGAGCTTGGATTACTTTCTATGTCCTGGTCACCTCCTCCAGTTTGTCTTTATCTTTCCAGGCCTGTGTAGAGATGGTAGTGTCATCCCTTTAGGGTGACTGGGCTAAGGACTGATGGCTTAGGTGCAGGGTGTGCTTGTTCATATTTGGCTCCTGGACCCGAAACTAAAATGGAATACTGCCTCCTTGATCAGAAAATTACACCAAGCCTAACTGATCAGAACATGATGGTCTAGGGCCATGTTCTTAGAAGGAAGAATGTGGTAGGAAATGCAGATATAGGAGGACTATTCCAGAATTTCTTGGACTGATGACTGTCCATCTTACCTGAAGATCAGTGGATGAACATCCCTGAACAGAATCTTCTTTCCAGTCTTTTTCATAGTGGATCTCATCCTTGTTTTGCATAGTGTCCGTGTCAGGTAACCAGATACCATCTCAGCCTTCATCTAACAGGCTTGATGTCTGTCCTAGGTTTGTCATCTCTGGAAGTTTGTGTTAAAATATCCCGATCTAGGAAAGAATAGTAGGATCATTCTTTTTCTGGTGACTGGATTGAAAAAGATGTAGATGACTACATTGCTTGTTACATTTTGCTTGTTACATTAGGCTCACGGAGATCTGGCTACAGTGCAAATGTTTACCCTTGCTAAAGGGCATGTCTCTCATCCACCCTTGGTGGGTGGGCTTAGTGAGGGGGAAAATCAGATACCCTCTGGCACAATTGCTTATTTCTATATGGCCTTGACCTGGGTGAGAGAGCTGGAAATTCCATACCTTGGTAATGAGAAGCTCAGTTGTCTCCCACACATGCTGGCAAGCTGCCTCTATCTCAGTGACCTCTTCAAGCTGATCACCAACAACCGAGAAGTTTGTAGGAAGTGTGGATCCTCACTATTTCTTGTGACAAACTTGAAGGCAGATTATGTGAGTCACCTGCTCTAGGACTTCAGACCACTGTGGTCCTAGGTTCCTGTAACTTTAAGAGTGTTTCCTTAGCCTCCCCTTTCACCACCCCAGATACTGATGAGTAAGACAATGTTTAAGGCTGTGTCAGATAGTACAAGAACTCAGGTCCCCAGGGACAAAGAAGGATGCTCTGAATGTCACACATGGATGGTAAAAATCATGATGCCTTAATACTAAAAGTGGAGAGTCTAATATCACTTTGAACACATAGGAAATACCTGAGGTTCCTTGGTCAAAGACTGTCCGTTTTATGTCTCTTTGGGTAGAAGATAATTCCTGACACCACACTGTTAAGGGAGGAAGGACTGACCCCCATTTTGACATCAGACTAGTTCTGATGTCTCCGTTTTAACAGAAGCAATGTGTTTCAATGAGGAGAGTTCTGGGACTCCTTTGGTAAAAGGAGATATACTGAACTTCTTTATTCAGGGAGCAAAAGTCCCCGGGCACCATTGGCAGGGGAAATTCCTTTTTCCCCTTTGGCAGAATGTAAATATCCAAGATTAACTTTGGAAGTGGAAAAAGGCTCCAGAATTATCTCTGAATTTCCAACTATTCTTCCAAGTTATAAACACCCATACCTTGAGTAGAATCTTCAGGAGTCCAGGCAGCAGTCATGGTCTCTTGATGATCAGTCAAGGTTTGTTAGGCTGTGCAGGTCCGCAAATGTTTGATAAGAACAGTCCTATTCTGGTGAGCCTCTTCAGTGCAAAGGGCCTCAGTTAAGATTTCACTGTAGTATCTTCTTCTCTATGAGCTAAAAGCAGTGTGGTCTGAGGCCACCCTGCTTATAAAAATATTTCTCTGGCACTTTTGTCAGAGAGAGAATCTTTAAGGTCATGTTATGAAGGCCATTATTGAGGTCACGATGGTCAGAAGGGGAAGGTCTATGGTCCCAGGGTTTAAAAGGCTTTGCCCGAAGGCCTTTTGAGCGAATGTTAAAGTTTCAGAGCCCTGTTAACAACATGGTGCATTTCTGAGAACCATTTCTGAGAGAAGCTTCCCCCAGAATATCTTAAGCAAAAAATGGAATGAAGTCCCCTTGGTCAAAGGAATTAGGTCCTAGACAACTCATTGGGTTGTGTCCAAGGGTCTTATGCTTTCTTAAGTAGACTGAATGAATCAGTCTTCTGGGTCTGGAGTTCATTTATTAATAGGGAAAAATGACTGAGGTCCATTTGGTAAGGATGAGTGAGGGCCTTTGCAAAATGATAAGGTCTAAGTCACTCTTAGGGTAAGCATATAGGCCTGAGGGAGGCTTTTGTCCTAAGACAGGGGTCAGATGTCCATTTCAGTGCAGTGTGAAGGAATGGGTTGAGAGGGAAGAGGTCATTGTGACATGCTTGTAATTGAGGGAAACTGGGAGTCCCTCCTGGGGGAAGTTAGGTATCTGTTAGGTATCTGAACATCTCTTGGCAGAGGTCCAAAGTCACATCCTCCCTGGGTTAGAGGGTCCCTGGTACCTTACACAGTGAAGAGAGGACATGGCACTGCTCAATAGCTTCAAAGAGTTTCTTGGAGTTTGAATGTCCATATGCATATTTTGTGTTGAATCTGGGGAGACGAGAAAACACACCACCTCTACATTGTTCCTACAACCTATGTGACTGGTGATGTCATCTTGAAATTTTCAGGAGACCAGACATTCATTCGAGCTTTGATGAACACCTGATTGGCTGTCCCAATCTAGGATGTCTGCTCACATTATGATTCAGCATATCGTACCTAAGCAGGAAAACTGTGAGCTCAGCATTTCTGGTGATTGGATTGGAGGTAATGACTTGCTCCCCAGTTATGTGGCCTACATTTACCCTCTTGTCAAGGTTCCCTTGGTCAGAATGGGAAATCTCCCAGCTTCAGTTGTAAGAAGGGGAGGTATGATGTTCCTTTGGTCAGAGGGAAAGTTATAAGACCCCAATGATCAGAGGGAGAAATTCTCAGGCAAAGATGGACAGAGAAGGAAATTCCCAGACCATACTGGGCAGAGGGTGATTGTACCTATCTACCTTACATAAATTATGAAGTTCCAAAAATGCCATGTCCTCTTCCATGTTTTCACTGAATTTGGGGAAATCTGTATCCTTGAGAGTGCTATCACAGATCTGGCAGCAATGTGAGCATTCTTTTTGCAGGTTGGATGTCAGACTGTGATTCTGAGTCAGCAGCTTGTGATCAGCTGTACAGGTGTGAGAATAAAGTTTGTTAGTCCTGTCCAATTCCAGCGACCATATTGAAGATAGATGGCCTTGGTTCCAGGCTGAGGATTTGACTCCTCTGCCATATAATTGCAATGCAGACCACTGTGAGTTTTCTTTTTCCCCTGATCACCCAGGTCAAAGATAGATGTGAATCAGTCTTACTTGAGTGCATAAGCCTGAGGTTACGATGAAGAAATTTGTAAGCTCCTAAACCTTTTTCATCATAGAGTGTAAGTCTGAAGCATCGTTGAGCAGAGAGTGAATATCTGAGACTTCTTAGTTATGGAATAGGGTCTGAAACCTACTTCATCAAAAAAAGTCTGTCTCAGGCCACCATTGTTTAAAAAATGAATGTCTGAAGTTTACTTGGTCAAAGGAGGTACTGCTTACTTGCCTTGTTATAGAGGTCTGAGGCTGTCTTGGTTAGAAGAATGAACCATGTTTTTAACAGGCTAGCTCTGAAGCCACCTTGGATCCTTAGGGAAAGGTGTGAGATAGTGACAGATAAATTAGACTGTGGGACCCTTTGTTCTTTGAGAAATGTTGGAGTCTCTGTGTTTCTAAAGTGGTAGGTTTGAGATTTACTGATGCCCCATACATCGAATAGAAAAGCATGAGACTAGCTCAGGCAAGTCAGACAGGACTAAGACTCTGTAATTCAAAGGTGAAGCTTGCCAGGTCATATTGGGAATGTAAGTTGGTCAAAGACTCCATTGGGCAGAAGTTGGAATATTGAAGCACCTTTTGGGAAATAAACAATGCCTGGACATTTATTCCTCAAGTCTTCTCCTCTCACTGTGACTACCTCTCTTGAGTACACTGAGACCCTGGGATTTCAGCAAGCACACACCCTAATTCCTTTCAACAGACAGGGAATATTCCATCCCCTTAAACCTAGACTGTAAAGTGTGAGGCCCAATATATTAGAAGAAGAAGCACGTAGAGCTTCTTGGGCAGAAGCGATAGGTTTATTACTAAATTGGTGAGATGAAGTAGGTCAACTACTACATAAGTCAGAGGGTGTATATATTTATATTCGTGGGGCAGATGGGTGCCTCTTATGTCCCGTTAGGCAGAATTTCTCCTGCCTTGCTATTAATCAGAGGAGAGAATTCTAGCTTTCCTTTGATCACAGGAGGCTCTTCTGAAGCCTTCTCCTATACAAGATCTGATGGCACCCTCATCGGTATTCTTGAAAGCAGAGGGACGTTCCAAAACCCCTTTTGTCTGATGGGGTGTAGCGGGGTCTCCTATGTTACGAACGGGAAAGTGGGAGGCCCTTACTTTTGGAAGAATTTGTGTAGCCCCTTTAGTAAGAGTGAGTAGGTCTCATTGCTCTTTAGTGAAATTGTGTCATTGGAGGCCCCATTGGACAAATTCAGATGACTTGAGTCCTCCTTCCAGAGAAGAGAATTGTCTGAGGGCCCTCTGGACTGAAGTTGAAGTTCTAACACAGATCTTCCCCAGGATCAGAGGGGAAATTTCTTAACCACTCTTGTTTACAAGTTTATGGATGAGACTCTGTTATTTAGAAGAGGTTTGTCTGAGGTACCCTTGATCAGTGTAAGGAAAACTAAGTCCCGCTTGATCAAACTGAGAGGGTATGAAGCCTCCTTGAAGAGAGAGGGAAGATCTGCAAGCTTTTTTCAAGTGGAATCCTCTGCAAGTTACACTGGCCATCGTTAGTATATCTGTGGCCACCGAGAGCAGAAGAGACCTGGGGAGAAGAACGAGTGAGTGAGGCACTTATACTGAGAGGATGTGTTACTGAAATCCCCTTCTGTCTAGTCTGAAGATTGGAGATTCTCTTATGAAGTAGTGATGGGTCATGGGTTACATTTTCCTGAAGGTGAAGAACTGAGATTCCCCTTCACACATGAAGAAAGCCTGAGGACCTCTTAATCTGATGGACAACATTCCAAGCCCTCATGTGTAGGGGTCTCTTGTCTCCATACCATTTTGTTAGAAGTGGAATGTCTGGCTAGTTTTTGTGGTCAGGGGGAATTGTCTGAGTCCATCTTCCTGAGGGCCATGTTCAGAGGGTTCTTGTTGAAGTCTCATATGCCTAGACCTGGGCTATCAGTGGGTATTTTGCCAGGACCTGGACAGCCTTAGGCTGTCTTCATGGACAAATAATTTTGAAATGCACATCATTACTTCCATGTGTCAAAGATATGTGGTAGAGGATGAACATCCATGGTCCCATTGGAGAGAGGAAGAAGTTTGGAGGTTCTCCTCATGACAGGTCAAACTTCTCAAGTCCTCTGTGAGAGATGTGGAAAGTAAAAGATTCCCTTGGGCTCTACTGGTAGCTCTTGAGACACTTCTGGGTGAAGAAGATGTTTGGAAGTTCTGTTGGTTTGATGGGGGGATTTCTAAATTCCCTTTGATCATACAGAGAATGTCTCTACCTGACTTTGTTACAACTGGAATATCTGGAGCCCATTTGGGGATATGAAGAATGTCTGAGTGCCCTTCGCCAGAAATGATAGGACCTAAGATTCCTTTAGCCTATGTGAATAGACCTAGACCTATTTGGGTGTTATTTGTAGTGCCACAGTCCCATGTACAGAGGCAGATGCTTCCACAGACAGGAGAGCAGATGGAAAATTAAAAGCCGTTGAGAAGGAGAATGTAGGTGGCTCAGTGTACTGCTGGGGCTTGTGTCTCTTATCAGAAAGCAAATGTTTGAAACCCTCGTGGCCTAAAGGGGAAGATACAAGGCCTCTGAGGGCAGAAGGGACATGTTTTGGTATCAGATTAGTAGAACTAGACTGGATGGGGCCATTCTAGTGAGACAAATAAAGACCAAGAAATCTTAGATGAGTGGGGAAAGGATAGAAGGTCCATTGTACATTGTAGACATTTCCCAAAGTCCTGGGAATGACAAGGGAGATCCTTCAGCACCTTGGGCACATGCTGAAGGCCTCTTATCAGATTTTTCTGAAGGCAAAAGTCCTAAAATTTTGGGAGGATGGAGAACATGCCAGTACCATTTTGTTCAATTCTAAACGTCCATGATTTCAAATATCTTGTCCTTGGGCTGTAGAAGAATGTCTTGTAGAACCTGACTTAGATATTGAACGTCCTCCATGCTCTGAGTAGTTGAAGAAGGTCCTATAAAGTATAGGATAGATGTAGAAAGTCTCAGAGCACCTTGGCCAACTAGAGAAGATTTCTCTCCCATGTGGGCACACATGGTAGTTTCTTGTGACTCTTCAACTCTTTTGGGTTGCTTGAGGCTACCTTCGTGAGTATTGCGATATCATCTGTTCTTTTTGGCAAGAACAGGGAATGTGACAATCCTTTCTGCAAAAGGGGAAAATTTAAAATGCTTTTTATCCAGTGGAGAATTTTGGATGTCTTGGGGGTCTGAAAGAGTATTTTTCCATCCCTTACATGTAATGGTGGGAAGGTTTTTGGTGCCCTTTAGGAAAACCTGAAAGCCAGAGCCCTCCTTCATTAAAAGGAAGACATTTGAAATGCTTTTTTCTAGATGTGGACTCTCTCAAAGCTCCTTGGTCCAGCAGGGAAAGTTGTAGAGTTCCGTGGGCAAATAGGGATTGTGGGATGACCTCTTGTGTATTTATGAATGGTGTGTATTCTCCTTTAGAAGGGCATTGCTCTAGTGCTTTCCGGGCATATTTGGAATTAGCTTGCAATGTCTGGAAGGAAGATATTTCCAGAGGCCCTTGCCCAGACTGGGAATGTCCCAGGTCCCCACTTGTAGATGGGGATGTTCTGACAGACCCTTCTTCAGAATGGGAGGAGAATAAGACAACTTGGATAGATTTGGAAGTTCCTGGAGACTCCTTAGTAGATGAGCGTGCTTGAACAGCCCCATTGGTGAGAGTGCCTGACCTCACAGAATCCTGTCTATATGGGGGTCTTTTCTTGAGCTCTTTGGGCTAATGAAGTTGTTCCTAGGACCCCTTCTTTATATGTGGAAATTCTGAGAAGACTGTTTGAAGATTAGGAATGTGTTGAAGCCACTTGGGTGTACGTTGAAGTTATAACAGCACGTTTAGTAGATGATGAAGATTCAGTAGCCCCTTGAGTATGTGTACCCATTCCCAAAGGAACTGGAACAGAATGTGTGGAATCCAAAGTCCCCTGGGTAGCAGAGGAATGTCCTACAAACTCTTGGGCAGAGGTGGGATGTCTCAGAGCACCTTGGCTGATAGAGAAGATTTCATTCCTCTTTTGGCAGATGTGGAATTTTCTAGTGACACTTTGACAAATTTGGAAAGCTTGAGTCTACCTGGTTGAGTATTGTGATATCTTTGGTTCTTTTTAACAAGAAGATTGTATGCGGAGTCCCTCTCCTCAAAGGCAGAAAGCTTGATGCTCTTTTGATCAGATACAGAATTTCTAAGGTTCTCAGAGTCAGAAAGAGTATGTTTCAAATTCTTATGTGTAGAAGTGGAAGTTCTGGCATCCCCTTCAAGAGAAGCTGAATGTTGGAACCCTCTTTCCCTAGAGGGAAGAAGTTTGAATGCCCTTTTTCTAGATGTGGACTTTCTCAAAGCTCTTTGGTCCAATTCAGAAAGTCTTAGAGTGCCTTGTGCACCTGGGGATAGTGGTATGGCTCGTTGAATATTTCTGGAGGGCTTGCATTCTCCTTTAGAAGATGGGCGTTGTTCTAGTGCTTTCTGGGCATATTGAGACATAGCTTGCAGTTTCTGGGAAGAAGATTCTTCCAGAGTCTCTTCCCAGACTTGTAATGTTCCAGGCCCCCTCTTGTAAATGGGGATGTTCTGGCAGTCCCTTCTTCAGAATGGGAGGAGAATAAGACAACTTGGATAGATCTGGAAGTTCCTGGAGACTCCTTAGTAGATGAGCATGCTTGATCAGCCCCATTGGTGAGAGTGCCAGACCTCAGAGACTCCCGTCTATATAGGGTTTTTCTTGAGCACCTTGGACTAATGACGTTGTTCCTAGGACCCCTTCTTTATATGTGGAAATTCTGAGAAGATTGTTTGAAGACTGAGAATGTGTTGAAACCACTTGGGTGTATGTTGACATTCAGTAGATGATGAAGATTCGGTAGCTCCTTGCGTGTACCCATTCTCAAAGGGCCTGGCACAGAATGTGTGGAGTCCAAAGTCCCTTGGGAGCTGAGGAATGTTCTACAAACAGAGTACCTTGGCAAGATAAAGAAGATTTCACTCCTTTGTTGGCAGTTGTGGAAGTTTCTAGTGACACTTTGACAGATTCGGAAAGCTTGAGGCTATTTTGGTGAGTATTAGGGTTTGTTCGGCTCTTTTTAGTTTGAAGAGGGCATGTGGCAGCCCTTTGCTCAGAAGGGGACATTTTGAAGTATTTTTGATCAAGTGTTGAATTTTTAACCTTCTCGGGGTCAGAAAGAGTCTGTTTACCTTCCTTATGGGTGGCAGTGGGATATCTTGGGTCCCCTTGAGGATATGCTGAAAGTTGGAGCCCTCCTTCACTAGAAGGAAGAGATTTGAAGCCTTTTTTCTGGATTTGGTCTGTCTCAGAGCTCTTTGGTCTGGTAGAGAAAACCTTATTGTGCCTTGTGTAGGTGGGGATTATGGTATGTCCCCTTATGTATTTCTAGATGGTCTTTATTCTCTTCTAGACAGTTGCCACCACTCTAGTGCCTTTTGGGCATGTTTAGACTTAGCTTCCAAAATCAGAGGAGAAGATGCTTCCCAAGTTCCTTGCCCAGACTGAGAATGTACCAGGCCCCCTTTTGTAGAGGCTGATGTTACAACAGTACCTTTTTTCAGAAAGGGAAGATGCTAAGTCAATTTGGATATATATGGAAAGTCCTGGCAGGTCTGCAGTAGGTGATGTTGATTGGTTAGGCCTTTCTGTGTGTCTACCTGATGTCAGAGCCACCTGTTTAAATAGAATATGGTCCAGAGTGTCTTGGAAAAATGAAATAGTTCCTGGAATGTCTTCTGTACACACAGAAAGTCTGACACCACTCTCTGATGATTGGGACAATGTTAAAGCCACCTGTGTATATGTGGAAGTTATAGGAGCACCTACAGAAGATGGTGAAGATTCAGTAGCCCCTTGAGTATCTGCAACCATTCCCAAAGTCCCTTGAATAAAACGACAGGAATCCACAGTCTCTTGGGTAGAAGAGGAATGTCCAACACCTCCTGTTATAGATGTGTGAGATTTCACAAGCCCTTAGTGAAGAAGTCTCCAGATGCAGAGAACTTTGTTCACACGTGGAATTTCCCTAATGGGTTCGAATAGATGGTAAAGGATGTCCGATGTCTACAAAACAATGTGAAAGTTCTGGGGGCACTTGGGCAGATGCCACAGGTTCTAGAGTCCTCTGGGACAACTGGGAAATACCCACATTCTCTCGCATATATGTGGAGTGTCTCAGAGACTCCACTGATGATGGTGGAGTAACTAGAATGTCCTGTGAAAACAGAGGTGTCAGAGAATTTGAGTCAGAATGTGAGGGTCCCACAGACGCTTTAGTAAATGTCAGACATCCTCTAATCCCTGGAGATGATGGGAAAGTTACCCTGCCCACTTTGTCTGGAAAGGAAGTTTCCAGATCCTCTTGAGTAGATGGTAAAGGATCTGACATCTCCTGTAAAGGTGGACAAACTTCTAAAATCACTTGGGAAGACAGGGAATGCCCACCGTGCTGTGTACTGATGATGAATGTCCTAGAGTCCCTTGCAGAGTTGAAGAATGTCCCAAATTTCCTTGCACAGATGGCAAATGTGCCAAAGCCTCTGGGTCTGAAGACAAATATAGTGGAGACTCATGAGCGGATGGAATAGGCCCTAGAGCTCCTTGGGCAGAAGCAGAGATTTCTAGACCGAAGTATGCAGATGCAGAAGGTTTCAGAGCCATTTCACTACATGGTAAAGGTCCTTTGGACACTTTGACAGATGCTGAAGGTTTCAACATCCCTTGGTCATGTGGAGAAAATGTGAATCTGTCTTGTGGAACACTGCTACTGCTTGGTTCTCCATTGCCATCAGGTGAAGGTTTTAAGATATTTTGGTCCTCTACAACAGAAGTTCTGAAGGGCTCATGGGCCAAAAGGCCATGACTCAATCCCATCTTGGTAGATCTGGGATACTGGGAAACCCCATAGTTAGAGTCTGAAGGTCTGAGCACTTTTCCTTGGGATGTGACAAGAATGAATCTCCATTTTGATACTGTAGACAGTACCACTGGCCCTTGAAAACATATCGAAATTTTCTCAGGCCCTTGGGCAGATGTGCAAAGTGCTAGATCCCTTTGGGTGGATATCAAAGTCCCAGAGTCACTGGAGCAGTTGAAGAAGTTTCCAGAGGTCCAGGGAGAGATGGAAAACGTTCTTCAGCCCTTTGGCAAGATCCTGAATATCTCATCCCACTGAGTATATCTCAAAACCCCATGGTGCAACTGTAGACAGTACAAACGGCCCTTGGAATAATATGGAAATTTCCTCAGTCTCTTTGGGGTTGGTGGAACGGCCCTGTTCCCTTTTGGGTGATGGCAAAGGATCCTGAGTCTCTGAAGATGTTGGAGAATGTCTAAAGGCCTCAGGGACAGATGCCGAAGGTGCTAGTGTCCTCTGGGGAGACTCAAAATATCGCAAGCCACCTTGCCCAGTTGAAGATGATCCTAGATCATCTTTAGCAGATGATGAAGGTTCCAGATATTCTTGGATAGATTTCCCTTGTTCAGAATTGCCTTAAGCATGTGGGGATTTTTCGAGTTGCCCATGAACACACAATGAAGATCCCAGATCATGTGAGTCAGAGAATGGAAGTCCTAGAGTCTCCTGGGAAGATATGCAAGGATTCACCATCCCTTTGTCAGATGAAAGAGGTCCTAGATGCTCTTGTTGAAATGAAGAAAGTCCAAGAGCCCCTTTGGCAGATTGAGAGTGTCCCACAGCTCCATGGGAAGACAGAGAATGCCCTAAAGTTCCCTTGCCAGAGGGAGAAGATTCCAGTCCACGTTGGGCAGTTGGGGAAAGCTCCAAAACAGTTTTGGCACTTACCAAAGTCCCATCATTTCTTTGGATAGTGTAGAACATTCTATAGAAATTTGTACAGGTGGGGAAATTGAGAGTCTTTCTTGGGGATCAGGACTAACAATTGATTCCCTTTTTCCAGAAGGGGAAAGTTTTAAGTCCTCTTCTCATATGGGGGATGTTGTTAAGCACTCCTGGAAAGAAGTGACATTACTCAATCTGCTTTTTTCAGAATTGGCATCCATGGGGCCTGCTTAGGCAGAAGGTGACTGCCTCAGTGCCTCTTTATGTGAAAATAAAAGAATAACGGTCCATTGGGCAGATGTAGACCATACCACTGGCCCTTGGAATGATAGTAAAGTTCCCTCATTCCCATGGGCAGATGTGGAATGCCCCAGAAAACTTTGAGAAGATGGAAAGGGGTCTTTAGTCCCCTGAGCAGATGTTGCATACCCCAAGCCACCTTAAGAGGATGGAGCTTGTGCAAGTGATTCTTGGTTATTTATGGAAGTATGCAGAGATACTTGGTTGAATTCAAATGTCTTAGAGTCCTTTGGACTGATATGGAAGATTCCAGGCCACCATGAATGTATGGAGAGTTTTGTCGAGTCCTTTCAGCAGAAAAAGTGGATTCTACAACCCCTTTTTCATAGGATGAAGTTATGAGAGCCTCCTCTATAAACGGGATAGATGGTGGAGCACATTGAGAAGATGTGGGAGATCCTAGAGCCACTTCTGCAGACTGGGAAGAGGCTAGTGCAACTTCTGAAGATCCTATCTCCCTATCTGGCGATAGTGACAAGGCTGGAGAACCTTGGGCTCATAGGGAAAATCCTACAGCCCCAACAGGAGATGGGGGTGAAGCTACTGAACCTTCAGTAATGGTACACTGACCTAGCGACAATTTCAGGGATAGAGGAGAGTCTAGTGGAAGTTTTGAAGAAGTAGAAGGTCGCAGAGAACTTTCTGCAGATGCCGAACATGATAGAGACACTTCTTCAGATGTGGAAGAGTCAAGAAAACTTTCTACAGCTGGGGAACTTTCTAGGGACCCTTCTGCAGAGGAGGGTCCAAGAGCTCCTGGGATCAATTGGGAAGAGGCCAGTGACTCTGCTCTAGAAGTGACAGTTCCCTGAATATTTTTAGCAAACATGGAAGATTTTAGAGCTCCATGGGGACATTACAAAATTTCAAGGGCTCCTTTTGTAGACCTAGATATTTCCGGATCCCCTTGTGTCTGGATAGGATGTGTGAGGTGTTCTTGAGGAGTAGCGGCTTAGCTTTTTTCCATTTTGGCAGAAAGAGACTGTATTAAACCCTCTTGGACACTTAGGGAAGTTGTGAAGCTCTGTTTTGAAGATGGGATGTGTCACAGTCTCCTTTAGGTGGATCTGGAACTCATAGGGCCAGCACAGGGAGCTAGAGACATGAAATCACCTAGATGCATGGTAAAGGGAGTGAAACTTCTCTGTGAAGCCAAAGGCAGCACCACAAGCCCTTGAAATGATATAGAAAAGTCTCCAGTCCCCTGGGCAGATGTACAATGTCCTGGATCCCTCTGGTTAGAGAGCAAAGGATCTAGAATCTCTGATAAAGTGAGGAAGCTTCTTCAACCCCGAAGGTAGATGGTAAATGCTGTAAATGCCCATGTGCAGATGGGGAAGCTTCCAGTTGGCCTTGGGCTGATGTGGGACATATGATGTTATGATAGGGAGTAGTGGAATGGCCTTGGTCCCATTTTGTGTAGGGAATGTGTGTCAATTCGTCTCTTGATGAATGTCTGAAGTGAAGTTGTGCAGACGGGGCATACCTCAAAGTCGTTTTGGTGGATCTAGAACTCATGGGGCTTGCATGCGGAGAAAAAATCACTGTGAGGATATCATCACGAGAGGGGAAAGGAGTGAAAGCCACTGTGAAGGCACAGGCAGTACCACAGGCCGTTGACTTGATAAAGAAAATCCCACAGTCTCCTGGGGAGATGTGGGAAGTCCCAGATCCTTCTGGTTTCATGGCAAATCATCTAGAGATCGTGATATAACTGAATAATTTTGCACAGCCCTTTGAGCAGATGGTAGATTCTGCAAATGGTCAGGTGTAGATATGCAATCTTCCAGATCCCCTGGGGCAGATGTGGGAAATGTGATGCTTCCTTCAGGAGTAGTGAAAGAGCTTGGGTCCCATTTGATATAAGCCATGTGTTTGAATTCCTCTCTTGAGGAATATCTGAAGTGCTGTTGTGTAGACTGGGCTTGTCTCAAGGTCATTTGGTTGGAGGTTGAACTCGTAGGCCCTGTATGGGTAGAGGGAGAACGTGTGCAGACATCCTCATGAGAGGTGAATGTAGTGAAGGTCCATTGCGAGGCCACAGGTAAGTACCACGGTCCCTTCAAATGACACAGAAAATCCCTCAGCACCCTGGAAGATGGAGAAATTACTAGATTGCTTTGGTTAGATGAGAATGGACTTGAAGTCCTTTGAGAAGACTTGGAAACTGCCAAGTCACCTTTAGGAGATGAAGAATGTCCAAGAGAAACTTGGGCAGATGGGGATATTTCCAGAGAACCATGAGGATGTAGTGAATTTTCCCAAACTCTTTCAGGAGAATGAAAATATTCTAGAGGATGATGGGCATATGAATAATGTCCCAGAATCCCTGTGCCTGACAATGGAAGTCCCAGAGTATCCCTGGCAGAGGTAGCATGTCCCACAGCTCCTGCAGAAGATGGCAATGTTTGAAGACAATCTGAAATATGAAGCAGATCAGTCCCTTTGTGGGAATGAAGCCAATTCCAGAGCCTTGTGTGCAATTAGTGACTTACCCATTCTAGCTGGACCAGATGGAGAAGGGACTGTCTCCACTTCTGCACATGTGGAGCTTATAAATTCCTCTTGTGAAGACATAGAATTGGCTTGTGTCCCTCGTGTAGAAGGAACCTGACCCTGAGACCTGTGGTCAGATGAAGAATGTCTTCCTTCTATGTTAATAGAAATTCCAAGAGCTCTTTGGGTAGATTTCAAAGGTTGACGAGAGTGCTGGAAAGATGTGGGTGTGCTACCTACTTGTGGGGTAGTGGTAGTAATCTGGCACATTTTCAGAAATGGGGGAGATGGGATTTCCCACTTGTCATTAGAAGAAATATCATATCCCTCCTTAGCTGCACTGGAGGTCCTGGATTTGCCTTGGTGAGAGGCAACGTGTCTTGTTCTCTTTGGGGGAATGGTGCAATGTCTGGGGACCGTTTCAGGAGATGGTAAATATCTTAGGATCCTTTCAGGAGATGAAACAAATCTCAAGCACAGTTTTTTAGATGTGGACAATCGCTGAGCATCAAGGCAGGATTTTGAATGAGTCTGAGAACTTTGTATTGATGGGAAGGTCCCAACCACCACTTTGGAGAAGGAGGAAGATCCTATAGAGTACTTTGTAGAAGTATTCAGTCCTATAGCCTCTTCAGCTAATAATAGAGTTTCCAGAGTACTTTAGCATGATGTCAAAGATTCTGGAAATTCACGTGCACATGTGCAATTATCCAGAGGAGGTCCTAGAGCTACTTGTGTAACTGATGATTGTCCTACATATCTTCTGCATATTGGCAAGACTGTAGATTACTTTGAGTGAGATTGGAAATGCCACGAGCCCCTGCTAGACATCGGGTTGATGTCAGAAACACTTGTGCAGATGAGGAATGATCTAGACTCCCTTCTGGATATGGAGGAGGCCCTAGTTCCACTTCTCTGTGTGTGTAAATGTCTCGAGACCCTTCTTGGTATGGAATTGCAGCCTGAAACCCTTTAAGTGCCAATTGGCAAGAGCCTGTTCTGCAGATGAGAAAGATGCTAGATCACCTTGAGTACATGTGAAAAGTCCTAGAGTAGCCTCTCCAGATATAGAATTTTCAAAGCCCCTTTGGTAGATTCGGTTGTTCAGAGACTCCCTTGGGTAAATGTGGAACCTCCAACAACTCCTTGGGCAGATGGTATACTTTCTGAAACTACTTGGTTAGGTTTGAAAGGATGAAGAGAGTTTTGGGAAGATGAAGGTGTGATTTTCCTTGATGAGTAGGGTTAGTTGTCTGGCGTGTTTTTAGCGGAAGGGAAGATATGAGCACCCATTTGCCACTAGAGACATATTTGAATTCCTCCTCAGCTTGTGGGAAGTACTGGATTCCCCTTGATCAGAGTCAGCAACACTTGATCTATTTTGGGCAATACTACAGTGTCTGGAGGCCCCCTGATTAGTTGGGAAATATCTGAGACCCCCTTGATGAAATGAAATATGTTTAAAGTATTTCTTCCTAGATGTCGAAAATCCATGAGGCACACAGAAAAATTTGAAATGGCCGTGAGAACCTTGGGCCAATTGAGAGTTTGTAAGAGACTTGCCTGCAGATATGACAGGTCCTTGAACATATGGGGAACATACAGAAGCTGATGGAACCTGACATTCACTTGATAAAATTTCAGGAGGCCATGTCGTAGGACATGGTTTTTTTAATCACTGCTTGTGACAGAATTGGATGTCTGAGGCTTTCATCAAAAACACTGTTAAGTTCTGTATTCCTCACTGTAGATTGGGTGTGTTCCAATACCTCTTGGCCTCTTGAGGGAAGTCTGAGGCCCTGTTGTGCACAGGGGGCATGTCTCAAACTAGTTTGGGTTGAACTGAAGCACGAGGGCCCTGAACACATAGAGGGGGAAACTGTGACATCATCATGAGAGGGGAAAGGACTGAAGGTCCACCGTGAGACCACAGACAGTGCCACAGCCATTTGGAATGTTAACGAAAGTACCTCAACCCCTTGGGCAGATACGGAAAGTCCCAGACCCCTTTGTGTAGATGGCAGAGAAAGATGCCAGGAGACTGTTGAAGTTTCCACAACCCACTGAACAGAAAACAAATGCTCTAAAATCTCTGCTCGAGGGGAGGGGACACCTCTATCCACATCATCAGAGAAGTGTAAATCATTAATATACCACTGAGAGACAACATAGTCCGACACCACAAAATGTAAAACTGCAGACAATACAATAAGCCCTTGAAAGAACTCACCAAAATACCTCAGCCCAGTGGACAGGTATAGAAAGTCCCAGATCCCATTGGGTGGTTGGAAGAAGATCTTCTCACTTGTAGGGAAACAGGTTCCTCTCTGCCCAAGTCCCGCCCTCTGGCCAATAAGGGAAGAGGGAGGGGGGAAGTGGGTGGGGAAACATGGCGGTTATTCGGAGGAATGGATGGAGATCGTGGTCATGTGGGAGGAAAAATGTCCCGTTCCAGGCCCACGCAGACAGCCACGAACCCAGGAAGCAGCATTCTAAGTCCCGGAAGTCCGGAGAATCACGTGAGTGGGAGCACAATTCCCAGGGAGGAGCTAGGACCTGCGCACGGCTGTCACAGGCTCTTTGAGCCAGGAGCCTAGCTGATGCAGACTTCGCGGGCCTAGTACCGAGAGATTTTGTAGCTTGGTCCCGGGCGGGCCTTGGGCACCTGGCAGCTTTGTAAACGCCATTAGATGAATAAAATTTCTAAATAGAAAAATCAGCTTCTGTTTTACCCAGCTGGATGAACTAGATTCCACCCGCTAAGGCGTGGAGATTGGATTTATGCAACAACACTCCAGCACAGTTGAAGATGTTTCTACTGCCCCATGAGCAGATCAAAAATGCTGTAAAAAACCCTGTGCTGATGTGTTGGGTTGCACATATTCCTGGACCAACAGGGGAATTGACAGGCTCCTTGGGATAGTACTGTAAGGCCTTGGGTTCCTTGTGGTAGAATGTGTGTTTTTCAATCCCTCTTGATTAGTTGAGGAAGGTCTGAAGCCCTGTTGCACAGGTGATATGACTCACATTTGTTTGTGTTGAAATGGAACACATGGGGTCTGAACAGGGGACATGGGGATGTGTGACACCATGACAAGAGGGCAAAGGACTAAAGCTCCACTGTGAGGCCACTGAAAGTACCCCAAACTGTGGGAAAAAAAAAACAAAGATCCCTCAACCCCTTGGACATATGTATAAAGTTCCCAATATTTTTGGATAAATAGCAATAATCCTAGACTCCCTGGGACAGTGGAAGAATTGTCCAGATCCCCTTGAGCAGAAGCCCTTGGTAGGTGTGGGAGGTTCCAGATCCCCTTTAGCAGAGGTGGGTGGTGTGAGGATTCCTTGGGGTGTACAGATAGAGCTTGGGACCATTGTGGAAGAAAGAGGGTTTCAATACCTCCTCTTCTATTGGGGAAGTTTGAACGCACTCTTTAACAGAAGGGACAGGAGGCAATCTCATTAGTCTAGGATGAGAACGTCTTTGTCCTTTTTGTTTGATAGGGATAGTCTGACTCCCTCTTGGAGAGATGAGCTAGGTCTCAAAACCTCTTGCTGAGAGGGGCCATGTCTAGTTCTTGTTTGGATGGAAGTGGAAAGCTTGGGGTATATTTGTGGTGAGGAGGACTGTTTGAGACCCCCTTACTGAGAATGGACAGATTGGACATCCAAACTGACATATGTGGCAGGACCCAGAATATGGTGGGCTGAGGGAGAAGGTGCCACCACCCCTTGGACATATACGGGTTTCCCAGAACACTTTGGGTCCCTGAGGATGGTCCCAGTGTCCCTTGGACAGCAGGGGAGTATACCAGTCCATGTCTCCAGAGGAGGAAGTTTCAGGCAGTGCACCATCTTCTTTCAGGTGTAAATCCAGCTCTGGAGTTGTGTATGTGGAACCTCCATGCATTCTGGTGTAGACCCGACATAATCCCAAACATGCTTGCACCACAGGACGGTTCACCTGGGCCCAAACGGTGTGACCACTTCTTTACCAATGACAAGTCTGAAGGCAGACGCCCTGGGATCCCAGTTCCATGTGATTCACTTGTACTCCGGAAACTCGAGAGAGACTGTTTCTGTTTCTTTCTTGTTCTCCCTCTACTGTGTCCTCATCATTCTGTTGCTGTTGGGCTCTGGGGTCTCTTTCAGGCCTGGGCTCCCCTTACTCTCTGGAGTATCCTCAGGATTGGAAAGGTTGTCAGGGTTGTATGCAGAACTGGAGCCCCAGGTTTTGATTCACCCCAGTGTCTCCTCTGTTTCCTGGTCCACGGAAGGTTGAGGGCTCAGGAACCTGGGCAGGGTCAGAGGCAGCTGCTGAGGAGGTGGTACATCCTCCAGGTCTTGGGTGCTGATCAGGCAGGTCCGCAATTGGGATGCAGTATCATCCTCCTGTTCAGGGTCCTGGCTGCAGACCAGAGTCCTGGGCCTCAGAGAGCGCGGTCTGTGTATCAAGGGCGACTGTCAGGCCCTGAGTGGTAGGTGTCACTCCAAACATCTGGCCAGGTGGTAGCTTAAGCAATCGACCAATAAGGAGGCAAATCAGTGACCGCATGTAAAGGGACGCTAAGGCAGTTGCCTATGTCAAGGGGCAGCAAGCTAGGTAAATTGGTATCCTAGGAGACTGGCTTTCCTTCTGAGACACGTCCGCAGTGGAGGCTCACAGAAACCAAGTGGCACCTGGCTTCTGGACCCAAACATACCTCAAGAGAACTTCAGGGAGAACTGTCCTCGGTCCAGCACGGGCGGGTCCCGAACTGTCCGCCAGCATCATTCCATCTTTCTCCATCACGTCCAGCCGCCGCATGCTCAGAGTGGGTCTGCTTTCCAAATAGGTGCGCACTGACTGGAGACCATGACAGACCTGGAGTGTGAGTGTGAAAGTCTGCTGGATTTAGATCCCATCCTTTTAGCTACCAAAGGCTTCTTGATGTCCACACCACACATCAGAAGGTGGTGAGAGGAGGGAGAAACGTCAACTTGTCGCCCATCAATGTGAATGAGAAAGGGCAACCCAGATGGTCTCTCCCTTGACTGTGGCACGCAGGCATGCTTCCTGACAGGCGGCCACCAGAAGGATCTGCTACCCCGTGGGAGATCCACAACTGTAAGTGTCTTGGGGCCTCCCAGAAGCATTAGGCTATTCCCTTAGAGGGCAGGCCCTGGGCCATCAGAAGATGCAGCAGAGGATCACATCCCAGACCTTCTTCATGGAGAGTGGAAAAGTACAACTCAGACCTTTAGAGCACTCCCTCCCTCCTGCTCCCTTACAAATACGACATCTAACTAGCAGAACTATTTGTACTAATGTTCTTAATTCTTGGTATATAGGAAAGATAATATAAAGAAATAAATTGTATTATCCCCTGGTTTCTACTATGCTGTGACTTTCTAGTTATTTAGGAAGTAAAATATTGTACACTATTTCAAAAATAAAATAATTTAAAATATCATCCATGCGTTAGCTTCATAATAATGTAGATATTTATGTCTAATCTTTTGAAAAGTTAGACTTAGCCATTCTTCTTGAATAAATAAAACTGGGCCTCAAAATGTAATTTCAAATTTAAAATATTACTTTACTGAGCATGCAGAGTTAAGAGCTGAAGAACTTTGTTGTTTGTGATGTAATCCCAGGTTAGCTGACAAGGAACCAGTGGATGGACCCACACCCTATACACTAAGGAAGTTTAAAGTATACTGTGTGTTACTCAGGGTCTTTTCTTCACTAAAAGCATTTCATTTGTGTTTAGCATTCATTACCAAAAAAGAATTTTGCATCTGTAACATTTTATCATTTTCTTAGTTTTTGATTTCTATTTATTTTTTTCTTCACAAATTTAAGGAAATAATTTTTCTTAATAAAATAACTGTATTTTTAAATGAAAATGCAACCCTTTTGTTTTTTTAAACAATTTCTAATTAACTGCTAAATACTGAATTCTTTGTAACACACATTCGGTAATTTTTGGTCTTATAAAAATCTTTTCATTTGTGTCTGCAAAGGCAAATGAAGGTAGGGGGATACTCTCAGCTTTTCTGTAAATACACTAGGTTTTTCTTCTTTACTTGTGGGTCACTGATTTGCATGAGCAATTAGAATGTTCATGTTTAGAAATTATTGACTTAAATTACTTTTTCCTTTTTTAAACATAGAAGTGCAAATGTAACTTATTGTCAGATATACAACACAAAGGTGACGTAGATATACATTCTAATGACCAGGTTAGGAACTAGTGTTTGCTTTTTCTTGCTGCGATAAAACAATAACCAACAACAACATGGGGAGGAAAGGATTTATTTTTTCAGTGAGTGCATGATGGAGGAAAGTCCCCTGACCTCACCAATTCATGGCAGGAATCTGGAGGCAGAAGCTCAAGTAGGAACCACAGAGGAAAGTGTAACTGGTGTGATCCTCCTGACTAGCTCAGATACTTTTTTATAAGGCCAAGTCCCACCTGCACAGGCATAGTGTTGCCCATAGTAGGTGAGGCCTTCGTACATTAATTAGCAGTCAAGTACCAGTGCCATGACATGCAGGCAGGCCACTTTGATGAAAGGAATTCCTCCAATTGAGGCTCCTCTTTCCAGTAGTCTCTGATTTGTGTCAAGCTGTGTCTGTGTTCTACCACTGATATGGACTGATCACTCATTGACCCTGAAACTTGTCATTGAGTTAGCATGCCTGGACAGCAATCTCCTGGGATCCATGTGGGATCCTGGTTCTACCCAATGCTTTGGTTGAATGCTTATAGCTGACTATTCTCATGGATTCTAGTGGATGCAAACTCAGTTCCTCAAGCTTGCTTAGCAAGCACTTTACCTATTGAGCCATCCCCCAGAATTCTTCCCCAGTTTTTTGTTAAATAGCAAATTGAGACTCGAAACAACTATGTGAAAACAATTGCCATGAACATATGTCGCTCAGTTGAAGTCTACTCCTCAGTAAAAAAAGAACACAAAGTTCACATGTTTAAAATATTAAGATGTAAGCTATAGAAAGGAGAAAACAATCAAAGGTGAAACTTGTTTTGCCCAATGGGATTGCTACTATTTCTACTTACATGTTAATCACCAGTGTGTGCAAAATGTCCAGTCGATAGCAGGAAACTCATGCCTGGCACAGTAAATCTTTCTACAGACCTGTGGCCAGGGAGCTCATAGGCCCTAGGGGTGAACCATCAACTATTATTTTGCTCAGTGTCCAAAGTGTCAAACTTCCCTTCTAAATCCATGTCTGTAGTATACACTAGTGCAGTACTTAGTCCTCATCAGAGACACTATGTGTGCTAATACAGAGACTCATGATTGGTCAAAATGCAGAGAGTTTCAGACAAGTATTTAGCCATAAGTGGGGCATCTATATTATAGTTCCTTCCCTCAAGTCTCAGAGAACACTCCAGAAGAGGGGTTACAAATTTTTTAGAATCAGATGGGCTAGAGATACGGCTTAGGAACTAAGAGTAGAACTACTGCTCTTCCAGAGTAGCAAAATCTTCTTCCCAGGACCTACACACTGCAGGTCATGACTGCCTATATCCCCATTTCTTCTGACCTCTGTGAGTACCTGCCCTCATGCATATACACTCATACAAAACCACACACACAAGTGCATGCCAGCACGCGTGCACACACACACACACACACACACATGCACACAGAGACACACAGACTTATACAGGTTCCAGCAGTGCACTCTGGTGCATGGTGTGCTGTGCCTGGTTCCCAGGAAGAGTGCATATCCCTTGTGATGCCACCTGCCATTTAGGACAGATGCTGAGTCAGGATTCTATGTCAGAAGGTTGTCACATTCTCACTCTCTGGAAAGTTCCTGGTGAGGATTTCTGGATATTCCTGACGTTTGTGAACTTAGAACACAGACAAATCATGAAATGAGATGGTATATTTCCTTTGCAAGCAGGAAGAAATAATTATGTAAAAGCAAGTATTTTATAAAACTAAGTCCAAATTATATTTAAAATGCTTAAGAATTTATTATTGTCCTGTGTATGCAAAAGTTTGTAGAGGTATATGTGCTCATGTGCTAATGTTGGCAGGTGAGAGCACATCTGTGGGGTCTTCTTTTTCTCCCCCTCCTCCTCCTCCTCCCCCTCCTCCTCCTCCTCCTCCTCCTCCTCCTGCTCCTCCTCTGCTTCCAATTCCCTCTTGATCAATAATCTCAGTTAATTTACATTTATATTTTTTGGTTTGTGTTGTCCTATGGTTATATGTATTTTTGTGTTTCAGGAGGACGATGGAAGATGTGGGGTGTGTACATGTCTGAGAAACAGAGAGAAAGCAATGGAGAGAGAGGCACAAGCATGTCTGAGTATGTGAATGTCAGAGAACAACTTGTGTGAGTTACCTCCTTTCTATGACCATATATGTCCTCTGGAAAATACTCAGTTTATCAGTCTCAGTGGAAAGTGCTTTTACCCTCTAGTCCATCTAGTCATCAGCTTAAGTTTTGCAGTTTTATTTGTATTTTACTTTCTAAACATCCTGTTTACTTATTTCTTAAGACAGCTCCTCATGTACCCCAGTCTGGTCTTGTGCTCAAAAATCAGAAAAAGTAGGGTCAGTTCTGAATCTTCTGTGTCCGTCCAGAAGGCTAGAATTCTAGTCTTTTCCCACCAAGCTCCAGTGTTTTGTGTAGTCAAGAGAATGAAACCAGAGCTTTGCATATTAAAAGTGAGCACTATAAAAAGAAAGCTGTACTGCCAACCATGAACATTGTCCTTCATCAGTTATTTTGTTTAGATATGCTGTGGATAAATTCTCTTTGATTTTATTTGTGTCTTGCTTTTATTCTGAAAGTGTATTTTTAACATAAAGTATATTCAATTCTTTTATCTCAGAAATGAATTGTCTCCCTCTCTCTCACATCTGTGATTTCCTGGGAAATTATTGATGTTCAAGACTTATAGTTTTATTTCCTAACTTTTCTTTCTAGGTGAGACTTCAGGCTTGTCTTCATTGTGTACGTTCTCACAGTTTTAATTATGATGAGTCCTTACCAGAATTTCTTGGGTTTAAGGTGAACTTATTCCTTCTCTTCACATTCTGCCATCCTCAGTCTACTGTTCTTTGTCTTCTATGAAATATAAATTTTCCCAACAACCAGTTAATTGATCACTTCTCGACTCTACCCTCTTCCAAATGTTCAGTAGCAATTGCATCATGGTTCTATTACTCTTCATTTTATTCTCCTTCCTTCCAACTTCCCTCCTTCGGTTCCCTCACTCTTTCTCTTTTTTTCTGTACTTTTACTTTCTTCCTTCAAGTAATTATGTCTTTCTTTCATCCCTTCCATTATTTCCTTTCCCTGATTCCCTTCCCTCCCTCCCTCCCTTCCTTCCTTCCTTCCTTTCCTTCCTTCCTTCCTTCCTTCCTTCCTTCCTTCCTTCCTTCCTTCCTTCCTTCCTTCCTTGTACTTCAAAATTGGTTTAGGAGGATTGAAATCCTAACGTTCCTTCCTTCTATTCTTGAGCTTCCCCTTCTGTAAAATAATGCCTCACACAATCTCTTATCTCCAAGGGGTTCTTGATCTAGTTCCTTAGACCATCATCAGCCCTCTGTCATTCACTCTATCAACCAGCCCATCACCCCTCAGACTTTCCCTGTCTCCACAAACAAAGCAGAGAAATAATCTATTTGGAAAGTGGACTCCAATGAGCCCCTGGCTAGCTTGGCCTAAAGATCTTTGCTGTTGCCACAGGGACTTGCAGGACTCTTGGACGCACCAGCTGGGTCTCCTATGTTGAAACGCTTCCGGCTTGTTCAAACTCTCGTGAACCAGGCGATGTTCCGGGCCCATGAGAACACCATTCTGATGTCTGCTGGGCACACGGGAACATGCTAGCTTGTGACTCGTTCCCAGTGCCAGTGATGTCCCTCGCGGTGTCACCAGCTGGTCCTCTCCTCTGTGCGGAGCCAGGGTTCCAATCCGAGGCTGGCGTGAGCTAGTGGTCTGGCCAGAGTATCTTGGCATAGAAATCCTGGATCCTTCGGGTGCTTGACAGCTTGTCATAGGGACAAACTGAGACGAGAACATTTATTCCCTTACAAGTGTGAACAAAAACTGAACTTTCTCATGAAATTGATATTAAATTGATATTTTAAAAAGTCCATGAAACCCTGTGGAATTGACTTCTATGATCGGAAGTCGGGGAAAACTAACTTGACTCCAAGGCCTAACATTAATGACAGAATGCATGAATCTGGTAGGGTGGGCTCCAGGGGGTGCAGATACGAGATGGGCTATAAGCATGATTAAGATGATGCGTATGAAGTGTTCAAAAATTTAATAAAATTATACAGAAAATGAGGACCACAGACATGCCTTGACTAACCAAAGCCAGCTGAGACATAATGAGTTTGCTTGTGCATTTGACACTGTTGAGGCCTGTGACATTGGGAAACCTGGGAAGCTTGGCCTGAATTTCTGTGCAACCACAGTGACTTGGCGAACACTATGACCAAGAGACTAGGTCTCCGCTGGCTGGGGCTGTATGAACCCAGGCAATGCTAGGAGCCTGTTTGATGCCCTTTCACATTACTGCAGTGCATGAGGGTGCATGGTATGTTGACCCTGGTTCCCAGGAACAGTGTATCTTCCGTGTCGTACCACCTGCCAATTAGGACACTAACAGAAAGGATTCTAAGACAGAAGAATGTCATGTGCTCACTCTTTTATAAGAGGTTTCTGATGATGAATTCTGGTTGCTCCTGGCATTTTGTGAGCTTTGACAACAGCAAATCATGAACTGGGTTGGTATATTCCCTTGCAAGTGTTAGGATATAGTTTTGTAAATGAAACTATTGTAAAAATGAAGCCCAAGAGAGATTTAAAATGTTAAAGTATTTATTAGTGTCTTATATTTGCAGATGTATGTAGCGGTGCATGTGCTCATGTGCTACTGTGAACAGGTGAGAGCACATCTGTGGGGTCTCCTATTCCTTCTCCTCCTCTTCCTCCTCCTTCTCCTCCTCTTCCTCCTCCTCCTTCTTCTTCTCCTTCTCCTACTTCTTTCTCCTTCTTCTTCTTCTTCTTCTTCTTCTTCTTCCTCTTCCTCTTCCTCTTCCTCTTCCTCTTCTTCCTGCTATTCCTCCTCCTCCCCTTCCAATTCCCTCTTATTAATAATCTGTTATTTTACATTTATTTCTCCTTTGGGTTATGTGCTGCTTTATGGATATATGTATTTCTGTGATTGTGTGTTTTTGTTTCTGTGTGTGTGTATGTGTGTGTGTGTGTATGTAGGTGTGTGTATGTGTGTATGTGGGAGAGAGACAGAGAGTGTAATAGAGAGAGGTACAAGCGTGACTGAGTATGTGAATGTCAGAGGACAACTTGTTTATGTTACTCCTTTCTAGAAGCATGTAGGTCCTCTGGACAATATGACTTTGTCAGGCTTAGTGGAATGTGATTTGACTCCTAATCCATCTAGTCATCAACTTAGTTTCTGCAGGTTTCGTTTATTTTATTTTCTATACATACTATTTACTTATTTATTGAGACAGATTCTCATGTATGGCAGGGTGGTCTAATACTCAATCATTAGACAAAGTACGGTCAACTTTGAATTTTCCTATGCCTGTCCAGAATGCTAAGATTAGAATCTTGTATCACCAAGCTTCTGAGACTTGTTCAGTGCTACAGACCTAAACTAGAACTACACGCATCGTAAGTGAGCAGTGTAAAAATTAACTATACTCCTATCCATGAACATTGTCCTTAATCAATTATTTTGTTTAGATATACTGTGGATAAATTCTCTTTAATTTTATTTGTGTCTTGTTTTCATTCTGAAAGTGTATTTTCAATAGAAAGTGTATTCAGTTCTTTTAGCTCTGAAATAAATTTCCCGCCTCTGTCTCACATCCTTGTTTTTGTGGAAAAAAAAAATTGATGTCAAATACATATATTTTCTTTTTCTAAAGATTATTTTTAGCTGATCCTTCAGGTTTGTCTTCTTTTTGTTACGATCTCACAATTTTAGATATGAAGAGTGATCACTAGAGTTTCTTGGTTTTAAGGTGAAGTTACTCTTTGTCTTCACATTCCGCCTTTTTCCGTCTCTTGTTTTTTCTCTTCTATGAAAGGTAAATAAATTCCAACAACCATTCAGCTGAGCACTTCTCAGTTCTACCCTCTTCCATTTGTCCCTTAGTAATTGCTTCAGGGTTTGATTCTCATTCATTTTTCTCCTTCATTCCAACTTCCCTCCCTCCATCCCCTCACTCTTTCTCTCTTTTTTCTTTAATTTTACCTTCTTCCTTCAAGTCCTTATTTCTTTCCTTCATCCCTTCCTTTGTCCTGATTCCCGTCCTTTCCATCCTAGTTTGTTCATTCTTTTCTTCCTTCCTCCCTCCTTCCTTCCTTTCTACTTACTTCCTCCCTTTCCATTGATCTTTCTATACTCTCTTCTTCCTTCTGTCTCTTGGTTTTCCATTGTTTACTTCCTTCCTCTTTTCTTCCAGGCCTCACTCTGTTGTCCCCTGTTCCTTCCTTCTTCTCTTCCTCTTCCCCTCTCTTCTCCAATCCTTCCTTCCCACCATCCTTTCTTCTTACCCATTCCTCCCCCTGACACAGACTCAGCTAAAATTTCACTTACTGAGTATCTAGATGTATTACAGAACCCCGGGATTGTAAGAAAGACCGGAGACACAGCAACACACAAAGAATCTTACTCCTCTGCAGGACACTATTGCAGAGCATGTACAGGAGTGGAGGACCAGTGAGGGAAAAGGCCCAGTGCAGACAAAGGAGGAGTAGAGACACACCCTTTGGAAGGCCAAGAACCAGTCATTTCTTTATCTGACTGTCACATCAAGTTCTCATGAGTTAAACTCATCCATCAGGGTAAGGAAAATGTGTGCACTCTGCACCATGAAACGAGAAATTCAAAAATTAACAAATGAGTTACATTTCCTACTGATGCATGCCTCTTTCTACCTAGCACTATCTTTGCTGCTTGATGACGTGCATGAGTGGGTGAAACCCCTTTAGGGGGCATGGCCCAGACATGGATCCACAGCCATTTGCCCCTCCGATAATAAATGGAAAACTCTCACATGGCATTCATTAAACACTTATGTATCATAGTTCACAAAACTAAGACTCTATTACAGATCATTTAATCATTCTCCTATGCAAAGACATGGAGGTGGTTTTCTGTCCTTAACTTTTATGAGTAAGGCTGCTGAACTCAGGTGAAGCTAATTTATTTTATACTCAGTGTATACCATTTTTCTATATAGTTAAAAATCGTCTTGTAAATCTCTTATCTTGAAATTTCCTCCTTTAAGAAACTTCTGATGACTGACCCCACACTGTTGAAAGGAAAATCATGTTTTTATGTTGAAAGACTAACACTTTGGAAAAGACAGTGAAGAAAATAAAGAACCCCCACTCTTGCCTTTTCTGCTCTTACATATCCCAATGTATCTTTTTAATGGAGTTTCCATTTTTTAAATTCATTTTAACCATCTGGGAGTTTTTAAAATGATTTGAGAAGTTACAGTGGAGATGAGATTTTTATCATAAATAATCCAAACCTATTCCACAAGAATAAAAAGCCTTTCTTATTTTTCAACAGAGTCATATCATTAAACCAATTACTCCCCAATGTACGCGGCAGTGTTTCTATTTATCTCATTGTTTATGAATGAAGGAGGGCACACTCTGCTTCCAAGGAAACCAAGACCCTGCTGAGGGAAAATGTGGGACTGGAATTGTATTGGAGTGAGACATTTTGTTGGATGTCAAGGAAAATAGCAAAAATAGAAATCAAGATGAGCCACGTCCAACCCCAGGTGTGTAGAAATGGGAAGATAAGAGAAAAATCACATGCAGCACATTAATGCACAGAGCAACAAATATTCATAGTCAGGGTT
Source organism: Eospalax fontanierii (assembly GCA_035773235.1). NCBI lineage: Eukaryota > Metazoa > Chordata > Mammalia > Rodentia > Spalacidae > Eospalax > Eospalax fontanierii. The sequence goes on along the minus strand of CM069554.1, from coordinate 806,348 downwards.
CATAGGCCAGATGAACGTTGGTGATGTCAAGGTTTCTTTTAAGTGTGAGCACATGAATACCAGAAGAAAACCCTGTGATGTCTGAGGAGATGGCTCAATGGGTAAAGTGTTTGCAGAGCCAGTACAAGGATCTGAGTTTGAGTCCCCAGAACCTATTCAAAATACGGACGTGGTGGCATGTACTTCTGTCATCCCCACACTCAACATGTAAGATTTTAGAAAAGTAAGCACCTTCATGTCATCAAAATGGAAGCCTTTAGTTAACAGGTAGAATCTAACTGGGATGGGATTGACCGAGATTGGGTAAGAGGAACCGTTCCCTCCCAAGAAACCTTACAACTGAGAATCATTAAGAAACCCCTCTTTGTTCTTTTCCTTTTGGTGTGTATGCTTGTGTATGCACACCTGTATCACAGCAGCTGCCAGGAATTTACAGGACCACGTGGAGAAGTGTGTGGCCTACACTGCTTGACTGTATCCTACAGCGGGGTAGTTGCCTTGACAGCCTTAGAGAATTCTTCTGTCTCTAACTCTGATGTTCTCCTGTGAGTCTGAGGGTGACAGAAGTATGTGTCAGCATGTCTGTATTTCACATGGGTTCTGAGGATTTAAACTCAGATCCTTGTACCTGCTCTGCAAAAACTTTACCCACTGAGCCATCTTCTCAGCTCATTACATTTCTTTTCTACCATGATACCTTCAGAGTATATATTTCTATTTCCACCTGGATCTAAACTACACTATCTAAGAAAAAGGTTTTACAAAGTGAATTATTTCTAGATAAATATGAATCACTCCATTTGAAAATGATGTATGCGAAAGAATAGAAGTGGGAAAGATATCACGGAAAAAGCAATTTTCTTTTATGTAAGCATTATGCCTGCCTATGTCTAGCTGCCTTCATATTATGAAGTGTCCGCAGAACACAGAAGAAGGTGTTGGGGATGGTTGTTAGCCACTATGTAGTAGATCTTCTTCAAGAACAGCCAGTGCCTTTAAACACTGAGTCATCTCTCCAGCCCCCAACAAAGGTCAGCTCTGAGAACCTTAGTGGGTGAGAAATTTTTAAACTCTTTAAAGGATACACTATTACACCTAGCTTGTATTGTTGGCTGTGTTTTGTTGTATTGGGCATGGGTTTGGAGGATCCTCATTACACATGAGCCATCTTCCCAGCCCTGGCCTAGGCATCACTGAACTATCACATGTCCAAGTTAGAAAACAGGAGGATCCAAGGCAAAATGAGATAAAGACAGTGGGAGTTCCATGATTGGAATGGATGTTCTATTTCCGCTCTGGAAAGAGTCTCTGCCTTGTGTATGATTTCTGAATTTTAATGTTATCCTTTTCCATGGGCTCCTGAGAAAATGATGTTGCTCTAACTGTCTTGAATCCATGTTTTGTCAAAATTCCCATGTCTTTATTATAACACAGCTTTGATGGAGACATCACCAAGGACCCACTGAACCTACATTTTCTGCAGGGTGCTTTGCAAATTCTGATACAACAGGAAGTAAAAGAAGAGGGGTGACCATGACTGGGCCAGGAAACTTGGAGGAGTGAGCACACAGGCTGGAACTTCTTTTATGTGTTGGCTGTATTCTAGACAGATTTCAGTGTAGAATTAATGCTGCAAGAAAGCCTCAGGAATAGATTTGTTCTATTAATTATCCTCCTTGCAAAGGGTCTCATTAGAGAAAATCAATTTGATTTTTACTTTTGTAGTTCCTTAGACCTTATGGAAGAATCTTGAGAGTGTATCAATATTTTGTTAGTAGGATCACTTGATGGGAAACATGGTTGCATCTGCTGTGATCTCTAATGCCTCAGCTGAAAAAGGACTTTAGCTGTAGCTACCCAATGCCTTTGCAGGAGGTTGTCAATACCAAATTATACAACTTACATAGCATTTTTAAAATTAGTCTTCCATTTGGTTTTAAAATTAATTTTTAAAATGTTCCCTTTAAAAAATGCTTTATAGGATATAAAATGGTGTGTATGGAATTATGTGATTGGAACAAAATTCCTAAATAGTTCACACTAAATAATTCATCTCTCTAGAAGTTAATGATATTACATTTCTTATTTCATTCTTTTCCTGTAAAGGAATAAAAATAGTAGATTTGGTGTCAGGGTATAATATTTTTTTAAAGAACCATTTATACTCTTAGACACAAATTTTAAGTACTGTATGTGCATTTTTCTGAGATTTGAAAATTACGATGCTTTGAAGTGGTAATTCCTTCTACTCAATCATATTTCCTCAAAGTTCACGTTGAACAAAAATACCTGCAGTTTTCTAACAAGAACGCCCAGGCTGACTTGAAAGGGGATGGACTTTCACAGACTCGTCTTTCTTTTTCTAGTAATGTTCTCTCTTTCCAAGAACCAGCATTTCCAAGTGATGCCAGTTATCCCAAAGACACTTCAGATGGTCAAACAACTTAACTCTATACATTAGTACTACCAGACTCTGCTCTAGCCCTGTGGCATGAGCTTGGCTGAAGCTGAAATCGAATGCTGGGAATTTTTACAAAGTCAATAATATTTTTGATCTGTCCTGGTGATTGAAGCCCAAACCTTACACACAACAGGGTAGGTCAGATTTGTATCAAGGAACTGGGGCTTAAGCCTGCAATCACAGACTGGCTGCACTGACATGTAAACATCACGCACCCTTCCTCCCACCCATAGGGTTGTTTCCCTGAGTGCAAAAAGAGACATATTTTAATTTAAAAATGGCAACATAAGAAATTATGCTTAAAATCGAGACCACCCCCGGGACTCCTGGAGGACATGGTTTGGGTCTTTTGATAGAAGGTTTCAGTTTAAGAGAAGAAACCAGGAATGTTGGTGCCAATATCTAAGTTCATCATTTTGTAGGTGAGGGGAGGAAGGATCATGAACTTGAGGGCTGCTTGTAGTATGTCGGAGACACATAAGAAAAGGCAAAAAATGTAGAGAAAAGGAAAGGGGTTAGGAAAAAGAGAAGGGAGAAGGGAGAGAGGGAGGAGGGAAAGGAAAAGAAAGGAGGACAGAAGTATCATACAGACGGAAACAGAATGTACAGACAATAGTAGAAAATTCTGTTTAAATGGAAAATCTTCATCTTCAGCATCGAGGAAAACTTACCTTGTGTTCATTCATTTGTTCATTGGATCCAGTGAAGCATGTCAGTGTTGACAACCCATAACCTGGGAATGGTACTCTGTACTGAAAAATGAAACCTCTCCACCAAATTCCAACATCACTGGCTGCCACATCAGATGGCACATATCCCAGGGTTCCACATCCACAATCAGCCACCACTGATCGAAAATGCAGAGTTTCATTATGCATGTGTGTGTGTGCCTCTGTGTTCTCGAACATACAAGCCTGTGTGTGTGTGCATGTGAGTGTGGAGGCCCAAGGACAAGCTCAAATATCTGCCTCCTGAACTCCATCTACCTCTTTGAGAAATGGTCTTGAACGTCTCCCCACAAGTAACTTAGGACGCTGCATAAGTGTACCCTCATTTCCCTCATTGAAAACAAGTCTGTTTTCACACTCTTGTCTTAGGTTCTCTTCTCTGTCCAGTAGGCAATGGAAGTCATTGTGTTCTAGCTTGACTTTTCGTTGCCTTAATATACATTATGGCCCAGAGCAACTGAGGGAGGAACCGAAAGAAAATCTCTCCAGTTACAAATCACTACTGAGGGAAGGCAGGGAAGAAAGTCAAGGCAGATATGTGGAGGCAGGAACTGGAACGGACAATGGTGGAACCCTGCTTCATTGCCTCCCTTCCCGGGCTGGCTCAGCTACTTTTCTTTCTCAGGCCCACTTATCTAGGGATGGTACTGCCCGCAGTGGACAGGACCCTGCCACAGCAATCAGTAATTAAGAAAATACCTGGTTGACAAGCCCACAGACAAATCTGATGGAGGAAACTCCTCAACTGACATTCCTGCTTCCAGGTGTCTCAAGTTGACAAACCAAGATAAACCTTGCCACTCAACATCTTTCCAGACCTGGTTCCACCGTCTAGTTCACAGCCACTCTGTAAACGTTCAGCCTACATCCCTGCAAAGTCAATCACTGTCAGCCTGTGTTTGACCACATTATGTCCACACCTTCATTTGGACCCTTGACCCCACACTGTGAACAGTGGCCCTTCTACTGAAAAACCTTCAGGCAGAGGAAGCACCCGACTAACTCCATGTCTGGCAATTGGTACACCCTCCACCGGTACTCAAGGCAAACAAGTAAACTTTTCCATGGCATTGGTGTTCCTAGAGAAAGCCTGAATTGGTGTTACAAAAGACTATGAGAGTCGCAGGAAGTTAATCTAGAGAACAATGCTCAAAGCCTTTTCAGTATGTAGCTAATAATATCTTTTTTATAATTTATGGCTTTGGGTGGATGTTTCAATTTTGCTGGAGGGATAGCTCTCTGGGAGCACATTAAATCACATCACTTCTTTCTACCCGTAAGATTGCCCATTCACTCCTGCTCTTTTCTAAGTAGTAACAAACAAGACTGTCTTTACACACATAGATATAAGCAAACACACAAACACACACACACATACACACACAGAGGGAGAATTGTCCTTCCAGTCTGTTACCTAGATTTAATGTCAAAAGAAAATACTGCTTCTTAATATAACACCCTTAAAATAACACCGCTCCTTTATATTAGCGATAATGGAGTCTGGAAGTCAGTTGGGTTCTAGGGCCCTGGTAGTAGTACAATAGGCAAGGTTCCCTTTGCTTTGCATGTGATGGTTCATTTCTGATGAAAGGGGAAGCAGATTGGCTCTAGGTCTCCCCATCTGCTTACCTGTCGTGCACACAATTTCCTTCTGGGAATATTTTCTCTCCTACCAGTAAACGTTTAATTGCATTTTTAAGAGACCTTTTTGAAAAAGAAAGTTTCGGCTCACTAAAATGTCAGAAGACATTCTTAGTGGAACAGCAGTTAATGCATTTTTTTTCCAAGCACAGTGCTACATTTCCTGTTGGGGTATCAAATTACATATATATTTCATGTGCAGAAGTCCTTTGTAGACATAGACTGCTGATGTATGCAATATTACACACAACAATATCTTTCAGTTGTTAACAAATATCCCCTTGATATGACTTTGATTTAGGATGGGTAACTCATTTTTGTGGGTCCTGGCCTGAAACTGATGATCTTGTGGAGTAAACCTATTTGGGTAGATATGCACACAGTATCCAGGGGAAAACATCTATTATGTTCTGTTTGTATTGCTTTGGGAGGGCAAGAGGGATGAAATTTTTGTTGGCCATCAAGTCTTTTTGTTCCTTTTTGAAGACTTCAATCACAGTTATGCAGAAAGACTCAGCACAATACACGACACCCCGGAGTCCACGCGCAAGTAATTAATTTCCTTGCGGGTATTATAAAGCATTTACAAGCTGCTACAAAGTCATATATTTGTCCTTTGAAATCACCTTTAGAGACCAGCTCCCAGTTGTCCGTCAACATGAAGGATGCCACAGGAGAAACCAATTTTATGTGAAATATTGGCAGTTGCCTGCAGAAAGGATCAATATCGCACATTGCTAATGAGAAAGAAACAGGTCTGTTTGGGAACGGACAATGGCTTCCTTAATTATTTCTGCTTTGCAGGGTTTTCTATTGAGCCAACTTTGCTGGGGAACATGGGGACGGTTCATGCTGGGCTTCCTGGGCCAGCCATCTCAGGACCACACAGACACTTTCCTTGTTCTTATTGGGCAACGCTCACTGTAGATTTTTTTCCTCTGTCTCCCAAACATAGCCTTTCCACCAAGGAGGAGATCCTGATAATAGAGACATGTGGGGTCTTGAGAAACATATGTAACCCCAATCTTGCAATTCTTGTCCAGTTCCACAACATTCACCTACGAAATACTTCCTTCAATGTCAAGCAGAAAATATATATACACATATATGTCTACATTATAAACTTGCATGACAGTGATTTGTGGATTATACATCAAATTAAAGTACAATGTATGTGAAAATAGTGTCAATATATTTATCCTATTATGTAAGAAACTGATAGAAAATATCTTAAGGGAAAACCACTTAAAATATGGGCACAGAAAGACAAATACTAAATATTCTCAGTACTCCAGTATATTATTTACATGTTAAAAAAACAAAAAACAGTTTATTTCATAGAAGTAAAGAATGAAGCAGTCAGAGTTGGGGAAGAGATCATTTTAAGGTTGTTTGAAAGAGCCATATGGAAACCGAGTTAGTTTGTTTCTCTTATGTGTGTCTGTCTGTGTCTGCAGGTACCCATGTGGTTTGAAAAGGGCATCAGATTCCTTGGAGCCGAAGTTACAGGAGGCTGTGAATCACCTGATGTGGGTTCCAGGAGCTCAACTATGGTCTCCTGGAAGAATAGCAAATGCTCTTTTTTAGTTCCTTCTCTGTCACTATGATAAAAACACTGATCAAAGCAACTTGCAGAAGGAGGAGTGTATTTAATTTATGTTTCCAGAGGGCTATAAAAAGTGCATCATGGTGGGGAGGCAGGGCAGGAGAGGTGGCCAGTGCAGAAAGCCAAGTAGTCACATCTTCAAGAAATCACAGGTAGGAGAAAGAGAGGGAGTCTGGCAAGACTTTAAAACTCTCAAAGTGCATCCCCCAGAAAAGTGCTTCCTTCAGCATGGCCACGCCTACTAAAGGCGTAGTGACCCTCTCCAAACAGTGCCACAAACTAGGCATCAAGTGTCCAACTACTTGGAGCCTGTGGGGAGCCATTTAAAACTCCACAAGCGCTTAACCATTGAGTCATCTTACTAGCTTCATAAGCTTTTTAAATTGACATACAAATACATACATGTATTCACTTAAAAGAGGCTAGAGTTATCTTACACAGGGGATAATGTACTTCCAAGAAGCCATAGGCTACCCATTAAAAAGCTCATTGCTGGGTTTGGGATATGTCCCCTCTTGGTGTTAGTCAGAGGTGTAACAGAGACACCAAAACAATACAGGCTGTGGCCATTGGTCTTGTATGCCCATGGAAACTTGATGTTAGACCCTCCTACTGAGGACACAACACATACTGGACAAAGAACATGGGGAAATGAAGTTGTTAGTGACCAGCGAGCTTCCTGATGCTTGCTTTCATCATACCTGAAGGTGGTCTGCAGACTACTGGCGGTCAGAGTGGTCATCCACAATGTACCCTATGGGAACCCTGTAGACTGTATATATATGACCATTATATATATACATAGTGCCATGAATGCTATGGGAAGAACCAACTACTTTCTGCTTAGATTTAAAGCCTACTACACAGGTAGAAACACATACCTGGTACTGTCAATCTGGCCAAGCCAGAATTGGGGAGCTCACAGGCCCCAGACATGAACCTACTATGGTTATTTCTTCTATATAAGCATAGGATCAAACAAAATCCATCTTGTTATGCACAAGAAACTCACCTACCTTAAAGGACATGGACCATCTTTCAGTGAAATTCTCAAAAATAAAATCAAAATAAAAACAATATACATGGTAGGGAAAACTGGTAGTGGGAGACAACTAGATGTGAGGAACAAATTTTGGGGGATCTGCAGAGCAGTATGGTGACTATAGCCTTCAACTGTTGATGTATTGCAAACAAATTAGATGAATTGATGTGAATTTTCCTAACAAATGATAAACGTTTGAGGAGATGAAAGGAGTAATAACTGTCCTGATAATTCCATAATACATACAGGTATTGGAAGGCCACATAAAGAATATAAGCACTGGGCGTGGTGGTTCATGTCTTTAATCACAGCATTCGGGAGGTAGAGGCATGCAGATATCTCTGAATTCCAGGCCAGCTTGGGCTCTAAGGAGACCCTGTCTCAAAAAGACTATTTACTAAAAAAAAATTAATGTATAAATAATCAACATATTCAATTAAGTAAACTGGTGTGCTCTAGCTGTCAACTTGACACACTTGGGTAGAGGGAATTTTAACTGAGGAGTTTCTCCATTGGACTGGCCTGTGGCCGTGTCTGTGGGGCATTTTCTTAGTTGTTGAGTGATGTGGGAGGGCCCGGCCCACTGTGGGCAGTGCCACCCCTGGGCAAGTTGTCCTGTACTGTATGAGAAGGCAGACTGAGTGTCGGGTCAAGGGAGGAAGCCAGTAAACAGCGTTCCTTCATGGTCTGTGTTCCAGGTCTTTGCTCTGAGGTCCTAGCTTGGCATCCCTTGATGATGGCTTGTCACCTGTGAGTCAATCAACCCTTTCCTCCCCAAATTTGTTGAATCTGTGTTTTCCTCACAGCAATAGAAAGAAAATAAAGACAGTTGATAACAGAAAAAAAGGCAAAGTTGTTTTAATTCTGGGTACACCTAATAGTGATATTTTTTTAATTATATTTTAAATATGATCTATTATTTTGTGTATGACTGTTTTGTCTGCATATATGTAAGTGTGTCATATGTGTTCAAGGCCTGTGGACACCAGAAGAGGGAATCCTATCTCCTGGACCTGGAGTTGAGGATGGCTGCTAGCTACAATATCTGTGCTGGGAATGGAACCTGGGTCCTCCAAAAGAGCAGCCAGTGGTCCTAACCGCTGAGCCATCTCTCTAACACCTGATTCATTTTTTTCAATCATGTATGTGTGTGTACATGCACATGATACATCTGTATATGCATACTGTATGTGTGAGTACATGCATATAATGTAATAAACACACATGCATTTGTTCATATATATGTATGTGGGCATGCACATGGCCCAACAGGTACACAAAGGTCAGCGTATAACTTCAAGTGTTGATCTTCACCTCCCACCTTCTTTAAGGGTAGGTCTGTATTTAATGGCCAATGGGCATGCCAAGCTAGCTGTCCCATAGATTTCCAAGGTTTCTCCTCTGTCCATCTTTTGTCTCATCCTAAGAACACTCGGAGGGACATGCTACCATATCTGGCTGTGATATGGATTCCCAGGATCTGAACTGAGGTGCTCATGCTTTCTGGTTAAGAACCTTATCAACTTAACCCTTTAACAAGCCCCACAATTGCTTATTGTTATTTTATTTTTATGTGTTTGTGTGTATGCATGCGTGTGTATGTGTGTGTGTGTGTGTATGAGAGAGAGAGAGAGAGAGAGAGAGAGAGAGAGAGAGAGAGAGAGAGAGAGAGGGAGTACTCGCATATATGCTGATTCCTGTGGAGGCCAGAAAGAGGTTGTCGGATCTGGGTGCCCTGCAGCTGGAAATGACAGTAATTGTGACCTGCACAAGATGGGCACTACATTCCTCTACAGGAGCAGTGTGACTCTCAATCATGGAACCATCTCTCCAGCCCAAGGACCACTTCGTTTACCCCATTATGCTGCAAGAGTGGTTTCGACGAGAACAGAGTTATGGCTGTGTCACGCTTTGTATATCAATTTGGACGTATTTATAATGTGATAGTCATGTTTCATTTGTCCATAACTACAATTTCTTAGTGAAGGCTTTTTTTATATTTCCAATTTTACAGGTAAGAAAATCAACTCTACAGATGTTAAAAAATCTTCTATATTTGTGAGAGGCAAACTTGGATTTGACATGGGTTCCCTGTCTACATTTTCTCCCCTGATGAATCACTGAAGTGAAACATGTGCATCAGTGTATGATTATGCCATTTTAGCTCTGGACTGCTTTGAAGATGCTCTGCCAAACAATAAAGATAATGAAAATATGTAATTCACCAACACATCCCACACCATATAGATTTGTGGTTTTATGCATTTCTTTCAAAAAACATTTCAGCATTTCAAACATCTTTTCATTATGTCCTTGAATAAGCAGAAACCTGGACACCAGAGACAGAAACAGGACATTCAGTAAATATAGGGACATTAGTCAAATTCTACCTGCAAATCCCATTTCCATAGTTCCCAGTAACCACCCACTGTTACAAGAGCAAATAAACGACCTTTAAGACACAATGTAACCTTTTATCTATGGAATATTGTTTCTTAAATGTTAGTCTGAGCATTTAGCTGTTATTCTTTCTTTGTCAATGGGGAGATCAAAGAGATCCCAATGTGCTCATTGCAGTACTGGCATTATTTATGAACAACTTTGTTCTGCTATGGCCCGAAAAACGCCATTTAGTCCATCATGGTTAGTCATACTTAATGGGCAGGAGTGGGGATGTATGCTGCTCTGGTTTTAAAGAAACTCTGAGTGGCTGGTGGGCATTTTCTATGTTTGTTCCTAAGTTTGTGTCTCTCCAAAAAAAAAAAAAAAAAGAGGCTGGAGGTGCTTGCTGCTTCCTCCTTTTTATTAGTGCAAGACTCCATTCCATGGAATCGTGCCACCCATATTCAGATACTGCCTTCCACACTCAATTAGCTCAATCTAGATAAGTGTTCACAGCCTGATACATGATGCTGAGTCTTGTCAATGTGTCAATACTAACCTCACACCTGGTAAGATTTTGTTACTCTCCCCCAGAAGGGCCTCCAGTCTCTTCTCATTCTTCCCAAAAGGAAGGCAGCACGTCCTTCCTCGGCTGCCCTTGGGCTCAGAGTTTGTTGCTACTGGGCCTTTACATGGGAGGATTCCTCCATGTGAGATAACTTGTTGAAACCCTCTGCCAAGTACATTTTAGACATGGAGCAGATTGGGAGCAGGCCGGATTTTTTTTTCTCATTACTGCTGTAATCTCTGCAAGTATAATTTGGTGGCATGGTACAACATCAGGACATAGGTGGATGTATACATAAGCATGCTTACAAACATACCACAGACCAGGAAGGGCAGAATCCTGCTACCAGGAACACACACATATTGCAAACACACATAGGTGTTCAACTCACATATACGAATGAATACATGTTAGGCATAAAATTATAATTGCATTATGGGACTAAATGCTCAGTAAATGCTTCATCTGATCTGGATTTGCGTCAAATTACTGTGAACACAGTGCATTCATAATGAACATTATATCGACACTTCAACATCATCGGTATTGATTTTTCTTTGGCCTTACATTTCAGTTTTGCTTAGCACTGAATATCTATCGATCTCATCTTTTACTTAAAGTGTTTTATGATTTATCCTTCAGTTTTTGTTTTAAAAATCACATTCAAATATCTATCTCAATGACACAGTTAAACTTTTCTTGGGAGGAAAATTTTCATTACAAGTTGCCCATTTCCATAACTGTGAGACTTTCCCTAGACACCCATTATTAACCATTATTAACCCATTATTAACCACTCCACCAAAGTCCAAACTTGAGAATCAATACGTTTTTTGGGGTTATTTACAGGAGTATGGGGAAGGGGGTACTGGCAGGATCAGGGACCATTGAACGACAGCAGAGCCTCATGATAGAAAGCCCACCCCATCTCAGAGTTCTCCCCTTGATAGCCAGCAGGGCAGAGGGTCAGAGGCTCACTGTTTCCATAACCTTGGGGGGAGGGGAGAATTTCCTTTATCTTGTCCATTTCAGAGTTCCCAGACTTCTGAGGTTTGTTTTACTTCCTAGGCCTCCCTCCACCTCCAGAAGGAGAAAGCTTCAACTCACCAGAAATTACTACACAATACCCATGAGCAGGGAATCTCCACCACATCATCGGAAATTTTACTGAAATATTTAGAAAGTAATTTAGTGCAATAAAAAGACTTTCAAAGTGGAATAAAATGGCAAATTTGAAATCTGTGCTGTAGTAGACCCCAAGAGTATGTTCTTTTCTTCCTCTGCCTGAGCTAAAAATCTTGGTGTTTCAATCAAAGCTAACTATACTGAAAGGCGAATAACTGTTTTACAATATCTTCCTTGAACAGCTAATTAAAGGGAAGTTCAGGATGACAGAATTAATGCCAAGAGTTTGTCTGAGGATGGATTTTACTCACTCAAATGTGAGCAATCTTCATTTCAGAAGAATACATTTTTCTGAGCAAAATATATAGCATTTTCTTGTAATTTTAAGGTTTAATAACCTACAAATGGGACACAAGATGGAGTTTAAGAAAACCCTCACGGGGATAGAGATGGCTCAGCAGTTAAGAGCAATGGCTGCACTTCCAGAAGACCTAGGTTCAATTCCCTGCACCCACATAGTGGTTAACACACTTTCATAACTGCAGTTTCAGGGGACACAGCGACCTTTTGTGACCTCCATGATCATTGCAGGACATGGGTGCACTTATAGACATGCAGACCATGGATTCATACCCATAAAATAAAAATAATAAATAAGGTTTTAAAAAAGAAGACAAGGAAACCTCTCACATCAAACTGGTCTTTGTGCTCAACATGAACCTTTAACATTTTCAAAGTCTGCCTGCCTGTGGTTAGTGTCCCCCAAAGCTTCAGTGGTTGCACAGCTTTAGTTTGTTTTCTATATTTGTGTTAAATGAATCTGTCTACCTATGACTGCTTTCTCTAAATGTTATAATTATCTTGTTTAGAGCATAATTGCCATTTATTTTCATGCCTGTGGTTCTTGACTCTCTAATTAGTTTGCAAGTACTGTGTGCATTGCACTTAACAGCTTTTATGACCAACTTATCCCAGGTTGAAAACAAAGCAATAAAAAGGTGTTTGTACCATAATATTACTATGCAGTCCCTGTATTTTCATTTTCATTTCCCTTTAAAGTAAGAACCCCCGGAATGCAAAACTAGGGATCACAAATTATTGTGTCCCTGATCCTCCCTCCCAAGTCAGTGCACAAAGCATCCTCTTTGCAGCTAAAAAGAACTGGAGGGATTACAAACAAAGTTCACTGTGTGAGACTTCCACAGATTATTAACATAAGTTAAAAGTAATTTTTTTTGTCTTGGACAATGAAAGGAATATAAAACAACAGATTTTTTTTTCTGGGCATGTATGTCAGGATGAGAGAAATGTAAAGTCAAAGAGCATAGATGAGAAACCCCCGTTCTCATGAAACATGTGTCATGTTTCAGAACCAAAACTATGGAGACTTCACCCCCAGAAAATATATAGAAAGCCCAAGTTGCATACTTGATCTTCATCATTTTTCTTTTCATACAAATTAATGAACATCTTCTATGGAGTGTTCCATGCGTCCTGGGTCTTGCAACAATCTCCTGTTTCATAGTTTATGTAGTTTAAAACATGAAAGCCAAAACCTAGGCTAGATATTCTCAGCCAATCTGGAAGACAAACGAAGGCTCAAATGGAAATGGTGGTTGTTAACTTGTGTCTGGGTTACAGAGAGTTATATTGGTGTACCCCATAATTCAGCACAATGGCAGATATGCATATATAGAACTATATATCTGTACTGAACTCACCTGAGTTCCTGAGTATCTATTTGACAGCTGTAACCTCCCCAGTCATTCTTTCTCCTTACCAAACTTTGACCCAATTGTCTGACTACAAAATACCATCATGGTAAGAGGGACATGACACTAGGCAGGGAAGGCATGGAGACTGGCGCAGAGACCAGATGGTCTCATTGCATCTACATTCAGGAAGTGGACAGTGAATAGAGAGTGAGGCTACATTGTGAACCCTGAAAGCATACCCCCAGTGACTCACAGCCTTCAGAATAACCACTACCAGCCGGGCACCAAGTGTTCAAACACATAACTCTGTAGGGGACAGTCAGGTTTAAATCACAATAGTCACTGTCAGGAACATGTATTTCTCACTAACATATCAGGAATATTTTCGCTCTGTCTTCACTTATGGAAACATATGTAAGTGTTTCTTTATCGTCTTCCTTTAGGCATCTCTGAAATGCATATCTCCACTTCTGGGGAGAACTTCACCTATCCACCCAGTGTGTATGAACATATATCCATGTTTGTATCCATTTCACAGTTTTTCTGGGATACGGATGCAATTGTTGCTGGTCCTGAATTATCTTCAGCTTGGCCCTATGACTTGCTAAGCTGCCTGTCATGGTACGTTGCTAATAACCCACCTATTCGCTGGCTGTCTCTGCTGTGGAAATTGGCACATCTGCATGCCTTACCCTGTAGGTAACCAATGCGACCAACCTTCTGACACTGCAACATGAGGTTGCACATAAATGTGTTGGAATGCATTTATAGCTATTCTGGAATACATGTGGCCATGAACTACAGGTTCATGTGAACTACAGGTTCACTACCTGAGGCTAAAATATTTTTTTATGCCATGAGTAGACCATTGGGAACAGCCTCGTGGGACATTCACTCTATGCCCAATCCAACGGCATTTCTTTACGTGGCAGACAGTGACCCGTTCTGTAACATCTTCCCCTTGCACCACCCGTGTGAATTTTTCACTTGACTCCCACCCAAGCCAATATTACACACAAGATAGCATCTCTTTCTTGTGCTTTGAGCTTTGTCAAAAAAAAAAAAAAAGATGCAATTCCAGGATGGCTAAATTTATTCTCACCAGATACTTAAATCCTAAAAGCTTAAATTCTATCCCGTCTGCCAAGAATCCCTCAATCTTGGGTAAACATCTAGAGACCTAAAGTCAGGCAGAGGAGATAAGTAGAATTAGAGGGATTGAAAAAATATAAAAGGACAGCCCTGCTGCCCTCTTGCGCTCCTTTTCTCATGTATGCGGGAAGTAGTAAAAGAGCTGGTAGCTGGGTCACAGCATACACTGTAGACGCCTCTGCAGACTCAAGTGAGAATACAACCTTTCTGTTAGACTTGAAGGTCGCCAAGCTCGATTCCCACATGGGATTACAATAAAAATCAAGACAGGGTTTATTCCTTTAGAACCCACGTGCAAGATTTTAATGCCATTTTTTCAAAACAGGGCAGGTGGACAGTTCCAGTGGGTATGAAGCAGCAGGTGTGTGTGTGTGTGTGTGTGTGTGTGTGTGTATGTGACAAGCAAAAAATTATTTTTTTGAATCTATGATTTCTGAACCCTGGACTTGACTACTCCTTGCTGCCATTTGATCGAGACTGCCACATAAGATTGTTCAGATGACCAGTGTCAGGTAGTGTGTTCTAACCAGACTGCAATGTGAGCAGTACCCTCAATTTTTTTTTTTTAGTGGGAAGGCTGTCTTTTCCTTTGGTTTCTCTGTTTTGATATTTTTTTTTATTTCATTTTTTCTGCACTTATTTTCGTACTGTTTATTTTGTTATTTCTTCAAAGTTTAGCTCTTCTTTCTCCCCAGATTATAAGTGCCATGATGTGAAATCTTGAGGCTTTTACTGGGACTCACTGATGCAGACAAAGTCCGAGTTTCTTTCCTCTCATCTGTTTTTCTCCCACCGAAGACTGGCTCCCATTTTGTGCCTTAATGTTTCAAATTAGAGCTTAATTCATAAAAACAAAATAAGGATCTCCAAATAAATCACTCGATTTCAGATTTAATTTCCTTCTCTTCATACAGTGACACCTGAAAGATGGACATTGCTTTAGAGTTTTCATATGTCACATAGACAGCAAACACTTTCTACCTGTTATGAGTTGGAAATTACACATGCCCCTCCCTGATCACTGGCTCATGGATTTATTGGTATCTATTACATAAAGTCATTAGTTGCTTTCCTCCCGAGCCTCTGTCTCCCTATTGTGTTACTTGGCCCCAGGATTCACTTCACATTGATATTGTTGGTCTGAATTCAACACTATCTTTTCGTGCTTCTGACTTAATTTTCTTTAGGAATATTATAATTTTTGCACATGAGCTTAGAATTCTAAAATATTTTCCTAGTGGAAAAAAAGCATTTTTTTTGTTCTATATAGTGCCTTTTAAATCAATTAATGTTATTTGCCTAAGAGTTCCTTTCCTCTGAAGATATTCATCTCTACCAAGTTGATTTCCTGCCATCGAGTATAGAATGTTCCAGGGTTGCAGTGTTTCTACCTGAGATTTCTGGCCTTCATAATAGTGACAAAGAAAAACAAGTGTGTTAAACGTAGGCTCTGAATTCTCACTTCTGTTTTCTCCTGGGCTACTATTCTGCAGTCTTTCCTCATACTGGGTAGTGACAACAGATACAGTACAAAGAGGGACACACCCCGTGTCCTGTGATATCCTTCCAGGTAAGGTATATTCAATGCTGTTTCTGCAACAAATCCAGTGTTTTTCTTCTTAATCCAGTGTTGCAAGTTCCCTAGGCTGGCTTTGATCTTGCTACGCACCTGAGGTTTGAGACTGAATTGCTGATTCTCCTGCCTGTCCAACCCTGCCCTCTTTTTTGCTACTGAGGGTGAAACTCAGGACTTCACTCCTCCTCCATAAGTTCTCCAGCAGCTGAGCTCCATTCCCATGCAGTGTTCTCAAATTCTGATGAGTTTATCAGGATATAATTCTACCATAATTTGAGATCCAACCTTATATCTAATTATATTAATTATATAACTATTTTATTTATCATATAATATTCTACATTCCTTAGATAATAATTATATCTCTAAGTACTGTAATTCCATCATGTCAACACCTACTTTTGTTGCTGTGTAGTGCAATTTGCTAATAGGTATAGTCATTCTTGAGAGTCAATAAAACCCCATTATAATGCCATGACACTTAACAAATATGAACGCTGTGTGAAAGAAGTACGTGTTGGATAATGTGATCGAGCCAGTGAGCTACTTTAGAAAAACACTGTTTCTCACTCCCAACTAATTTGACACCAGCAATTGATTGTTTACACCTTGTTAAATACCTGATGGATATTTTGGGTATGTGACTGGCTGTTCCAACAGCTTTGGAGTCACACAATTAAGTGATGCCTACTGATTCGTCCAGGAAGGAAACTAAACCAGGAACATATTGGGAGGACAGAAATTTGTGTACCATTTCCTGTTAATTTTTCTATCTTTGATTATCCCTCCCCCATAAATAACATCTCTGGACATATGTGGAAGATGAAAATGTGTGTTTTTATATTTTCATAAATTATTAATAAAAATTAAATACATAGATTTATGACTTACAACTGTTTTAGGATTATAAAAAAGATAAATGGCATATACTAATATAAGACAGGATATCAATGTAAAGAAAATATTTTCCAGAAGTCTATTCTGTCATGCAGAAATAAAACTCACAAAATTTGGAGCTAAATTGATGGAACAAAAAAATATTGTATGAAGCGAGAAGCCCAGGCCCAGAAAAACAGAGGCTGCATGATTTCTCTTATTTGGGTATTTAGCTTTGAAACTTTAGAAGCAAGTATATACCTTCTGCAGGAACCACAGAAGTCATCGAACTAGAAACACGGTGAGGGGGAGAAGGAATGCTCCAGAAGGATGCGAAAGGGAGATATAGGGGATGAGTTTCAGTGGGGGATGGAGTGTCACACAGAAGACTCTGGAGGAAGAAGAGATAAATAGGGCCTGACGTCTGCCTCTCAGCAGAGGCAGGCAGAAGACTGTGTGATGAAGGCCAGGCTAGAGTACCAGGAGTTCCAGGCCAGCTTGGTTTCAGCGGGGAGACAGATTGGGTTGAGGGGGGTTCGATGCACAACGAATGGCATCTTAAGTCAGTAGGAAACCTTGATCTAAGTGTTGGGTCATGCTGTAGGCATTTTAATATGATAAATGAAGATTCGTACAAGGAGTAAAGTAACTCAACCTGGATATACATAAACAAGTGGAGACGTAGGCATTCCTTCAAACGTTGAGTTCTTACCACTCAGCTGGCTGGGGTCCTTCTGATCTCTCCATGTAGACACTGGGTGAATAGAAAGGCCTTTAAGTGCTGGTTCCGCCATTTTAAATCCCCCTTGCTAGGCAGCAAAAGCAGCAGTTGTGGTCAGTTAGGAGCACTACGGAAAGCTGTAAGGGAGGCCCAAGCTGTTGGGATTCCACAGCCCTGAATGAGAGCGATGTTAAAGCTCATAGGTTTACTGTGTCTGGGACCTTTGGCTCTAAAGCTTCACAGTTCTGCACATTACTTAGCCTCTACCACGTGAGTATAAAAGTATATTCCTATTCAGCAATATGACTTCTGAAAGCCGTGATTGGGAGAGAAGGTGTCAGCACTAGTTCAGGAAAGGTTCAGGATAACCCTGTCAATCTACAATGATCAATAAAACAGCAGTCATGTCCATTAACTGATGCCAGATAACACAAGGACATGAGCGTCCATCCAAAGATAGCCCTGGGGATGCAAATGAGGAGACAGGACCAGCTAACCTCAGTGTAGACATCACAGTTGGTGTCTGAAAGGACCCAGGGATAGGAGTCAGGGAGGAATGGTCTATAGAAAGCAAGCAATCAGCTTCTGAATCAGTGCAGGCAACACAGCTGGGCACCTGAACTACTAAGTCAATCCAGAAAAACAGTTGAGCGCTGAGTCACTGCAGGGAAGAGATTCAACCACCAAATCACCCCAGGTAAAACAATGTTTGATCCCTTCCATCCAGTTTGCTGATGACAGCATGACAAACTGGTGACCTCATTATGGAAAACAATGAATGACTAAATCACGCTGAGAAAATAGGACAGAACAACCTCAAAGTCAGGGTATCTCTCAGCCCAGGCCTCAGAATCTGTAACAGAATCCCTCCAGGGAAAACAGCTAATTACCAAGCTTCTCAAGAGTCAATTACCCAGTAATGCCTCAGGGAAAAAAATCATGGACTGAGTCACTCCCAGGGAAACCAACTGACCACCAAGTCACTGGAAGGAAAAAAAGTCAATGGCTAAGCCAGACCAGGGGAAGCAATAGACATCAAGTCAACCCTGAGGGAACATGTTGATGGGATGAGAGGGATCTACTCCCACAATGGAGCACACTTGAGTGACTCTGAGGAAAACAGGGGATGAACAGATGACTGGATGAGATGTCCACTGTCCAGGGATTACTGAGGATAGCAGTCTCATCAAAGCAAAATTTGGCATAATTAAGTCCCCCAGGGAGAAGAGACAGACCCAGACCCCTGAGGATTTAGTTCAGCAAACAATACTTTCCCATCCCCCTACTCTTTGAACCAAATCTTGAATATGTCTCAGACTATCCTCCCAACCCATGAATGTGCTTCTTTGTATTTTTCTGTATCAAAATTCACAAGGGGCAGGGGCAGGAGCAGTGTGTCAAGTCACTTCCTGTCAAGCCAGAGGATCAGAGTTCCATCCCTGGACTGCACCTGGAGAGAATTGACGCCCTCAGGTGATCTTTTGCCCTCCACAGTCTTGCACACACATGTATACACTAAATAAATGTAAAATATTTTAATTAAAAACCCCCAGTGCTTGGCTTAATGTTTAACATCTGCAAAACAACTCTCTCATTGGTGGCATCAGAAAGGCATTTCTTTTAGGTTTTAATCATCCTTGAGAGGAATCAAACCATCTATAATTCCTTCAGCACATTTCTCTCTCTGATGTCTATGTGCCACACAGGTCCTATAGTCATGTACTTTCAAACAAACCCTGCCATTTTAGTAGTCTGTGAGAATTGAATTCTTGAGATTGAACCTATAACCCTTACCCAACACCCAATAAATCCACTTAGAAACCAGGTGATTCTTCAGTACTCTTCAATTTGACATGAATCTTAATCTATGGTCATGCACTGCACTTATGGATGTTATGAAAACAGTGTTGAACTACACACGGCTATTCATTCACCTGTCAGACATCCAGTTCTGCTTTCTTAATACCGAATCCTGCTGCTCACATTCCCTGCTCCTGCTGGCAAATCTGTTGTCTGCATCTTTTTCTGTGGGGATGCAGGCTCCATATCCTGTAAAGTTGCAAATGCTACTTCCTGCAGCTTCCTTCTTTGCTTCTTCTCACAAAACCTTAATTATCATCCACCAGGCATCACTTATCTCTTCTATATCATTTCAAGGTAAGGTGCCAACCACGTGAGGCAGACTTTTCTGAGAGCACAGAGGACCGAACAGGCCACTAGTGCAGTGTGTGTGTGTGTTGGCTGACATCAAAGGATTCTCTGCCTTCTTATCCTTCATGCGCAGGTAGGTGACTATTTCTGAACAGCTGGCATTTGTAAGTTCCTAAAGTATAATGTAAAGCTTGTCAACTACAAGATTAAGACATGAAAGTCCTGTGTGACAGGCATCAGTATAGATTTCATTAAGACGGAGACCCTGAATAAAGTGACTTAAATACCTGGAAACAGTAGCAGTTTGTGTAGGAAAAAGCTATATGATTAAGGTCACCTCCAGATGAACAATGTTACCCATTTACCTTTTTTTCTGTTGGTGTATGTTTTCCATTGATTACCTAAATCATCTGTCATTTGATGGTAAAGGTGATGGCTAGGGACCTTTACATTAGATTTTTAAAAATAATTTTTTACAAAGATGTCTAATGGTGACAGTACCACTTATTTAAGTAATCACATAGTTTTGTCACACTTAATCAAACTGCCTCCTTGAGGACCTTAGTGACTAGTACACTTACTGTTTATTTAATGTGTGTAGACACAAATATTTACTTATATTAATGAATATGATGTGCTATTTTGTCACAAACGCTACCTGTTTTAACAAAGATTTTGTAATAATTTCTCATTTCCGGTAAGTTGTAAAAACAAATGCACACATGGGAATACCACAGACGCATCGTACAACCACTGTTATTTTCACAGACTTCTTATTTTTCATCAGTTTTTATACGTGGTGCGACTTGTCTACCCTGTTTCCTCCTACGTTCTTCCTGCCACCTGTTTCTCCTTTCTGCCCTGTTAGTTGTCTTCGATGATTTCAGTTATGTTTTCATTCAGGATTTGCCTGTGTTGCTGTTATGGGATTATATAAAATGTATGGGCCACAAAGGACATCAAACACACAGTATTTTTCTGACACTGACTTAACTTGCTTTACTTAGTTATGTGCAATTGCATGTGACTCTACAGATCTACATTCTGCTTTATATCTTAATTTTTTCCCATTGAATGGGACTGAAGAGATGGCCCAGTGGTCACCAGCACTGGCTGCTCATGCAGAGGACCCAGGTTTGATTTGCAGGACTCACATGTTGGCTAACTCCAGTTCAGGGAATCTGATGTTTTCTTCTGACCTCCACATCCATAACCATATGCAGGTGTACTTACAAACATGCAGGCAATACACTCATATACATAAAATAAAATAAAATAAAACTGTCCTTTGTATATGTTTAACACAATTTTAAAAAAATTCTATGTTTGTGTGGTTGGACATCTAGCTTGGTCCCATGACTTTACCATTGTGAATAATGTAATACACAGTGATGTGAGAGAATCTCTAACTTTTCAAGATATCTTTGGCTACTTTTTACTAAATCATTGTGTAGTTCATACCGACAGTCTCAACCAATCTTAATCATCTTTATACTTCCTTCCCCACCTACACCTCCGTAAGGCCTTCCCCAACTCGAGTCACAACATTCTTTCATCTGTGTTAAGGTCTGTTGTATCAAGTTAGTGCCCCCCAGTGACCTCGGTGCAGGTTCATTCACTGAGGTCCAGTCAGCCTACTCAGAATCCCTCACTTTAGGAAGATTAGCTCATCCTCATCCAACAGTCATCAGTTGCCAGTATTTCTTCAGCAGGGTCTGCTACCCATTTGCCCAGTTCCATCTCGGGTTTTGTCTGCTTGAGTTGCATGGGTCTTGAGCATGCTGAAATCATTGCTGTAGGTTCACATGAGCAGGGCCCCAGGAGCTTGAAGGTTCATTTCCATATGGTCACGCATCTCCTTGCTGGCTTTTGAAATCTTTCCACCTCCTCTTCTGCAATGGTCCCTGAGCTCTGGGTGACTGATATTTGATCTTTGGCTATTATTGAAACATTGGAGAAGGTTTAGCAACTTATTCTCCTGGCTCATTAGGGTGTTTATTTTAACTTCAATCAATTGAAACATTTGTGATATATAAAATTAATAATCAAAATTGGAACCATGTACACCTGTATATGTGTTTAAAGTTTATATTTTGTATTTAACATTTTATAGATTTTGCAATGTTTTCTTACAGATTTGTTCTTAAAAAATATTAACCACTCATAATGTCTCATAGAACAGTTTGTAACACCATGACCAGGGCCTCCCATGGGCAACCTTTCTGATATTCCTCTTTGGAGCTTCTGCTTTCAGCACTGGAGGAGTAGACAGCTCCTATGACTGTGTTTAGCACCACATCTACCTGTGCATTAAAAGCGGGACAAGGAACAACTGCCCCAAATTCCTAGGTTTGTTTATCCAAAAGTCTCACCAAGAAGATGTCCCTGGGCTTTTCTCCTTTTCAATATATATCTTAATTGAAATTTTGTGCATTTCATTCATCTTGATCATATTTACATGCCTTCCAAAATCTGATCCTCCCCTTATTTACACCCCTAAGTTTCATGTATTCTCTCATGAACGTTAAGACCCATCAATGGAGTGTTTCCAGACTCCCTTCAGTACAAGTTCATTTGTGGGTGGGTCTCCATCTCCAGTACGGCTGTTGTGCTCCAGCCAAACAAGAGATTGGAGGACATTGCCTCCACTGAACATGGCCTCAGGAGATTCAGAGTGTGTTGGGAGGAGGAGCTCCCGAGAGACCACATCAATCAGTAGTTTGGTTATTAAAGCCAAGATAGGGGTTTATATAAAGAGGCTTTTCTGTCCTTTACAGAGGGCGGGAAAGCTAAAGGTTGTAGGGCTGGTGTGGAAGTTCAGGAATGATGAAACAAAACCTAAAAAACTGGTTATGGTCTGGGGTGGGAAAAAGAAGATACATACGTACAGTGATTTCCGGGGGCCAGGTTATCACATCAGGCAGAGCAGGACAGACACCTGCCATCCCTTTAGGGTATCCAGTGTTGCTTGTCTTGCACAACCCCCAGACTCTGACACCTTCTCCTTTGTTTTTTTTTTTTTTTTGTATAATGGGGAGGCATATAAGGGTCCAGTAAAGGGAGGAGCCCTGCCATGAGGGGATTGGTAAACCAGGAGGGATAATGGGTTTTAAGTTCATTCTTGAGTTTATGAAAACTCAGATGGGACCATAGATTCAGATTCATGGGAGGAGACAACAGCTTCAGGTTCATTGGAGTTGACTTTGGTACTCACTCATAGGGGTGGGGCAGAATTCTAGCTCATGGGAGCACATGGCAGATCCCGTTCATAGGAGGGCATGTTAGCACCAGGTTCATGGAATTGGAAAACAGGTATGTCTCTCAGTAGGGGACCAGAGCTCCAGGTTAACCAGAGAGGGTCACATTTGGCTAATATTACTTACACATACCTCCAGCTCAATGGTAGGAATAAAAACTATTGCTCATGGGAAGAGAACATACCTCCAGCACACTAAAGGGGACAACAGCTTAATGATCATAGTTCATGGGAGGGCCTCCCACTTTAGGTTCCATATAAGATGTCTCAGGCACAGTTTAAGGGATGGGACCCACATCTGGGTTCACAGAAGTCCTTGGAATTCACAGGACCATGGGGGTCATGGGTGGAGGGGTTGCGAATACTACTTCCCTAATTCACAAGACACAGGCACAAATCCATTCTACTGAGAGGGGAAGAAGGTTCCAGGCTCATAAATGAAACCACAGATCTGGGCTGATGGGAGGGGATCACCGTTGTAGGCTAATGAGATACCACCATGTTTCCATGTTCACGTGACAGGAACACAGTTCTAGGTTCACGTGAAGGAATCTCAGCATCAGGTTCATGCAATCAAACACAGTTCCAGACACCCAGGAGACAGGTCACTACTTAAATTACATTTTATTTTGGTTTATAATAGAACATTTTACTTCTGTGCAGCCTAAAAGGCAACAGTTACTTGGACTGAATAAAAAAGAGAGGCTACTTGAACTCTCTCTGCTTCCTGAATTCAGGTGCAATTTGAACAGAAGCCTCATAGCTCTGCCACAGTGACATCTCTGCCATAGCTGTACACTCAATTATGGGACAAAATAAACCCTTCCTGCCTTGACTTGCTTGTGTCAATAACTGTGTCTCATCAATGATAGTTACCCAGTGCAGAACACTGGTCACCAGAACTGAAACTTTTACTGGGATAACATGAGGATGAAATCCTCAGGTCTTTGAAATTGTTTGTGGGAGGAAGGTGGAAAAGTTTGCCCCACTAGGCTAGAAATACCTTTTAATGATTTAATCAAGGCAAAATTGTCCATTATGCTGGCAGTGTAGAGGGCCAAATAGGCGTAGATAAAGGAAAGCAGTGAGAGACCAGTGCATTAGGTCTTAGGGGAACAAGAAATCTATAGGAAACTGTAATGCTATTCACTTTCACCAAAGACTGGACTCCCCAGTTCCTGAGTCCTGAAAAACTGAATAAATTTGAGTTTAAATAATTAGACTGCTTTATTGCTACAGAACACTTCCAACCCGCATGGAATTCAGGGTATGGGATGCTAAATGCTCATGCTCCATCCAGGTTTTCAGTGGAAAAGAGTATCGAGCACATCTGTAAATGAAAACATCTTAGAATGAAGAGACCGTACAGGAAGAAACTTGCTAAAAGAGTTACCTCCTTATGGAAATCAAACTTTTAGAGCAGTGCTTCCCCAGGGTCACCATGTACCAACTGCAACAACAGTGCCATGTTCCATGCCAAGGAGGTGGAGGAATTTAGAAGGATCATAAGCACAGTACTGGTTTTACATGCAGGAACAATGAAAGATTAAAGGAGTCATAAATTCTTGCACCTCAGTTTTAGGGAGCCTCGAAGACAATGTATGACTGAACTGGTATTTCTAAAACAATACTTTCAGAGATCACTGCCTGTAGCTGTGAATATGAAGCCTAAGCTGCATGGGAGACCACTTGGCGTGCCTGCCAAGGAAAGTATAGATTGCTTCTAGTTCATGAATAAGGCTGTGTGCCACAGGCAGTGGAGCTGGGTCAAAGGAATCCATCATGGCTAAAGAGAGAAGATATGGAGCTTCAGTTGTCAGAGTTTATTCTGCTGGATTTGGATCTTACTTTGGTCTGAGATTTTCTTGTCATACCCCAATTTCTCCCTTTTATAATGAATGTATTTACTCTGTATCATTAAATGACCCATAGATGTCACTTGTTTTTTATTTTTGTTGGTATTATTTTGAGTTTTCTGTTTTTGTCTTTGATTTTTTGGCATGAAATCACAGTTGAGTGTTTCCCCTGGTTCTCAGAAGGGACTTGACTTTTGAACAGCCTGGGTACTGGTTAAAATTATGAACAATTTTAGAGATGGAATACATTTGTTTTGCATTATATGAAGGCTTTAAACCTATAGGGAAAAGGCATGAAAATTATATCTTAAAAGTAGTTTATTTGCAGATAGAAAGATGTTTGAGAAGGTAAAGGTGTGTGCCACCAAGACTGGCAACTGGATTTCTTCATCAGCAATCATATAATGGAAGAGGGAAACATTCAAAAATTGTCTTCTGATTTCTACAGGTGTCCCATGGTACAAGGGTGACTAAACACACACACACACACACACACACACACACTCACCAGACACAATCAGAAAAATGTAATAAATAAAGGAATATGATTGAATATAAAGTTGACAAGGAGTGGCATTTTGGTGGTTAATATGGAATATCAGCTTCATAGGACTTAGAGTCCTGGAGTAAACAACCATTTGGAAATATGTGAGAGATTTTTTAAATTAGGTTACTTGCTGTGGCATGATTGACCCTAAATGGGGGTGGCTGTATTCCATTGTCTGGTGTACTGCACTCAATGCGAAGAAAGAGCTAGCTGAGTAACAACATTCATCTCTCTGCTTCTCACTACTGATACAATGTGATCATTCTTAGTCCTGAAGCCTTGATTTCTGTGCCATGATGCAATGTGGTCTTAAATTTACAACTAAATTAATCCTCTCCTTCCTTATGTGCCCTAAATAAGGTACATTCTCACAACAATGAGACAGCTAATGTGGTGGGAACTGGAGGTGGTGCTGTAGATCTAAATTCAATGAGAAAAATACCCGGATAGTGTAACACATACCTGAAAGTGATTTTGCTGAAAAGAATGTGAGCTAATGTTTCCCAGAAAAGTCACACCATAGCCAAAGACTGTAGAGAGGAAAATGAAAAGACGATGGTGAAATGAGGGTCACCCCATGTAGCTGTTCTTGGGGCTCAGGGAATGATGGCTCCCAAGAGAAAGAGTGTGAGTCCTTTTCACTGCAAGGAACTTTATCATTAAGGATGAATGTCACCCTGATTAGATATGTTTCTATACTGCTTTAAACATTCTAAACTCAGGACTTGGCAAGTAAGAGTAAAAATTACCAGAGAGCCATGATGGTACCAGAACCAAAGCAGTCTGACTATTCGCCGTTGGGCACCCTGGGAGTTGGGCATATCCATGCCTGCTAAGTACCCATCTATGAGCACCCTGGCACTGGGCAGAGCCACACCTGCCTTGTTGCTCACTCAGTTGTGTTCATTATTAGGATAACCTGCACTGCATCCACTCAACCCTGGGATGCCAAGTCACCAGGACCCACAGGCCCCCAAACTTGGGCAATGGGAGCAGACTACAGGTGCAGATAACACACTATTGTGCTAACCTCTGGTATATCTCTATTGTTGGGGACTGGACCCATAGTTGGCCTTTGGACAATGTGACATTTTCTTTCTAGCCAACACCACCAATTATTGGCTATCAAGACAGACAGTAGTCCATAACAGTAATAGGAAACTGAGAAATCTAGAGATTACAGAAAATAAGCTAGAGAACACATGTATAAAGATCCCTACTGCCACTCAGGGAATCTTGGCTTGGAGGCCAGTGAGTTAGTTGGTGTTTTCCATGGGACCCCAGCTTCTTCTTTTACCCAGAGTAAAATTTAGGAGGGAAGCAACCTGTTGGAAAACACCTTGTACCACAGTGCAGTGCATATATGGAGTGAAGACAAAAAAGTCAAATTATAACCTGCACGCACTCATGCTATGAACACCTGGCTTTGATGAACAATATCAAGTGTCTCTGTTCACTGATGAAAAGAGAAATCTGAACTTGACAATCCTATACCATTGTAAAAGAATTAGAAAACAAAAGGGAACTCTTCATTCCAAAAAACCTGGGAGTATTTTAGCCATAAATCTCATACATAAGAAAGGGAGTGGACCATCTGTACATTAGAATTATACATCCTTGATAATCTAATGAGATGTGAGTTGGTTGGGATGCAAAACAAAAGTACTGTATAGGATTGATTTTTTTTTCATATGTTAACCAGATCAAGAAGCTGTGCTGTGGGTGAGGTGGAAAATTGAAGGTGGAGGTTGAGCAGAGCATCAGCATATAATCAAAAAATATTGAACAAAATTCTGAACTCACTAGAAACTGAAATAAATTTATAAATAAATGAATATATGAATATATAAATATATATCTGAATACATGTATATATAAATATATAAATAATCCTAATGCCCATATATGTACTCCAAATATAGTTTTGGGATACGGAGAACATATCACTTGTTCTCAATTCTTGCTGTCTTTTTGTGGTTCCTGTTTTGAAACATAATCAAAACACATTGGGTAAAATTGTTGGTCAAATAAAAAACTAAAATAAATAAACCTAAAGCCCATTTAAGCACTCCCAACTTGAGTTTGGAATCACTAGAGGACAAACGTTCTTGATTCCTCTTTTTTTATTGTTCTTGTTTTAAAACAGATCGTCATGTAAGCCTAGCTGGCATGGGATTCCCATGTAGACCAGTGTGGCCTTGATTCCATGGGGTGCATCTGCCTCCAAGGGCTGGGTTTAAGGATTGCACCTCCACAACAAGCTACCTCGTCCTACATTTAATAAACATTTTGAGAGTCTTCTTTCTGTGATTTCTACAGTTACTCATGTGGTTGAGGGGTTTACTAGCAAGATTGGTCAAGCCTACCCTGCCTGACCTGAACATTGTCCACAAACTGCATTTACAGCAGTAGGATTCAGTTCATCACCTAGAGCCACTGTTGTCTGATGATGGCTGTACTAGCTATTTTCATTGGCTGAGTCTATGTCATCTTTTATTTGGGTTCATGAACTGCTTCATTCTCTCCTTCCAGGAGGCTCTCATGGCACACACTGTTGTCAAAGTTGGAACTAAGAAGAGAACATGGAACTACAATGGAGTTTTTTAATGAAACAGTATATATAGTCACTTCCCATGAGTACAGGGCTGTCCATCATACCTGACATTCCAGCATGTCTCAGCGAGCACACTATGATTAAGGAAGTTCTCTTGAGAAATACAGAACTTTGAATCCCAATTACCAATTAGCTCCCCAGACTCTAAGTTGTTTAGAGGACATTGCACCTTTTCACAATAAGCTTTGTTGTGGATATGACCATGGAGTAGCCTGTGCATTCCAGAAACCATGTCATCCCCTTGCTGCCCTCCCCTTGGGTCTTTCCCATCTCCAGCCCAGTGCTTCTCCAGTCAACCATTGGGTCCAGAGAGGAGAATTGGAAATGTCTGAGAAGTTTTGATATTCACAATTCGGGAAAGGGGAGATGGTCTGTAGCTTGTAGTGGAGAGGAGAGGATATGCAGAGGGTACTAAGCATCCTCTAGGCACAGCATAGTCTTCATGGCCCAGAAACTAATCCAAAATCACAGCAGTGACAGGGTTTACAAGGACCACACTGAGATCATCAGTCACGATGTGCTTGTCTTCAAGCTGGAACCACCTTACACTGCCTCTGATTCCATATAATTTTAGTTCCAAAGCTTCTTTGGAGCCTTAATGTCGGTTGTATTCATGGAACTTATATTTCTCCAGTACTTTTACCTGCCAGAGCTTGTTGCCAGTATCAAAGGACAAAACCTTGGTCCTCGAAATTTTGCAAGTAAAAATGTTTAAGGAAAGGAAAGTATTTACTGATTAGAACACACAGGCTTCAAACACACATTGAGAAACAACCTGGATGTTTTAATGGAAAGAGAACACAAGTATATGATGTGCATGTACATATCACTTGAAGGCGTCTCCTGGCCTATGTTGACAGTGCCAGACCCCTGAATTCAGGTATTTTGATGGCCCCAGTTGGGAAGTACACTGTACCTTTTCTTGGTCTTGCTGTTGCAGAGACCTCATCTCACTGGTGATCGAGACAACACCAAAAAATGAAAGGGTGGCTGTCAGAATTCCAACTGGGAACACATGAGAGTGGTGCTTCCTTATCAGGGCTTCCTTGTTAACAGGAAAGTTGGATGGGAAGTCAAGAGTGCTGTGGCCATAAAAGTTGACCACATGGTTCTAGTTCACAGCATAAGCTGTGCACAGACTGCTTAGAGTCAGAATTATGGCATAGAACTTGTAGCAAAACATTTGAATCTGTGGTAATCTGTGTAAATCTCTGGCTTTAATGTAGCTGACAGTAATGGCCAATGAGGTGAAAATGAGAACTACAGATTTTACAAAAATAGAGAATTATATCAGGTTCTGTCCATAATTAATTTCGGGTGCAATGGTCCAGTCAGAATTGATAGATCTGTGCAACAAGATCTTAGCCACAGAATTGGATATGTTAAATTCCTGATGATAATAAACTTCCCAGAGCCCAATGTAAAAAACCTGAACAACATCACTGTCGAATTCCCACAGATGCCAATATCTGCTGCCTGCTAGCATGATTCCAAAACCCAGTGATGAGAGGCTGCAGAGGAAGACAGACACTCTGAAGATGGACATTTTCACCTCAGCAAATCTGAAAGTGAGGTGGGAAAGTATAGAATCAAGCCAGGAACACAAAGGATGGAAGAAAATGAGGAATACGTGGTTCATAGAGAACTAAATACGCATACCTCTGTGTTGTCTAAAAGTTGTGCTGAAATGTTCTGTATACATCATTAGATTCTAAGTCCTGCTGGAAAGAAAGATGAACCTGGCATTGCACAGCTGTGTTTCAGACAACACTGTGATTGTGTCTATAAAAGTTGGAGTGTTCCTATGTGTTTATTTTGAATTTCTTTTCTTACACTTAATGTAATGCAGGAGTTTGCAGTAGCATACTTAAGATGATGTATATTTCAGTGCTGTTTTCAAAAAAGTATTCTAAAGAACAAATGAGTGTAGTCAACACAGGAATGCTCATATTAAATGTGATTTCCACAGCATTATAGAAGAATCGATTATAGTCATTAAAAGTACTGAATTAATTTATGTGATCTGCTTGAAGTAATAGGCAAAATGAAAAATAATACAGGCAATATCCCACATATATCCAAAATAAAAAACATCAGACTTCATTATATTGCTAAATAAATATGAACATAAAAGTTACAGACAAGATAGAAATTCTAAGGAGATCACTTCAGTGGAATGGACTATCATTCTTATTTAAATATACTTCTGAAATTTATGCATTTCTAAAGAAAGTTTTCCATACTATTACTGTTAAAACCATAGTGTGTATGGACATAAAGAAATGTATGTGACAATACTAGGAGGGATGTAGCTCAGTGGTCCAGTGATTGCCCAACATGTGTGAGACCCTGAGCTCAATACCCAGTATCACATCACAAAACCTATATGGAAAACTTGAGGAATCATGGACATTTTCATTGTTTTCCAAGCACTTACTCAAAATTATGTTCGTAAATAATTAGCTTAGTTGGGTGCAATTTGCAAAGTGCCCTGAAGTATTTTGTGTGAGTGTATAGCTTCTTTCATGAAAATAATTTCAATTCACATTGGCAATATGAATCTATTTCAATTAAAACCTTGTGATATAGCCTTAACTCTTCTGAGAATATTAGGCCCTGAGGACGCCACAGTGTCAGTTATCAGAAAGGGGAGAGGTGAGATCTTTAATCACAGGGTATGTAGATAATGCCATTAGTACTAATCATGCAGAAGTGATCAGGGTCCACAAGTTGGATTTTTTGCCCTGAAACCTTCCTTACCAAGTACCTGTTGTTCCACAATGCTCTGTGCAACATGCTTCCTAATTGAATGAAGGACATATTTAAACTGTTAGGAATTGCCATCAAGAAGATGGGCTTAAAATTGGTGGTGATTTTGACTAAGACCAGGTCCAAGAGAACTTGTTTGCCATGACAGGTCTGAGGCAGTGGAATTCCTGGCAAAGAAGTACAATTTGCCTCCTTTGAAACAGTGTGCTTTGAATAAGTTCCATAAGCAGAGCGTAGATTGTGGTTGTGCGATGAAATGTGAACTAGCACATTGGCTGCATTTGCTTCTGCCCATGTCTGAAACCTATGGAGTGGCTCCTGGTGCTCTCAAAGACCAAATTTGAAAGCCTCAACATAGCTTCTTTTAAATGATTTCCTTTTGTGATGTGTGACCTGATCAAGCTGAATGTCACATGGATCACAGATGTTCTCCGTTTTAGTGGGAATCATTGTATAGAGTGTCAGAGCACGCGATTTCAGCACCTTGAGTAAAAGCAGTATTGTTACACATATTTTCCAGATGAGAAAAATTGCTCCCCTTCCCTTGGCTCTCTCCTTGCGTTCCTCGCCTGGTCTTCCCTTAGCTTGAGCCTTCTTTAAATACTTGAAGAATATTGCCACACTTAATATTACTGACCCTCCAATGACAGTCACAAAGTAAATACCTTTTTATAGATAGGGAAATGGAATTAGAGGATAACCCACACATTCGAGTTTGGGAAGGTACCCAGATTCTGTGGGCAGTGCAGGCCCCAGCGCCTTCATACATATGATCCGTTAAGTCATTCAAGATATTTCAAAGCATTTAATCACATTCAGACAATTTCAACAAATAGCCTAATCAGGCTTTAATCATTTGATATTCTGTGTCCTATGAAATGCAAGTTATGAATTAAAGGCCCCTGGGATATCTGAAATACTTGCCTATTTCTCCTCTTAACTCAGCTTGGATTATTCTTTTACTTTTAATACTTTAATCTAGAAAGAAATATGCAAATATTAGTAAGAAAGTAAAGAATTGCCTTTATTCATTGCTGGTGGGAATGGAAAATACTTGCCATTAGTATAGAAAATATTACATTCATTCCTCCAAACCTTAAATACCAAATTACCAGTATTTATGTATTGGGTCAAGTACTCAAAATAAATGAAAGCAGGGTTCTGAATACACCTTTTTAAGTTGGGTTTTCAGACTTAATCTCCATTTGCAAAGACAGAACCAATCTGGATATCCATTGACAGATGAATCAATAAAGGGAAAAGGTCTATGAATGCACTGCAGAGAAAAATTCTGACACACTGCATGGTGAACCTTGAAGCCATGGTAAGTGAAAGGAAGCAGTCATAAGAAACCAACAGCTGCACAATTCCACAGAGAGAAGACTCACGGGAGAGGGAAATCCACAGAGACAGACTCTACATCGTTCACTGAGGACTGTGCAGAGAGTAGGGAGAGTTTCAGATGAAGAAGAAAAGATGTTCCAGAAATATATATGGATATGAGGCCACTGAGCTCTACTCTTCAAAATTATTCCCATGATCATATTTATGATACATGTGTTTTGCTACATTAAAACATACAAAAGATGAAGATAATTTATAAAGAGCAACAATGTGGGAAACTTGTGAAAGGAAGGACATCCTGCGGTATGGCAACACCACCACTTGGGATCCTAAGTTATCACTTATTCATAAATTCATAGAAGGTGTCATGACAGTTTACATATAAAGACATATTTGTCAGTGGAGAAAACGAGAACCAGTTCTGACTTACGCACATTTCAAATGAATTATGATGGACTTGCCTGAAACACCAACCACCTTGTCTAATATATAATCTGAAATGACAGCAATGGCAGAGACAATCCCTTTTTGTGGGAACCTCCCAAGGGTGTTGAAATGCTTCTGAAGACCATCAAATATTCAAACTAAAGGTATACATGGTAAGTTTCAACCATGTGAAGGAAGCTCTCCCAGGAGGTCCAAATGTGACTTAATCCCTGACAACTCTAAGTTTTTAAGCAACTCTAAATACTCTTCTGTTTCCATGACTACAAGGCCTAGATGGCAGATTCTGAACAATGAAGGCATTCCAGGATACATACATACATACAAAGGGCCAGATTGCACAATGTCTCTTTGACTAGTTCAGAATTCAATTAAAAAAGACATTTATTTTCTTGTTTTTTTAAATTTTATATTTATGCTATGGTTATGACTGTTTTGTCTGCCAGTATGTAAGTGTACCATGTGCATTCAATGCCTGTGGAGGTCAAAAAAAGGCTTTGGATACCCAGACACTGAACTTAAGGACGATTATTAGTCACAATATGAGTGCAGCAAAGTGAACTTTTGTCATCTGCAAGAGCAGGCATTGCTTTTAATTGTTGGGACAAAGATCCTCCAGTATTTTGAAGTCATGCATCAAATAACTGCTATAATTTATGGTGGCCATGAAAAAGAAAACTGACAAAAATATTTCTACATGGGAAGGAAACAAATACATTCCCTTATAAAAGCAAAGTGTCATTATTGGGGAATTCGCTGCCACCTGAGATTCGTCAAGCCTCCTGAATACAGAATCCAGTTAAATGTGTCCTTCAATGTTACTGTATAAAATACTTACCAAAACCACCTTGTGAAGGAAAGACATACTTCTACTTACATTTCAGAGTTCACCACCGACTGAGGCCAGGGCAGGAACTTAAGGCAGGAACTGAAGCAGTGAACAGGGAGGAATCCTTCTGAATGGTTTGCTTTCTGTGCCTTGCTCTGCCTCTTTCTTATATATCCAAGGTGATCTGATGGTACTGGTGTCCATTGTGGGTCAGTTCTGCATCAATTAAAAAAAAAGAAACTCTTCAGAGATGTTGGATCAGGTCAGTCCAATCTGAATAATAATTCAGTTGAGGTGCCCTCTTCCCAAGTCATACTAGGTGTGTGTTGGACTGGCAACTGAAGGTAACCATAAGAGTTTTGCCAAAGAATGAAAATGTATAAAGTTCAATTCTTACTATGCCATTTGAGCCTCCCATACCTTAAGCACAAAACTAAGTTGAAAAAGAGAGAAAAGTGTGTAGATACTGCAGAGAAAGTCACATGTGGCTTTCTATTTATGGCCTATTAGTTAATTGATATTTCATTTTGTTGCAATATTTAAAGAAGAAAATTCACAATTGCTCTGTTAAATAAAAGTTAATGAAAACTGTTTAGAAGTAATGATCATAAAGAAAGAGATATCATTTGATATGTAGAATTAGTTAAGCAGGGTACTAATGTCCCAAGGAACTAGGATGGAATGAACTTCTTCCACAGCTACTGTTTGAAAGATGCCAGCTGGACCTGGAAATTTCCTAGACACACTTGACTGATGTCCAGCATCCAGGACGGATATGCATAACATCCCATTGCAAACAGCTTTATTCGTGTCTCTATTGGAAAGTCCATGGGCTGCAGAGGTGCTCCTTCCTTTATCTCTAGATTTGTTTCTGTAACAGAAAGAGCAGGGTGGAATTTTAAAGTCTCCCAGCCAAAAGCAGGCCACAAAATCAAAGCAACCCCAATCCAACTACCAAGACATTTCTTCCCAGACATGGAAAAACAATGCAGTTGTGTCATTGGTTAGGGTTGTTCAAGAAAATCCTCAAATTATTCAAACTATTGCCACAACAATTAATTATCCAATAGAACTTGAATGGGAACCCCTGTTGATAAAGAAAAGACAGAATTTGTACACAGGAGTTGGAGTAAAAACACAGGAGCTAACTGACCTGGAAGCCACCAACCTGAAGGGCATCTCTCATAATTTTGAATGACACCATGAAAACCTATAATGGAGAACATCAATCAAATATCAGACCCCAGATTTAAGGACAAATAACCAAAACAGTGACCCACACAGTGAACTACATTGGTGCAGTAATGGAACTTTTATCTTGGGGTGAACCAGTAGCAACCTCACTGGACTTAACGCCCACTCAAGGGGAGGAAACTCTTATGTAGCACTGTAAACATAGCCAAATACACATTACTGCAAAAGTCATCAATCTTAGAGAAAACCCTAAGGCTCTCACATTCCTATTCAAATGTAATTGATTACTGCATACTAAATATTGATTCTTGTATTTACATACAATCACACTTGTCACCCCTCATCACAAAGACTTCTTTTACTATAGATGGACACTGTTAGAGAATTACACAATTAGTCACACACAGTGTTGGTGAAATACCCAAACCAATGTGACACATCTGCAACTAAAGGTCATGCAACATTCTGGAACAAGGGATGTAAGGAATAATAATGCAACTTTCAACTATCATAGAGAATAAGAGTCTGTAGAATGGGGTACTTGTTTAGGGCTCCTATATTAAACTTCCACCACCCAGGACTGAGACCTTCACGGAAGTGGGGGCAGAAGATAGTAAGTGCCATGGGTGGAGTTGTATGACCATATGAAATCAGAATCTTACAGGCTCCTGGTACCTTGCTCATGTGGACCCACCACAAATGTGTCAGCATTCAAAAAGCCTGTAAATACTCAAGAAGACAGAGACCCAGCATAGAACTGGGATAGAGAAGCTTTGCCAAAATATTGGCTGTACTTGTGAGGAAGATCTGATATTTAAGGAGTGACACTAGACAGTCTGACTAAACTCCAGTCAATGAACTTGCTCTGAGGAGTGGCTGGGTACATTAACTTGACTTGATAGGTCTGAAAATGCACGATAGAATAAATGAAATCCATTTATTGGTACTTTTGGGAGTGTACGTTGGGGGAAAGTTTATGACGCTTAATAACATATTACGTATGAAAGAAACAAAAATAATAATAATTTTTAAAGGGAAAAATTTATATACAGGAGCAATTGACCCAGGATAGAGGAAGTCTGATTATGAATTGGTGTGACAGGGCCTAGCGCACTGTGGGCAGTACCATCCCTAAGAAAGTGGGCTGGGTCTTCATTAGAAAACTATGAGAAAGAACCTGGGAGAGCAAACCAGTAGGTGGCAATTTCTCCACAGTTTCTACTTCAATCGCTGCCTTGATTTCCCATCTTGAATTCTGTCAATGACTGATACTGACCTGAAAATGCAAGCTTAATACATAATTTAATCCCCTAGCTGGTATTTTTCAGACTATTCTGTTATAGCACTGGGACAAACCAACCAGGACTCCTGATTTCTTTGTCAGTAAGCCTGTCATTGTTGTATCGGAAAACTACTGATTTTATGTGTGTTAATTTTGCATCCTGCTACTTTGTCAAATGTATTTTTTGACTCTAGGAAGTTTGTTGGAACCTTACGATATTTTATGAATAGAATCTTTTCAATGTCTAGTAGAAATTGTTTGAAATATTTTCTTACTTTTTCCCTGTTACCTACTTGTCTATCTCCTATGTTATTGTTCTAGTTAAGACTCATGCACTATATTGAAGAAGAGTTGAGGAAATAGAATCTTTTGTACTGTTCCTCATCTTACTGGGAACAGTTTGCATTTCTCTCCATTCTGAGTGATATGGGCATCAGTTCTGTAATAAATAGCCTTTATTTTGTTTAGGCATGGCCCGTCTATCCCTAGTTTATACATTACTTTTGTCGTGAAGGGATTTGGCATTTCATTATTGACTTTTTGGCATCTAATGAAATGACCTTGTGATTTATGTCTCTGATCCAGTTTTTGTAATTCATAACATTAATTAATTCTGTATGTTGAACCATGAATTTTGGGTGTAGTGAATGATGTTTTGAATATCATCTTTAATTATATTTTTAGTATTTTACTTAGTTTTTGCATATATGTTAATCAAGGAGACCATTCTGTAATTGATTTGTACTTTCGTTGTTTTGTTTTTATCTAATCTAGGATCAGTGTAAAGTTAACTTCACACAGTGTTTCTGAAAGCCATTCCTTCTTTCCTATATTATGGAATGATTTGAGTGTTATTGGTATTATTTATTTGAATTTCTAATACACTTTTGCAGTGACTCCATCTGATCTTGGCCTTCCTTAGTTGTGACACATTTTGTTGTTGCTTCAATCTTATTGATAGCTATGAATCTATTCAAAATATTTATTACTTAAATGGTAGCCCATTAGGTTAATGGTATCATTTAACAGTAATGTTTCTCTGTTTAATTTTTGTCTACATGACCTATCTGCTGGTAAGAGTGTGATACTGAAACTATTCAGAATCACTATGTTGGGGTGAATGTATAATTTGTCATCTAGTAGTATATTTTATTAGCTTGGAAGAACTGGTGCTTGGTACAAAGTGAACTTTCTTGTCTCTTCTGACTGGTTTTGGTTTGAATTTATGTTCTCAGATAGTAGAGTAGTTACACTTTCTTGGTTCCTACTTCCACTCGATAAAGTAATTTTTCCCACCCTTTACCCTAAATTGGTTTCTATTTTTACTATCATTTACTATCATTATGTGGTTGTTATTATGTTTTGTATTTGAATGTATTCCCTCATGCATATATAAGTGCATCACTGTCCTACAAGCCAGAAGAGGGAGTCAATCTCCAGAAACTGGAGTTACGGATGGCTGTTTGCAGTCATGTGGGTGCTGGAAACAGAATCCAGTCCTCTGCAAGAGTAATCCCTACATTTAACTACTGAGCCATCTCTCCAGTCCCCGTGGATTCTTTGATGCTGATATATGATTCTTGGAGGCAGAATTAAAATGAATTCCATTTTTAAACCAATCTGCTCTTCTATGGCTTTTTATTGTGAATTGAGATCATTAATATTTATTACTGAGATCTATCTACTAATTCCTGACATTTTGAAAAATTTGTGGGGATTTCTTTTGATTTCTATCCTGGTACTTTAAATATATTCTTTGGGGGCTTGAAGATGGCTCAAAGGTTACGAGCACTTGCTACTATACCAAATGTCTGGAGTTTGATTCCCAGCACCAACATGGTATTCCCAGACCCAACATGGCACCTAACAACCAAGTATAACTCTAGTTTCAGGGTATCAGACATCCTCTTCTGACTTCTGAGGGGCATTGCAGACACATGGTGCACATCCATATATGCGTGCAAAACACTCATACACATAACATTGCTGTGATAGGTCAAAATGAGTTTATTTTCCAGCCCTGTATATCTCGTGTTCTGTAGGCAGACATCTCTTTCTCTGAGTTTGTGAAGATTTCTTTTACAATTTTAGTGAAAATACATACTAAACCTTTGGTCTGTTATTCTTCTCCTTCTGGCCTATGCTCTGAAAGCTAGGTCCTTTCATGGTTTGACTTTCAAAGCATGGTTTAATTCTTTCTTCCTGGCATTCAGCCACGATTGTGTTTTCCACAGGGTACATTTAGTTGCTTTGGCAATCCACTAACATTTTAATTTGGGATATTGAGTTTCTCACTTCCAGCAACTGTCTTTAGCAGTTCTAAGCTTTTTACATTTTACTTTCAGACCTTAGAGCGAGTTTCTTATCAAATACATCTCCTTTTATTGTTGCTGTTGTTCCCTTGGAGAATATCTATAGTTTCATTGATTTATTTGATAATAATTATGTTGCTTTATTTCATTTTCTGGAAGTTCTTCTGGATAATTTTCAAAAGGGGTTATTACTAATGAGTCAATATTTTTGAGCATATGTGTTACCTGCGTATTGGGGTAGGGGGTTCCTTCTGCACTGGGTTTAGTACATCTGTAGTTAGTTATTTCCATTGAAGTTTTCATTGTTCTTCATTCAAGATACATTTCTTCTTTCAGTAGAGGTGTTTACAATGTTCTGAAGGGAGAAGTCACCTTCCTCTGTTGATCTGTAATTGGAGGCTGTATGCTCTATCCCAAGTTCTTTTCTCCATATCACCTTCTGTCTGGTCCAGGTCCCTGTAGTGTTTCACTAGCATTGTAGATTGGTTCTGGGTATCCAGGCCAGGGCAGGTAGTTGGTGTGTTCTCAGAATGTGGTGAGCAAGACTCTGGTGAGTCTCAAAAGGAAGAGAGGGAGCCAGGAGCTAGGAGAAAGAAGTAGCAATGGAAGTTCCTGACCTTGGTCTAGCAGACCAAGTGAAAACCCAGAGTTCTATCATTTCCTCCAGGCTCCTGGTGTATATAAATATATTTACAACTTCAGTATCAGTTTTGGTATTTTGAATGTTTTCTCTTTATTGCATAGGTCTGTATTGGAATGTGAGAAGAACTACCAGGTTTGCACATCAAGCCCCAGTAGCCAAGAGATAATTTTTATCAACAGCAAATTTAATTCCTGGGCTTTGCATGTGGGCCATGGGAGCTCTCTCCTAGCATGTCCATCGTATGGTTTAGTGTTCAGAACTTGAGGGGTTATCAAGGGGAAGGTATTTGATTAAGTGAAATTTGATTGTTTTTATTAGCAATCACAATGAAGTGAAATTATTTTAATGCTACAATAGAAAAAAATGAGCAATTTTAATAAAACACATTATAAAATCTGTAGATACATTAAAAGAAATATTGAAAACATTAAAATTATTGATGTAGTTTTTCATCTTTTACTCATGCTGAATTTGATGAAAAACTAAAAAGTTGAACTCTTGATAATAATGAAAGGTTGCCAGATTTTGACAATCAGAAATGTTTTATACTTGCCATAATGTGTCTAAAATATAGTGTACCATTTTCATATATACTATATGCAGTAAAATAACTTTATCCTACCATCCCATAGCATGATACAGTATAATTTACAAAGCCATATAATAGTTGGTGGACATACCTAATATGAAATAATACAAAGGTACTGTATCTAATGGTCAATGTAATGAAAAGCAA
The DNA here is from genome assembly GCA_035773235.1 of Eospalax fontanierii. Lineage (NCBI taxonomy): Eukaryota > Metazoa > Chordata > Mammalia > Rodentia > Spalacidae > Eospalax > Eospalax fontanierii. The sequence goes on along the minus strand of CM069554.1, from coordinate 766,778 downwards.
TAGAATATAAATGAAAGGAATAAGCATTTGTGAATTAATTATGACTGAATATGTTTAATTATAAAAATGTTGGTATTCAAACAATATAAAGTGACAGTGTTTAATAAGCATGTTCATTTAAAGTGAGTAATATACAAAATAATAAAATCAATTGTAGTTATATTTTAAAATCTGACTTAGATCATAACAATTTTTGTCTATACTGGCTGTATTCATGTAGATGATGTTGATAATATTTTTGGAAATTAATATAGTGTTTTCAAAGTTGCTGACACTGTGTCTTAGTAATTGTATTCATGTGAACCTAACAGAACTTTTAAAACATATTTTTATGCTGCTGGATTGAAAACTAAAAAGCTATTTTTACAAGAATATGCTCACTTTATATGCACAGAGATTTTTCCCTGATTAACCTAGGACTTTAATAACTAAGTAGATATCTGCACAGTCCTGGTGCATGGTTTGCAGGCATTCTCCCACTGAGTAATAGCCTACATATTGTAATGTATGATTTTCCTGCTAATTTAAAGTTGGCATATGCCAGTTAATTTACACCATGTATATATCATATAGATACAAAATATATATTGCTGATATCATTTAAATGTGTGTATGGTTTGTTTGTTTTGTTTTTGTTGTTTTCCTGAGAAGGACCTCGACATTGGTATGGAGATTTATTGTCCTGACTAGAACCCCTGGTAGGGCAGGAGCTTTACATGGCCGGAGAGGCTTTGACAGGTTTAAACAATGTAGGCCAGCATGTGAAGTATGTCTGTAGAAAAATAGAGAGACCCAAAAGTTATGTAAGGGAAACAAAACTGAAAGGGAGGTCTGCTTGGGTTACTCGCAGACAAATGTGGAAAGACTTGTGTTTAGCCCAAGTTCCTAAAGAAAGAGTAATAAAAAGCCAAATTCTGTGCTACAGCAGCTCTGGGAGGCTTTGAGCGCTGATAAAAGGTTCATAAAAGGTACCCAGAGGATGAAGCTTATCCCAGGGGTGGATACTAACCTCCCTAGTGTAAAAGCAGGACATTTCTCCCCTGTGACTGGCTCTTCAAAGGGTGGAGACAATTTGCATGGCCAGGGCCTCTCCCAACAGCCAGGTGTGGGCAATGGAGAGACCACAGGTGTGGCTAGGGTCAGGAATCAGATCCAGGGTCTCCCTGGCCCTAGGAATCAACCAGTATGCAGGGGCAAGGAAAACCTTATTCTTCCTTGGCCCTACAGAGGATCAAGCAGTTTGGGCCAACATCAACGAGGTTGGCAAGGACATGAAAATGCATGGAGGCTCCATGTGATGACTCTGGGATACTAAATGGGTTCCTGACAATAACTAAAGACAGTAAAGAACTGGCTAATTTTCCATGCTAGGTTAGACCTTGTATGTGTATGTAATGTTAACCTTTGAGTGTTTTACAGATATGAAACCGGGTTGAGAGGTGTCAAGTACAATTAAAGGAACAAGAATGGAATGTAACTCATACAAAGTACCAGGGTGAAGTATAGCTGTGAAATCCTGTGAGTTCTATGGGCCTAGGCCTACAGATGTCAAAAAGTAAAGGTGGTATACTTTATGTTTTTGTTGAATAGCAATTCCAGTACCAGGCATGGGTTGACCATTCCTATGAGCTGTTGGACAATGGGGGCTTGAAAGTCCCCTCTACCAAACAAGAGGCAGTTGCCATATTATAATGCTGGTTGTGCACTGAAAATGGACAGTAAGACCCCATTACTGAAAATACGACATAGCTTGAGCATGGAGAAAGAGATCTAGCTGGGACTGAGCTAAAGATTCCCTACAAATGGATGGCTGGCCTTCATAGTGCTAGAGGGCGCTATGAAGAATGCCATGGGAGAATGGTCCTGAAAAGCTCTGCTTAATGACAGATCTTGCGTGCTTCACCGTCAGATGCCCTGCAGGGGTGGTGGATGCTTGTCTGAGAAGCGCAACCCCAGCCTATTCATAATTGGCTTTAAAGCCCGCTCTTTAGGGATGGAACACATGTCTGATATGGAAAGAAAAAAGGGGTTGACCCTCAATAGTATTAAAAGAAGTTATAGGCTCCAGCAGAGAAACTACTGTGATTGTTTGTGAGGTAAATATAACTGTCTAAACAGTTGTGTTTGTAATGGTCTATGTGAATGTTACTGCTTTCCTTTATGGTTGTTGCTTTTTGTTATGTTGTGTTTGTTTTCCAGAGAAGAAGGTGTGGATTGTAGGGGGAACGGAATTTCTCTGCCCAAGTCCCGCCCTCTGACCAATAAGGGAGGAGGGATGCGGGAAGTGGGAGGAGAAACATGGTGGTGATTCCCAGGGATGGGCAGAGATTGTACCCACGTGGGAATGAAAATGCCCTGGTCCCAGGCCCAGGCAGAAGGCCAGAACCCAGGAAGCAGCATTCTGAGTCCCAGTGGTCTGAAGGATTGTGTGAGTGGAAGCACAATTCCCGGGGATGGGCTAAGACCTGCGTGTGGTTGTCGTGGGCTTTTTAAGCCGGCTGCCAGCAACCAAGGAAAAGACTGAGCCAGGTGCCTGGCTGACGCAGACTTCACGGGCTGCGTGTACCCAGAGACTTTGTAATTTTGTGAATAAATAAATCTGTCTAAATGGAAGATCAATTTCCATTTTATCCAGCTGGATGAATCAGATCCCACTGGGTGGGAAGAATAAATTTATGCAACAGGTGGACATGCATTTCTTCATCCTCTTTATTTCATGGAAGATTTTTCTTTCCCCTTTAAGGATAACTGGCAGTTATGCTGAGTAAAGTGTATATACAAACACATACATAAAAATATATATGTATATTTCCTACAGAAGGCATAAAAATATATTGGCAATGTAAGTTTACCATCAATCCCAGAGTCTATCAGCCAGTTGATAGAGAATCAATATTATTAAAAACAAAATTGTTAGAAGACCAACAACAAACATGGCTGGGCAAATATCTCTGTACTAGAGTGAGTGTCCTCAGAGTGTGTGTACCTTAATATGACTTATGTTAAACCTTTGTCACCCAGGGCTCAGGGGCCACTGTGGAAGAGAGGATGTTGATATTGCAAGATCCCAGGGTAATGGATAACCACAAAGAAATGGAGTTTCCCAGGAAGCTGGGAAATTGTTCATGTTAACTTACAAGAATGGTGACAACATGGAGGTGACCATGCAAACTCAAACTAGACAAAAACCCAGCATAGAACTTGGGAACTAAGCCCAGTCTTAGCTGAGCAGCTATTGGAAGGTAGCTCATCATTGCTGGGGGAGGAAGAATTGGTCCTCTTTACGGAAGTGACACTAGACAGCTTGACCAGGCTCCAATGGATGGATTTACACGGAGGGACATTTGTGAAGACAAACTTGTCATCATAGAATTTATTGTATGTGACAGAATGCATGAAATCTGGTGGGTGGGTGCATTGGGGAGCTGCAGATAGGAGAAGAAATTAAAAATGATCACAATATATTGAATAAAATGCACAAAAAATTGACAATTTTTTAATAAAGAAAGAGAAAATTCTAGAAAAAAAAGAAAATCTTGTTTTAGCATGTAAATGAACTCCAAACAGATTGTGAGTTATATGGTTTTCCAGCCCTGCCGCAACAGGATGCAATCTTGGAGTAGAATATGCCTAGACCCAATAGTAATGACAATTAGTGTAAGTCAGTAGTCGTCCTGGCCTAATTTTAAAGAACTATGGAAATGATAAAGGAGCTTTGATCTTCGTCAGTGATGTTCAAGTTCCTGTCTCAAGGTGAAAAGGAGTTCAACCCACAGACAACAGTGGGTGAAATCTAGAAAGAAATACTTCTATTATATTAAGTTTTAAATTGTTGAAAGAAGGTATCAAAAAGTTAAATTTCATAAAGAGGAATAATTTAAGAAGTATGTTAACATAAACTATTTATGTCCTAAATATGTGCTTAATGATGAATGGGGTGTTTCATCCTTGCACTCAGTATTCCAGACATTTTAATTATTCACTTTTAAATTTTTGGAGGTGGATTATTATTTCTTCTTTCTGTTTCAATGTTTTGCCTGTATTTATATGCCTAAGTTCGTCATGTCAGTGCAATAGAGGGCAAGAAAATTGTCTGAGCCGGTGGAACTGGAGTCACCTGTTAGGAAGAGGAGTCACAGGTGGAAAAGAAAGGAGCCAACCTCAATAATCCAGAATGACCTTTATTATAGTCAAAGATGGGTGGTGAGCAGACCAGTGGGAATCAGCAATAGCCACACCAGTCAAGTGGTCCGACAATTTAAATGTGGTTGCATGAGGAAATAGAGTCATGCTTGTTGTGGTAGGGGCATAATGTGTTGTAAAGGCTTTAGGGCCTGTGTTGTTCTGTATTTTTTGCTTTATGCTTGGGGTTTTTACAGGACTTCCCTTTATTATGGACAGTCATTAGCCTCTAAGTTTTATGGGTATTCCCTTTAGTATGGCCAATCATTAGCTTCTGTTTAGGTTCTGGCAACTGAACTCAGGTAGGATTTAATTGCTGCCCCATTTCTCCAGAACCACCATAGTTCATTTTTAATATATGAAAATTTGTGGTAAATGGTTTAAAGCACCATTAGATTTTTTTTCATTTCATGATTCATTTTGACTTTATAACAGATAAAGAGTTATTTCAAAAAGGAATATTCATTTTATTTCATATTAATGTATCATTCTGAATAAAATCATTCCTATTTGTATGTTTTTAAAAGTTTTCCTGACCTGACACTCACAATCTAATTTTATACTCCAGGACAAATCAAGGGGGTTTCTTCAAAGAACACATCATCTTGGTTTCACTGGAGATTCATAAACAGAGTGAAGGATAAGAATTCATGCTTTAGGTGCTGGATGGAAAGTTCCTCAGTTAAGAGCCGTTGCTGTTCTTCCAGAGAACCTGTGTTCAGGTCCAGGCATCAACATGACCCCTATCAGCCATCTGTAACTCCAATTTCAAGGTATTCAATGATCTCATCTGACATCTGTAGGCACTGCACTTACATATATGCAGAGCAGCATTCATACACATAAAGTAAAGATGATAAATAAAAATTTCTTAATAAAGGATTCATGTTTTATTAAATATCTTTAATTTGACTAAAGACTCTTGAGAAGTAAGTTGGAACTTTCAATTCAACAAGTAGTTGACACATTTCAAATTGGTTAAAGGCGAGGGTAAGATCTACAGTTTTAGAAAACAAGTTTAAATATAAACCTTGAAGATGAAATATTTGAAATAAGATATGGGATACTTTTTATACTTGACCCTACACTTCCCTTACTGAGAATTTAGAGATATCAGTACCATTCTCCCTGAAAAAATTCATTTGCATATTGTTTTTACAATGATCTTAAATGTATTGACCCAAAAACCCAACTCACCTTAAAGAGGATAACAGTTTGTTCATTTTGGTTCCAAATATGAGTGACCTAACCTGTAAAACACAAACTTGGGTTATTCCAAATTACTGTGTGATCACAGTTTGATGACATTGTAGAGTAGCATGTAGTATGTCAATGAAAGTTATAAATCGAGGCAATCTTCAACTACATAAGTGAAATGAAGTTGGTATATTAAACCAAACATGGAAAATATAGGTCTCATATGCTACCTGAAAACATTCTTAGTCTTTTATCTGGTGGAAGCTACTGATATATTAAGCTAACGCATTGAAAATAGAATTTATCCTTAGTGACAGTGATTTTGGATCAGACACACAGGCAGGCAAGGAATGGTTGCTAAGAGGACTAAAGATAGCAAACAATAAATTCTAATTTGGCTTTGGACTTACAGCTATCCAATCTCTCCAGTATCACTGATGTTCTCTTCAAATCAGCTTTGCAGAAGGTTTCATGGGTGGTCTTGCTTTTTTTTTCCAAGAACTTTGATGCATAAGAGTCAATTATTCAACCTCATGTGAGTTTCTCTTCAGGCTTATCTCATTACATAAATATGACTGAGTCACATACAGCATGTCTATGCCAGCCAGGAAATACTGAGACTTAAGATCATGGGATAATAAGCAATTTCATATAACAGCATCATTACTATAGTATAAAATTTGTCTTGAATTCAATTCCTCCCAAATCTCAACTTCTTTTGAATAGGCACCAACATGCTGAAGATTCTCATGGTGGATCCTATTTGCTCCAGTTCAGGCAGATAATGATTTGGGTGATAAAAATGAAGATCTAGTTTATAAGAATGAATACACACTATGGATGCTTTTGTTTAGCTGATTTCCCTATAGCTTCTGTCTCCTCTGTCTCTGTGCAAGTTTTCATTACCAGTGTTGAGTTAACAACATGTGTCCTAACCTGTTAAATTAATAACAAAAAGCAGGGAAAAAAGTGATTTATTCGATGTGGCCACATTGGGAAGAAGTAAAAAGAGATCCAGTGACCCTCATAGAAAGTCTGTATTTGGGGTCCTGAAGTGAATTTCAGGTTAGGTTATGTATGCTTTTCTAAGCAGTTCTAAATCAAGGTGTTATCCGGTCTTCCATCGACCATTCCTTGCCACTTCAGAGATTAGCCTGAAGAGAGTAATATTCTCTTAATAAGTTATAAATGTCTTTCTAGGAAAAAACAACCCACCTTCTGACTAGAACAGATTTTAGGCTTTCATTTCTCCCAACATGATATTCTAGCAAGAATTCTAGTTTGTTTGGTTTCATTGCTTTATAGTCTAGTAATTAAATGGTGTGATGCAAATATGTGTGTACAATATATTCATCCATCTCAGATTGGTTTTAATTCACTTCAGTTTCTAAATATATATATATATAAAATTTTCCAAGAAAATTCATTCACATATATAAAAGTTCACCTGTTCAAAACAATTGTTTATGTCTTCCAACTCATTATGTTTTTCCATTAGATTTGCTCTGTATCCACTACAGATTTACATCTATAAATGCAATAACCTACAGAAACATAACATTATTGTAGGGTTTGCACAGTGCTTGATTACACAATGTTAGCTACTAGACCTCTCAGTTCCAAATCTTCTTTACGCATGTGAGTTTTTACTTCACCTAATATGAATATAATATATACATATACATATATATATATATATATATAATACCAAGTTCCTCAATAAGAATGTGTCTGAGTTTCTCAAAATTGCATGTATTTATAATCTTATTTTATGTTTACCATTTATTTACATTTTCATAGGTACTATAAATATCAAGACTGGCTATCAAATTGTAATACTCAGAATAATAGTATCAGTGTGAAGAAACAATCTTTTTTATCACTAATTTTAATTCATGATTTTGAAGGGAGGCTCATTTTTTAAGATTTCTTATGTTTTGTTCTTCGTTTTTTCTAGATAAGGCTTCACTATATAGGACTGGCTGGTCTGGACCTTGCTTTGTAGACCAGACTAGAATTCAATTCACAGAGATATAATTGCCTCTGCCTCTAAACTGCTGGATTAAAGGTATATGTCATCATGCCTAGCCTCCTAATTGCATTATTATTATTATTATTATTATTATTATTATTGGGTATGGGCATATGTAGCTCATGGATTTTCCTTCCCAACCCTTTCCTATGATCTATTTAGTGCCTTATGGCTTCACAGGTGATTAAATAAAGTGATGTCATATACATATATGTGGATGCTTTTACAGAAAATTACCTAATATGCAGTGCACAGGACGGTGTGTGAGTATAAAATAAATTCACCAGTAATTCCCCATGAGTCTACCTGTACTTGTTAGAGACTTTGAGAGATTTATACAGAGAATTTTCATCATATTACAATTTCTTTTCAGAGGTCTAAGATGATGTCTATAGTTTTCTTAGTAAATTTAGTGCTGTATATTTCTGAGTTTTAGCTTACCTTTAAGGGTTTTCTATTTAGTGTGGTCCTCCCATGATTTCCTATATTCACCTCCTTTTTGAATTCTCAGATGAGATTTATTTTGCATCTTCCCAGGAAGCAGGGAAATGTTGATGGTCCCAAATATGGTATCTTTCTTCCTCCCTGAGTTATTTCTTTCTACCGAGGTAAATCATGTATAGAGATTTGAATAATGGGGGAATCACAAGTAATAATTAATAACCTTTCCCAGTGTCATCTTTCCATTTTAGATTTAGGAGTTTTGGAATATTGCCACAGAAGAAGATATTATAAACAAGTAAATGAAGGAGAACCACACAGGCATTGAAGGATATGAAAACGTTGCTGGCAGTTTTTCTTTTGTTTTCTGGGTTTTTGTTGTTGTTTATTTGGTTTTCTGATTTCTTTGTTTTTGCTGCTGTTGTTGTTGTTGGTTTTATTGAGACAGGGTCTCCCTGTTGCCTTAGTTTGACTGGCTATGTAGACAAGGCTGATCTAAGTCTCACAACAATCCATCCTGCCTGCTTCTGCCTCCTGAGTGCTAAGATTAAAGGTATGCACCACCACTCCTGGCTATTTTTTAAAATATTTTTGGTCAGATAAGCAAATTTAGACCCAACACAAATTTTTGAAAAAAGAAAAATTAAAAGCAAACAAGGACATATAAAACAAAATATCCCATCAGGAGGCAGAGACAAGTGAATCTTTGTGAGATCAAGGCCATCCTGATCTGCACATTGAGTTTCAGGTCAGCTGGAGCTTCAGGGAAACCATGCCTCAAAGAGACTAAAAAAATTGCTACACTTTTGCCATAGTCTCCAAAATTAAGTAAGCACCTATATTTAATTAATGAAGCTGTGTCTCTGATCTTTACTGACAAAACCATGTTCTTAGCTGTCTTCATCAGTAGACCTTCAGAACTTTCTTCATGAGTACAGTTCCTGAAAGATGTAGTTGAATTGCATCATTTATATTAGACATATGAAAGGCATAAATATAAGCAGAATCATCATTTTTATTCCTATGTCCTCCACTAATCCACACATGTGTATTTCTTATGTCTTTTCTTATAATGCAAATGCATTCTAAGAAAGTACTTGAATCACTTCATTGGGGAAAAGATTTTGATGACAATATTCAATCAATAAATGATCTCAACAATAAGCATATATTTGTATTTTGGAAAAGTTATTCTAATTTTGTGGATAAACATTACAAAATAATATATCTATCTATCATCTGTTTATCATTTAATTATCAGCTATTCATTTATCATTTATTTATGTATTTTCTGGTCCTATGAAAAATCCTGAGTAATAAACAGTATAAAAACATGTGGCCATTTTACAAAATAATATGAAGGTTTTCAATATTAAAGACAGAAGCAAAATATGATACATTTGTCCCATACACACATACACATGTGAGCACAAAATGAAATCAGAATATCAAAGAGATATTTGAACTCCATGTACATTGTAACACTGTTCACAGTACACAATACACGAAGTTAGCCAATTATTTCATTTTAAAGTGAAGGAAATAAATGCACACACAAGAAAATACTCCTCAGACTTAAAATTATAAGATGCAGTCATTTTCAGTCAAATAAATACACCCTGAGATCACTATGTTGAATGAAATTAGTAAGATATAGAAAGATATGTACTGCAAGCTATTACTCTAAAAGTCTTCATGCCATGGAATTTCACATTAGATTCACAACTGGTTGACAGTAGGATAGTTAAAGGGAAAGGGGTCTGTAATATGCTGATCAGAGTTTACATAATTACAGCTGGAGAGACAGAATGATGTGAAGAAATCTGGTTAATGTTCACTGCCAGTTTTTCAGGATTTAAAATACCCATGGTAAGGAATTTCTGGGCATGTGAGAGAAGGATTTTCTAGATTAGGTTAACTGAAGTGGGAAGAGGCATCCTGAATGTGGGGATCAGCTTTGAATGGGCTGGGGTCCTGGAATGAATAAAGAGGAGGCTGGGTGCTGAGTGTTAGCATTCATCTCTCACTTCTTCCTGAACATCTCTCTCACGTTCCTAGAGTCTTGCCTACCCACAGTATGATACACTGTGTCCTCAGACTCTGTAACAAAATAAAATCTCTATTCGCACATGACTAATATAAAATGTATTGCATAATGTGATGCCTAAGGCTAATATAAAATAAAATTTATTATTTTCAGTCTTTTTGATACAGGGTTTCTCTGTAGTCACATTGACCTTGAATTTGCTCTGTAGATCAGGTTAGCTTCAGTTTCACAGAGATTCACCTGCCTCTGACTCCAGTGTGCTGCATCACCATGCCTTATAACAGACTTCTAAAAATGCAAAATACATGGATGCAAAGTGTTTTTTTTATCAAAAACTGATAATTATTGGTTTTAATCCATTTGTCCATTAGCTGCATTTAATCAGTCAATAATGTATACATACTTTAAAACATCATATTCTAAACCAAGCTACTGAATCCATTTACTGGTGCTCATGTGTGTGTATGTTTGGAGCAGAATACTTGGGATTACATGTCAGCAAGCTCATTCCTGGAGAAAATTGATTCTTCTCTCTGAGCACTCATTAATTGCCTTCAAGGTGGGCCTTTTTGGAATTTTCTACATTCACATTGGCAAGTTGTCATTAATATAGTGCCCTATTTAGGCAACATTATTATCAAAATTTCATGTATGTGGCTTTCCTCTTATTTTGCAAGAAAGCTGTCTGGAAGCAAGCATAGTGACCTCTAGATTGTACAGTTTTTTTTTCTATCTCTTTCATAATTTAACCTGAGCCTTAGTTGTAGAGGTTAGAGAGTAGATGTATTAATTGGATCTGGGAACCCATGATCACTTATTCTGTGTATTTTTACCAGTTGTGAATGTCTATGACAGTCTAAAATAAAAATAATTTTAATTTTCAATTTCAAAAGCTCAATGATGGATAGCACTACTATGCACTTAAGCTGTAAGCAAGTCATAATTCATTTCAGACACCTCAATGTATTTGAAAAGTGATAAGATTTACAAATAAAACAGTTATGAGGGGATAATTTGGGAGCAGGCATAGCTTCTTATGTTTATATTCTTTACACATATATTCAGCAATATTAGGTGAGAGTTTGTAGTTGAAGATAATGACTTCCATAATGAATAACATTTGAGAATTAGAAAGATTCAAATCTACCTTTGGTGGAAACTTTCAGAATATCCACTGTTTCATTTCTGCATAATTTTAAATTAAAAAGACTTTTCCAGCACTGTATGAGCTAAGGTTATTTTCCCAAGGATCACAACCATTCATATCTAAATAAATAAATAAATAAATAAACCTAGAGTTATGACCAGTACCTAGGAAGAATTTTAGAAAACCATAACCAGTTGAACAGTATTTACAATTACACTCGGAATTACCCAAGTTAGGTAGGAAACAAAATTTTTCTGAAGAATTTTTAATACATGAAAACATTCCACTTTATATCTCTCACTAGAAGAAGAACAGATACAGAAAAGTATTTTTTAAAAAGTTCTTAACAGCTTATTAAAGAGAGCTGGAAATATAGGTCGGTTGACAGAATGAGTACCCAACTTGCAGGAGGCCCTGTGTTCCATTTCCAGAACTCCATACACGGGATGCAGGTACATGCTTTTAATTATGGTACTCAGGAATTGGGAAAATAAAGATAGGAATTCAAGATGGCCCTTGGCTTTTTATTCAGTTCAGGACCAGACACACTATATTGAAAAACCAGAATCCAAAAGTTCAGGAAATGAAACACACACACACACACACACACACACACACACACACACACAGCTTGAATCAAATATAAAAGATAAGGAAATGATGAGTTCAGTAATAATAATTAATAACTTCAGCCTTTTCTGAGTATAGTATGGTGTGGCCCTTAAAGCAGAATTTTAACAATTCTTACTTTTAGAGGAATTTTTCAAATGATCTGAAAACATAAAAAAAGAAAGGGAATGTTCAGAGGCTAAAAGTGTCCCTGAAACTAAACACCTCTTAAAATTTTTGTCATTTTTACTTAGTTGATTTTAATTCTCTATGTGTTTGAGGTACCTTTACTACAAATCATGAGAAATGTAATAGAAATATTACACAGACAACTATATAATATATTACACATATGCACTTATATTTATCTATAAAAATATGTACATAAAAATGGGACAGTGCTATCAAATCACACAGGGTGTCTTTTGAGTATCTCAGTGTCCTTCAAAATCACCAGTTACATAAAGATAGTGCAGAATGTATTTTGTACTTTAAAAGTTCTCTTAATTGGTGGGGATATTACCACCTTTTCTTTACTGCATAGTGAAACACAGACCAGATAATGAATCCTCTTTCAGTTCTTACAAAGTTGTTAAGAAAACTAAGGAAGTTTGGCTGTCATGTCAAGAAGGCTATGGGAAAATTTCCTGGAAGTTTACACTCAGTAAATACAACTAAATGAGAGGAAAGGAGAAAGTCATGGATACACCATTTTGTTGTAATCTTCACAAGAGTGGAGCAAGATTGTACAAGAAATCTAAGACAGAATCCATTGCCTGAGTGTTTAGTAAGTCTTGTAAAAGTTTCCATTCTATTGAAAATTCAATAGTATTCATTTTGTCCTATTGTCACAATTTATTACTCTTTGTGCTTTGTTAAGTACTTTCTTTTATAGCCGAAAAAAGCTGAAGAGGTTGCAAGTAATATGACTGAGAACAAGAGAATCAGCAAAATTAAGCTAGGCAATATCAAGAGACATGAAGACATGAAAATTTTGTACAGCAGTACTGAATTATTTCAGAGTCATCAAACAGTAATAGTGAAAATTTTAAAGCAAAGGAAACAGATAAGAAAACTATCTGGATGTGGGATTATGATTATGATTATGATTATTAGGGTAGAAAAGAGAATGAGAAGACACAGGAGAGAGAAAGAGACAGAGACAGAATCTAACGTTTCTTAATTCAAGATACATGCTTCTTTAAGAGGCATGAAAAAACAATGGAGAAGTGTAAGCTGAATATGACTACCACTGAGGTAAAATACTAAGTAAAACTTGAGCAAACTACTAGCACTCTCATTTAACAAATAAAAATGTCTAGACCTATTAAGCATTATCAAGAACATAAAAGAGTGGAAAACAAATGATTGATGGAAATGTTGAATCATAAGGTAATATATTTCGTCAATCTCAGCTAATAGAAATGGTGCAATAAATAAAGTGGTATGATTCCTTTTGTGAAGACATGCACTGGATATTGTTATGATTACAGTTTGAACACTCACAAACAACCATCAGCATTAAATAAAAAAATGAAGCAACCAACACTTCGATCATAGAATTCTCAAGTGATGCTTTCTTTTGACTTCCATGGGCACTGCATGACATGTTTGCAGTTACACACAAGCAAGCAATAAATTCATGTACATAAAACAAATGTACAAACAAATAAATAAAGTATTCTGAAAAATGTGCTTGAACATTTGGTTCCCACTAGGTTGCTGTGTTGGAGATGTCAGGGAATCTGTTAGAGGTGAGCCTTGCTAGAAGAAGTATGCCATAGGCGGGAAGTAAGTCCTTGAATGCGCAAAGCCTCCCCAACTTCCAGTTTGTTCTCTTGGCTTCTCTCTCTGCATTTTATTCCCAATATAAATGAGAGATTTTAGGTTTTTGCCCTTGATCTCCTTCCTGGGACATCATGTCATGCCTCTGGTTCTAAGGCTGGACTCTTTTCTCTCTAGAACCATAAACCAACACAAAACTTGATTCCATAGATTGCTGTTGGTCATGCTATTTTGTCACAGCAATAGAAAAGTAACAAACATGTCAATATTTCAAAAGAATGTTCATCTCAACATTAATGAGCCTGAATATGGTGGCATACCTGTAATCCCAGTTCTCAGGGTGCTGGGCCTGAAGAAGGAGTTTCTCATAATCACCTTTCGATTTGGAAGTTGTAGCAGGTTTCATGATTAAGATTCCAGTACTAAACAGTCAAAGTGCTAAACAGTTTGGCATTTCTAAATATATAGCACTAAACTTAATGCTAGAGTTGAATGGGAGCTTACATTTGAAGTATCAAGAGGTTTGTAGTTTGCAGAACCATATATATTCTATGAATTTAGATGTGGTTTTTTTTATTTTCATGTGTCTATGGGACTCTTTGCTCATCTGTTACTATGAATATCACATACCTTTGAATCTTCCGTCTAAGTAAGTGTAAACTGAGTTGTCTAAGTTGAAGAGTTAAGTTGGAGAATACTTTTGATTCAAGGGGAATCTTGACAATTGTAGAAGACAGAAATAAATGAAGTGATGTTAGGCAGTCAAAGAGGAAGGACGGAATGGTTTATTCAACAGCAGTACACTAACAATTCTTACTATGACTAAGTTTTTTCTCTACAAAGCCCAACAGTGTCTAAAGGACAACGTGGGCTGACTTCTTATGTACAGTCTCAAGGTTGCAAAATTTCTACTTAATAATAGATGAGAAATTTTCAGTACAATAAAGAGAACACTGATGATTTAGAGTCTAAGGGTTATGCATGTAGATTTTTAAAAAATCGTGCTGAGTATATGTGTGCACATACATATAACAGTATGCATGCACGTGTGTGTGTGTGTGTGTGTGTGTGTGTGTGTGTGTGAAGGCCAGAATATAACACCAACTGGCTTTTACTCTTCCTCTCTAGCTGATATTTTGAGATAGGATTTCTTACTGAACTCTGAGCTCAGTGATTGACTAGGCTGCCTGCTCAGTAAGTTACAGGTATACTGTCCCTGTTTCTATTTGTTTCTGCTCCACAAGATGTGAGATGTGTGATGACACCTAGTGTCTCAGGTGAGTGACAGCAATCCCATTTCAGGTCTTCATGCTTATGTTGTAAGGTATTTTTATTCTTAAATTTGAAGCTAAATGGAAAGGCAGTGATAAGAATGGATCATAGGGAACTGTAAAGATGGCTCAGTGGTTGAGAACATGCACTGCTTTCCAGAAGGCTTGAGTTCAATTCTCAACAATCATATTCACTTGCTCACAAATATGTGTAACTCCAACTTCTCAGGGGTTCAATACTTCTGGCTTCTGTAGGTACCTGTGTTCAAACACACACACACACACACACACACACACACACACACACACGCACACACACACACAAACAATTGAAAAATACATAAATAAATTTTAAAAGAAGGATAGATTCTTTATTAGTTTTCAAGGATGAATGGGGAAGTGAAGAGCATTTGGTGATGCAAGGCAAGCAAAATCTTTTTTTCTTAATAAGATCACCACATGATTGAATTGCATGACACTGGGATTGAAGCCATGGGAGTTTCTCACCTTCATGCTGTTATCTCAGTACGCTGTTACCTAGCAGCCTTGATTCCAGAAAAATATCTGGTAAAAATGACTAATGTGTCTTTTGAAAATACAGTTTGGAGAATGAAATTTTCAAGCATTATTACTGTCACAGAAAACTGGGTTATATTCCATTTGGTCTTCGTTTCAAGACTGGAATCATAGCATGGATGATTAACTGAAAAAAGGAGAAAATATTCTCAGAATACATATTACCTATGGTTCTCAAGCACAGAGAACATTTAAGCCAAATTTGTATTACAAAGTTTATTTCAACTTTTTCATTTGTCATACACAGAGAACCTTGCTATTATAAATAATCTTTTATATAATAAATTTGAAAGCACTTTAAAAGATAAAATCTTTAAGATATAGGATGAGATTAAATTTAACTCCAAAAGTAGCAATCTGAGTAGTTAAATTTACCACAAATGCTCTGATCAAATTTTATATATATTTTATTTTATCTGGTTTATCTATTTCTATGATTTTAAAATAATTGTCAAAGCCAGGTCTGCTGGTACATGCCTTTTGCATGAGCATTTGGAGGAGAGAGGAAGGTGGATCTTTCCGTCATTTCATGGGATTGCAATCTAACTGGAAGAAAGTTGATCCTGATAAAATGTATGGGTTCATGTGTCTACAGGACAATCTATTTATGTGTAGATTTCTGATGACAGAGCTTCTGCTCCTGCTCTTCTCTAGATGGGCTTCCTAGGGATTACATCCATTTACCATTTTCAAAAGAGTTTCGTATTATAGAATATTTTGTACTTTTTATTCCAAAATAATTTAAATTTTACATTATTTCATGAGTATCCATCCTTTGTTGTCAAAATCTGTAAGCCATAAAAGAAATATTAACTTCATATGATATCTCCTATAAAGTTATTGACCACATAACAGCACCTACATAAGCTGTAAAATCATTCTGTCAAGATTTTGGGAGTTTGGATTAAAATATTTATTCTTGTGCTTAGCAGAGTAGCAGAATTCATGGTAAATTTTGGCAAATGGTTGTTGATTCATAAAATATATTCATTACACTAAGTCTCAAAAGAGGGGACATGAAAGAAATCCATGATTCGATACATGTGGAATTCATGCTTAGTGATAGCATAATTTTTCTTTGAAGTTGGCAATATTTTTTTCAGTGCAGTATAAGGCAAGTTTGGTATTAACCTATTTCATTCTGTTTACTGTTTGGGTAAATGGCAGAAACCTACCAATCAGTTTCTCTCTTTCTTTGTCCTGTCTTCTTAGCCAGGGATATTTCAGGAGCCTTGGGCTAAAGAGAAATTTCAGTTTCTCCTATACAGGTCTTTGCCATGGAACGATGTAATTTCCCATTGCATTGATCCGTATTACTGGATCAGTTTACTGAGAGGGACTTCTCTTTTTATTATTTGAATTTATGGTGGAAAAGGCATATCTATGTTTTTAAACTGCTTACTAATCTGTATTATCACTTACTTTTACATGAAATAGACATATTTCTTTGTAGTTACTCCTCTCTCAGATTTGGAAGCATTTGAAGGGAAATATAAAGGACAGAAGAAATTCATGAGAAAAAAAAAAAGAATGCCCAGCACTCACGACTCCTTGTGTAGGAGAAGCTAGAGGAGTGAGGCCAGAGACTGAGAAGGGGAGATTTGGAGTCCTTGGCAGGAGAGGAGGTAATAAGGACTAGAGGGGGACAGCAGAAAGGGGCACTTCAGGTAAGGAGAGATGGCAACTTTGGGCAAAGATTTGGTTTTCCACTACAGCTGTGAAAGGAAGGCCATTGAATGGAGGAATGGAGTCCAACAGGAAGGAAGATGAAAAGGACTGAGGCATGACCCTGTGGGAAGGGAGATTATTCAGGGTAAGTTGGAGCATGGGTGAGGTGCAACATGAGGGAGAAAAATGGGAGGGAGCAGAGGGACAGGGAGCAGTCGGCAAGGTCAAATTCAGCAGAGGAATGGATATTCCTCAGGAAGAGGCTGGTAAGGGAAAAGTGCTTCATGGAGTAATGCAATATGAAATGCCTTGGAAGACAGGCAAAAGAAATGGCAGTTCCCCAGTGACAAATGTTCTAAGGTAGGATGTCTCTTGTCATATGACATAGACACTTTTATATCACAATTATGACACTGTAAATGGCAGGGGGTAATCAACAGCTATGCAATTGGACTTAAAGCCCTCTCAGTGGGAGTGAATTCATGTGTGGATTGGTAAACACATTCAAATGCACATGATTGGATAGGACACACACCCTAGAGAAACCCCATCTCTCTCATATATCTAGACAAATGAAATGTCTTTCCATTCTCTAACTTCTACTGTCTCCAGGTGCTTTTTGCTGTGGTTTCTCACCCAGTGTTTTAAAGCACTTTGAAAGGATGTAAAAGTCATCTGAGGAAAGAGTGCTTAGTACTTGAAACTGATCAGTACAAATTATGAGGCTTAGGGCATCAAGCAAGAGGAGAAGAGCAAGATGGAAAACTGTCCTCCTACCTTTGAGGGTCTTCCCAGTGGTGTGGCAAGTGTTACATCTTGTAAGGCAAAAATAGCAGTGAGGGTCCCCAACTATCATATGCTTTAGTGGTGTTGCTGAACCACACTTTCAGGAGAAAGGCCTCTGACAAAATGCTGAGATCTTATGTGGTCCAGATACCTCAGATGTCCTGAAGAGTTGAAAGACTCACTAGATGAGACTGTTGTTGCATGAAGAAAGAACATCAAGGGAGAGTGGGTGGGGAATGAAAGCTCCAAATGCACTGTATGTCCCTGGAGCCCATCAAATATTAAAGCCTCTGATATCATATGACAGAGGACACTGAGACAGGTATTGTCCTTAACAGCACTAGATTTATTTAATGCCAATGAGAGGGAGGAGGGAGGAATATGTAGAATTTTGGACTACCTGGAAAAGCAAGAAAGCCTTCTTTATGACAGGTAGGCAAGGGTAGGAGCAGAGATGTACCATCTGCTAGTAAGGAAGGAATCTGGACAATGGGGGAGGTGTGGAGGAATGACAGCTTAGTAGTGTTCACTTGGTGGGCAGGGCATGTGCCTTAGCCTTGTGCTGGATATCTCTATGTTCATGTCAGTCACTCTCATTAACACCAACAGACTTTGGTTTACAAACTCAAAAGGGTGATTTAACTCTCTCCAAAGTAGTAGGGATTCCAGAACTAACCATGAAAACTGATTCATAGAAACAGAATGTAAGGGAGAGAGAACCGCAGCTCCATGTACCCTGAAGAGGACTAGACTACGAGGTCATATGAGGGGACCAAGACTCCAGATTCACTGGAGGGGACCAGGGTTCTAGCTCTCAGGAGCAGGTCACAACTCTGTCTGACAAGACAGAAACAGAAATCCAGCTCACATGAAGGGGGGGATACACTGAAAGTTCATATGATGTTTCACAAGGGCTTCTCAGAGTTCACATGGAGGACCAAATCTCCAGATCACATAAGGGACCACGATTATCATGCACAGGAGGTTACCAGAGCTCATACATCCAGGAGGGGACGACAGCTGAGAGTAACAAGAGGGGACCATAGATCTAGGTCACATTGGAGACAACAGACGCAGTTCACATTGGAGACCACAGGTACAAGTTCAGTGTACGCCTGCAGATACTATAGAAGAAGTTACATACAAATCCCTGTACATGAGAAGGGACCATAGCTCCAGCTACAGCAAAGAGACCACAACTCAGGTTCATGGGAGGAAACCACCACCCTAGCTCATAGGAAGAGTCCTCAGGCCAGGTTCATTGTAGACCAACACAGATCTAGGATCACCTGTGTGGACCATAACTCTAGGTTCACATGAGGGACGCACAGTTCCAGGTCACCTAAGGTAAAGACAACTCTGGCTAATGGGAGAGGACCAGAGCTTCACTTCATAGGAAGAGACCACAGGAGGAAATTTACAGAAGAGGGAAAATGATTCCTGGTTCAAGAAAAGGGACCACAGTTCTAGTTCATGGGAGGGTACCTCATCTCTTGCTCAGGGTAGAGGATCATGGCCCCAGCTCCCAGAAGAAGCGTAAGCTCTAGCGCTCAGGAGGAGATAACAACTCGAGCACACAAGAGGGGATCATTGGTCCAGGTTCAAGGGAGAGAAATACACCTAACTTGCAAAAGATGAAGGCAAGTTTGGCTCAGAGTCCAAACATCTCCAGTTCCCAGAGGAGAACAGTACTTTCATTTCACAGGTGCAGTCCACTACTCCAAGACCACTGGAGGGGACCACAATTCTGGACCATTTGGGGGACCACAGCTCCAGCTTGCTAAAAAGGATCACAGTTCCAGTTCACAAAAGTGGACCACAGTTCCAGGTACACAGGAGGAGATCACAAGTCCATACTACAAGAGAGTAACACAACTCTTACTCGAAGTAGGAAACTACAGCTCCACCTTGAAGCTCAGCAGAGTACCATAGCTCCAGGTCCCAGGAGAAGACAATAGCTCCAGGTTCATGAGAAGTTAGTACAGTTCCAGCTGTCACCGAGAAAACTGTGCATCACAAGGTGAGGCCTCCTCTCCCGCAAACAGTGGGGGCGGGGCATACAACGTCCACTTTCACTGAAGGATAACACAGATTCATGTTCACAGGAGGGAGCTCTCAGCTCCAGCTAACAACAAGGAACATAACACCAGCTCACAGGAGGGAAATGCTCCTATGGTTCATGGAAGGAAACACATCTCCAGAATACAGGAGGGGTCCAAAGCTTCAACTTCAGTGGGGGATTCACTGCCCTAACTTAGAGGAGGAGCCCACAATTCTAGATCAAAGTGGTGACCACTGCACCAGCTTTAGGGCACCATAGCATCAGTTCAAGGAGAGGATCACAACTGTAGCACATACAATGGAAGCTCAGCTCCAGTTCACAGGAGGGATACCTCAGCTCAGCTCTAGGGGGACAAATATTCAGCTCAATTAAGGGAATGACAATGCTCATTCAGGAGAGAAAATCACTGTTTCAGATTCCAGGAGGGTACCACAGCTCCTGCTCAGAAGAGAGGAACACAGGCCCAACTCGAAGTGGGGACCACTTCTCCAGCTTTCAGAAGCAGACCCCAAGCCAGGTTTATTGTAGGGGACCACAAGCGTAGATTCATGTGAGACAAAATTTTCTTGTATTTCACAGGAAAGGACCTCAGCTGTTCAAACTCAAAATAAGGGATTACAAGTCACAATCAAAGGAGAGGAGCATCATCCTATTTCAGAGGATGGGACCTCAGCACCAAATTTATAACATACACAACCTATGACCTCAGGGGAAGAGACTGTGAGGAATAAAGGCACTGAGAAGACTGAAACTTGGAACAATGCTTCAAGTGTACTGGCAGACAGCACTGCTCCATCTCATAGGATGTCACCAAAATTCTATCTCATGGGAGAGGACCATAACTTCAGCACTTGGGAGGGCATTACTGCTCAGACCTCTGAAACAGGATTCCAAGTCCAGCTCAGAGAAATGGACTAAAACACCTGCTCACTGGAGGGGACCACACCCTGTTCTTGCTGATGGGATCATTCCATAGATTAAAATTTATTGGAGGAAACTACAGCCCCAGGTTCACGGGAGTTGATTTTGATACTCACTCATAAGAGGGAGCAGAATTCTAGCTCATTGGAGCACATGGCAGATCCAGTTCATAGGAGGTGTTGATAGCACCAGATTCATGGAATTGGAACACAGGTCTCTCTCTCAGTAGCGGGCCACAGCTCCAGGTTACCAGAGAGGATCACAACTTTGACTAACATGAGGTACCCACACCTCCAGGTCAATGGTAGGAATAACAACTGCTGCTCATAGGAGGAGAACATAGCTCCAGCACACTGAAGAGGACAACAGCTCAATGATCATAGCTGATGACAGCAACTCCCAGTTCAGACTCCCTGTAGGATGCCTCAGGTATTGATTAATGGGATGGGATCCTAACTCTGTGTTCAAAGAATTCCTTGGAAGTCACAGGACCTTGGAGGTCATGTGGAGGGGTTGGGGAGTACTGCTGCTCTGGTTCACGAGAGACAGGCACAAATCCATTTTACTGAGAGGGGAACAAGGCTCCAGGCTGATAAGAGAAACCATAGATCTGGGCTGATGGGAGGGGACACCGCTGTAGGCTAGTCAGATGTTTCCATGTTCACATGACAGGAACGTAGTTCCAGGTTCATGGGAAGGGATCCCAGGTTCAGTTTCATGGAATCAAACACAGTTCCAGACGCCCAGGAGAGCAATCACTATTAAAATTACATTTTACTTGGGTTTATGATAGAGCATTTTGTTTCTCTTCGGCTAATAAAGGCAACAGTTACTTGGATTGAATAAAAGGAGAGGCCACCTGGGCAACAACACAGAACTCTCTCTGCTTCCTGAGTTCAGGTACAATTTGAGCAGAAGCCTCATAGCTCTGCCACAGTGACATCTCTGCCATAGCTGTACACTCAACTGTGGAACAAAATAAACCCTTCCTTCCTTGACTTGCTTGTGTCAGTTATTCTGTCTCACCAATAAGATAGCTAATTAGTGCTTAACACTGGTCCCCAGAACTTGGAATGTTAATGTGATGACATGAGGATGAAATCCTTGGGACTTTGGAATTGTTTTTGGGAGGAAGGTGGAAAGGTTTGCAACACTGGACTAGAAATACTTTTGAATGGCCAGTCTCCTGGGAGTACAGAGTGCAAAATAGGCAGAGATAAGGGAGAACAGTGACTGATCAGTTCATTAGGTCTTAGAGGGAAAAAGAAATTTATAGGAAACTGGGATAAATGCTCTTCAATTCCACCAAAGTCTGGATTACATAGTTACTGAGTCCTATAAAGCTAAAGGAAGTTGGGTTTAAATAATTAGGCTACTTTATTGCTACAGAACATTTCAAAACAGGATAGAATTCAGGCTGTGGCCTGGTAAATGCTCAAGGCTCTATCCAGGTCTGCAGTGGAAAAGAGAATCGAGTATATTTAAAAATGAAAACCTCTTTGAAAGAAGAGAACCTAAAAGCAGAATCTTGCTGAAAGAGTCCCCAGGTTATAGATATCTAGCATTGCAGAAACAATGCCATGCGCCCTCCCAAGGAAGTGGTAGTATTTGGAAGCATTCTGCACATTATGCTGCTTTTGCATGCAGTAACAATGAAAGATTAAGGAGTCATACATTCTTTCACTTCTATTCTAGGGAGGCTCAGTGGCAATGAATTGCACGCTGGGCTCATGTTCCTATAAAGATGCTTTCAGAGAGCACTGTCTGAAGCTGTGAAGATGAAGACTAAGTTGCAAGGAAGACACCAGGAGGCTGGCAATGCCAGAAACTTGCAGTGCCTGCCAAGAAGAGCTCTGTTTATAGAATGCTTTTAGTACATGAAAGAGGCTGCGTGCTTTAGGCAGTGGAGCTGGGTAAAAGGAATCTATCATGGCTCAAGAGGCAAAATATAGAACTGAAGGATTCAGTTTACTCTGTTGCATTTGTCTTATTTGGTTTGATCTTTCTTTGCCGAATCCCCATTTCTTCTTTTTGTAATGTCAATATTTACTTCGTACCATAAATGATAGATGAATGTTACTTGCTTTATTTTTGTTTGTTTTATTTTTTCTGGTTTGCTTTTCTGCATGGAATCACAGTTGAGAGTTTTTTCTGATTATAAGAAAACATTTTGGACTTTTGAGTAGCCTGGAAACTCATTAAAACTATGGATGATTTTAGATACAGAATACATTTGTTTTGCATTATATGATGATTTTAAACCTATGGAAAAAGGAATGAGTGGTTATATAATGAAAGTAGTATATTTGGATACAGACAGTGGTCTGTGTAGGTAAAGATATGTGCCAGCAAGACTGACAACTGGAGTTGATTCCCAGGACCAACATGATGGAAGGAGAGAACCAACTTTCACACAGTGTCCTCTCATTTTCACAGGTGTGTCATGGTACAAGGATGTACACACACACATAGACACACACACACACAGAATCATAAAGAAATATAATAAAGAAAGGGATATATTTGGATGTAGAGTTGACAAGGAGTTTCACATTGATGACTGATGATTAATATGGAATATTAACTACACAGGACTTAAAGTCATGGAAGAAACAAACTTTTGGACATGTGTGTGAGATATTTTCAAAATTAGGTGATTTGAGGTGGCAAAATTGACCTTCAGTGTGGGTGGCTCCATTCCATGGACTGGGGTACTGGACTGAATATAAACGGAGATATTCATCTCTTTCTGCTTCTGAACTACTAAAGCAATATGTTCAAAACTTCTAGTTCCTGTAGCATTGACTTCTTTACCATGACACAATGTGTTCTTAAATAGCAGCCAAAAAATCTGTACCTTATGAAAGTTCCTTATGTGGATATATATTCTTCAACAATGAGACAGTTTGCTAATAGATTTGGAACTAGTGGTGGTGTTGTAAGTTTTTTTTATCCACTGAGGAAAAAATATCCAGATGGTTTATTGCACATTCAGAACATGATTTTGCTGAAAATAATGTCACCTAATGTTTCCCAAAAAGCCACACCAGAACTAGACTATAAAAGGCAAGTCAATGAACTGGACCTCTTGATTACTGACTCTTAGAATGCAGTGGATCAAGAGGCAAATGATTTTGAACTATCTCTAAACATTTAGTAGGCTCTCCTTTGCCAGACTCTAAGTCTAACGTAATATCCTTGTGCCTATAAGTGAAACCTTTAGTGATAGGTCAGCTTAAAGCAGTAGCTTCCACAAACCATAACACAACTGTTGACATCAGACAAAATTTCTAACCTAGGGAAGAATTAGCTCCACTGTGCTGTGAATCATTTACTTGACGTATTCCACAATGTATTTCAGAGGTGACATGGTTTATGATTTTCTTTTATATTGTACCTTTGGCCATTTCCTAAAAATGTTTCCATGTAGAAACTTGGCATTTGGGGTCACCAGAATCTGTTAATTGCCCAGGATTGTAATTGCCTCCAAAATAAATTAACTCTTCTTCTCTATAACATGACACCTGTGTTTGGTGTTGAAAAAACTTACTCTTGGCCCCACAGGGCACATAATGCCGGAAGAAACTGTGGCATCTTATTTTTCATCAAGCTTCTGCCTCCATTTCTTATGGCTGCCCAGTTAACTCTGCATATTGGTGTGTTTATATCCAGAACTGCTGGTTCATTTATTCATCACCACCCATGACTGACAGCAGCACAGTAAGAATAGTTAGGCATCTTACCGTACCATTTTCACGATGTCCGGTTCCAGCTTCTTATGTGAAATTCACACTCTCCAGTCATTATCCTAAACTGGAAGTGACCTTGAATCCCAGAAACAGCAGAACCTGGGTGAAAGGCCTCTCTGAAAATGGAGGTAATCATGTAGCCTAGCAAGGTTGTGTGCCAGGGCAAGAGCATTTCCCACGAGAGACCTGGATAGGTGCTCAGGTAAAGAAGATCCGAGATATGAGACAATACATTCTGATCAGTTCTTTAACAAGGTTCCCAAAAGAGGAATATGTCTTGTTCCTTTACTCCAGCATGTTTTCTTTAATCCTAATGCCTGATAGAGTGGGAAAAAAAGATGGTGGTGAAAAGAGGCTTGCCCCTTGCAGCTGGTCTTGAGGTTCAGGGCATGATGGTTCCCAAGAGAGAGAGCGTATGATTGCTTTTCCCTCCAAGGAAACTTATCATTCAAGATGACTGTCACCCTGACGGTAAGTGCTTCTATATGTTCTAAACACTCTGAACTCAGGACTTGGTAAGTAACAGTAAAAATTACCAGAGAGCCATGATGATGCCAGAACCATACCAATCTGACTGTTCACTTTTGTGTATCCATGCATGCCTAGAAACAATCCACAGCTCCCCTGGCACTGGGCAGAGCCACATCTGCATGGATGCTCATTCAGATGTATTCTTATTGGAAAAAATTGCACTGGCTTAACTGCACACCCATGCAACCCTGGGGTGCCAAGCCACCAGGACCCACTGGCCTCTGAGCTTGGCAATGGGAACATACTGCAGGTGCAGACACCACTATATTGTGCTGAACTCTGGTATACCTCTGTTGTTGGGGACTGGACCCATGATTAGCCATTGTACAGTGTGCCTATTGTCATTTTAGTCAACATCCTCAAATATTGGCTATCAAGGCCAGGCTATAGTCCATAACAGAAATAGGAAACTGAGAAATCTAAGAGATCACAGAAATAAGCTAGAGAACACTGCCTCTCAAAGAATCTTAGTTTGGAGTCCAGTGACTCAATTGTTGTCTGCTGTGAGAACTCACAGTCTTCTTTTACCTACAGTAAAACCCTTTGGGGAAGCTCAGTGTTGGAGAACACTTTGAACCACAGTGGGGTGCATGTGCAGACCCAAAGTTTGAAAGAGTCAAATTATAACCTGCACTTACTCATGCTGTGAACTCCTGTGTTTGATGACCAGTGTCAAATGTCTCTGATCACTGAAGAAAAGAGAAATCCATATTTGACAATCCTATGTCATGTGTAAATGAACTAGAAATCAAGTGGGAAATATCCATTCCAAAAAACCTTGGTGTACTGTGACCCTAAGCAAAAGAAAAGGAGTGACCCATCTGTGGATTAGAATTATAGGTCACCGACAGTCTAATGAGATGTGAGTTCTTTAGGATACAATTCAAATGTACTGTGGAGGATTGATTTTTTTTCATAAACTAACAGAGATTAAGAGGTTGTGTTGTGAGTGGGAAGGAAAATTCAGGGCGGAAGTGGAGCAGAGGGTCAGAATATAATCAAAATCATTGAAAGACATTCTGAACTAATTAGAAACCAAAATAAAATCATAAATAAATGAATAAATATAAATAAATATCTGGGTATATAAATAAATACATACATAATTCTAATGGCCATATATGTACTCCAAACCCAAACATAGTTTTGGGATACTGAGACCACACCACCTGTTCTAAATTCTTACTATCTTTTTCTTGTTCCTCTTTTGAAACATAATGAAAACACACTTGGTAAAATTCTTGGTCCAATAAAAAACTAAAATAAATAAATAAATAAACCTAAGGCCTCTATGAGCACTCCAAATTTGGGTATGAAATCACTAGAAGAAAAATGTTCCTGATTCCTTTCTTTTTTTATTGTTGCTGTTTTGAAACAGAGTGTGCATGAAGGTCTAGCTGGCCTGGGATTCCCATGTAGACCAGTGTGGCCTTGATTTCACAGGAAGCCCAGGTGCATCTGTCTCCAAGTGCTGGGATTAAGGACTTGCATCTCCACACCAAGCTACCTGGTCCTATATTTAATAAGCATTTCGAGAGTCTTCTTTCTGTGATTTCTACCGTTACTCATGTTGTTGAGGGGTTTAATAGCAAGATTGGTCAAGCCTACCTTGTTGGGGCTGCTGTCCTGGACATTGTCCACAAACTGCACTTAGAGCAGTAGGACCCAGTTCATCAACTAGAGCCAGTGATCTTCTGATGCATGGCTGCACTAGCTATTTTCACTGGCTGTGTCTACATCATCTTTTCTTTGGGTTCATGAAATATTCCATTTTCTTCTTAAAGACTGCTCTCATGGCACACACTGCTGTCAAAGTTGGAACTAAGAAGAGAGCATGAAACTACAGTGAAGTTACTTAATGATACAGTGTATATAGTCACTTCCCCTGAGCTGCCCATCATACCTGACCTTCCAACATGTCTCAGAGAGCACACTATGATTAAGGAAGATCTCTTGAGCATTACAGAATTTTGAATCCCAGTTACCAATTAGCTCCCCAGACTCTAATTTGTTTAGAGGACATTGCATTGTTTCACAATAAGCATTGTTCGTGATAATTCCAAGGAGTATCCTGTGCATTCCTGAAAGTATGTCATCTCCGTGCCGCCCTCCCCCTGAGTCATCCCCATATGCAGCCCAGTGCTTCTCCACAGTGATTCATTTGGTCCAAGAGAGGACAATTGGAAATGCCAGAGAATTTTTGATATTCACAAGTACGGAAAGGGAAGATGGTTTGTAGCTTGTGGTGGGCAGGATCTGCAGAGTGTACTAAGCATCCTTCTAGGCACAGCATAGTCTTCCTTCCCCAGAATGTAACCCAAAATCTCAGCAGTGCCAAGGTTTACAAGCACCACAGTGAGCTCATCTGTCACAGTGTGCTTTTCTTCAAGGTGGAAGTACCTTAAACTGTGTGTGTTTCTATATGAATTTCCACCCAAAGCTTCTTTAGCCTAAGGGTTGGGTGTGTTCATGAAACTTGCATTTCACCAGTACTTTTACCTGCCAAAGCTTGATACCAGTATTTTGTTACACCAAAATCTTGGTGTGCAGTATTTTGCAAGTGAAAAGGTTTAAGTAAAGTATTTACTGATTAGAATACACAGGCTTCAGATACACGTTGAGAAACAACCTGGATATTATATTTGAAAGGAGAACACAAGTATATGTTATGCGTGTACATATATCTTGAAGACCTTTCCTGGCCTGTGTTGACAGTACCTGACTTCAAGTATTTTGATGGCCAAGTTGAGAAATACACTGGACCATTTTTGGTCATGCTGTTGCAAAGACCTCATCTCACAGAGGAACATGACCACACCAAAAACAAAAGGATGGCTGTCAGTATTCCAACTGGGAACACATGAGTATGGTGCTTCCTTATCAGGGCTTCATTGCTAACAGGAAATTTGGATGGGAAGACAAGAGTGGTGTGGCCATAACGGTCGACCACATGGTTCCAGTTCACAGCATAAGCTGTGCACAGACTGCTTAGAATGAGAATAACTGCAGAGGACTTGTAGCAAAACATTTGAATCTGTGGTAGTTGGCCTTTAATGTAGCTGACACAAAAGGCCACTGAGGTGAAAATGAGAACTATGGATTTTACCAAAATAGAGAATAATATCAGGTTCTGTCCATACTTAATTTCAGGTGCAATGGTCCACTCAGAATTGATAAGTCTGTGCAATAAGCTCTTAGTCACTGAATCAGATATGTTAGACTCCTGATGATAATAAACTTCCCAGATTCCAAAGCATACAAGCTGAACAACTTCACTGTTGAATTCCCACAGATGCCAATATCTGCTGCTTGCTAGCATGATTCCAAAACCCAATGATGAGAAGCTGCAGAGGAAGTCAGACACTCTGAAGACCCACTCTTTTACCACTACAAATCTGAAAGTGAGGTGGGAAAATATAGAATAAAGACAGGAACAGAAGGGAAGGAAGAAAATAAGAAGCTATGCATGGTTCATAGAGCACAAAAGGCTCATACCTCCATGTTGTGTAAATGCTGTGCAGAAGGGTTCTGTATACATCATTGGATTCTAAGTACTGCTGGAAAGAAAGAGGAACCTGGCAATGCACAGCTACAGCTGTATTTCAGATAACGCTGTGACTGTCTTTCAAAAGCTGGAGTGTTCATACATGTTGATTTTGAATTTCTTTTCTTGCAATTTATTGCAATGCAGGAGTATGTAATACCATACAAAGATGATGTATATTTCAGTGCTGTTTTCAAATATGTAGTTTAAAGAATAAATGATTGTAGTCAGCACAGGAATGCTCATGTTAAAAGTGTTTTCCACAACATTACAGAGGATTCTAATATCGTCATTACAAGGACTGAATTAATTTACATGATCTGCTTGAAGTAATAGGCAAAATGAAAAGTAATACAGGCAATATCCCACATATATCCAAAATAAAATACATCAGACTTCATTATATAGCTAAAGAGATATGGACATAAAATTTGCAGACAAGATAGACATTCTAAGGAGATCAGTTTAGTGGCGTGGACTATCATTCTTATTTAAATATACTTCAGAAATTTGTGCATTTCTAAAGAAAGCTATCCATACTATTACTGTTAAAACCATAGTGTGTACTGGTTTAAAGATGGGTATATAACTATACTCAGGGGAATGCAGCTCAGTGGTCTAGTGATTGCCTAACATGTGTGAGACCCTGAGCTCGATACCCAGTATCACATCACAAAACCTATATGCAAAACATGAGGAATCATGGACATTTTCATTTGTTTTCTCAGCAGTTACTCAAAATTATGTTTGTAAATAATTTGCTTAGTTGGATGTAACTTGCAAAGTGCCCTGAAGTATTTTATGTGAGTGTATAGCTTCTTTCAGGAAAATAATTTCTATTCACAGTGGCAATATAAATGACGTTGGAGACACTTTCTCAATTAAAATCTTCTGAGAATATTATGCCCTGAGAACTCCACAGTGTCATTTAGCAGAAAGGAGAGAAGTGAGGTCTTCATTCACAAGGTATGTAGCTAATGCTGTTGGTACTAAACATGCAGAAGTGCTCAGGGTCCACAAATTGGACTTTTTGCTTGGAAACCTTCCTTACCAAGTACCCATTTGTTTCACAGTGGTCTCTGTAATATGTTTCCTAATTGAGTTAAGGACATATTTAAACTATTAGGAAGTCCCATCATGAAGATGAGCTTAGAATTGGTGGCTATCTTGATTAAGACCAGGTCCAAGAGTACTTGTTTGCCATAACAAGTCTAAGTCAGTGGACTTCCTGGAGAAGAAGTACAATGTGTGTCCTCTGAACCAGTGTGCTTTGAATGAATTCTGTAAACAGAGTGTAGATTGATTTTTGCAATCATATGTGAACTAACCCGGCTGGATTTGCTTCTGCCCATGTCTGAAACCTATGGAGTGGCTTCTAGTGGACTTAAAGACCAAGTTTCAAAGCTTCAATATAGCTTCTTTTAAATCGTTACCTTGAAGAACGTGTGACCTGGTCAATTTGAATGTCACATGGATCACAGATGTTCTTCGATTTAGTAGGAATCATTATACAGAGTGTCAGAGCAAGAGATTTCAGCACCTTGAGTAAAAGAAGTATGATTACATACATTTTTCAGCTGAGAGAAATCACTCCCCATCCCCTGGCTCTCATAGACATTCCTTGCATTCCTAGCCTGGTCTTCCCTTAGCTTGAGCCTTCTTTAAATACATGAGGAACATTGACACACTTGATATTACTGACCTTCCAATGACACCCACACAGTAAATCCCGTTTTGTAGACAGGGAAATGGAATTAGAGGACAACCCACACACTCAAGTTCAGGAAGGTACACAGATTCAGTGAATAGTGCAGGCCCCAGCACCTTCATACACAGTTAACCACTGTGATTAGACAGTGGGCACTGTGACAAGACCATGAGCTCTGTGACAAGACAGTGAGCAGTGTGATTAGACAGTGGCCACCGTGATAAGACAGTTAAGATATTCAAAAGCATTTAATCACATGGATATAATTTCAACGAATAGCCTAATATGCTTTAATGATTTGACATCTGAAATACTTGCCTCTTTCTCCTCTTAACTCAACTTGGATTGGGCTTTTACTTTTAATACTTTAATATAGACCGAAAAAATGCAAATATTACTAAGAAAGTCAAGAATTGTCTTTATTCATTGCTGGTGGGAAAGGAAAATGTTTGTCATTAGTGTAGAGAATATTGCATTCCTTCCTCAAAATATTAAACACAAAATTACCAGTATTTTTATATTGGGTCAAGTGCACAAAATAAATGAAAGCAGGGTTCTGAATGGACTCTTTTAAGTCAGGTTTTTAGTATTAATCTCTTTTTGCAAAGACTGAACCAATCTGAGTATCCATTGATGGATGAATGGATAAAGGAACAAGGCCTATATATGCATTGCAGAGAAAAGAAATTGTGACGTGCTACATGGTGAACCTTGAAGCCATGGTAAGTGAAAGGAAGCAGTCATAAAAGCTGACAGCTGCACAGTTCCACAGAGAGAAGACTACTGGGAGAGGCAAATCCAGAGAGACAGAAGGTATGTTGTTCACTGAGGACTGTGTGGTGAGTGGGGAAGAGTTTCAGATGAAGAAGACAAGATGTTCCAGAAATGTATATGGATATGAGGTCACTGAGCTCTACTCTTCAAAATTATTCACATGGTCATATTTATGATACATGTGTTTTGCTACATTAAATCGTATAAAAAATGAAGATAATTTATGAAGAGCAACAATGTGAGCTACTTGTAAAAGGAAGTAAATCCTGTGGTAATGAAACACCACCACTTGGGATCCTAAGTTATCACTTAGTCATAATTTCATAGTGAGTGTCATGACAGTTTACATATAAAGACATATTTGTCATGAAGAGGATGAGAACCGGTATTGAGTTATTCACATTTCAAATGAATTATGACAGACTCACCTGAAAAGCCAACCACATTGTCTAATATATAATCGAAAATGACAGCAGTGCCAGGGACAAACCCTTTTTGTGGGAACCTTCCAAGGGTGTTGAAATGCTTCTGAAGACCGTCAAATATTCAAACTAAAGGTATTTCACAAGAAGTCTCAACAATCTGAAGGAACCTCTCCCAAGAAGACCAACCGTTACTCCCTGCCAACTGTAAGTTTTTAAGTAATTCTAAACATTCTTCTGTTTCCATGACTACAAGGGCTAGATGACAGATTCTGAACAATGAAGGCATTCCAAAATACATACATACAAAGGACCAGATTGTTCAATGTCTCTTTGACTAGATCAGAATTCTCTAAAAATAGAAATTTATTTTGGGGGGGCGTTAAAGTTAGATTTATGTTATGGCTATGAATGTTTTGCCTGCCTGTGTGTTAGTCTACCATGTGTGATCAATGCCTGTGGAGGCCAGAAGTGGGCTTTGGATCCCCAGACACTGAAGTTGTGGACAATTATTAGTCACAATATGAGTGCAGCAAAGTGAACGTGGGTCATCTGCAAGAGCAGATACTGCTTTTAAATGCTTCTACATAGAACCTCCAAAATTTTGAAGTCATGCATCAAATAACTGTAATAATTTAAGATAGCCATAGAAAGAAAACTATCAAAAATATTTCTACATGGGAAGGAAACAAGTACATTCCATTATAAAAGCAGAGTGGCATTATTGGAGAATTCACAGCCACCTGAGATTCATTAAGTCTCTTGAATGCAGATCCCAGTTAAATGTCTGCTTCACTGTTACTGTATAAAACACTTGCCCAAACCCTCTTTCTCTTACATTTCAGTGTTCATCACCCACTGAGACCAGGGCAGGAACTTAAGGCAGGAATCTGGAGGCAGGAACTGAAGCAATGAGCGTGGAGGAATCTTGCTGACTGTTTTGCTTTCTGTGCCTTGCGCTGCCTCTTTCTTATATATCCAAGGTTATCTGAAGGTAATGGTGTCCACAGTGGGATGATTCTGCATCAATTATCAATGAAGAAAATTCTTCAGAGATGTGGGCACAGGTCAGTCCAATCTGTATAATAATTCAGTTGGGGTACCTTTTCCCAAATCACACTATATTTGTGTTACACTGACAAGTGAATGTAACCATGAGAATTAGCCAAAGAATGAAAATGCATAAAGTTTAATTCTTACTATGCCACAATTTGAGTCTCCCGTACCTTAAGCACAAAAGTAAGTTGAACAAGGGAGAAAAGTGTGTGGAAAATGCAGAGAAAGTCACATGTGGCTTTCTATTTATGACCTATTCATTTAAAATTGATATTTCATTTTTGTTGTAATATCTAAAGAATAAAAACCACAAATGCTTTGTTTAATAAAAAGTTAGTGAAAAGTCTTTAATAGGAATGATCATAAAGAAACAGTTATCATTTGGTATGTATAATTAGTTAAGCAGGTTACTAAAATGGAATGGACTTCCTTGACAGCTACTGGTTGAAAGATGCCAGCTGGACATGGGCATTTCCTAGGCACATGTGACTGATGTCCAGCATCCAGGAAGGATATGCATAACCTCCCATTGAAAACTGCTTTTCTTCGTGTCTCTATTGGAAATTCCATGGGCTGCACAGGTGCTCCTTCCTTTATCTCTAGATTTGTTTCTGTGAAAGGAAGAATATGGTGGAATTTTAAGGTCTTCCAGCCAAAAGCAACCCCAAACCAACTGCCAAGACATTCCTTCCTAGACATGGAAAAATAATGCAGTTGACTCATTGGTTAGGGTTGTTCAAGACAATCCTCAAATTATGCAGGCTACTGCCACAACACTTCATTACCTACCAGAACTTGAAGGGGAAACCCTGTTGCAAAACACAAGGCCAAATTTGTACACAAGAGTTGGAGTAAAGACACAGGAACTAACTTACCTGGAAGTCATCTCCCTGAAGTGTATCTCTCATAGTTTGGATGATGCAATGAAAACCTATAAGGGAGAACATCAATCCATGATCAGACCCCAGCATTAGGGACAAATAACCACAACAGTGACCATAACCGTGAACTACATTGGTGTAGTAATGACACTTTTATCTTGGGTGAACCAGTAGCAACTTCACTGGACTTAAAGCCCACTCAAGGGGAGGAAACTCTGATGTAGTGCTGTAAACATAGACAAATACACATTACCGCAACATCATAGATCTTAGAGAAAACCATAAGGCTCTCACTTGTCACAAAAGCATCTTTTACAATAGATGGACACTATTACAGAGTTACACACCTAGTCACACACAGAGAGTGTTAGTGAATGCCCAAATCTAAGTGACATATCTACACTAGAACCTCTACAACTAATGCTCATGCAACATTCTGGAACAAGAGATGTAAGGAATAATAATGCAACTTTCAAATCTCGTCAGTGATGTTCTCTCATGTAACAGAGTGGTATAAACACAAAAGACCAAAATGGCCAAAGTATAGCGAATAAGAGTTTGTAGAATGGGGTACTTGCTTAGGGCTCCTATATTAAACTTCAACAAACCAGGGCTCAGCGACCATCTTGAAAGTGGGGGGGGGCAGATGACGTTAAGTGCCATGGGTGGAGTTGTATGACCATATGAAATCAGAGTCTTGCAGGCTCCTGGGACCTTGCTCATGTGGACCCACCAGAAAATAATCAGCATTCACAAAGCCCATATATACTCAAGAAGACAAAAACCCAGCATAGAACGGGGGTAGGAGAAGTTTTGCCAAACTATTGGCTGTCGTTGTGAGGAAGATCTGATATTTAAGGAGTGACACTAGATAATCTGACTAGACCCCAGTCAATGAACTTGCATTGAGGGGTGTTTGGGCACATTAACTTGACTTGATAGGTCTGAAAATGCATGATACAATAAATAAAATCGGTTTATTGGTGCTTTTGGGAGTATTTTGGGGGGGGTTATATAAAGTTTAATAATGTTTTTTGCATGAAAGAAACAAAAATTCAATAATCATTTTAAAATGGAAAAATTCAGAAATTTATATGGAGGAACAATAGACCCAGAATAGAGGAAGTCTGATAATGAATTGGTGTGAGAGTGCCTATCCCACTGTGCGCAGTATCATACCTAAGAAAGTGGGCTGGGTCTGCATTAGAAAGCTTTGAGAGAGAACCTGGGAGAGCAAAGCAGCAGGATGCATTTTCTAAACAGTGTCTACCTCAACTGCTGCCTTGATTTCCCTTCTTGAATTCTGCCAATGCAGGATAGTGACCTGGAAATGCAAGCTCAATAAATCCTTTTATCACTTACATGGTATTTTTCAGAGTATTCTGCTATAACACTGGAGAAAAGCAACCAGGAATCCTGATTTTTTTCGTATGGTAAGCCTGTCATTGGTATGTACGAAAACAACTGATTTTATGTGTTAATTTTGTACCCTGCTACTTTGTCAAATGTATTTTTCTACTCTAGGAAATTTGTTGGAACCTTATGATATTTTATGAATAGAATCTTTTCATTTGCAAGTAAAAAATGTTTGAAATATTTTCCTATTTTTTCCCTGTTACCTAATTGTCTATCTCCTATGTTATTGTTCTAATTAAGACTCGTGCATATATTGAAGAAGAGTTGAGGAAATAAAATCCTTTGTCCTGTTCCTCGTCTTGCTGGGAACAGTTTGCATTTCTCTCCATTTAGAGTAATATGGACATCAGTTCTGTCATATATAATCTTTATTTTGTTTAGCCATTTGTCCCTCTATTCTTAGTTTATACATGACCTTTGTCATGAAAGGATTCAAGATTTTATTATTGAATTTTTGGCATCTAATGAAATGATCCTTTGATTTATGTCTCTCAGTTTTTGTAATTCATAACATTAATGATTTATGTATGTTGAACAATGAAGTTATTTTGGGTATGGTGAATGATCTTTTCAATATGATCTTGAGTTATATTTTTGTATTTTATTTAGAGTTTTTACATACATGTTAATCAATGAAATAATTCTGTAATTGATCTATACTTTCATTGTGTTTTTATCCAGTCTAGTGATCAGTGTAAAGCTGACATCATGCAAAGTTTGTGACAACCCTTCCTTCTTTCCTATGTTATGGAATGATTTAAGTGTTATTGGTTTTATTTATTTCAATTTCTAATTGACTTTTGCAGTGACTTCATCTGATCCTGGCCTTCCTTACTCTTGACACATTTGTTGCTGCTTCAATGTCATTGTAGTTATGAATCTATTCAAAATATTTATTGCATCAATGGTAGCCCATTTGGTTAATGGTGTCATTTAACAGCAATGTTTCTCTGTTTAATTTTTGTCTACACGACTTATCTATTGGTAAGAGTGTGAGAGTGAAATCATTCAGAATCACCATGTTGGGGTGAATCTGTATTTTTTGATCTAATAGTATTTTCTATTAGCGTGGAAGAACTGGTGCTTCGTACAAAGTAAATTTCCTTGTCTCTTCTGACTGGCTTTGGTTTTAATTTATGTTCTCATATCATAGAATAGTTACACCTTCTTGGATCCTACTTCCATTTGATAAAGTATTTCCCCACCATTTTACCCTAAATTACTGTCTATTTTTATTAGTATCATTACTACTGTTGCTGTTGTTATTATTACTATGTTATCTATTTGAATGTATTCCCTCATGTATATAAGAACAGCACTGTCCAACAATGCCTAGGGAAGTCACTAGAGGGAGTCAATTCCCTGCAACTGGAATTATGGATGACTATTTGCAGTCATGTGGGTGTTGGAAACAGAATCCAATCCTCTGCAAGAGCAATAGCTGTTCTTAACTACTGAGCCATCTCTCCAGTCCCCGTGGTTTCTTTAACACTGATGTATGATACTTGGAGGCAGAATTAAAATTTATTCCATTTTTAATGCAATCTATTTTTGGCTTTTTATTATGTATCGAGATCATTAATATTTATACTTATTATTGACAACTACTGACTAATTCCTGTCATTTAAAAATTTTTGTTGTGATTTCTTTTGATTACTGTCCTAGTATTCAAAATATATTCTTCGGGGGCGAGAAGATGGCTCAGTGGATAAGAACACTTGCTATTATACCAGATGTCCTGAGTTTGATTCCAAACACCAACATGACATTGCCAGAACCAACATGGCAGCTAACAACTAAGTATAACTCTAGTTCTAGGAAATCAGACATCCTCTTCTGACCCCTGAGGGTCAGAAGGTCACATGGTGCACTTCCATATATGTAGGCGAAACACTCATGCACATGATATGCCTGTGATATGTCATGAGTTTATTCTCCAGACTTGTATATCTCCTGTTCTGTAGGTGGACATTTCTTTTTCTGGGTTTGGGAAGATTTCTTCTACAGCTTTAATGAAGATACATTCTAAAACTTTGGTATGGTATTCTCCTTCTCAGCCCATGTGTTGAAATTTAGGTCCTTTCATGGTGTCCCAGAGCACTCAAGTGTTCCCACTGTGTGTTTTTCTAAATGTATTATTGACTTTCACAGCATGATTTACTTCCTTCATCTTTGCATTCAGCCAAGGTCTGTTCTCCACAGTGTACCATCAGTTGCCTTCCACTGAGGTTTGAATTTGGATTATTGAGTTTCTCACGTCCAGCCAGTGTCTTCAGAATTTCTAAGCTTTGTACATGTTATTTTCATATCATAGACTGAGTTTCTTATCACATATATCTCTTTTTATTGTTCTTGCTGTTCTCTCTATATCTTCATTGATTTTCTTGGACATAATTATATTGCTTCATTTCATTTTCTGGAAATTCTTCTGTGTCATTTTCCATAGGGGTTATTACTAATGAGTCAACATTTTTGAGCATATGTGTTACCTGTGTATTATTTGGGGGGGGGGGTTCTTCTGCACTGTGATTAGTACATCTTGAGTTAGTTATATGGATTGAATTTTTCATTCCTCTCTATTCAAGATACATTTCTTCTTCCAGTACAGCAGTTTTGAAAGGGATTATGTGTAGGGAGAAGTCACATTCTTCTGTTGATCAGTAACTGGAGGCTGCATGCTTTATCCCAAGTCGTTTACACTGTCTCAGCTATTGTCTGGTGTTTTAGATCTCTTGGTCAAGGTGCCTTCAGTGTTTCACTTGGAGTATGTGTTGTTCCTGGTGTCCAGGCCACAGCAGGCAGTTGGTGTGTTCCTAGAATACTGTGAGAAAGACTCTGGTGAGTGTCAAAGGTGGAGAGGGGGCCAGGATCTAAGATGAAGAAGTAGCAATGCAAGTTACGGACCTCTGTCTTGCAGACCAAGTGAAGACCCAGAGATCTATCCCTTTCTCAAGGCTCCTGGTGTATATATAAATATTTAAAACTTTAATATATGTTTTGGTATTTTGCATGTTTTCCTTTTATCACATGCATCTGTACTGGGATGTGAGAACCACCAGGCTTGCAAATCAAGCCCAATTAGCCAAGAGATAATTCTCATCAATGGCATACTTAATTCTTTTGCTGTGCATGCAGGTCATATGAACTCTCTCCTAGAATATCTGGGGTATTGGTTCATTGTTCAGAACTACAGGGGAGGTCAAGGGGAAGGTATTTAATTAAGTGAAAAGGTGATTGGTTTTATTAGCAATAACAATGGAGTAAAAATATTTTAATGTCACAGTAAATTGAGCAGTTTTAATAAAATACATTTTAAAATATATACATTAAAAGAGATATTAAAAACATTAAAATTATTTGATGTAGGTTTTCATCTTTTGTTCATGCTGAATTTGATGAAACCCCATAAAGTTTAGCTCTTGATAATAATGGAGGTTTGCCAGGTTTTGACATACAGAAATATTTTATATTTGCATAATTTATCTAAAATATACTGCAAAATATTCATATATGCTATATGTAGTAAAATAGTTTTATCCTATAATCCCATAGCATGATACAGTGTAATTTACAAAGCCATATGATAGTTGATCAACATATTAATGTGAAATAATAAAAACTACTGTATATAATGTTCAGTGTGTGACCTATTCTACAGAAACTTCCACAGGCTCCTGAGTAGAATGTGTAATCTTTGGTAATTGACTTTAAAATTCTGTACATGTCTATTACGTTATTTCAATGTATGACTTTTTTTAATTCAGATGGTTCTCTCTTCATTCTTTGTTCGATTGACCTACCTGTCCATTGGAGAAAGTGTGCTATTGACTTCAACTCCTATTTCTGAGATGGGATTAATCGCTGTCTTATAGTCCAGTAGTTCTGTTTTTATAAAATTGTGAGCACTGGAGTTTGATGCATATGTGTTCATGACTTCAGTTTCTTCTTTGTCAGTTGTTCCCATGATGAGTCAGTAGTCATCTTTATCTTTTCTGATTAATTTCACTCTAAAGTCTATTTTGACAGATATTATAATATTAGAGTTAGATAATAGGATAGCATTCCTACTTGTTTCAGGGTGCCATTTGTTGGGAATGATGTTTTCCTTCCTTCTCCCTCAGGCAGTGTTAATCGTTAGAGGTTAGATGATTTTCTAGTAGAGAAGAGAGATTTTGTTTCTTAATCTACTCAAGCAGCTGTGTCTTTTGACTTTGGAGTTGAAGCCATTGATATTTAGGGTTATTGATGAAAGCTTTAATCATTTGTATAAAGTTTATTATTTTTTTTTTAATTTATAATTTCATATTATAAAATATATTAAAAATTATCTTCCTGGATTTACTAATCAATGTTTACTCCCTTTTTAAGGCTTTAGCATCAAACCAGTGTTTGATAATATTACAGTTTACAGGTGTATAGATAACCTGAGTATAGTTAATTTTTTCCCCAAATGTAGGAAATTATTTGTGATTAGGGGGAAATTACATACAGTTGATGAACTTTTGTAGGTAAACACAGTAGGAGTCATGAGGATGGCAGTTGTTCAACTCAGGAATGCTGTGTAACATTATCTTAATAACATTTTACTTTATAAAATTCTTTTTTTCTTTATCTATTTTAGCAGAATGGCTTTACTCTGAGGCTGTTTTGTCCTTTTGCTTGTTAAACAGTACATAATGATTTATCAATATTATTTACTCAAAGAGGCATTTGTTTCTTTATAGGATTTAACTCCGTAGTTTGTATTGCACAGGAGAGTTGTTAAGTTCAATCATTACCAGTGCAAATGAAAGTACCTTCAACTCAAATAAATTTCTTTAGGCAGACCAGTCTTTTATTCTGATAGATCAATTAGTCCAGAATAGGGTTTGATTAATTAAAACAGAACAATTAATTAGTTTGTCTATATGTTAATCATAACCTGAAAGATTTAATAAGTTATGAATTATTTCTTTAAGTAAACAAGAGCAAGAGATTTTCGTTTGTCTGGATCAAAAAAAAACATGTTATATTTTACCATGTAAACTTTGAACTAGATATCCATAATAAAGAACACAGAAAACAATAATACCCAAAAGGAACCTGGAAGGAGTTGATAAAAAAAATTTTTCTTTTAGTCCATGTAGGACATTGTAACTAAAAGGTGAAAAACAGTGATGCTCAAGGACATGGAAAAGCAAGCTTGAAGCAAGTAAACATTAGAGAGGGAAGTACTCTACTTTAGAAAAACAGTCTTTGAATCACAATGCAAAAAGGCAGGAATTAAAACCAGTGAAGGCTGTACCTTATATCTATTACCCAAGTCATCTACTTTTTTTTACTTTCTAATGGTGTAGCTGTTTTCTGGTATCATGTAAAGTTTGGTGTAGTGGTCTGGTGTTACAACTGTACCAGAGTCTATCTGGTGAGGCCTGAGGAATGAGAGACCCACAAGACATACAAACATAGACACCAAAAATGGTGGAGATGCTTGGTGCTCAATATATATATATATATACACACCCAGTAGATGCCAGTGATTACTGTAGAAAACTCCATGGAGGGTTTGGGAGGGGACGAAGGTTCAGACCTCCAGGGAGCATCCAAGTGTGTGACCACACCTGCTTTAGACCACACCTGGTTTAGACCACACCTAGCTAGCAATTGCAGCTAGGCCTCTAAACGTCAAGTTGTCCTCTGAGCAACTGCAGCTGACAAACTGAACTAGCTTCAGGAATTTAACAGGGAAAAAGGCATGTAAAGGAGTCCAGGGCCCCACAGTTTGGTACTGGAGTGCAGTAAATTCACATGAGCTTTCTAGGTTTAGTCATTACAAAACATCAGCTCACTTTGTACCTAGTTAGTCTTGGAGGCTTATGGCTAGAAAAACCTTTTTAAGTTTTCTTTAAAACCATGTAAGCTTTTAAACAGTTATATTTAGAAATAAGGGAATATACCTGATAAAGATGTTAAAAATCTAAATTTCCTTTAAAAAATTGATAAAGATGTTATATAAATGAATCAGAATTTAAACTAGTCTCTTGTAAAAACTAGTAAATGTATATAAAAGTTCATGTGAGAAGCCTTTGCTTTTTGTGGTTTTATCAAGAATATAAAATGAAAACCAAAACCCAAACAAATTGTAATAGGATTAGTACATGTGATTAACTGCCTGTGGTTTAGGAGATTTTCAGATTATCATAATTTTCTGGAGTTCTACAGAACCAGTAAATTCCTGGGTGTGGCCATTTTCAATTATGCCATGTGGCTGGATTAAGATGGTGTCAAGGTTAAGTAGGTCAACGCCATTTTGAAAAGTTTTGTCCAGGGTGGCAGTCAGGCCATGTGACTGTCGCCATATTGATGAAATTACACACTTAAGATATGGAGATCTGACCACATGATTTCCTTTCTCCTAGTAAGGGCATTAGCCATAATTACGGATAAGCACATGGTATATAATAGAAATTTCTTTTTTACTTTTAGAAGGCACTCAGTTAAATATTTTATATTGTATGGTATATGACGTTTTTGTTTACAAAAACTTATCATGCTTAGCTCTAGTTAGATGAGCAGCTGTCTTGGGACCATGAGATGTAACAACATTTAAAGTATAGAAGGAAGATGAATAATAATCTTTTAAAATTAATTTATCCAACAGTTATCATTAACAGCACAATGTCCTTTCACTGAGGCTGTATTGTTTTTTCTTTTACTTGTTATAGGGTAAGGGGGCCAGCCTTATCCCATAATGAGTAGAATAGAATCTAAGGCTTGAGGGCCAATCCAGTTTTAGAGTCAATCTCTCCGTGTTATTAAAAACTTACATGCAAAGATTTATTTCTTTTAAACTCAGTGGTTCACATGGGACAGAAGAACTGTTGAGTTTAGTAATTACTACCAGGGATAGAAATATTTACTTTAATTTTGTTGTGTTTACTTTTGCTGTGTAGCAAAATACCATAGTACAAAAAATCATTAGGTGCACAACAGTTTGGAAAAAGATCAGTTGTACTTGTATTGTTTAAATGTAAGCATAGAGTTTTTGGGCAAGAATGAATCCCATAACCTTGTATATGCTAAGTAAGCATGTTATCATTGAGCCATTTCCTCAGAGCAGAAACTACAAGCTACAAAAGGGCTGAATTGTTTCTGAAAGCAAGGGACCCTAGGGCAAGGTGTGGAGCTGGAGAAATTTACATGACTTAACCCAGAGTAATTAACAAAAGAAAAGGCCTGCTCAACCTTGAGCTGTTGTAGGACCTAGATTTAACCACACCCTGTAAATGCCACATTTTTTAAAGTATCTTATCTTTAGCTCAGCCTCGAGCCTTGCCAGGCAATAAATGGTGGAAAATCCTCCTCTTTCAGATATCTAACAGCTTCCACTCAGCCACGCCCTGTGAATACTCCTGTCTCTCCTCTTTTTCTTTGGGATCTAAAGACTCTTGAATAACTCCTTGATTTTACATTTAAAATAGCGGCAATTTGACATTTTTTAACTCACTCTGGCCATAATGAAACAATCACAACATTTAAGACAAAACAGGCACAGACAAATGACAAAATCTGGATGTTGCCAAGTCACAAGAGCCGAGAACAAAAGACAGACATGAAAGGTCTTAGGCTAGCCATCTTTACAACGAGGGGAATGCTGGTGGCGAGAAGCTGAAGGAATAGAATGCCTTTTGAACTTTTTTTCTCTTTTTTTTTTTAACTCTAGAAGCAAAGTATTTACAACTTTAACCTGCCCTGAAGCAACAAGCTTTGACGGAGCTAGCTCCCTCACCTGCAGCTCTGAAGGAGCTTCTAGGCAGGTTGGAATGTTTACCTCAGAACATAAACCAAAAAATACTTCCTGACAACCCACAACATAAGGAAACTGAAACAATAATACAAAAACCTTCCAAATGATAAAAACTGAAATCCAGATGAATTCCCAGCAAAATTCTACCAGACATTTAAGCTCCATTAGCTAGTTCAACAAGGAAGGGAATAAACAGAGAGACATCTTAATTAAAGAATACCATCTATTGAATGAACCTAAGAGACATCTACTGAATATCTCATCCAAATACCAAAGAATACACATTCTATTCCATACCTGTTGGAACTTTCCCCAAAATGACCACATACTGGGGCACAAAATAAACCTCAACAAATCCAAAAATACTGAAACAACTCCGTGTATTCTCTTAGACCTCAATGCAATAAAACTTAATATCAAC
The DNA here is from genome assembly GCA_035773235.1 of Eospalax fontanierii. NCBI lineage: Eukaryota > Metazoa > Chordata > Mammalia > Rodentia > Spalacidae > Eospalax > Eospalax fontanierii. The sequence goes on along the minus strand of CM069554.1, from coordinate 723,765 downwards.
ACTGAAAGAAGTCTTATTAATTCCATGAAAAGAGACTAAACACACTCCTGAATGATGCCTTTTTTCTAATTTTTACTCCTTGCACCTTGAGGGCCTCTTTGAGGCCCATAACAAGCAAGTCATGCTTACTTTTTTTTTTTTTGTCCCATGCCAACACTCACCATTCACTGTCCATAACAAACCGGGAAGGTACCTTGAAGAGACGAACTTCTGTAGCAAAGCTCGGGAAGGCACCTTGAAGAGGGGACCTCTGTAGCAAAGCTCGGGAGGGTGCCTTGAAGAGGAGACCTCTGTAGCAAAGCTCGGGAGGGCGCCTTGAAGAAGGGACCTCTGTAGCAAAGCTTGGGAGGGCATCTTGAAGAGGTGTATCTCTGTAGCAAAGCTTGGGAATGTGCCTTCATCAAAGTGTTGGATGGTGTTCACAGGAATCGAGGGGTGGTTGAGCCCAACATTGTGGTGCCAGTTGCCCCAGCCGGCAGGGCATGAACAGAACATGAGTTCTCAGAAACCTGGGATGAAAGAGACAAAAGGAACACGGAGGGCGACAAGACAGTCTCCCTGATCAAATTGGCAAATCTTTATTCTTCTAGGGGTAGTTATAATTTGGGGGAGGCAGGCACCCATACAGGAATGTGGTAATTAACAGAGACAAAAGCCCACCATAAGTTTATGTGAATATCATGAAGGAGATACTAAAAGGGCAGGCAAGGGCTAGATGGGGTGTGGTGGCCAAGATTGCTAGGAGACAAATCACTGGAAGAACCAGGAGCCAAGGGCAGGTGTAGCCAAAGGCAGCTACGGGTGGGGGACCTTATTTGCTAAACAATAAGAAACTCTAAGAGGCACTTAAGAGACTTATTAACATAATTGCTATCAACAAGTGTCAGGATGTTACATTTGCAGAAGGGCAAGACAGAGGTCACTTGGTCTCTGACATATGCGTGTATCTGTATAAGTGTATATGTATGTCTATTTGTTTGTGAGTGTTTTGGGCTATGTGTATATGACTTTATGTGTACATATGTTTCTGGTGTGTCTGTATATTTGTGTGTGAAAATGCATGTCCATGTGTCCATATGGGTGTGTGTTTGTGTGAGTGTGTTTGTGTATGGGCATGTATGATTATGTATGTATGTGTGAGTTTGCATGTACATGTGTATTTCTTCATTTGTTGTGAATGTAGGTGTATGTATGAGTTTGTGTGTATATCTGTGTATTTCTGAATTTGTTGTTGTGAATGTACATTATGTCTATATGTGTTTGTATGTGTAAGTGTATGTGTATGTATGTATCTCAGTCAACAAGCTGAATATTGACTTTCAGTATACATGCCATCTATGGCAACTATGATTATATTTATTCAAATGAGAATGTACCTTAATTTCTTGAACTCTGTACAGATTTCGTACTGAAGATAGAGTTTTAAGTCACTCCTCAGCATAGGAGCTTTATGCTGTAACCTATGATCATCAATTTTTTTCTAAATGTGAAAATTAGTATGATAATAGCTACCCTGAATGGCTTTAGGGAGGCCATTCAAGATGAATGTAATTAGTACTGTAGTTAAATATAAATTCCTTTGCAGTAATACACGTTAATCATCATATTGATGAAATGAATGGGTGTAGGCACATGTACCTGCTGTTGTGAGCAATTGAAAGCATAATTAAGATCAGACCTGGCTTTCTGACATTTTAATAATGCCATACCTCATTACTTATGAAATCCAAAACCCTTATGCACTTGGTACTAATATTCTGCTGTTGGAGAAATAATCCAAGAAGGGTATTAGATGGTCTGTCCCCTCATTGCTGTGGAAGAGAAGTGGAGAATGTAAAAGGCAGGAGCGATTCTGCTGCCTATTTACTCAGATAATAACTTGTTTTGGTTCTTGCTGTATAAGTGGCAGTTGTGTGACTATCACCTGTAACGAGAAGATTCCTTAGTGAGGGGGCAACAGAAGTGATCACCCACCTCTGAGTAATCACTGAACAAAGATTTCTTACTTCAGTAGAGCTAAGATACAGAAATCATGAGTACAATTATCATGTTGATGGACTGCTGTTGGCAAAAGAAGTCTGTGGAGATTACAGAGTAGATGGTGCAAAGAGTGGATGTTGAAATGAAGAATGGACCCACTCACAAATATTACAAGGATCACATGCTGCTTAGACAATATATCTATCTTAGATAAAACACTAAATCAATAACCTCAAAAGCAAATGTAGTGCTGCCTGCCCAGATTCATGGTGATGAAGGGTCTTTATGGATGCTGTATTTTCAAATTGCATGTATACTAAGAGAGTTAGATAGAGAAACCTCAGAAAGCTCCTTGCATAGCTGTGATGCCTTGATGAGTGGCCCAATTACAGAATAAGCTATGTATTAAATTATCTCGATTCCAGCTTCTCTCATTACCCAAAAGAAAGCTCTTAATGGAGCTGGGTGTCATAGGGTACACCTTTAATTCCAAAATTGCAAGACAGAGCAGGCAGATCTCTATGAGATCCAGGCCAGCCTGGTCTATGTGAGTTCCAAGAAAGCACTGGCTGCTCTTACAGAAATCACGAGTTCAAATCCCAGCACCCATGTGGCAAGTAACAACTCTGTGACTTCGGTTCCAGGGAGCCTGAGGTCTTCCTTCTCTTCACCTTGGGGATCGCAGGACATGAGTGCCTGCACATACATGCAAGCCATACACATATACATATACAAAATAAAAATAATACATAACATATTTTTTTAAAAAGAAAGCTCATACAGAGCAGAACACTGGTTTGAAGTAATTGCATGAAATCACTTACAGAGCACAGCAATATGATTCTCTTCTATTTTAATAGGGAGACGTGTGCAGAGATGAAAACGATAATGAAGTAGCTTTGTACAGAGCACTGGCTAAAAGTACCATCTCAGACCTTCATGATGGTAAGCATTAAGCATATGATTGACTGATCCAAGGCAGGAACAACCATGTCCAGCTAAGCTAGGGTATGCATTGGTGGTCTCTGGTGATGGTTCTGCATGGACAGAATGGTTCAGAAGACACCTATTTCATGTTTCCTTGTCTACTCAGAGCAGAATTGAGCTAGAAGTTTGAAAGGAAGATGACCATACATGTAGAAGGTTTCTGGGCATGTAGGAATGAAATACAGGGCAGCTGAGGGACTGTCTAAAGGAGCAGAGATCCCCATGGTTAGAGATTTCTGTGACACAGTGTTCATCCTTGTGGGGCCCCCAGAACTTCTGATGCACAGGACATAACCTATCACATCGGTGAAGGAAACTGTTCAGAAAAATTCCACAAGGTACCTTTGTGCCGAAAATGAGAAAAGAGATTGTAAACCGTGACCTGTGATTTTATGCAGATCAGATTGCTAATTGATGATCTTCTGTGTTTATTTTTTTTTCCTAGTTTCATTTGAAACAGGTCTCACTACATACACCTAGCTGGCCTGGCACTTCATACTGGCCTCAAATTCATATAGATTAAAGGCATGTGCCATCATGTCCACATTATTCATGATTTCTAAGGATGTCTTGTTTTACTTGAGAGTGGAGCATGCTGTACATACTGCCCAACTTCTCCTTTTGTAAGAACTAAATGATTATATGGCTTTTAATTTTTACTTATTTTTAGTTTATGTGTATGAGTATATTGCCTGCATATATGCAAGTACACCATGACCTGCATAGCCTGCTGGGCTCAAAAGAGGGGCGTTGGAGACCCTGGAACTGGAGTTATGAACAGTTATTATCTGCTGAGTGGGTGCTGGGAATCAAACCCAGGTCCTCTGCAAGAGCAGTCGGTGTTCTAAACCGAGGAGCCATCTCTCCTGGTCCACCTTCTCTTTTTGTAAGAACTTCCAAACATTTGTGAACACTTAGAATCCAGGTAACATCATGGTGGTTCAAAAACAGTGACGTCCATGCCCTGTCTATATAATGCTCCAACATTCCATGCCCCCAAAACAGGCTGGAGAAACCTTACTGTTGAACTGTAAACGGAAAATTGTCACTATGGCTGAAATAGCCTTATTCCTTTTCACCATCCTATAATAGGAACCAGACTGTATCCAGGGATGGCCTAAGTATAGAAGACATTTCTATTATATACCACTATGAACATTTACTGATGGAGATACTTTTCACATATTTTTCAACTGTGGAGTCTGACCTCCAAATTCAAATATCAGGGAAGATCATTTTAGATCCGAATGTATTTCGAGTATGTAGATAGAGCTTTCTATGCTTGAATTGTCATTTAAGCTTTCTCAGAGAGGGGGTGGGAATTAAATTCATAGAATATGACTTGTTGCTAAATGTTTTGTTATTATTATATGATTATATTTAGCTTGTATTCTTTGTATCAAGTAATAGGTTTATATTGTATATTAGATATGTGTTCCCTGTTCACCTAACAGTTAATCTCTCTTCTATCCCTCTGCTTTTCAGTGGCTGCCTATGACTTCTTAAATAGTCCCTGATGGCCATGCAATACATACATACACACACACACACACACACACACACACACACACACAGACACTTCTAGATTCTGCTTATAGAAGAAAACCTGTACTATTTGTCTTTCTCAATCTAACTTATATCAGTAGATATGTTCTACCTTCAGGGCTTTCCAGGCAAACGACACAGGTGCATTGTTTAAGACAGAGTAACACTCCACTCTGTACGTGTTCCTTAGGATTCTTTTCATATCTTGGTTCTTGTGAACAGCAATAAATAGTGAATGGGCAGCTGTGTGTCTGTGTGCTGTATGATGATTCAGATTCCTATAACCATGTTCTCAGGGCTTGTGGAGCTGGATTGTGTGATTCACTATGTCGTCCGTATTAATGTTCCAACTTGAAACACTTGTGAACACTTAGAATCCAGATAACATTCCTTACTCTTCATCAGATCATCTTGATATTGTTTTATGAAGCAAAATTTTTGCATATTTCCTAGATCCTAGAAAGAATTTCCAAGCCCTTGATTGGATACTTCTGTGTTCCTTATGTTTTAGTTGCTGTGAAAGCACTTATGAGAGGAAGACTTTGAGGCTGCAGAGATGGCTTGGAAATTATAAAAGCATACTGGTCTATCAGAGAACCGATTTCCTTGCCCAACACCTATGTCCAGTAGCTCACATGTACCAGTGACTTTTATTCCAGGGGATCCATTGGCCTTTCCTGGCCTTCAGTGGTACTGCTCACACATGGTGTTCATGCCCAGAGACACAGACAAAATTAAAAAACAGAAAGAATAAATCTTACAAACACCAAAAGGTTTCTTTTGGCTCATAGATTAGGTCTGTATTCTGGGACTATGGTGGTGTACGACATTCTTGGTGATGGCATATTATGGGATCAGCTAACCATTTTTGGTAGAATGGAAGAATAGACAAAGAGACAAATAATAGAGACTTGAATGGACCAGATATTTCCTCAAAGGTTCAACCTCAGAAGCCGAGTTCTTTGATTTAAGTCTCACCTCCTAAGCTTTCTAGTCCCTTGTAAAATAAAACCAGAAGAACGGACCCAATCTCTCAACACACAAGTCTTTAGGAGACAGTCAGTGCTTATTCCAAACACAACATTTTGTATCCTACAGAGTTACGTTCTAAATCCCTCAGTGTATGTTTTTTCCATCAACAGATTCTAGTATGTAGTTTTCAAAGGCAGTTTGCAATGTTATATGAAATAATGGGATGGTAAACAAGCGGCTAAGTTTCCAAAGTGCATCCTATGTGACCATGAGGACATGAGTCCCATCTCTAGGACTCAAACACAGAAACAATCTGAATAAACAAAGTAAGAGTCAGCTTGGTGTGGGATTTCTTAGTCCAGTGCAGCAGAAGGAGCTACAGGCAGACACCAAGAGCTCAGTGACAATCCAGCACATCGCCGACATGGGGGGATTCCCGACCAGTGAGTTTCCTTCTCACAAGCAAGGTGGTGTGTAACTGCAGTAACTCCAAAGTTGAACTCTCACCTCCACATGCACCTTCTGTTCTATGCGTGCTTGCGCACACATGAACATACACAGACATAAGAAGGTAGGAGGAAAAAATCATAAACGAAGGCTGTCCCATATACTGTTTTTTTTACAGTGAAATTGAAGAGAAAGTCACTGCAGAGAAAATAGTTACAGAGCATCTCAGTCTTAATCATCTTTATATCCTTCCCCACTGGCACCCCCACAGCCCCTGACTGGAATCATACATTCTGTCATCTGTCTTAAGGTCTGCTGTGTCAAGTTAGTGTCGCCAATGACCTCAACAGAGGTTCATCCACTGAGGTATAGTAAACCTACCCAGAGTCCTTGCTTTAGAAAGACTAGCTTACCCAACAGTCATCAGTTGTCAATATTTCTTCAGCAAAGATTGGGGTCTGCTGCCCATTTCCCCAGTTCCATGCTTGGATTTTGTCTGCTTGAGTTTGCATGGGTATTGAGCATGCTGACACCATAGCTGTGGGTTCATATGTGCAGGGTCCCAGGAGCTTGTAGGATTCTATTTCCATATGGTCACGCACTCCTCCCTGGCTCTTACAATCTTTTTACCCCCTTTTCTGCGATGGACCCTGAGCCCTGGCTGAGTGAGGCTTAATGTAACTCTTGTAGAGGGACCTACACTCTGCACACTCCTAATCTTCATGACTTAGCTATTTGTAATATACTCCTACATTTTTATACCAGTACCTGTAGCCCCCAAGTAACGTGTTTTGGAAATCTCTTTATCTCCTGAGCTATCCAACCATCTTGGTTCTGTTTTAGATTCTAACTTTTTAAAGATCTGGAACCATAGTAATGAACAACCAAGGCATGGAAGAATCTCAGAAATCTCAGTCTCTGGCCTTTCGTATACTTACTCTTTCCAGCCTTTGGAAAAGCAGCCCAGTGTAGCTTTGTGTTTTCAGTCATTGGTGTCTGTGCAGTGTAAGGAGCCTTCAGTTTAACATAATCGTCATGTCCTCTTTCCAAGAGAAGCTCTGCCAACAAGGCTCGTATGAGGCTCAGACCACAGCAGAGCTGTGGCTGGTCCTTTGGCAGCTCACACTATGAAAAGCAGAGGAAACATTATATAAAGAGCACAGTTAGAGAAAGGAAATGAAAACTTGTGAATCTACAAGGATTTTATTTTATATTTTTACTGTTTAACCATTAAAGCTTTGATAAAATTAGGGTTTCAAACTACTGGGTTTTACCAACACATGGAGTCTGCAGTTTGCCTGCTCTGGGATTTGCTTAATGTTTAATTGCTTTTTATGTTAGGAAGAATGCTTTCTGGTAGGTTGTCAGACAGTTAGAGGCAGCACTTGATGAATGGTGTCCTATATTAGAACTTCCTGTATTGTGTCCTATGGATGGCTTGGCTAGATTTAAGCTAGAAGTGAAGACAAGAGGCATTTTCTTCCTTCCACATCTTTGAGAAGACCCTCCACAATGTAACGCCCTGTGGTGCTTTAGTTGGAGTAATTAGAAGTGAAGAAAAGTGCAGGTATTTGCGGGGATAAGGCTCTAAATGAGAGTGCATCTGTTAAAATGCAGGGCTGCTAATGTTTGGCTGCTGTTCAATTAGAATGACTCTAACGTCTAAAATCACGAGAACCACCCATTCATTTCCTTTCCACACAAGGCAAGAATGCTTGCAATTTTATTTGAAAAAGCCAACTAGGAACTGAAAGTACTTCATTAAATCTATGAATACCTGAGCATTTCAATGGGTGCCAGTTGAATTAATGTTTCTAACTAGAAATGACGGCTTTTCTCTCATCAGCCTTTGTGATATATTTTCTTAGTAGCAGCTTGGAAGAGAGTTGGGGATTTATGTTAGTATTTATTTTGCTGCAAGGATGACTCATTCTAATTCAAAAGGTGCTGTCACCAAATTTCCTTCATGGAATTCTTTTATTTTTTTAATTGAAGTTTTCTGAATTTCACACAATATTCCTGAAACTGTGGTTTCAAGGGAAAGGGTCAGGAGCCAGTAGATTTGCAAGCTCAATACTGAATGGTCCAGAACTTGGTCACAGGCTGAAGGGTCTGATGATATGATGAGGAGTTAGTAAACTTGACTACTGAAATTCTCTATATTGTACATAGTTCTGCTTATACATGGCCAAAGCATGTCTTCTGCTTTAAGGTGTTGTACCTGGGAAGGACTCAAGGTTGTTATGTTAGAGGTCCAGCCCTAAGTGGATATTTAATACTATTGGAATAATACTAAACAATCCCCCTCCTCCTCCTCCTCCTCTATCTCCTCCTCCTCCAGTGTTTCCCTTTCTCTCTCTCTCTTCTCCCCTGTCTTTCCCTTTTTTTCCTTATGAGAGAAGGGTCTCTCTGTAGCACAGGGGGACATCAAACTCACTATGTAATGTGGCTGCAAACTCCCAAATACTCCTGTTATAAGCTTATGCCCACATCTTGGCTTCCTGTGAGATATTTTGAAAGTCATATGACAGCAGGAATGGAGGTAAAGTATGTTTGAAGTGTCCACAAAATCCTTCTCATATGTTCCCTCAAGGGAGATAAGGGGACCAAATCTCAAAAATAAGTAAATAAATAAACAAATGAAGAGATAGCTAACCAAAAAAAAAGCATAAGTTCTCTCTAACTTCAGAACCTGCACGAAAGACTATTTTGTTTTCTTAAAAGTCCAAGAAGAACACGGTTGTGTAGACTTCAGGGAAATACAAATTAGTGGAGATATTTACCTTTTTAGGAATTTTAGACAGTATAAACGGGCTGAGGTGCAAAATAAAATGGGCACAATCATAAAAGAATTCAATTTTTTAAAATCTCGGGGCTTAGTATTCAACACTGTATAACAATGAACGTAAGCCCTATTATAAAAATGAAACTAAGCCCTATTATAACAATGAAACTAAGCCCTATTATAACAATGAAAGTAAGCCCTATTAGTTAACATATTGAAGACCCAGAGGAGGGACATGGGCAGTTCTCATTTCTTTCCCAGGAGAGTTATAATAAAATTCACAATATTTATCAAATCAGTGAATGGACCTTGACTAAAGTAAGATAAACACATGCACGTGTGGATACCGGGGAACACAGAATGGGCCACGTGGTTGTGTGTACCTTTAGGAAGGAGGGGTGCCATGCATTATAGCAGACGTGGAAGTAGAGGGTGCAGGACTCGGGGAGGAACGTCAAACAGATATTGGAGGGAAGGAGAGGGAAAGATGAAGCAGAATGAGCTCTGCGTTCTTTTTCCTATTCAAATAATTAGTTGCCCATTTCATAATCTACTTATCATGCCTGAAATAAAAGCTCTTTTCTCTTATACATGTTTTTTTTCTGCTTTAAGTAAAGAAAAATGACTTCGTACAATGGTTGTTCGAGCTGAGGTCAACAGGTCCATAAATTAAGTCCTATGACAGCCATTCCCCAGCCATTCTGTACAAATATCTCTGAAACATCAATATGGTGTCAACAGGCACTGACCATCCAGGGGAAGGGGACTGGAGGGAAAGGATTCCTTCAGGAGCTTAAAGCCCTGGCCCTTGATTTAGAAGAATATATGGTTAGTGTCAGAAAGAAAGGAAAGAAAATTTATGAAGGATGCACCACCAATTCTGCCAGGAGCCGGCAGGGAAGACTTAATCTCTGTCACTTACTCCGCCCATTTATGATACCACTTCCTGTCTGATTGTGTCCTTATATGACTTCACTTCCAGTAGTTTCAACATCCAGAGCCAAGAGAAAGGGTAGTGTTACCAAGCGTGGTGTTACCCAGGTGTACCCTCGCGTGGAAGAGCATTTACCTGTTTCACGTTTTCATATCATGATGAGCTAACGAGTTGAATAACATACCATTCTGAAAGATATTTCATCGTACCCATGAGTAAAGCTAACATTGGTGGCTTGGACAGGAAACGATTTAAGGAGCTTCCGCAGTGAAAAATGCTTTCTTCTGGAGCCAACTCTGAGTGTCCACAGCCGGACAATGCAGATTTACATCATCCTGGCCACCGTGATCCAATGATGAGGTAGACATTTCATGAAGATTTTGGGGGGAAATAGAAGAAAGGTCATCGATCAAGTATATTGGGGAGAAACATTAGGTTTGCAGTGCACATCAATCAGGGAACCCTGTTGGGGCCACAGTTGCTATCCAATTATTTTTCTAACTTTTGGTAGACCCAGTACTCTCTTAAGTGCCTACGTTTGAAAAAGCTTCACCAGATAGTCTCAGAGATATTAGCATAGACACAGAGGTGAGCTTGGGATGGCTATTTAGAGGGCTAAGGATAACCCAAAATAAGTTGTAATTAGGCTCTGGGCCTGTAATATTCCACAGCATCCAATATTTTTGCAGTTCTAATGCATTAATCAACCTACTTGTAGAAAATTCAATGATGTGGTTTCTTGTACTTTTCAATATATATTTTTACTGAATTGTTGTGCATTTCATAATACATCTTAGTCCTATTTAGATCTCTACTCTATCTGAAATCCCACCTCACCCTATAATTACTGCCAGTGGATTCCATGCATTCTCTCATATATGTTAAGGTCTAATTGAGTCAATTGTGTCTCCCCAAGTGTGCATTTATCCACAGAACCTGGTCAGCCTACCTAGGGTCACTCCCTTAAAGAAAACCAACTCTCCCTCACCCAGTTTCCTTTGGGGAAACTTTGTTCACAAGGTTTAGATCTGATCATTTAAATTTCTGGCATAAAGACTGGCACACTCTTAGAAGGAGCCCAGATAGTGTCAGACGTGATCCAATTAGATGAAATGCAATGAAGATTTTTCTAGATAAATTTAGAAGCTGAATGCAAAACGACTTAAGAAAATCTTCACTGGTTTTATCAAAGCTATTTGTTTTTCCTTTTGACATAGTTGTTCAATATCACATCCATTATGTGTGGATATTTTGCATTTTTATTATGTGTTTGTATCTCTCTGAGTGTGGTGTGTGTGTCTGTGTGTCTCTGTGGTGTGTGTGTGTATGTATGTCTGCATTGTATATACAGAGGAAAGTAAAAAGAAACAGGAATATCTACTTAGATGACTTTAATTAATTGTATTTCTTCAATGTCAGCTAATATTGTTCCATTTCCAGGGCTCAGAACATAAGCAGGTTGATTTAAAGATATTGACATATAGATGTCGCAGTTGGAAAAAGTCCACAGCAATTGGAAATGATCAAGCAGGTTTTGAAAACAGAATATTGCAGGGGAAGCATCCACAGCCTTCTCTTTCTGTTTTCATGTCTGGCTCTCCGTCACTTCAGTGCTAAGGTTGTCTGGTTGCCTTACAGCGGAATGCCCTGTCAAGTTTGAAATACTAATCATCTAGCAGTTTAGAGACATGTTTATCAAAGTACACATTTGCACATGCTCTGATTTATTTTTGAGGGTGGTTGAAAGCTCAGGAAGTTATTGAGTTCATAAGTCTGTACACTGATACATATTTTTATTAATTATTAATGTAGTACATTAATGGTTCACTATATCCTTTCACAATAGGGATTCCAGCAATAAATCCAATATAGCTCGCTTCCCTTCTCTCTATATGTTGTATGTATGTGCGGGACTTAATACCTATGGTTTTCTTTGGTATACTGCCTTGTGGCATATGGTCTGGCTGATGCTAACCAGCAAACTTCAGGTACCCCCTGTCCTGTCTTCATCATTGCGGATGTCAAAGGTGCACACCATTGTGCCTGGCTTTTTCCATGAGTTCTGAGGCTCCCTGAATGCTCCTCTTGTGTACAGAGCACTTTGCAGACTGGGATATCTCATCCCCTCAAGACCAGTTCTTAAGCATCGACCATATGTTTAATTTTTTGGCATGCTGAAGACTCATGCAAACTCAGACAAAAACCCATTATGGCTCTGGGGAAACTGGTAACAGATCCCAATCTTTGCTTAAGAAGCACTGGCAGCTGATGACTGTTGGGTGAAGGTGAGTTAGTCTTCCTAAAGCGAGGGATTCTGGGTAGGCTGACTGGATATCAGTGGATGAATCTGCATTGAGGTCACTTGGCGACACTAACTTGACACAATAGACCTTAACACAGATGAAAGAATATAGAGATTCCAGCTGGGGGGCTATGGGAGGGATGTAAGGGGAAAGAGGGATGTAAAGATGATTAAGATTGATTGAGATTCTCTATATGTAACACTCACTGCTTCAGTACGAAATGTTAAAAAATATATTTCAATAATGCAAAAATAATTGTAGATAGCATGATTTAATTGACTCACGATGTAGAGACAGGTTCTCACCCTGCAGTTCTGCCTGCCTGAAGCTATCCTCCCTCCTCCCCAGCCTCCTCAGAGCTGGGGTTACAGGCATGAGCCGGCATGCCTGGCTCACGCCCTTGAACTTTCTGTGCAGAATTTATAGATCCCAGCCTGAGGTTCAATGACCTTCAGTGACAAGACAGATGAGCTCCTTCGGACCCAAGGGGCTGCATCATCTGCCTGGAGCTGTGCATTTGATGGCTTCTTGTTGCAGGCTCCTCCTCTCCCTGCTGGTGCCCAAGATAAGTACCTGTATTAAGTTCAGGGCTCCTGAGAAAATATCTTGCATTTTTGCCTTGCCCCAATGAATTTATTTCATATTCTAGATGGAAGTGATGCTTGATTAGACTCGAGAAATTGTGATTTTTTAAATTCTGCACCGCTGAGCTATTTAATGATGTGAATGTTATATAGTTAAATCCAGAAGGTTCTTTGATTCTGTTTTGTTAGATTGGGGTGTGTGTGTGTGTGGAGAGAGAGAGAGAGAGAGAGAGAGAGAGAGAGAGAGAGAGAGAGAGAGAAAGACAGAGACAAAGAGAGAACCATAAGTCTGACTCAGCACTTTTCCTTGAAGTGGGAAATACCCATAAGGAATGGAGTTGTGTGCATGGCATGTTTTGAACCTTCTATGCCACACCTGCGTGTTGTGGTTCTCTATCTATTTATTTATTTACTTTTGAGACATTAGGTCCTGTATTCCAGGCTGGCCTTCAACTGATCATTCAATCTAAGGTCAACCTTGACCTTCTGATCCTTCTATCACCTTCCCTGGTTTAGACAGTAAAGAGGATTATACCCAGTGCTTGGCGCATGCGAGGCAAGCCCTCTGTGAAGGAATAAACTTCCGCAGCCTGTAGCAGATAGGAATCGGTGCGGTTTATTGGCAATTGATTGAGGATTCCTGGGTTGTAATAGCCCTTTGTTCTCTCACCTGTCACACCCATTGCTGTAATGCTTGATGTCTGTTAAGTGCTGATGGATTTAAATGGGTCACCCAGGAATGAGGGGAGCTGGGGACATGGCTCCCTGGGTAACAGTGCTTGCTGCCTAACCACAAAGGCCTGAGTTTTGGATCTTAGTATCTGTGTAAAAACCCAGACATGGCTGCTTATGCCTGTTACCCCAGAACTGTGGGGGATAGAGACAGGAGGATTTCCAGGGCTTTCTGACAAACAGTCTAGCTCCAGGTTTAGGAAGAGACTCTGTCCCAGAAGGAAGAAGGTAGAGAATGTTAAGTTAGGACACATGATTTCTTTCTTTGACTTATGTAGTAGTATGTACAGGTATGTGCACATACACCACACGTTTACATCACACTCAAGCATATATTTACACAAAATCTGCACGTGGGAATATGTATGTGTGGGTGAGTGCATGTGTGTTTGTGTCCAATCGTTGAGGGATAATACCCCAATAATGTCTACAAAGTTCTGAGGACCATGCTCTCGTCCAGGGTATCTTACTTTCTGCCAACACTCTGTAAGCCATGTGCATGCTGCTGTAAATTTCAGTGTTGTATTCAAGTGTTGATCAGGTGGAAGACTTTGTGGGGAGGGGCGGTAATGTCACATGTCAAAATCAGTCAATGTAGTAATGTAGCACAAGAATAAATATCCCTACACAGAAACCATTATACATAAAGTTTCATTGTTGGTTGACTAGCAGAAATGAACTAATGACCTTGGGCTAATTGCCCAAGCCTCTGTCCATCTCGTCAGTGAATATGTGAATGACTAAACCTTTGAATGAACCAACAAAATGGCCCAGAGCTGACCAGCTTCATGCATGTACTCTTATTATCCCTGCAAAGAGATCCTTCTGGAATTGTGTCACCTCAGATGCAGGGTTGAAATAGTTGCCTCTCATGCTGGAAATTTAATACTAGCATTTTGTTTTCCCCAAGCATACTTTAATTCTTTGAATTTTGTTCATCTGAATGAAAAAAATGAAAAATTTGTTGTTTCTTTCTATAGATTATAGTAACTTGTAAGTAGCCAAGTGATAATTTTGACAGTTTTTTTTTCCTCTTCATTATTGGTTCCGGTATCATGGAGGCCCAGAAGAATATAAATTCTATAGCTGTGATCTCTAATTAAGTCTTCTAAATGGACTATTTTAACCTGATACCTTTTTTCCCTCAATTATGTAAAAAATTTAAGGCTTCTTTGGACAGTACAAAATGTTTTGCCTGCCTGGTTAGGGGTAATTTATTGAGTTGTTCAATTATCCCATTATGTGAAGTAGGTTAACAAGTGCAATGCGGTAAGATAGTAAGATGGAGAGCACACTCTAGGTCCTGGAATGTATGTGCACATTAGCTTGTTCTGGGGAGGTGTGGGGATCTACTTTCTGTACAGGTAGAGAGCACAGTTTATTGACAGCTGTCCATGTACCTTTGTCCATGTATCTTCCTCTGTTGGTCTCTACCTTATTTAATTACTTTTTGTCTTTTTGAGACAGGGTCTCCCTGTAACCCCAACTGGCCTGGAACTTGCTATGTAGACCAGGCTGGCCTCCACCTCACAGAGATCTGCCTGCCTCTGCCTACGGAGTTCTCACACAAAACGCTCTAGTCTCCACCTTTCCTGAGCTGAGGTTGCAGGCCCACACTGCCACGCACAGGTTTTTTGTATGTGCATTCCTGGGTTCCAGATTCAGGTCCATTGAGCCCTTTCCCAGCCACTCGTTAATTTCTTTTTTATGTGGAATCATGACTTTACAGTTTAATCACTATATTCAGAGACCCTCTTCAGTGCTCAGGGATGTGACAACCACTCACCTTTCTCTGATTGTGCAGCTGTGACAAGATCTGGGTTCCATCTTAGAAAGGAACTTTGAGATGAAGCGATGTCAACCATAGAGCTTTCATGTGTGTGTGGCAGGGACGTGTCTGTGTGCCTCTCTCTGCTTTTATGTCCATTCTGAACTCCAGTCGTAATCTTGTGATGGTCTTACAGTTGTGCGGTATGTGCTTTATCTGCTGCGCCTTTGCTCCAGCCTTGATGATTAAACACATGAAAATTTTAATATATCATTTTAGCAATAAAACACACTGTTCATTCGCACTTAAAAGAACGATAGCATACAGAAATAGTCAAACAATTCAAACACTGTAAAACGTAATTTAAAATTGAGTTTTCACCATAAGGTGAAATCACATCTGGACAATGCTGATTTAGGGAAGTATTTTGCACTGAAAATGAGTTCCATCTTGAGAGAGAATTCAGTGGTTTTTCATCGAGTATGCTACATATATGAATTCATTAGTAATACCTTTTCAAATCGTCCTTTTTTGTTATCCTTTCCAAATGTAGTAGCTTAGTCCCTCATTTGTTTATGTGTATCCTTATATACCTATCAGGCTAGGCTCCACATTTGAGGTAGAACATGTGGGTAATACCTTGCTTGATATTAGACATTATAGGTTCACCCACTGTGTCATAGAGTTCATGATTTTATTTTTCCTTACATGTGAAGAATAATTCTTTATTTACATGTACCAGACTTTCATTATCCATTTGTCTGTTGATGGACGACTAGGTTGATTCCATTTGCTTGCTATGGTGCTTAGACCGCAATAAACAGGGACGCTGATGTTCTTAGAGTAGGGTATGGAGTTCCCTGGGTATATACCCAGAATAAAATAGCTGGATCATATGATAGTTCTATTTTTGCTTTTCTGAGCAACCTCCAAGCTAATTTTCATAAGAACCGTGTCCTAACCTGAACTCCCAACATTAGTGAATAAAGGTTCCTCTTCCTTCACTTCCTCTCAACCAGCTTTTGTCCAATTGCTTGATGGTAGCTATTCAGACTGGGGTGAGATGGCATCTCATAGTAGTTTTAATTTGCACTTACTTAATGACTAGGTATGTGGAACACCTTTACAAGCAGTTACTGGCCATTTGTATTTCCTTTCTATAAAAACTCCTGATCAGCCAAATTGTTCACTGACTGGTAGTCATAGTTCTTTGGTACTTAATTACTGTAGTCCTTGATAAATTCTGTGTATTAGCCCCTTGTCTGAGATGTAGCTCATAATAAATTTTCTCCTTTTCTGCATGCTTTGATGATAATTTGTTGTGCTGTGGAGAAATTTTTTAATTGTATGTAGTCCTGTTTGTTGATACTTGGGACTAGTTCCTGTGTTCCTGATGTTCCTGATGTTCTGTTGAGAAAGTTCTTGCCTACTTAATGTCCTGAAGGTTATTCCCTGTTTTGGTCTACAAGCCTCAGCATTTCATATTTAAAATTAAAGCCTTTCAAATTGATCATACAAGTGGAAGTTGTGAATATAATTTCATTCTTTGGCAGGTGGATATCTAGGTATGAAAGCACCTTCTGTTGAATAGGTTTTTTTTTTAATACTGTATGTTTTTGCCTCCTTTTTCAAGAATTATGTGGACATAGCTTTGTTGGTTTATTTCCTGATCCTCTATTCTGTTCTTCTGGTTTGCTTGTCTCTTCTTGTGCTGGCACTAGGCTGTCTTTGTCACTACAAACAACACTGTACTATAATTTGCTGTCAGGTTTTATGATAGCCTCAGCAGTGATTTTACTCCTTAGGAATGATTTGGCAATCCGTGGTCTTTTCTGGTTCCATATGAGTTCTTGGCCTCTGTGCTTTTGATGTCTGACATATGATGTTACAATTTTGGAAGGCCTTGCAATAAATCTGTAGATCAGTTTTGGTAGGATACCCTTTTCCACAGTATTGATTCTGACGATCCAGGAGCATGGAAGTTCTTTCTATCATGTAGTATTTAATTTCTGATTTTCTTTTCCAACATCCTCACATTTTCCTTGCCATGGTCATCCTCTTTGATGAGGTATATTCATAGGTGTTTGGGAGTGAGGGGAGCAAATTTGAATGGGGCATTTTTTCCAGATTTCTGATAGTATACTGTTAGTATATATTAATACTACTTTCTGTATATATTGATTTTGTGTCTTCTACCTTTCCTGAGTTCTTTAGATCTAGGGCCTTTCTAGGAAATTTTCTGGTGTCTTTTAAAATTTAGAATCACACCGTCTGCAAAATAGTTTGATGTCTTTCTTTCCTATTTGAATCCAGTTTATCCTTTTTCCTGTCTAATTGGTATAGCTAATACTTGGAGTGCCAGAATGAGTAAGAGGCAAGCCAAGTGGGCACCCATCTCTCATTCATGATTCTAGACTCCACTGAATACAACGTTAGCTATTGGTTTTTTGTATACAGCCATTATTATATAATCCTAAAGGGAAGGTATATACTAATTCCTGTACAGGAAAAAATATCTGGTGATGTGATAAACAAATAATGATACCTCTCAAAGTTCTTGGGCAACAACCAATAGCCAGCCCCAATCCCAAAAGACATCGAGACGTTATAAAAATTAGGCAAGAAATTCATGAAACCGAAACTCAAGAACAGTACACAGTCTCTGCTCAAAAAAATGCCAAGGACTTGGTGGCTTCACTGCCGAATTCTGCGATACTTTCAGGGAAGAACCCCTCTCTATTGTGTTTTACTTGTTTCCCCACTGAAAACAAAAGATCACTACCAAATTCATTCTATGAAGGCAGGATCATTCTGACACCAAAACCACAGAAAAAAAAATTACATGCCAATGTCTGTGTTGAACATATATAAGCAAAAATTCTCTGCCTGAAAACCAAAATTCAGGGACTCATGAAGGGTCATGCCTTATAATAAGCAAGTCGGCTTCATCTCAGAAGTTGAGGTTGGCTCAAGGTTTGTATATCAAGAAATATCATATGTCATATAAAACATTAAAGGACAGAAACTACATAATCATACTGAAAAGGCATTTGATAATGTTCGGAATGCCTGCATGGTAAAAGCTGGAGACATTAGGAATAGTCAGAGTGTACCTCAAAATAATAAAATTTTTATGTGCCAGACTTATAATTTTAAAATGTACTAAAAGGAATAAACTAGAAGTCTCTAGAACATCCACCCAAATCTGACTGGTTGAGGTAATTACATTCAAATACACACTTATCACTTTCCAAAGCATCAGACAATAATTGAGGTTGTTTATTTATTTATGTATTTATTTATTATTGATACAGAGTTTCACTGTGGATCCCCATCTGGCTTGTAGCTCTCTATGTAAATCAAGCTTGGTCCTGACCCCACAGACCTCTGCCTGCTTGTACTTACCCAGTGCTGGATTAAATGTGTGAGCTCTAGTAGCTGGCTAATTGAAGTGTTATTTTAACAAGATATTGTATAAATTTTCTGTAGAAGGAAACAGCATCACTGAGATACCGTTTTAAGAAGAAAGTAAAGTCACTTTTTCCTGGGTTTAAAGGGTTCATTGTCTTTGAGGACAGCAACAAGATTTGCTTACCCAACAGTACTTCTTGCACAAATGCATTCCTAACTCTGCCCCCACCTCCCTGTGTGTGTGTGTGTGTGTGTGTGTGTGTGTTTGTGTTAGCATCTTTGTGAAGGCCAGAATTAAATGCCCCAGAACTTTTACAGTTGTTCTCCACCTTGTTTTTTGGGAAAAGACTCTCACTGAATCTGGAGTTCAAAGATTTGGGTAGACTCCTGTCTTGACCTGCTCAATTCTGCAGTACAGATGAGCACCTGACTTTTCTATGTGTCTCTTGAGGATTGAGTTCAGACCTTCGTGCTTGTGCAGCACATACTTTATAGACTGTGCTATTTCCCCAGGCTCTGTTTTGCAAAATTGTTATGGGGAATTTTACAAATGCTAGTGTTTCTCACAGAGTGTGTCTGGAAAGGGAAATGCTATTCCTCACACCATTATCCAACATACTTTTTAATTTTTAACTTTTTATTTATTTTTTCTGATATATGTGGATATTTTGCCAGCATATATACAAGTGAATCCATGCATACAATTCTCACAAATGCCATAAGGGAGCATCCGATCCCCTCAGCCTGGAGTTATATGCTATTGTTAACTACTATGTACATCATGGGAACAGAACCAGGCCCTCAGCAAGAGGATCCAGTGCTCTTAACTGCTGAGCCATCTTTCCAGCCCCTGAAGGCATTTGTTGGTAACCCTGACAACCTATGTTTATTTGTTTTGTTTCCTTGAGACAGGGTCTCCCTATAGCTGCAGCTAGCCTGGAACTCACCAGGCTTGCTTGGATCTCACAGGGATCTGTCACTGATTAGGAACTTACCAAATAAGCCAGCTGGGTGGCCTCTGATGTTCAGAGCTCTACCAGTCTTCATCTCTCCAGTCCACTCACCTGGGATAGGTGCATCTTTGGCTTTGTTTCTTTCTTTACCTGAATTATTTGGATAGAATTAGAAGTTTGAGGACAAAATCTGGTCCTGAGCAGTTTATTAGCAGAGTCTCATGTTTATGCTAGTTATTTGGTTAGTGATACAGAAAAGGCATATAGCATATGACAGAGTTTCCTATTATAATATGTCTGTTTTGGTCTTTCTCTTTATAAAACTATGGAAATTCAAACATGGAGGTTTCTACCATGATGAACTTATCAAATATCAATCACCTCCCAAAACCTCTACTTCTAAACATCATAGGTTAAGTTTCACTTTCCTAATGCCCAACACTGAGGGTCAAATTCATTATACAAAGATTTATTGGAACACTATAGCCATATCAAAGTCTGGGCCATAACCTTCTATCTTTTCTCTTGTTTATTTAGATATCTTCTTCACCAGGCTTAAAAAAAAAAAACGCCCAGAGTTGGAGTAATGACTCAGTAGCTAAGAGCAGTGGCTGCTCTTGCAGAGGCCCAAGATTCAATTCCCAGTACCCACATGAAGCCTAACAACCATCCATAACTTCCATCACAGGGGAATGTAACACCGTCTGATCTCCCCAGACCTTGCAAGTCACGTGTGTGCTTATATACATGCAGGCAATGCACTTATACACATAAAGTAAAAATAATTAGTAAAATTTTAAAAATCCCTTGCTATGGGAAATAAATCTTATCTGATCAAAACTACTAGTACATCTATCCCTGTGCTTAAAGTGAATATAGAGTTTTGGCTGGAGAGATGGCTCAGCAGTTAAGAACACTAGCTGCTCTTGCAAAGGGCCTGGGTTTGGTTCTCAGCACCCATATGGCAGTTAACAACTATTTGTGACTTCAGTTCCAGGGTTTCTGACCCCGTCTTATGATCTCTTTGTGCATTGCATAACGGGAACACTTATATACATTTTGACAATGCACACATACCCGTAAAATAAAAACAGTAAATAAAATGCTTTTTAAAATAAAGTAGCTGTGAATAGTGATTCAGACTGTGTTTCATTACTTGGTAGGTAACCGCTGTCAATGTCATTACTTGGTCACTCACCCTTGTCAATGTCATATATGATACTGACTAGTCCTGCTCCTTTGGCCATCGGCACAGTATACAAGATTGCTAAAAAACGCAGTGTATCATTCATAGTTCTTTATATCATGTGCTATAACTCAGATATTCCTAGTGACAGTAACTATTTTTGATTCTGGTTAGATTTATGTTTGTAGACTGTATAGTCATAGATGTAGTTGACAAAAAGAAATTAAGTACCCAGAGAATGATAGTCGCTGTTAGTTGCTGAGGGACAACCGCATATTGGTACTTCCTAATGCAATATTCTTTTCCACTCAAGAACGTTCTCCTGTGTCTTCACTGGAAGAAAAATGCAGGGCACTGTGGCAGAAGGGAGCTGATAACCATGTGTGGATAGATAGGGCTCCCCTGCAGAGAGATACCAAAGACAAATGGTTTGAAAATAACATTGACAAATGAAAGTTCACATATACAAAAGAAGTCAGCATTTGAGAGTCTCTCTCTGAAGGTCAACTGTAGAAGAGCTTAAATGTGGTTCAGAGCAACTCTAATTTTTATTGTGTGCATGTTGAGGAAAAAGCATCAGGAAGTGGAGACTTGGCACAGTCTATAAAGTGCCTGCCTTGAGAGCCTGGGCACCTTAGCACTAGTCTCCAGTGAACACATAAGCAGCGGGCTGTGGTGGCATGTGTCTCTAATACCAGCACTGAGGGGAATCTTCTGGAATATGCCTAGAGCTTGCTGGCCAGACAGTGTAGCCATATTGGTGGGCTTCAGGTTCGGTGTCAGATTCTGTCTCAAGCAGAAAAAAAAGGCAGCACAGGAGGAGCCATGTGCACATGTAAGAGTGTGCACATTCCCCACACAGGATGACCCATGTACACATGTAAGAGTGTGCAGATTCCTCACACAGGAGGAGCCCTGTGCACATGTGAGAGTGTGCACATTCCCCCACAGGGTAGCCATGTGCACATGTGAGAGTGTGCACATTCCCCCCACAGGAGGAGCCATGTGCACATGTAAGAGTGTGCACATTTCCCTGACAATATGCATAATACCAAAGTTGCATATGAAACCAAACCAAACCAAAGAAACCACCAAGTTCTGCTTTTTGGGCACAGCTCTTTGCTGTATTCTGCATTTACACATAGTAAAAGGGTGTATTCATAGTCTTCGCTGTAATAGTCACTTCTTGGCAGCTGTGATAGAAACACTGACCAGGGGAACTTAGAAAAGGAAGAGTTTATTTAGCTTACAGTTCCAAAGGGGCAAGAGTCCATCATGGCAGGGAGGCATGGCGGCAGAGGTGGCTGAAGTACACTCAAAAGCTAAGTTTTCACGTCTTCAAGTACATCTATGTATACAGATCTCTGTACATGTGTGTCCATTTGTGTGCATTTGTGTTCCTTTATGTGTGTGTACGTTTGTGTTTATATGTGTTCAAGTATATGAGTGTGAAAGCTATGTGTGTTTTCCTGTATTTGAGTATATATTTGAGTGTGCACCTATCGTGTTTGTTTCTGTGTAGGCGTCTGTGTGGAGATCACTGTGTGTTTGTGTTTTGTTTAATTTGATCTCCTTAGCCCACATAGCCTTGAACACACTACACAGCTCCCAAAGCCTCAGACTCACAGAAATGCCCTGGGTCTGACCCACCATCTCAGGAATACAGACGTGAGCTTCCGTGCCTGGGTAGCTTAACCTGTTAGTCCTGATTTGTGTTCTGGTGTTATCTCTGATGAAGATGTAGCTTGGCCTGTTCTAGAAGCACAATTTCAGCTTTTGTTTCTTGTTGGAAAGCTTTTCAAAATGGGACAATTTGCTGAAGCACACACTCTATTTTCCAAGGATAAACAGAGTAAATGGGTGAGGGGTTCAAAGAAAGCTTAGTGACACGTCTTTAATTGTATCAGACTTTCACTGGGTGCTGGGGAAATGAATCAACATCCATCTTTCAGCTTAGCATCTTCGCAACAAGAAAGAGAGGAAGAAACCAGAAGAATCACCCCAGCACGATCGATCCTCAAAGCCAGGACTTAGCAGTCTGCTTCTTCTCCATCTTCGGTCTCTCATTGATGTCTATGTCTATGTCCCTTTGGATCTGTTTTCCTTTTTGTTTCCTGAAACGCTTGCAACACAGAGCGGGCAAAAGCAGTGCTTGCTGAGACTCCTGTACAATCCAGTGAGAGAGAGAGACCTGTCTGCTGAAACAGGGGCCCAAAGCCGGCAAACACACCTATGGTTGGGAGATACTGGGTACTTTCCTCAGTCCCTTTGTCTCTTATATTTGGAGACAGGTCTCTCACTGATTTGGTGAGCCTGGTTGGCCACAGAACTCCGGAGATCTTCCTGTCTCCATCTCTGCAAGAGCTATGGTTACAACTGCCCAGATGCTTATGTTGATGCTGGGGTTCTGAACTCATGCCTCCTGCTTGATGGCAAATACTTTACTGACAGCTCTCCAGCCCTCAGTGGATTGGTTTGTGTCCTCCTTGCAGAATTTTGGCGATTTGATGAAGCATTTACAGGTTTTATAGCGAGATTTAAAGAAAAGGGGGACTTCTAGTCTATCATTCACATTTCAAGAGTGGAACTCTGTATTGCAGAATGAGGATGACAGATGGGGGCTGCTTCTCCTCATAAGCTGACATCACAACAGATTTGGGGTATGAACATATGTGGTGGTTTGGATGAGAATGTCCCCTATAAGCTCCAAGTTTGTGGACATTTTGGCCGCAGTACGTGGTGGTGTTTTGAGAGGTTTAGGAGGTACGGCCTTGTTGTTGGAGGAAGTATGTCACTGGGGCCACTCTTTCAGAGTTTTTAAGCCTCACCAGATTGCCGATTGCTGTCTGCTTCTTATGCCAGTTTAAAGATGGGATTGCTTATTTTTCCATTTGGGCTATCTCCTGCTACCAGCCTTGCCCCCACCCCTGCCGCCATTATGGTCTCTTCGCCCCCTAGAACCATAAGCCAAATAATCTCTTCTTCTACATGGTGTTTCCTCTCATAGAAACACAACATTTCTGGACCATCGCTTGCGTTGCAGTAGCATTATTAATGAAAGCACACCGTTATTTTCATGGTATATTGGGGAAAACTAAACACTGGAACTCACATAACTGCCTGAGAGTTATTGGTTGAATGTTGGAATCAGTGAAATGGTTTGCCTTGCTTCTTTTTATTTATTTACTTTTTTTTTGAGACAGAATCTACCTGTTGGAAAGCTAGCCTGGAGCTCCTATGTAGACCAGGCAGGTCTCAATCTAACAGGCATCCCCTTAGTACTGGGATTAAAGGTGTATGCCCTGCCTTGCTCAGGAATCATTAAACTTTTGAGCTTCTGTGGAAAAGTTAGTCTTACATAGAAGCATTCTGGGATTGGGGGTTCGACCAGGGTTACAGAGATTTCACCACCCAGTATTGTGAATTCTGTGACAGTGATGGGGTTCCTGTGGATTTTCTGGAAGCAACTTCAGAGATCAATAGAGGGAAATCAACAATATCAAATGCATCTTTCGTCAAAGTCAAGCCAGCCTGAACAAATTTAGTGTCATATGTTGCTTGGAAGTTGAACTTTCAACATCAAAACGGGAATTTATAAACTGTTTCTGCTTTCGGGGGTGAAGTCTAAAGTTTCTGTATTGTCAAAATGAATATTCTTTGGACGGTCCTCCAACCTTAACATGTTCAGGAATTATGTTAAAGATTCAGAAGCCATTTGTTATAGGCCGGGGACTATGCTTTACAGTCATAACTGTAAATAAGGCTTAGCTGACCTTGAACATTTGACCTTTTTTGATGTACTTTAAAGCCTCCAATAAATTGTGACAAGATTGTTTTAAAATCATCAAGTTATTTTTGCATTAAAGCTGACAAATACAGTTTCTACTTAAAACGTTGGTGAGACTCACTAGAATATGAAAAACTAATTGATGTATCTGGGCGTGTGCCTGACGATATGCACACCTTGTGTAGAAAATGCCCACAATGACCAGAAGACAGTGCTGAATCCCCTTAAGCTGCAGTTACCAGTGAGCATTCAGAAGTGGATGCAGAGAACCCAGGTCCCCTGCAAAAGCAGCAAGTCTTCCTATCCGTGGAGCCATTTCTCCAGCCCCCTCCCCACCCCAAGAAATATAAATCTTACTAAATTAATAATGGGGCTCACTTCAGATCCTCTATGCACAATAATCATTTCTTCCACAAAGAGATTAATATTTTTGTTGGTTAAGAACAATATATCTAAGGACATGGTTAAAATGGTGAAGGACCTGTGATTGATTCCCAGAACCCTTGTAAAAAAAAATTGAAAGCCAGTCAGGATGGGTAGTCTTTGTAATCTCCATGACAAGAGGGATTCTGAAGTCACTCGCGAAGCTCCGAAAGCTTCTTGGTGAATCCCAGGTTAATTAAAGACCCTGTCTCAATTAAAATAAGTAAATATGATTGGGGATAGGATTTGAGGTTTGACATACCAGTTTGCACATGCATACAAAGACAATGGCTTTTAAGAAACATAACCAATAAACCATAAGCATCCATGTGGCAACCTTTATAAACACTGACATATGCTCATACATATGTTTGTCTCTTGGTGAGGTGTATGTATCTATTTCTAGACTGAATTGGGGCACTGAGTCCTTGTTCACATTTTACATTTCCAGAACCTGTGGAATGTGAATCAGTGCTGCTTTGCCGATGATGTGTAGTAAATGAAAGAGCTAAGTATTTCAAGAAGGAGCCCTGTTGTGTGTAGTCTGTGTGTGCTCATTCCTAAGACCCTTGCACACCTGTTAATTAATCACGTCATATACAAGGCAAGAATCTCCCTTTCCTGAAATCTGAAGTAAAATGTGCATTATGAGTGTGCATACAGTTAGCTATGAACTTGGTGAAATTATGTTTCTAAACACAGTGGAGATGTGTTTGCCAGAAGGATTAATCATGCCTATTTTTAGAATAGCATTTCCAGTATGGAAAACCAGAAGAGGAGGAGCAGACTTTTGGAAGTTCCCCATTCTCTGCAGATTAGACAACCACCATCAGTACCCTGTTACAGAATAATATGGGGAACACCGTCAGCGTATTGATACCTAAATAAATCATAGGACTGAATAACTAATCTCTGTGTTCCTTTAAAGAAGGTAATGCCCCCTGGAATGCCTTGTAGTGTTCAGCCATACAATATACACTCACTCAAGGATAAAGAAAAGTGTATCTGTTTTCTGGGCAAAAATATATAGGATTAGTTTTCTGCATGTCTTACCCAAAAATTGAAAAGTTAATCCCACACCATTATTTGAAGTATGTAGATTTTGTTTTCAAATTTATCGATATGAAAATTATCCTATACTGCTGGTAGATCTGTGTCATAGCCAAAAAGGTAGGAAAACATGTATTCTCTATACTATGGCTCATATCTTATAATGTTGCAGAATAGCTAGTGTTTTAATGTACTTTGATCTGTGATGGTTTATCGTGATTGTGGACCTGATGTGACTTAGAATCATCATGAAAACACATCTCTGAACACCTCTGTCAGAGAGTTCTAGGTTAGAGTACTTAAAGGGCAGAAATCCATTGTCAATATGGGTAACGCCATTCTAGTCTAATTTAATTCCATTTTAGTTTTTAATTTAATTTATTTTAATATCATACTGTGAGTAAGTGCCCTAAAGTGCGTGTGACGACAGAAGAGGTTGTGTCATCCTGTAGAACTGGAGTTAGGGACAGTTTTTAGCTACCACGTGATTGCTGGGATTCGAACCTGGAGACCCAATGCTTTTAAAGTCTGAGTATCTCTCCAGCCTGCTCTCTCTTCACTTATTGAATTATTTTCTACATTTTGGAAGTGAAGAGGAGTAAGTAACGTTGCGTTTGAATAGGTAAGGAGTTTTCCCACCCACGGTTAATTTTTTATCTTACTGCATCTGGAAGTGTAAATGAGGGTGGAGGAATTTTCCATTGCTATAAGAAAATCCTTACCACAGGATAACTTTATGAAGACATTTATTGAGCTTATTATTCTGGGGGATTAAGTGCTCACTGCTGCCACCTTCTCTGCTCTGTTGAAGACCTTGTGCTGAACTGTGGGAACAGTCTATATATAAGATGAAGACAGGACTTCAGACAGAGAGCCAGTGGGCAAGCTGGAGTTTCAGGGAGGAGTTCCACCTCCATGAGGAACATCTTCTCAGTGTATACGCTCTTAAGGAAAGCACTGAAGCCACACCCACTTATAGCAGTGCCATGGTAGACTTTTCCTTGACCTGGTTTTTGAAGACAGTGCCACTCTGCTGTGGCACCTGCGAATATGTGGGGACACTGACAGTCTTTAGTAAGAGAAGGTGGGGAGAAGTACAATGTTCATCTACATTTTCTGTTTGTAATCCACTCACAATTTAATAAAGGTCTGATGAGAGCTTTAGAGAGATGAGCGGCTGATGAGACAGAGCTCCTTGGTTGACTTGAATAGACTGGTGGCAATCAGAACTGGGTGAGGACTGGGCAGGTTCCTCAGCCAGTACGGTGCATACTATGAAAGCATGGGGACCAGACTTCGGCACTCAGAACCCATGCAGAAGAGCCAAGAGTACTGATAAGCACTGGTGATCCTAGCATAGGGAAACCGGACCCCAGCAGATGCTTGGGATCCACCAACCAGTCTGTCTAGTCTACTTGGCAGGATCCCAGTCACTGAGAGACCACAGTTCTCTAGCTCCAATTCCAGAAGATCAGATGCCCACTTCTGGTGTCTGCAGGCATTGCACACGCATAGTGCAGTTACATACATGCAGTTAAAACACCCATAGACAAAATAAAAACAGTGAAAAACAAACAGCAATGGATGGTGCCTCAGGACAGGCTCGTCCCATGCATGCATGTATACATGTACACATGACATGGACACACATGCTCATGCCCAAGCAGTACCCAAATTATTGAGGAGTAAAGATAGGCTAATCTGCTTGCACAGAGACCTCATATCCTGGTCTTTTTTCAGGGTTTGATGTAAGTTTTCTAAACTATTTATGTCTTATTCATTTCAGTTTTTTGTTTGTTGAAAATTGTATTCTAAGCCTTTTGGTCAGGTTAAATAAAAAACGTTTTATGAGAGGTATGTGTGAAGAAAGAATGAAGTGATTCTTGTAAAACACTGGATCAAGATCCTCGTTAAAAGGCTTTGAGTAATGTCTTGTATATGAAGTCATATTTCGATGGGAAGGCCATACAGACTTCCTTTAAGTTGGTGTATTAACAGATAATTTTATACTACTTTCACCATTTCTATGGATAATGCTATTCTTTTTAATCCAACTAGTATGTCAAGTTTTTATTATTAAAAGAGGTAGTCTTCTAAAAATAGTTCATTCATTTGACCAAATTATTTCAGATAAATGATGGAGAACTGTCTTGATTCTGGTTGGATAAATAACACATTTTATTCTTCTAGTTGTTCTTCAGCATATATTAATTGTACATAATAATATGTTCCACTGTGATATATTCCTACATGTATGGAATGCATTTTCGTTGTTTCCCTTCCAACCCGATTCATCCTGTTCCTTTCCCCATATGATCTCTCTTGTACGTTCATATCTTTTTGTTAACCCAGGTAGCTTAATTAAAAAGCAGGAGCCCTTCCCCATTTCATGGTGATATATTGATATGGTGCTAAGTAGATATGAAACTCTAATCTTAAGGGATGTCTCTGTGTAAAAGCGTTATGCTTTACAAGAAGGGAAAAAAATCTATCTTTTGAGGGAAGTTAATTCAGGACAGAAGGCCCCAGGATCCCAAGGAGAGAAGTTCAGGGCTTGAACACTTAAGGAACCCAGTTTGAAGTGTTATGGGACCAAGAACTGTAGGAAGGACCACTCAGACTGCAGATGTTCCAATCACCCCAATTTATTAGCCAGCCAGTGACTGCACTTGTTGGGTGGGGATCTACAGAGCACAGTGTGGACTCAGAGGAGACCAGGTCTTATAAAGCATCCAAAGAGACTGAGTGTTTATACAAGATTACACAGGCATGAGATGTCTGTTTCTGCAGCAGGCAGGCAAGTAGCCACAGAAGTCAGTGAAGCATTAAGCAAGCCAGATAAAAATTAGGCAAGATAAGCATTAAACAACCTGTTATAAAAGCTGTAAGACATTAATTGAGACCTTCTGGATTCCTGGAGGTACTTTTCTGTGGTTAATTCTTCCTGGAACAACCCTGTGGTGAAACTTTTCCTAAACCTGCCTGCAAGAGTCAGGGAAAGGTCATCCAGGTCATTGTCTTATATAAAAATGGAAGAACTCGGGTCATAACATTAGGGGCACAGACAGCTAAAGTATTGATTGATTCATGATGGGGCTGTGTTTTTAGGTCACTGCAGGGTATTGCATATTTGAACTTGCAACTATGACAGTATGCATTAGCTCAAGCTGGTTAAATGGAAGTTTGGAGGGGCCACAAGGACATGAAATCCACAAATTAGTGAGGAGCTATGGACATGTGATTGCTGCTGGAACATAAAGTCAGTTTTATTGAAGGCGGTAGCCCTGTATTGGTCAACCAAACTCCGAGAATAATTACACCCATGGGAGGATTTGCAAAACACAAACTGGACTCCAAAGGGAGAAGGGGGTACCCTGGGAGGGTAGAGTGAAGTTAGGGAGGGGGGATATAATAAAAATGGATTGTATGAAATGCTCAGAGAATTGTTTTCTAAAAAGAAGACAAGAAAAAGTAACATAATAGTCACCTTAAAGAAAAGATGAGATATGCACAATGGAAGCTTATTCAGCTCTAAGGAGAATTGAAGTTAAGACATTCTTATATGATAAAAATAATTATTATATAATTCATTCCCATTTGGATGGGCTTGAAGATTATTATTTTAAGTTAACTAAACAAGAAACAGTATTGTACCTATGAGTAATTCATTAAAGGTTGCCAACATCAGAACACTAAACTTCCAGTCTCTGAGGCATCCTTGGAGGTCTCCTAGTTACGTTCTTGTTGGGCTAATTTATAACATCACAAAAGCCACATAAGGAAGAAAGGGCTTATTTGCCCTCCCAGTGGTAGACTGCCATCTTGCCAGGGAACAGGAGTATGAAGCGGGCTGCCATGATGCACCCAGTGTCAAGAAGCAGAGACAGGAGTGGTCTACTGACTTTCTCCCTGTATAGAGCCCAGGATCTCCACCTGCAGCATGCCTTGGGTAGTCAGCTCTTCCCATATCGGTTGGTAAAATTAGGATAATTCCCCATGACATTGGCAAGAGGACCTTTGCCCAGAGACTTCCAGCTCAACTGGACAACAGTTAACCAACAGAAGTGCTTCTGAAATATATATTAAAACCACTTATCCTAAAGTAAATGTATATAATGATTTCTATGCTGAATACAGATTTCTTATAGCATAGTGGTTCAGCAGGATACCACACAATGATTTACCCAGCTTAGAAAGTCTATGATTTGTATATATTGTGGACATCTCCTCAATATACATTTCTCCCAAGGAATTCTCACTGTGAAAGCATGCATAGCTGCATAGACATGAATCTAAAAACTTGGGAGAAAATAGTAACTCAGAGAATCTATAAATAAAATAAATATTCTATAAATAATGAAGAAATGGATTGCCATGGAACCTTTTGTTTCTTTCTTACTTGAACCAAACTGCCAGTGTGCTGAGTATACTGTCAAATTTTCAGTCCTGAAAATAAACTGAACTTTATGTCAGGAAAAAAGACCTCACTGTCAGTCTCAAAGGAAAAAGAATTTAAAAAAAGAATATGAAGAAATATTGAAACCCTGTACAAACAATACAAATAGAAACTGAATGGTTAAACCCATAGTCTGCATGGAGGTAAGAGTGAGAGGGTCAGTTCTGTTTAGTACTAAATAATGGACTACTGGGCCTGGCACGGGGCGGGGCCTTACTTGTCCTATTACAGTACAGTTAGTTAATAGTGTGTAGTTACATAAGAAGAATTGTTTTGTATTTCTGTTGCATAGTGAGGGTTGCTGTATGTAATTTTAACTTTTAATATTTTTGTGGCACATGCATGTGAACACAGGCCACAGCTTGATATAACATATCTTCAAACACTCTCATCCTTTTCTTCTGGATGCATGTGTGCATATTGTACACATTACACATCTCTTCTTAAGTATTCACGTGTGTGCATGTGGAGGCCTGAGGTAAACCTTAGGTGTCTACCTCTTTCATTTTCCTCTTTATTTTTAAAAACAACATCTCTCATTGAATTGGAATTTTCGGATTCATCTGGAATGACTTGTCAGCAAACTCCAGGGATCCCACACTCTCTGTTTCTCCAGGCCTGCAGTTACAGATACACACTGTCTTGAATGATTTCTAAATGTTAATTAAAATATGTCGGGCTGGACAAATGGCTCACCAGTTAAGAACACTGGCTGCAGTTGCACAGCTATCAGGATTGACTCCCAGTGTGTAAATTGTAGCTTTGAACCACCTGTAACTCCAGCTCTTCAGCATCTAACACCTTTTTCTGGCATCTTCAGGCTTCAAACATGTATGTGGTGCATGTCACATGCAGGCAAAACAATCACAGACATAAAATAGAAATAAAGAAATAAACTCTCTCAAGAAAATGCCTGAGATTTTGTTTAGGATTGGCACTGTGTAATCCCTGGATCAGTGAAGCCAGGGTATGAGGTTCACCCTTGAGTTGGTGGCCATCCTGAGCTACATAACAAGACCCTATTTCTAAATGAAACCAAACCAAGCATAGAACCCCAAACTTACCTAACCAGAGAGACTAAGGAGTATTTTGAGAAATATATCTAAGAGTTCTCATTTGTCTGCTGGGAAAAGTGTATTCCAGAGTTGGAAGTTGTATTTAGACAGAGTTCCGGATTTCAGAGACCCACCCAAGGAGTTCCAAAGAAGATGCTGGATACCCCTGGAACTGGAATTATGGATGGTTGTTAGCCACCATGTGGGCGCTAGGACTCAAACCCTGGGCCTCTGGAAGAGCAGCCAGTGCTCTTAACCGCTGAACCATTTCCCAAGCCCCATAGAAGTCATTTTTGTTTTACCCAAAGGAAATACACATGGCCTTGTGGTTCAGCAGTAGCCTTTAAGACCCCACAAGGAATCATAGAAGGATGTGAACATGGTGTAGAGAGTATGTGACTGCCCTCCGGAGAATAAGTTTCTGATCTGCGGTGCAGAGGCACGGGGAGAGCTACTTCTGTTCTGCGGTGCATTTTTTAAGTAATTCTGAGTTCAGCACCACCACCACCGATCTGGGAGATTTCGCCAGTTTTGCCCTGGACACTGTCTTGCGACTATGTTTGGGAATCACAAATGATGGTGGCGTGGATTCTTACTTATGATCTGGTCCAGGGTTGGGTGACCTACCTTGGTGGTAGAGCACTTGTGTCCCATGTGTGTTGTCCTGAGTTCGATATATATCACAGCATAAACAACCAACCAGACAACACCTTGCAGAATGGTACCTTTATCTCAGGATATACTGCCTTCAGTAATTATAATAATACCTGTAGTATTGCCTAGTTTAGATTGAACTGCTTTTTATTATATCTGACAATGCAACTAAGAGAAAAATTAAATTGCTGAGAAATCCTCTAATGTTGTGTCAGTCTTTCCATTTTCTGTTTGTTATGCTTAGTAGTTAATTTTTAATTTTTTTCTGTGAAGTCACAAAATGTTCCTTCTCTTTGGTAGCTCACTTTCTCTGTCCTCCAGAAAGGCCTTTGTATTTTGCAAGTGGAACCCTTCCAGTTTAGTTGCTCCAATTCCTCTTGTGTTTGAATTTGCACAAGAGGTTGAACAGAATATAATTTTCTCAATTTGCTTTTGCCCAGGCAGTGGTCCTAAGTGGCTCCCGTGCAGGAGCTGTGTGCATTCCACTGGGCTGATTCTCAGAAGCACTTTAACTGAAATGCAAGGGACATAATTACTGATTCCACAAATGCATCTCATGGTGAAGGAAGCTTGAGTTGAAGCCAAACTTTCTTTCATTATAGCCTGGCCTTTCACAACCTGTTGAAGTGAAGAGGATTAAGTTCTGCTAACGAGGGTTGGTGATTACCCCTAGAATATTTTTTTAGGCTCGGAGCTAGCAAAACCTCTGTGTCTTTAATGCACCTGTCTCTCGATAAACACACTGTATGCTGATCCTAGCACCCATTGGCTATGTGTTATGAATCCACAGTACTGTCGTTTGGAAAGAAGCTCTTCTAGTCTACTCTTTAAAAATAGTTTACATATATCCGTCAATGCTCCTGTGTTCTGCAGTGCCTGTGGAGGCCAGAACAGAATGTGAGATCTTCTGAAACTGGAGTTATACATAGTTGTTAGCAACTATGCCTGTGCTGGGCATCAAATCTGGTCCTCTGTAATTGCAGCCAATGCCCTTGACCCACAGCTGAGCCATCTCTCTAGGATCCCAATTCGCTTTCCATTGCTTTGATACAACACGTTAACCAAACACAACCTGAAGGATACTAGTGGCAGCAACTGAAGTGGAGACCACCAAGGAATGCAGCCTACTGACTTGCTGGTCAGGATAGTGGACAGCGTGCATTCGAATACAACAGAGGACCACTTTAGGGGCCGCACCACCCACAGTCGGCTGGGCCCTCTCACATTATTCAACAATGAAGAAAGTGCCTCACAGACATGACCAGTCTGATAGAGAAAATTCCCACTTAAGGTTAACTCTTCCCAGATGTGTAATATTGACAGGGGAAGCCATCCAGTATAGGGACTATGGAAGTGAAGTCTATCTATCTATCTGTGTATCTATCTATGTATCTATGTATCTATCTATCTACGTATCTATGTATCTATGTATCTATGTATCTATGTATCTATCTATCTATCTATCTATCTATCATCTATCTATCCATCTATCAATGTATCATCTATCTATGTATCAATCATCTATCTATCTGTCTATCCATCTATCTGTCATCTATCTATAATCTTTGTTATCTTAGAAAAAGCTCCTGAAACACACAGCATGTTGGGGTCGAGATGTTTGCAGTGGATTCTAACACACGATCTTAACCTTTCGTTTCATTCCTTATCCCTTTCTTTATACTCCTAATATTGAGAAATCCCTCTCCCCTCTCTTCTTCTTGTGTCCTAGTGTTTGGATCTGGAGGTACTGCTGATCACTACAGGAAGCCATTTTCTTCTAGAAGACAAAGTCTCCATTCGCTTCTGTTGATTCCCTCATCATTTTCAGAGTTTTGGCTTCATGTGTTTACAGCATTACATCGGTAAAACAGATGACAATGAATTTTCAACTGTGTTTTCTGAATTCTTAAATGTACTTAATTTGGAAAGCAAATACAAAAAGAAGAAAATGGCGACATTGGAAGATTACATCAATAATGAAATTCTTATTTTAATTTAGTACATAGAAAGATTCGGAAGGATACAATCTTTCTCTCTCTCTCCACACACGCACACACACACACACACACACACACACACACACACACACATACACACTCAGGGATGGTTAATGTTAATTGTCAATGTGACAGTCTCTAGAATCACCTAGGAGATGGCGTCTGGTCATACCTATGGAACATGATGTTGATTGTACTACTGTCTGTAGGAACATCTGCCCTCTATTGGTGGCTGCATTCTCTGGTTGGGATCCTGGACAGTGACTGGAGAAAGAGAGCTGAACCACAACGTACATTCATGACTCTCTGCTTCATGTATATAGAAACAAAGTGACCGGGTACTTCCTGTTCTTGGGGCATAATGGATTTGAACTGTAAGCCTGAACAAAGGTTTTCTTCCTTAAGTAGTTTTGTTAGGGTAATTTAACACAGTAAGAAGAAAAGAAACACACAGACACAGACATACAGACCAAATACACACACAAAAAGAGAGAATTATAGATAGAGAGATGATAGATAGATGATAGATAGGTAGATAGATGATACAGATAGATAGATAGAGATGGACATACAGATGAAGAAAGAGATGGAGAGAGAGATCTCTTCATGCCATATCCACATTCAGAAGCATGTTTTCCTAATAACCCAATTAGCTGAAAGGGCATACACAGCAGAAGGAAACTGTTCTTTGTAGATTGATTTCTTCATAGTAATTGTGACTTATTCAGCCTGGCCAGACTCCAGTATTTGAAGTATTTACAGCAAGAACATAGTCTGAGTACAGAACCCTCCTTGTTGGTAGATTTCCATTCAGGAACATTAGCCAGAAGAAAATTTAAAGTGAAGATTTTGCATATGACCACATCTCTAAGTCTTCCATTCAGTTGTAAAGAGCTTGTAGTCACAGAGCCTTGTTAAAGGGTGATTAAACTTGGAAATCAAGGACTCATTAAAGTGCACTTAATTAGGTCGAATTGGAATAAAAGGAATAGCCCAGAGTGGAAAAATAGCTCTTAATGGGAGTTCTGAAAATAACCAGGGAAAGCATTAATTGTAGAAAGTCTGTGACATCTGATTATGGTACTGACAAAAATTAAGATCAACCTTTTTATAACCTTATCTATACAGAATGAGGCATTGGGGAGAAAACAGCCTTTCCACTATAGTATTTAAGAAAAGGAAGAGGAAGGCTTGATTTAAAGGGACCTGGTGCAGGTTAGAAGTCAGAAGAAAGATCAATGATAGTCTTATGTTTTCTGAGTTGTAGGAGATTAAAGTAGCACAATATTACTGACTGGGTAAGTCTTTTAAGAAAAAGATTTGTCTGACCTTCTGCCGGAAGCCGGATTATATCCACATGTGCTCCTGACCTTCCTCCTGATGCACCTTTGGACCCCGAAGCACAGTGGAATGACAGGGCTGCTTCCTGGATCTACATTTGCTCCAACTTCCTGTAGTCTCAGAAAGGGGGTTCAAAAATGGAGCAATGACAACATCTCTAAATAACCTCATCCAAGTGAGATATGGAATGGGAATTGAAGGCTAGACACAAGGAATCTGGGAAGAAGTAGACCATGTCCATACCGCAGCAGAGGAATCTGATGGCTTGATGAGAAATGTTTCACATAGACTCGAGGATTTGAAGACTTGGTCCCCAGTGTATTGGGTTATTCAGGAATCCATGGACTCTTTAGGATGCATGTGGAGCCTTCCTGGAGGAATTGCATCCCTGACTTCATATTCTTGCCCCACATGCAGTGAAATATCCGTGCTTCATGTTTCTGAATCAAGATGTGAGTACTCAGCTTCCTCGTCTGGTGACGCCTGCTTCTTGCTGCCACTCCTCTCTATAGTGATGGACTCTGACCCTCTAGAACCGTCAGACAAAATCAACTCTTTGTTCAATAAGGCATTGTAGTCACTGTGGTTTATTTCAGCTGCTGAAGGGTAAATAAAACAGAGTGTGTCTCTGTACTATGAAATGTCCAGTACCACAATATGGAGGGTCTTGCCATATTTCTCCTTTGTACACACAGGTCGGGGAAATGTGCTGTGTAGAAAATGGGTTGCATCAGGGATATTTTGTAGCTTCTCTTAATTTTTGCAACTCATTTCTTTGTTGTTTTTTTCAAAAGTAGAGACTGCCCACCAGACAGTCAAGTAATTCAGCCTTATCTCTGATTCTCCCCTTCCTGACTTAATTTGCAGATTCCAGCATAATTCCCCTGGATTTGCCTTGTGTCCTTGAGATCATCACAAGTTTTAGGTTGAGCCTTGTAAGTATTTAGTTGTAGGAGAGACATATGATATTTTCAAGGAAGTTCTCTGGACTTTGAAGGTTTTATGCTCTTAGAGGGGATGCTTGTGATGATTAAACTTGATGGGATTTAGGGTTACAATGGCAAACATAGTTTTAGGTCTGTCTGTGAGGGAGTGCCTAGACTTCCGTAATTAATGTGGCAAGATCTGGTCTGAAATTGGGTGACAGCATCCCGTGAGCTGGAATCTGGATGTGAATAAACGAATAAAATCATCCAAACACATACATTCATCTCTCTCTATTTTATGAATGGGGAGGAACAGCCAAATACATACCGTGGGACATCGCTGAAGGGGTATGCTTCCTCTTTCCTAAATCTGTAATTCACTTTCTCCATGAGCATCAAGCCACCTTGTAAACTGTGCTCAACCAGTTCATTCACTGGAGTTACAGATCTCGCAATCAATAACATGGTGTTTCTTCGTCAGACTAGAAACTGTGTCTTTTTTTTTATTACCTTTTAAAATGAAAGACATCATTATTAACATGTATTAACTGTCCAGGTTAATGGGGCTGCACGTGACTCTTTTTTCCACACATGCATACAGCATGCACTGAGGTACCCCAGTTCCCTCTTCACCCCTACCTCCTGTCATTTCCATCACTGTTAAGTAATTCATCACTGTTTACTATTCTTCATTTAGATTTTTTCAAAAGTATATATGGAGAGGAAATGTGTGAAATGTGTTTTTATGAGCCAGGCCTTTTCATTCAGTCATGATTGCAACTTATATAAATTTTTCTAAGAAATGGCATGATGATTTTTTCTGTAGGGCCAAAGAAACTCCATTACCTGTATACTTTGGGACTACCTATTTATGTGTTGTTGGACATGTAGTTGGGTTCCACAACCTGCCTGTTGTACATAGGGCTACTGTACATGTGGATATGTGTTTCTATAGTACACTGACTTAGAGCCCTTCAGGTGCATACCCAGAGGTGATTCATATGGAGGTTCTCTTTTAAGTGTGATTTGCTGTGAATCTTACCCCTATTGATTTACATAGTAATTGATAGCTTGGAAGAACCGCAGTCCAGGATACTTTTGTTTGTATGTGATATGTATCTTCTTGAATTTGCAGGCAAGTATATACCTTCCTAGAAAGAATAATACCTATGTAGTACTATGTGATCAAGGAAATTAGAAGGAAATGGTTGATATTAAAATTACCCATTTTACTCAAAATGTATACATGGATATGTGAGCAGGAATTCTGCAGAAGTTGGAATAGTCTAGGATAAATGTGAGTCCCGCAGATGGGGTAAACAGTTTAACATTTCCTTTTGTATCAAAAAACAAAGTCAAGAATGTAACAGGATTTTCCTGTAGTGTTTTTTTTTAATTTTACAACTTTGGATATATCAACAGTAATATTACTGTATTTCCTTGTGAGACAGACTCTCACCAACTAAGCCCAGGCTGGCTTTGAACTCTCAGTCCTCCTGCCTCAGCTTCCTTAATGCTGGACTTACAGGCAAGAAGTACCAGCCTGACCTCAGGAGCTATTATTACTTGAGTGCTAAATTATCCCGATGGATTTTTGTACAATAATATGTCCATTCTACTCTATTTGTCCTTTTTAAGAATGTTTGTCATTTATGGGCGATATGCATGCCAGGAACTATATATCTTAAGCTACACCCTGAGTAAGTCTCTGTTTTTCATTCTTTTGTTTTTCTGTGTTTCATAATGTTCCTCCCTTCCCCTATCAATGAGAGAAGTGGGGTCTTAATGGAAACCTCCGGCCTGTGTGCAGGCTACCGAAAGCCTTCTCTTTCCAAAGATAGGATGGCTCTCGGTTATGTTCTGTCCTGAATACATGAAGTCTCTCTGGAGTAGATGACTCATGATTTAATATTGTAGGCTTGAGAACATAAGAGTGTGCATTTTCCCGGAGTAGATGGAGCAGATCAGCCTTAACATTCAGTCTGAATCTAGCACTTTTTAAATTTTAAAGGTCTATTTTTATTTTTTATCTTTTATCATGTATAGTTATGTGTCTCGTGTTGGGGTGTGTCCCTGTAAGTGCATGTACCTGTGAACCAGAAGTGCTGGATTCCTGAGGAGGTGGACTTACAGTTTTTTCCTCAGCAATGGTAACCAGGGTTCTGTGCCACTGAGCCTCCTCTGAAGCCTATGGATTACTGTCCTTTTACCCAGCTTTTCCATTGTGGCAACCCTCCCTCAACTTGCCTTCTGTCATAAACATTTAGTCTTACCCAGCTTTTCCATCATGGGAACCCTCCCTCAAGTGGCCTTGTGTCATAAATATTTTCTTTAGGCTGTGAAAATGGTATTTATTCATTTGAATACTCTCTCTCTCTCTCTTTCTCTCTCTCTAATGGAATGGTTCCAATCAGTGAGCTCTACTAAGGAATAGTCTGAGATTTCAGGGATTTTAGGGTGGGGACATCAGTGGAGTTGGGGGTACACATTGAAGTTCATTTTAATACCTGAAAATGATGAGTTCACACTGTATTGAAATGTAACCTTGACAGTTCTGCCTTCTACCATCCCCTTACATTTTTCTCTCCATTTAATTTAAAACCCTGTGCTTGTGACCCCGTCTTTCCCAAGTTCAAGTATACACCATTGGTGTTCTTTGCCCCTGGATGTCTCATAGTCTAGCAATGAGCATAAACATTTAGGAAATACCTGTGATGTCATGCCACTTCTGGTTCAGAGACCATCTTCCCCTCTCTAAAAGTCCATAATGATGTGTGTTCACATTCTCTCAGTGCTTAGGCTTCTGTCTTTATAGGATCTCTAGCCTGCAGGACACTGTTCCTGTTACATATCACATACGTGTATGGCTTTCAAACACACATCCCCAATCTATGGAGCAATGTCATCCTCCCATGGATGGAAACAGAGGAAGTAAATGGACTGCAATCACTCACATTGCTATGATGAATTTAAAGACAGGATTGCCCCCGTGTCGTACTTGATGGAAGTTGGACTGGTGTATGCTGGCATCACTCAAATGGGTTCCACAGTGGAAAGCCTTAACAACAATAATTCAGTGAATAGTTTAAATTAGTTTTCCTTTATACCTTGCAAACGTATGTATGTCAAGACATAGAAACATATATTCATGCCCAAATCCATATTGTGGGACATGGTCTAATACTCATGGGTTCCATCCTGGTACTGGGACCATGTTAGAGATAATAAAAAGAAAGTGTTCATGGTTCAAACTCTTCAGTACAGGGGCTGGTGGGGTTGAAGTCAAAGCAAGAAAAGGCAATGTGTGTACAAAGTCCAATGCCACTGCCGCATACCACAACCCAGATAGGTAACACCAGACTCCACATTAGGTGCTAATTTAACTATTTTAGAACTGACTCTTCTGCAGATTGCTGTGTTTATGGCTTTCTTATTAGAATGGATAATCAGCATCATTTATAACAGTACTATTGATTATCTGCAGAATAGAAGACATCGAACAACAAACTGGAGATTTAAAGGACTGGCAAAGTCTTTGTTCTGAACTTAAGGAGCTTAATAGCTTTATATTATTGTGGGTGTTGTGTGAGTTTTGCTGAAGATGTGAATACATGTCTGTTTCCCCTAGGGCTCTGAAGACAGACCAAACAAACAGTTCTACCAAAGTCCACCTTGGTGAACCATTATTTTATGGGGGCTCCTTCCAGGAGTACGGGAGAGAACTGACTCTTAGGAGCCTAGGAGACTATTAGATCAGTGGTTAGTCAATGCAGAAATAAACCCTCAGCTTCCACCACCCTGAAGAAAATGGTTCAATAGCTGATGAAACCTATGGCAGTAACCCAGGTATCTGCGTTTCCACCGATAACATTTGCAAAGTGTATTTATTGGTTTATGGCTTTTTTTGTTCTGTGACTACAAAAAGTTTATGAACCTTTTATCATGTCAGAACCCAGCATATGGAGCAATGGGAATGTTTTCTGCAGATCGTGGTCATTCATATTTATCTCAAAAAATACACGAACTCTTAATTGAGGTGAGAGTCATGTTTTGCACTGACAAACATATCATGCATACATAAAGCTCTCTAAACTGACTCAAACATACTTCAAGTAATATAAAATATAAAATAAACCTAACATGTGAACAGGAATTTTCAACAAAATGCGCCTTGTCAAAGATTCTGCAGGGTTCATTATCTGATCACAACTTCATGATTATCCCAAATTGAAATGATGCAGATGAAATGTTAGATTATCTTGGGCTATCTTTAGCCCATTCTGGATATATATGTACATGTAGATGTTTTCCCAAACTACCATGGCAATGTTAAGGTTTAGGACTCCTGTGTACAACAAAGATAATATACGGACATTATATAATATATAGTAATAGAATTGATTTGGACATATTTCTATGTCTTTTGGATGTTAGCTCTGATATGTATGAACAAATACAACATTAAATCATTTTGGGCATTAGTTTTATACAAACTCTGATTAAATGAATCCACATGTGAGGAGATAAGAGAGGAATACTCATGCAGAAGAGGTGCCCCAATAATACTGGAACAGATTCTCTGGTTGATTTTGTGGGACTGAAGTAAAGGTCATGAGTTCTGACAGTGTGGTGCTTGGATAATATTTTTTAAATATGAACTCCTAAGGGCTGGTGAACTGCAGCTCGTGCCCAGTAGTACTTTCCCACTTCTCTAGGACAGAGTACAGCTATATGTTATGCCTTTTGCCTGCAACAGAAGACAGTATTTGCATAAGTGTCCTGTATTTCATTCCCCTGTTCTTCTTTAGACATAATCATTTGAGGTATCCCAGCATTGCTAGAGTGAAAGGAATTTAAAATATCACTGTAAGTTCGGGAGATGTCTCAATGTGCAGTTGTGCTTGCTGTGTAGCAATGAGGACCTGGGTTTGAATCTGCAGTACCCATGTGAAAGCTCCATGTGGACTCTAATCTCAGTGTTGTAGGATGCGGAGACAGGAGAATCATGATCACAGAGTCTTTCTAGTGGCCAGACTAGCTCCAGTTTTAAAGAAGGACCTTGTCTCAAGGTCAAAAGATGAAATGTGATAAAGCAGGCCACGTGAGATCCTCCCCTGCCCTCATGTTCACACTCAGGCAGGCACACACCATACAGGTATAATTATTCTCCTCATTGTATATTTGTATTGAATATTTGTTCATTTCATACAATGTATCTTAATCCTGTTTCCTCCTCCCCATCCCATTCTGTATCCTCCCATTGCTTTTCTCCTACAGGATTATATGCTCCTTTTCATATGTGTGAAGGCCTATCAGGTCAAGTTCCTATACCCAGATGTCCCCCCATGACCACCCATCCACTGGAATCTGGTCACTAGACTAGACAGTCTCCACATTTAATATTAGCTCTTCCTCACCCAGCAGTAATCAGCTGCCAATAGTTCTTTGCCTGAGATTGGGGTCTGTTGCCCATGTCTCCAGTTCCTTACTGGGTTTTTGTCTGCTTGACTTTGCATGGGTCTTGTGCATGCTGACACCATTGCTGTAGGTTCATAGGAGCAGGATTCCATTGGCCTGAAACCCCATTTCCTTGTGGTCATGCTCCAACCTGACTCTTACAATCTTTCCACCCTCTCTTCTGCAATGATCCTTGAATCTTGGATGAGTGGATTTTAATAGAAGAACCCTATCCAGGGACATACCCTCTACCGTCTCCTATTCTCTACGTTTTGGCCAGTTGTGGCCTTCCATGTGTGTCACATTTTGCACGAGGAACACTTGCTGATGAGAGTTGTATAAGTATTTTCTTTTCTCTATCCCTTGTTCTTCGAACCTTTGGTGTACTGGTTCCTAAGAACCTCTTGTGGAGAGATGGGCATTGCTCCAACACTTATTCTGTGGGTGACTAGTTGTGGAACTCTGTCATAGTCTCCATCTAGTGCAAAAACAAGTTTCTGTGATGAGTGGTGAATGCGATACTTGTCTGTAAATATAAGGATCCATATGTAGCATACACTGAGAAATTACATTTCTCTAGAGATATGGCAGAGATAGGGATTTCTCGAGCATCTATGACTCTCTAGTCATGT
Source organism: Eospalax fontanierii (assembly GCA_035773235.1). Taxonomy (NCBI): domain Eukaryota; kingdom Metazoa; phylum Chordata; class Mammalia; order Rodentia; family Spalacidae; genus Eospalax; species Eospalax fontanierii. The sequence continues at coordinate 681,400 of CM069554.1, read as the reverse complement.
GTTCCCTCTTATTATAAAAAGGCTTTAAGTCCAATTAGATATCTCTGGATTACCCCTAGATAAAAGAACCAGTACTGCCCCATTATCGTTTCTTGTGCCAGTCATTGTTGTGGTTATTAGGCTTTAAAACTGTGTTTTGGTCCCTAATTGAACCTCAGCAGCTTGCTTTTTATAAAGCTAAAATAAGTCACTAGACCAAATGTCTTGTTTTGCAGAGAAAAATGTTGGTTTTAGAGTGTTAATGGACAGGGCAAACTTTTATCAACTAATTAGCAATCAAGATGCGAGCCAGAATGATTTGCTGGACTCTCTGTGACAGCCAAAGATGCCAAAGCACTCTTGGTGCCTAAGGAACATGTCAGGGAAGAAAAGTGTTTTTTGTTTGTTTGTTTGGTTGGTTTCTTTCTGTTTTTAAAATCTAAGATGTCTTGATATTGCTGGAAAGTAAATCCGTTAAATAAGCTCGACAGGGATGAGCTGGGAGCTTATGTTGATTCATTTTGCATTGCAGAATAATGATCGTTCCCTCTTCCCCAAATGCATGCGTGCATATCCATTTTAAATTATAAACATTAAGCAAACACCAAATATCCACCGATGCTGGGGAACAGAAAACAACAGCTTTATTATTTTGTGTTCCTAAAACCTGTTCCTCCTCATTCGGCCTCCTCAAACATACTGTTTGGAATTTGGTTTCAGAAACTTTTTGATATTTTATAATCCAGGACAAATGATTTGCTTCCTTCGACCCGGAGAGAAAAAATAAAATCGCCACCTCTGCAGCCTTCCGTGACTGGCCCCCTTTTTTTGAGAATTATCCATTTTGATCTCTCCATTTACATTACATTTCAGTCCACGTTTTCCTCCTATGTGGAGGGGTTTTTCATGCACCAATATTTAATCATCCAGGTCTCCTACTTAGAAATATCTGAATATCCCCAATATATTTCATTTTGGCTGCAGGCATGGGAGAAAATTTGCATATCCTGTAGTCTAAAGCTTGTGCAGTTGCTTTTGTTTTCACACAATGTTTTAATTGATTCTTGCAATTTTCATACAGCATAATTTTAGGGTATCTAGAGCCCCTCACCTACCCCCAATTTCTCTTATCCCCCCGAGTTTAATGTATTCTATTACATGTAATAAGACCCATAGATTTTAATTTGTGTTTCCAAATATCCAGTGCACACACTGGAACCTGGTTATCGTACCAAGCTTGCCATGCTTGAAAGGGACTGACCCTCTTTGCTTCCATCTGTGCCATAATTTCCCAAGGTGGAGTCAGGGTTTTCTTACTGCCCACATATCTAAGTCTATGCTGGGAATTTGTTTTTTTCTCTGGTTTGGGCTTGCATAGGACTTCTGCATTCTGTCAGTTTTGCTGTGTGTCACATGACTGACTGAAAAGCAGTCTGGAAATCTCTCTTCTCATCCCCTCCTCCCTTAAAAATAAAATATTTAATCCTATTTTATGTGGATGAATGTTTGCCTTCTTGTATGTATGTATGTTATGTGCATGCCTTTTGATCTTGAGAGGCCAAAAGAGTGGGCTGAGTCCCCCAGAACTACAGTTACAGATGGGTTTGAGCCACTGTGTGGGTTCTGGGAATGGATCCTGGATCCTCCCCAGGAGCAGCAAGTGCCTCTAACCAGTGAGTCCTCACATCTCTCCAGCCCGTTTAGTACCCTGCAATTTCAGTTGCCTATGGTATTGTCCAAAAACATTAAATGAAAACAAGAAATAAATAATTCCTATGATGCATTAAATTGCCTACCATTTTGAATAGGCTTCCAGCCTGGTGAATAATTTTTTTTTCAGCTTTCCACCATGGTATATGCTATGTACTTTTCAATCTCTTTGCTGCCATCTTGGACATCGGATGGATTGCTAGAGTTCAGAGCTATTGTTCACACTGTGACCTCAATGTGCATCACAATGCTGGCTTCATCTGGGTCCCCTCAGTTTGTCATTACCTGAAATCACTGTCTTACATCATTACATCATCAAGAGAAGACGGGGAGGGGCTGGAGAGATGGCTCAGTGGTGAAGACCTGTGCTCTGTTCCCAGGACCCAAGCGGTGCCTAACAACTGTCCCTAACTCCACTTCCAGGAATCCATCTCCTTCTGGTGTATTAGTTTGCTTTCTGTTGTTTTGATAGAAATGCTGACCAGGGGAAATTATTAAAGGAAGAGTTTATTTAGTTTATGGTTCTAAATGGGCAAGAGTCCATTGTGGTGTGGAGGCATGGCGGCACAGGTGACTGGAGTAGACACAGAAGCTAAGCACTCACATCTTCAAGTAGGCACAGGAAGCAGGAAGCCACTGGAGATCCCACAAGGCTGAAGGTCTCTCTAAGCCCAGCCCCAGTGATGTGCTTCCTGAAGCATGGCCACACGTTCTAAGACCTCGCAATACAGTACCACAAATTGGAGACTAATTGTCCAAATACTTAGAGCCTCTGGGGGACATTCTCCTTCAAACCAGCGCCTCACAGCTGGAACTTGGAAGCAGGCGCTGAATCAGAGACCGTGGATCAATACTGCTTACTGGCTTGTTCCCCTGGCCTCTGCTCAGCCTGCTTTCTTAGACCACACAGGACCATGTGCCCAGAGGTGGCACTCCCCCAGTCCAGTGGACCAGGCCCTTCTGTATCCCTGAGCAATCAAGAGAATACTCCACAGATATGGGCAGGTATGAAAGTATCCAGCACCAACTCTCAGTTTGATTTATGGCCCCAGGAATCTGAATAGGACAAAGCCCAGTGCCAAGTTGTCACCTTAAATACATGGAGGCTAAGTTCACCAACTATGCCTGATTTTTCTAATGGATTTTACAGTCTCTCCCTATACCTCCACCAACTGGGGGCCCTGTATTGAAACACATGAGTTTGTGAGGGGCATTTCCCATTCTATGTAAATTATTCCCAAGCACTATGCATCTTTTTCCCCCTGTGTCATCTAATCAGAGAACAATTTCCATGAGGTACTTACATGGTCTGAATCACAATGCTTTCTAAAATTTACAAGTCGCAATTGTAATATACAGAACTGATAAGAGATGGATGCTTAAGAAGACAGATTGGACGTGGATTTGGAACTACTGTGCATGAAATTAAGTACCTTAGAAAAATGAGCCTTGGGAGGCTATAAGGAGACAACAGCTGTTGACACAGCATCCTTCACTGGACAATTAACCGGTCTCCTCAGTCTATAACTTCCAGCCTACAGAAGTGGGAACTAAATGTGACTGTTGTGTATAAGTCTGTGGGAGGTCATTAGATTACCTCAAGCTAATAGGTTGATGGGCTATGTCTCTGATTAGAGAAGTGAACCTAATGCCTGAATTCACCCTGCCCCACCATTACAATGCATATGTGCAATTTACACACTTAAGGAATTAGGAAGTAAGGTCATAAAGGTGGGACCTTGTGGATAGTATTGGTGTCCTTAGTTACATGACCCCAGAGAGCCACCTACCATCCATCCCTGTGAGGACCGTGAGGAGGGGCCATCTACGAACCAGGAAGGCACCATAGCCAGACACCCAGCCTGCCACACACGGACTGCATCACCTTCCTTCCGTCTGTAAGCAATGGGTTTCTGTTCTTCTTGTATGCAATGATTTTCTGTTCTGTGTGACCTAAATTGTCTATAATGTTTGCTTGGAGCAACCCAACAGAATTAAAACAGGCTATGAGTTTTAGAATCCCAGTTTCTGTGATGACTGTAAATTTTTCTGCCCACAAAATGCTTATTGAGTGATGTATGCTTTCTTTTTGACCAAATCTGTGGTCCAGCCGACTTAGCGGCACAAACCATTAACTAAATCCTTTCTCTTGGTTCCTGCAAAGACATATGTTGGAACATGTCATTTCTACCATGCTGAGTGAAGTGTGTTGCTGATACACAAAGCTTCACAATACAAACAGGTGTGTCATGCTTTGAGCCACATCAAGGTCATGCTTTAAGCCACATCACCTGTGAAATAAAACAGGATGGTTTCAACATGGGTCTTGAGACATTTTTAATTGGTTTTTGGATATGCAATTTAAAGCTAACCAGAAGGTTCAAAATGGTGATGAATAGTGCAGGACCTGTTAGGAAACAACTGGATGAATGTATGAATAAGAAGAACTTCACCAAGATAGGATAGTTATTTTCATTGCTGGTGTAACAGCTGAATAAGAAACAGACATCAAGGTACATTAATAAATAGATTTTGTTGGTTGAGTGTGGATTTATGAATTAGTGGTGTGTGTGTGTGTGTGTGTGTGTGTGTGTCTGTGTGTAGATACCAGCTTCCTTTGAAGAGTTGTGGGACTTTTGTTTGGTTTTGAAATTTATTTCTTACTTTCACAATTTCATACACACACACACATACACATGCCCATACGTGGAGAAACGCTACCTACCAGCTCCCTTCCATGCGTATTCTCAGCTACCTTTCTTATACAGCTCAAGCTCACTTGCACAGGGATGGCTCTGCCCACAGTGGGCTAGCCCCTCCTACATTCAATGAGAAACCAAGAAAATGCCACACAGATGTGTCCACAGGTCAATCTGGTGTGCTAATCTCCCCTATTCAGGTTTCCTCTTTCCCTTTTGGATGTGGCAAGATGATTGTAATAATTTGCCAGAACAAATATCTATCCTTTCAGCATTCTACCATGGATAGAAGAAAAGGTCAAAAGAACCCCAGTCTCCTAGAGGACCTACAAGCAGGTAATGATGGCTGGAGGTTGGGATGTCATATCCGTTTTAGTAGTGTAACAACTAGTATGTTTCCCACACTTGGCCTAGTACCACCCCATCCATGCATATGCCTGCAAACTTAATTAAATGCGGTGCGTCATACTTGTATACAAGGGATTTGCATTTAAAATCAAAATATAAAATGTATTCTATTAGGGCACCATAAAATGCTGGATCCTAAAAGAAATAAAAGGAAAACTACAGATTTCAGACTGCTTTGTAAATCATACCTGGTACAGGCTGGTTTTTAAACTCATAAACAATCTTGGAGGATAATTGGCTATGCTCTTTGATTTTGGCAAGAATAAGTTCCTGTTGCTTGGATAAATGGGAGATCAAAGCGGCTCTTCCATATTGCTCTTCTTGGTAGCAGGCATCCTAGGGAATTCCAGGACACCTATGCATCTGGAAAGAACACACATCTTATATCATATTTATCTGCTCATTAAATAAATGCATCCACAAAACTCCCTGTTTTCAACCATATTCCAGTCTTTGCAAGGAAAGGCTATCAACATCTGTGACTTAATTCCATTTGTTAATTGATTAGATATATATCATTTACTTTATTTAAAATGTGTGTGTCTGATGCATGTATGTCTGTGTTTCTAGACACATCCCCATGTATGTGCAGAGTCCTGAGTAGGATGCTTGGTATATTGCTAAGTTAACTGTTCTCTTGTTTACTAGACACAGTGACTTTCACTAAACCTCCGAATAAGTGGGTAGCCAGCCATCTTCCTGTGACTGCCCCCATGCCAGAAAGAGAGCAAGCGTCTTCCTGAGCCATGTTCTTATCCCCATATTAAACCAATAACAATTTAAGCGAGGCACACTTGGTGGTGGGCAGTTAATAACAAACTTTTGGGACTCATTTAGATTTGAGTACTCAGGAACACTTTGAGTCTTCTTGAAATTGAATTGCCCTTCCCCCATTATTCTAATATGCCCCATCACATTTAAATCCAATTGAAATGACATTCCAGTATATTGCTGTCTGGTTCCATCTTAGTAGTGTATGTGTACATGTATGAACAAACATGAACACAGTACCTGTGGAGGCTGTAAGAGGGCAATGGATCTCCTGGTGCTGGAGTCACTCAGTATTAGTACCAGGAGCCAGAATCAGGTCTTCTACATGCTGATAACCAGTGTCGCATCTCTCCAAACCATGATTTTAATCCTTCATTTTCCAGTTGCATTTATTCAAATCTACAGTTTCTCATATTTGAAATTCCTATATTGTTATGTAGTTCTGAAAATTGTTTTTTGGCAACTATTAAAATTTATCTGTATCTAAATTAAAAGGAATTTGAATTATCATCTAGTGTTTATTTATAATTGGTAGCATTTATCCATCTACATATCACCTATACATGATCATCTATTATTCTATCGTTTCTCTAATGTACCATCTATCTGCAATGTCTGTCTGTGTATCTCTATCTGCCTATCTGCATACAATCTCTCTACATATCTGCAATCTCTCTGTATGTCTATGTATATCATATCTGCTATCTATCTATTTATCTGCAATCTCTGTCTGTCTATATATCTATCTATTCATCAATGTATCTATGTTTCTATGTATCTATCTATCTATATCTGCAATTTCTCTATCACTCTTTATCTGCAATCTATCTATGTATCATCTCTCTCTAGTTTCTATCTGCATGGATCTATCTATCTATCTATATCTATCGGAAATCTATCATCTGCAGTCTATCTATCTATCTATCTATCTACCTATCTATCTATCTATCTTCTCTATTCTGTTTATCTACCTGCAATCAGTCTATAATCTCTTTCCTGTCTTTCATCTCTATCATTACTTTTATCTCTCCTTTTTGGTTTCATTTATCTAATCTACTGTCTATTGATCCACTCTACACTTCTTGTCTGTCTTACTACCTGACCTATCTGCCTCATCTTCTCTCTGTTGTCCTTCTATCTTTTTTCCTTCCTTCTAACATTTCACCTGATAACAAAATCTTTTTCTGTTTTTTTGAAATACTAATGAGGAACCTCTTCTTTTTCATGGCTCCAATTGCTGTGTTTAAATGGACATAAATCTTTAGTGGTTAGGATGCATCTTCAATAGATTTTTCTGCAAAAATTAACATTTATTGCAATGTTACAAGTCAGGTAGTTGACATTTTGACATTTATATACCTCCCCTACACAAATTCTCCAAATGTTCAAATACACCCACCAACAATTATATGCATCAACCCTGGATTCTTGTAGTTGGGTGTTAAAGTAATGAAGATCAGTTGAGGGTGCTTTCAAACCACAGAGGTCATTTAATAAAATCTAGAGGCGTTTTAATGTTTCTAATTGTGTGTGTATGTAGTGGGGAGGAGGGTATAAGACCACATGAGATCCTAAAATACACTGAAAATTATACTGTAAAGAATACCTTCCACCTTCCACAATGTCTTCATTGTGTGTTATATTGTTTACATGAATTTTAAGCAGATTTCACAGTGCGAGACTTTTAAATATATATGTACTTGTAAATCATATAGCTGCCTACAAAAGATCTACTAGATTTGCAAATCAAATACTATGATTCCCTCTTTTGAACCACCCGAAACTCTAGCACTGGGAGCTCCATGCACTGGCCTCTACAGGTCATTCATGTTTGCACGGACCTACACAAGTACCCATATATCCACATATACTACTAAGATGTCATAAGATGGCAATAACTCACAATCTCATTTTAATGTGAATGGGCCTTTTGAACGATTTCCTCTTGGGTAGTGCAATGGTCTGAAGGACAATTTCTATGAAAGACTTCACTACTTGGACATTTTATTCCCAGTCAGTGGTGCTGTTTGGGGAAGTTTTCAGTTTGTCCATGTTGGAGGAAACACATGACTGGGTGCAGGCTTTGAGAGTTCTTCAGCCTGGACGAATTTTCAGATTCAGGTCGCACTGTGCCTGGTCGAAGACCTTTGGTCTCAGCTTTTGGTGCCTCCTGTACCATTGTGAAATTGAACCCTCTGACTTGTTATCTCAGATAAACCCGTCAGTCCCACCCCCACCCCTGAACTTTTCCTTCTCTTCTTCTTTTTAAGTGTTTACTTTTCTGTTTTAACCTTTCAATATTTTTATTTTTAAAACTTTCAGGCAGGAGCATAAAGTTATAATTCCATCCTACCCACTCCAGCACCACCTTTTCCCATGACCCCCACTCCCTGTCAGTTTTTTGTCCCTTCACTGATTATTGCTGTTATATAAACATACATTTTTGAATATAGATAAATAGATAGAGAAAGCTGATTCTCCCTCCCTAGGTGGTCATTGGTCCTTCATCTTGAAATGGGACACCATGGAATTTCTCCATGCACCTTGACATGTCAACTGATTTAGTCATTACTCAATTCTTGTCAGACTCCTATACTGGGCAATTTCATGGTTAAAGCTTCTGTTCAGGTCTACACTCTACTAAACTATGACGGGCTTTTTGTCGCCCTAGTTGTTACTTGCTTAAAATGTTTTATTTTATTTTATTATTTTTATTTTATGTGAATGAAGATGTTACCTACATGTATGTAAGTGCATCCATTCTGTGCAATGCCTGAAGAGATTAGAAGAAGATCCAGCATCCCCTGGAACCGGTGTTATGGATGGTTCTCAGTGACCATGTGGGTGTTGGGAATCAAATCTAAGTCCTCTGCAAGAGCAGTGAGGGCTCTTAACCCCTGAGCCATAAGCCCAGCACACTCTTCCATGATGTTCCCTTAGCCTGAGGTGTAGAGAGGATACATTATAGAAATTTTATTTTATGTGCATGATTCTTTTGCCTGTATGGATGTAAATGCGTTACTTGAGTGCAATGTCCAGAGACAGAAGAGGTCTTGGGGTCTCCTGGATCTACATTTGGGGATGGTTGTTAGCTGTCGTGTGGGTGCTGGAAACTGAACCTGGGTCATTTACAAGAGAAGCCAGAGATTTTCAATATTGAGCCATCACTCTAACCCTTCTGGCTGCTGCCTCTTAAACCTTCCAAAGTTGTAGATACAGAACGAGGAGAAAGTTGATCCACCATCTCCAAGCATTAAGTCTTGCTTTGACTTAACCTGGAGGTTTTTAAGATCCATGTGATTAGTAGGTGCTCTGTGATAGTAGGTGCTCTCTTATACTTTGAATAACCCCAGAATCCTGACTGAATTGTCTTTGAACCTCTGAGAACTCTTAAGTGTGTTGAGTGCTCTGTTATGGAGACTGCATCTTGCCATAAGTAGACTACCTGTTTTAATTCTGGGAATCTATAATCAAAAATTATAATGAAGCCGGGGGTGGCGGGACAACCAGCCTAGCTGAATTAACTAGTTTTAGGCCAATGACAGATCTTGTCTCTCAAAACAAGATGTAAGGCTCATTAGGACCTCTGGCCTCCACATGCTTGTAGAGTACCTGTAGTAGCATGTAGACCACATAAGCACATATACACATTGACATAGTGGTGCATGCCTGTAATCTCAGAAGTTGGTAGGTGGAGGCAGGAACACTGTATGCTGAGGCCAGTCTGGGTTACAGAGTGAGTCCATGTCTCACAGCAACAACACAAATCAGTTACCTCTTTGCAAAAAGAAGGTGCCAGAAGAAAGAGCAAATACAAGTTTAAATCCAGGTCTTTCAGGAAAACTGAATCCACCACACATGTCATCACCTCCTTCCAGAGCCTATCTGTGTCTTAATTTGGTAGAAATTGGATCACCAAGTGGCAGACACCCAAGTGTTGTCTGCAGGAGTATTCACAGATAGAAAGAGTCACATAAAACAGACATTTATTGCAATGGTGTTTTTCACTTTTAAAGATAAAACACATTTTTTTTCCTGGGCAGGGCTTCCCTAATCCCAGCCCACCTGGAACTGAATATGTGGTCCAGGCTGGCCTGGATCTGACAAAGACCCACCCACGGCTCCTCCCAAGGGCCAGAATTAAAGGCTTCTGCCTCCAGGCTTGGCACGATGCAAACTTGCAATGAATCTTTATTTAACCCTTAGTAACATTGTCTAGGTATACACTATAAATTCCCTCCAATGGCATTACTGTATAGTGTTGCAATTATGATATATTCCTGTTAAGAAACTAGCCATTTGCCATCAGCTGATACCTAGTTGCCAGGGATATTTCTCTCCTAATCCAGGATTACTCTGAATAGCTATAAATTTCTTAACAATGGACTTACCGATGTATTAGTTAGCTAACATGATACTTAGAGATGCAGTCTTTGTAATGCCTACTGACATGTACTCGATTCCTATACTCTGTGTCCATGCATATCATTCTTAAAGTCCTATTTCCTAAGCTGAAGGGCATGATGATTAGAACTGCTCTCAGCACTTCATGTAGACTGTAGCATAAGGAGCAGATCCGATTTGGCATGCAATGACTTCCAAATCGGCAAAAATGTGTTCACTCTTTGAATTGCGAATGACGTCCTCATGTGATGAGTGGGACAGGGAGCATCTGAAGTGCTCTTCCCGTGTTACAGTTTAAAGGTCATTGAATTTCAGGACCATGGAGCTGTGATCATTAACATTCACATGATGTATAGTCATTTATGGACCATCAATATAACTTGAGAGAATCTGGCATCTCCCATGAGACAAAACTCTGAACATGTCTACCAGGGGGTTTCTAGGTTGAGTAAATGAGGTGGAAAGAACCACCCTGTATGGGGTCAGGATCTTCCCATGGGCCGGGTCCTCACCCAATTAACAAGGAGTAGCAAAATGAACCCTTCCTTGTTTAAGTTGCCTTTGAAAGGTTTTAGTCCTAGAAGGCTTCTCCATAACTACACATGCAACACACTAAGCCAGTGAGAATTAATGTCCAAATCTTACTGTCATTCCATCACTTCCATAACACATAGAAAGTTCATATTCTCTCAACAATGCTTATTCATGGAGGATGATGCCAGATGTCTATGCAAGGAAAAATAAATTATACACCTGTGCATCTACATATAGGGTAAACAAGAAATTTCCTTAAACATTTAAGAAACTGTTTTTGAATATTTATTCAGAAATAACAATTGCAATGTCCATTCAAAATGATCTTCGGAATCAGCATGAGGTTTCATGGAGGACTTGTGCTGCTTGGCACTGGGGAGATGGATGAGCGATTAAGAGCACTTGCTGTTCTTGCCGAGGACCCACATGGAGATGTCAGTACCCAGGTCTGTTGTTTCACCTGTAACCCAAGCTTCAGCAGATCTGACTGTCTCCTTTGACCTCTACAGATACCAGGTATCCACACACATACATGCAGGCAAACACTCATACACGTAAAAAAGGACTCGTAACATGATTCTTACTGTTTGGACATATGTAGAAGAGAGGGAGTATATCCTACAAGTGTCACAGTCAATATCCTAGCTTGTGTCTACCCAGTGAAGACACATTTATTACAGAGGAAGAGCTTCCTAGAAGGGTGTGGTGCATGGTGTGATCAAGACAGCAAATGTCACAGTGATGTTTGCATTGCACTGATTGTGTTTGTCTTATGTCCCATTAGGCTGACATGACATTTGTGCAATGAATCATTGCCCTTGAGAGGTGCTGGATTGCCACAACATCCTCTGACAGCACTGGATCTGTGGGTGTCTGGTGTCATGACTTCACCCTTTGGAATGGGTTTCAAGAAAATCTACGTGTTTTATCATCACACTGGGCTCTTCCTATGAGCTGGCACAGAGGCAAACTAAATTATATCTTCTGCTGGATTTTTGCTATACACAATCCCTCTCTCCCCTCCTGGCTCTGTTCCCTGGGCCTCCTAACCCCTGCAGAGCTGTGCATGTAGATGTGAACAATGTCGAGGCCCAAGAGACTGCTATGGCTCCCCTTGTTCTGTACACACATCTGTATCATGTTAAACTCGAATGTTCTCTTGTGGATAACGGCTGTAGCCATCAAATTCACGCTCATTGACAGTCAAGCACAGTATCCCATTGTGAACACAAATTACGGCAAAATTCGGGGTCTAAGAACACCATTGCCCAATGAGATTTTGGGTCCTGTGGAGCAATACTTGGGGATACCCTACACCTCCCCTCCCACTGGAGTGAGGCACTTTCAGCCTCCGGAGCCCCCTTCGTCATAGACTGGGGTTCACAATGCTACCTAGTTTGCTGCTGTGTGTCCCCAACATCTGGACAAATGCTCCCTGTTACATAACATGCTGCTCATCTGGTTTAGAGCCAATCTGGATACTTTGTTGACCTACATTCAAGACCAAAAGGAAGACTGCCTTTACCTAAACATCTACATGCCCACAGAAGATGATGAGTACTTGGTTATACAGAAGGCAAAACCTGCTGGTGCGTGCTCAGGAATGTTTGATGACCACATTAAAATTTCTCTGCGTAGGATTTTCTTTAAGCTCTCTATATCAACCTTAATCTGGATGCAGCTGTATCCTGTGTCCTAATTGCATTTCCAGAGGACCTGGTGGATAACAGTAACTGTTGACTTTATTTGAGTGTGTTGCCTATATTATAGAGGTGCATGGTCTAACTGCAGAATCTAAACAATGGGACCAAATTATACTAAAACGTATGCTTGAATTTGCCAAAGAATGACTCGAAGAACCATCCAGTTATGAACATTCAGATGAAGGTTTCAGCCTGAAACACAGAAGTCATAGTCCCTTCAAGAGGTAGATATTAATATTTTTTATTTGTTGTAGGGAGAAATGATTTTGTTTTAAAAATAATATCAGATAGTCAAAGAAATCAGAGGACATCATTGTACATAATCTATGATTACAAATTTTGAGTTTGTCTTAACAACCACTTCAGTCAGTACCATATTTACGTATCAACAGATCACGCTAGCTATGTTACCCAATATCCTTACTTTTAAAAACATACCTTTTTTTGTTTGTAAAAACAGCAGGGAAAATCTGATTTCTTTAAAAAGCAAAACTTCACTGAAATCTGATAACATTTCAATACGTCATCTCCATGAAGATTACAAATTCATTTGGCTTTTCATACCTAAGTATGTCAAATTCATATACTTGATGACTCTAAGGCAGACAAATGTTATGCTACAGTGAATAATACCAACTCTTCTATGGTTTTATTCTCCTGTCAATTCCTTTAGATGAGGAGAAAGAAATTCAGAGTCCAAATCTTACTAGAACCAAAAGAGATCCTTCATTGCACCCACAGACACATCAGCTTTAGGAACAAAACGGATTCCTTTTGGTCTTTAGAGTGAGGCACTCTTGTGTTTTACACTTTAATACCTGGGAAAAGATTTTTCAGTAAGATTTGTTGAAAAATGTTATTACACAAATTCCATGTTGGCTGACATTTTAGCCATCCCCTCCCCGCCTGCTCCCCGCCCCTGGTAAAAGCCAAAATGATATTTTCAATAGAATAGTGGGGTGTGGGGGGGAACAGACCTGGGTTGACTGTCATTGATATCATGGGGAACAGCCCACAGAAAGAAATTACAGGGATCTCATTATATCCATTGTTTTGTCATATAGCCCCTGTTGTTATGACAACAGAACACGCCATTATCTTGTAAAGTGAGGTCTGAGTGTGGTTCCAGGAGTTAAGTTGACATTTTGGATGCTGCTGTCCCCAGTGCTGTGCTGTCAGTATGAGTAAGATTGACTAAACTGAGACTTTGTGAGTTTGTGAGAAACTGGGCAGAATCTCATGATCAATGAGTCCTTGTTGAGCCGACATCTGAACAGCCATCTTTCTCCTAATGAGCTGTCAAAACACATAGAAATAAGGAAAAAAGGGCATGCAACAAGGAAAGAAAAAGATATCCCACCAACAAAGACAAAAGCATGAAATGGGTTTCTGTGTGTTAATTACCGTCTGCTGCATAAGGAAACTTATCTCGGGAGAAGGGAGGGATGCACTCATCTTATGTGCCCTGGTTGCATCGAAGGTCTGTTCCTTGGGGTTATGCATCTCAAACATCCTTATCAGAGAAACAAAAGGCTGCAGCGTGCATAGGACACTGATATCGAACCCTGGACTCCGAAGGTTCAGGCATCATTGCGGAAGAGGAGGCAGGGAAATATTTTACGATTCAGAGTGTGTGGATGACCACAAGGAAACGGGCTTTGAGACAGCTTGTGAGTTTCTCCTATGAACTCACAGCAATGGCGACAGCCTGGACAAGTCCTGCACAAGCTCGGGTCAGACAAAATCCCAGCACAGGGACCAGGAAGTGGGTAGGAAACCCCAACACAACCTTAGGAACTTTTGGCGATTGTTGGCTACTGGGGAGAGACTGTGTCTTACACAGATGAGACTTTTGGGGACCCAAATCAGACTCTATAGGTTTTGATTTTATATACATCTATATGATTTTATATAGATATATGATTAAGCATATGCATATACACATTTAAAATTATACAGGGGACAGTCAGTGATGTGAGGTGCCTCACGGATATGTTTTAAATGTCATCGAACTATATTGAATGAAAATCTCAAGCATTCCATAAAAAGGAAAAAAAAATGACCTCTATGATACTCATGATGTACCTTGAGTATCTGAGAAGTTTTGCTCTCTAGACCTTACCCGGGATACAAGGAGTTTACCTCAGATGGTGCCTTTCTTAGTCATGGAAGATGCAAGACCCTACTAGACCACCTGGGAAGGAAAATCAATAGCCTCTCTGTTTACACAGCCATCTCACTGAAATTGTGTCTATCCAAATTGTTTGGTGAATTTATTGTAATTTCTTATTGAACTGGAATTGGAGAATATAGAAATCTGCAAAATGCTTCCTAATGAGAAACCAATCTCAACTCAATAATAAACCCAGTGCCCCTGGTTCAGTGCTGGGGGCTTTTCAAAGCACTTTGCATGTGTGATTCCCTCTGAGGAATCAGATCTAATAAGGGCTATACAGGTGGAATCAACCACCCCCTGAGAGGTAAACATTAGGGTATGGCTGGTGAGACTTCACAAAGCTGCTTGCCTGCATGGCACTGTGCACACCCCCTATGAGCACCAATAATTTTTGTGGGTATTTTGTTTGTTTTCCTAATTGTATTGTCAGAGAGCAAATAGCTATTTAGCTGGGATGGACTATAAATTCTGTAGCTTATCTGTTGAAAGACCCACATTTCCAGTTTCATTGGTCAATCACCTGATCACAGGACCCCCCTTAGGAAGGTGGGTTCAACTTAAGCTATACTAAATAGGTGGGTGGAATACAGAGTGTATTAATGAGGCAGTGAACTTTTCCTGCAGGGAATCCTGCCTCCCAAGGCAGTTCTTCTGGACCTGGCCACAGACGTGTAGCTCTCCGAAAGTCTGCCCGCTTTTCTGAAGAATTCAGAAAAGCATAATCTTTCCTTCTCTTCTTCATGTCCCTTTATTTAAACATGCTTTCTCTAAGGCTTTGGGCTGCACTAGCAATTGTATTTCTCTACTTTTTCTGTAAAGCTCCTTCTCCCAGCCATGTGGCTGCCAGTCCGCCACGTGTCTGACCCCATGTAGGCTCTAAACCTGCAGGACTTTTGGCTTATTTTCTTCTCCCTCCATTCTCCTCCTCCAGGCAGCTGCTGAGATCCCCAGCTTGCCTGTCTTGAGGATTTTTCGGCACATTCCAATAAAATTTTCCTAAAGCTTCCAATTGGGTCCATTCTTAAATTCTTTTATGAATGAGACTAAGAACCCTCCAGGGGACGCTCTCATTTCACCCTGTTTCAGTATGAACTTGAGAAACAATGGGGGAGTTTTAACTGTTATTCATCAAATAAAGGAACTCTACTTTTGTAAAACACAGTGAAATTATATGATCAATGTGAGTCCCTCCCAATGTCTTCTGAATGTACTGTATTAATCTGTAAATGTCTTTACAGAACACAGAGTAGCACTAGAACTCACATTCAGTGGGAATTGACATTAATATTTGGACTTAAAAGTTACAGTCTGTACTTTGACATAATCTGGAGAAAGCAAGTAAAATCCTAAAATATTAAAGACAAATAGTAGACTTTACCATAGACAAGGATAACTGTTAAAATATTTATACTTTAATATTTACATGAAGTGCAATAGTTTCCTCTAGAAAAGAGAATAATTTTTATCACCTAAAAGATATTGCTTTAAAAAGGGTTTGCTGCTTTTTCAGAAGACATGGGCTTGGTTCCTTACACACACATTTGGCAACTCTTAGCTAAGTGTAATCCCAGCTTCTTAGGAATCCAGTGCTCTTTTCTGGGCTTGGCAGCCACCTCCCTCCATGCATACACAGACACGTGCACATATGTAAAAATAAGATGTCTATTGAAACAAGAAACAAAGAAAGAAAAAAACTGGGACCTGTTAAATGTGACTTGCATTAATAAACCTTTCCATATTCTTGTTTCCTTCTAAGTTATTCCTGACTTACACGTGTTGTTAAATTATTTAAATTTTCATAGATTATTCATTTCACCTTGATGTCAAAATGAGGGACTAATTAATTAGGTTTGAATTGCATATTTAAACTCTTCCTAGATGGTTAATAAGGTCAAAATCAGGCATTCCAATTAGGGACTACAGTAGGACATGTAAACTACAGTAAGACATGTAAACTACAGTAGGACATGTAA
This sequence comes from Eospalax fontanierii, assembly GCA_035773235.1. Lineage (NCBI taxonomy): Eukaryota > Metazoa > Chordata > Mammalia > Rodentia > Spalacidae > Eospalax > Eospalax fontanierii. Next base: position 665,043 of record CM069554.1, on the reverse strand, counting down.
ACACTCTTGTGAACAAGAAGGGATGGAGAGAGGATCGTGTGTGTGTGTGTGTGTGTGTGGAGAGAGAGAGAGAGAGAGAGAGAGAGAGAGAGAGAGAGAGAGAGTTATTTTGAAGGAGCAATGCTAAATAAGGTTCTGTACTTTGAGTAGACCCAAATTATAAACACTGAGTTTACGGTTCTAAATGTGGTTATGAAAAACAATTCCCTATTGTTCCTGAATCACAGAATAGCAGTGGATTCTGCAGCTCCTGTCAGCCAAGGAGAGTTGGGGAAGGCAGGGTCTGGCAACATGCCTCAATTGGTAGTGTGCTTGTCAGGCAGGCTTGAAGCCCTGGGTTCCATCCCCAGGGCTGCATAAACCAGGAGTGAGTGCTCATTCATGCCCCTAATCCCTGTACTGGTCTGCTGGAGGGAGGCAGGTCAGAATTAAAAGTCACTCTTAGATACCCATGGAGTCTGATGCCAGAGTGAGCCCCATTGAGAGCCTCTTTCTATCTAAATTTATACAGGAAGGAATGGAGGGAGAGAGGGAAAGAGGGAGGGAGGAAGGGAGGGAGGGAAAGGATGAAAGAAAGGGAAGGAAGAAAAGAACGAGGGAGAGGAAGGAAAAGACACCAGTCATTGGAGCACTCAGCTTTCTGATAGCAGAATTCAGTCATTAGAAGCAGAGTGAAAGATTAAAGGGAAAACATCCAGAGTATTTGGGGCAAAATGTGACACTTGTTTGCAGGATAAAAAGCAGTTGATTAGTTAAGAATGATTTGGGAAGTTTCTTCTGTTTGTTTGGAAGTGTATGTAGTCTTAATCTTAGAGGATGCAATTACACATCATAACACTAAAGCTCTATAGACCATGAAGACAAATTCCAGTCAGAGTTCGTCTCTTTGGCTTCTCAGTGCTGATGACATCAGGTAAGAATGTCTACTGGACCCTAAAGCAGATTAGACAGTTGTCACAAGGGCAGAAATCAAACAACCAAGGCAAAGGATGATTATATATTTATTTTGCTTTTAATGTGCCTCTTTAATTTCTTGATAGTGCAATTTAGACAAGTATTCTTCTATTATCAGAGAACTTTTACAAGAATGTCTCAACCTCTGAAACAGAAGTTATATGAGCAATGATTTTTGTATTTGTCTTTGCTGTGACTGAAACACTTGATGCCCTTGTGCCCTTACAGCAGAACACATATGAATAAATAAAAGTAAATGAAATAAACTAAATATAAAAAGGAAACAATACCTGACAAAAGAGGCTTAAAGAAGAAAGAGGGTTTTGGATGACACTGGAAGGGAGAACATGTGGTAAACAAGCCTGAGGATAAGGGTTGGATCCTGGGGGCTGGATAGATGGCTCAGTGGTTAAGAGCAATGGCTGCTCTTGCAAAGTACCTAGGTTCAATCCCCAGGACTGACATGATGGCTAACTGGAGTCTGTAACTCCAGTTCCTGGGGATCCAGCACCCTCTTCTGAACTCCTTCCCATTGCACAACATGGGTGCATTTACACACATGGAGGCAATACACTCATACACATAAATAATAAAAATCATAAATAAAATGTTTTTTTAAAGAGTAAGGATACCCAATACCAAAGAGTTGCCCATCCATAATTCCAGAGTCTTCTAGGTGTGGACAAAAGGACTATCCAGAGCAAACTGGCAAATCACACTACCCAAAAAGGCAAGCTCCAGGTTCAGTGAGAGATTCAGTGCAGGAGGATACCCGAAATCAACGTTATCCCCTTACACACACATATACAGACGCATGCAGACACATGTACCTCTATAAAAAATATGCACCCCACACATATTCCAAACAAAAACAAGAAACAAAGAAAGGATTTATTTTGGCTTAAAATTTCAACTGATCAGATTATATCCACAGTCAGGGGGACTGGAGCAGGGGGACATGAATCTGGTACAGGGCTGGATTTCTCTTTAACGTTCAGTCCATGACCCCAGACCATGGAATGGCATGGCCCACATTTAGATTGAGTTTTCCAACATTACTTAATCAATGCAGTTTCTACAGTCATACGTATTAGCAAAACTTAATCTAGATAATCCCTCATAGACCTGCTCAGAGGTACGTCTCCTCGGTAACCATATATCTTGACAAGCTGACAATATGAACCATCACAAAAGTCAAGAATTTGTTCTCTTAATAAAGATAGAAGTTGGTAAATGAAAGCCTCTTAGGTAGCAGACAATAAAAGCTGTGTCATTACTTGAATGTCCTGGATCACCTTATTGATTTCCCTGAAGGAACCTTGGATAAGGAGGTCATTCATTGAAAGTAGTAATGGATGGAAAATTGGAGTACAAAAGTTCAGGAAAATTAAAATCAGAACACAAAGTCCAGGAAACTTGACTAGTACAGTGCTGAATGTAACTTCTGGAGTTGTGTGGATTGCAGAGTGGATCTGTAATACTATCGTGCATGACAGAACTTCTTAAACCTATCAGTATCTTTCTACCACATACAAACAAATGTCTCTGACTGATGTATATGTGGAATTTTGGCAGTGGGATTACTGGTTAAATGGATAGACCTGATTTTGCTGATGGTATCAGAACAGAGCAAATAGGTATCTCTGTATGGAGGGGAGATAGTTGATTGGACTGGGAGGTAAGAAAGCCTGGGTCTAGGGTAGGAATGCTTTATATATATGTGTGTATATATTATTGCCAAAGAACAAATTTGTCTTTGCATTATTCTAAATTTATGAATAGCCCCTTCAAGTGACAAAAGGAATTCAGTTAATACATGAAGGTTTAGGAAACTAATGTATCCAGGTTTCTCCAGAACAGCACGAGATCACCCAGAATAAAGAGTGGAGACAGCAGATAACCAGAACCCTCGAGACTCACTGCTGAAAGGCAAAGCCGACAACCTCTGCTTCTCAGGTTGCAGCTTCATGAGCCTCTCAATTGATGGGTGTTAGGGAAGGGAGAATTAGCTTTCTTCAGTGGTGCAGACTCTGAAAGACTACACGTAGTGCTGTGGTAGATGATCGCACACCTTTGTGTATACAGTTGGCACTCAGTGAACTCAGTGGGTTAAGGAAAAAGGAACACATGAAGTTAAAAGAGAAAAGTGTTAGAGAGATGACTGGGAGAAATTGGAGGGGAGAGAAACTGGAGTGGATCTGGATCCAGGTATGTCATGCCTGCAGGGAATTCTCAAACAAAACAAGAAAGAAAGAAAGACAAGGTATCCAAGTCCAGGAGTTTTTCCTGTGGGTTTCAGCCCACTAAAACCAAGGCCTTCTGAACTTTAATCTTATCTATGTGGTCCTATAAAACTCTAGCATTCTATCACTCAATACTATTTAAAAGTCAAAACAAAAGAAATGAGTTGTAAGTAAATCAACTTGATGGATTTTGTGTTGAGCCACCAGATTTTGTTTTGAGCCACCAGACATCTCTCTACCTACTTGGAGATAGAATGCTCCTTTATTCATCAAGAATGAGTAGCAAACAGAGAGCTATTCTGCTAATAGCTTGGGCTTGTTGCTTTCCCTCCTGTCAAGGGGACAATGTCAGATCTAATTTGGAGCCTGGTTGAAACCTGAGTAAACGGGAAAGACACTCAACATCCTTCTCACGCCCCCTTGGCCTAGCATCCTGGGAAGTCACGCTAGATGAGATTGGTTGATTTAACCTAGTGAAAGAGTACTTAAAAGGTAGCAAACATCTAAGTCCCATGGGAAGAGTGTAGTACTGAGTGACTTGCATTAGCAAATTGCACTACTTTTTCGTCCTCCTCTATCTCCATATAATTTAACAAAGATGGTAGGTGTACCTCCAAATTTTCCCTAACTTAAATCCACTTTTCCCAGACCCCTTTGGGGTTCTCTGATGATTTCTTCTAGACTTTTAGCTGTGGGCTCTTCTGAGAATGAGCATTCTCTGTCTTCTGCAGAGAAATGGTGGATATATTCCCTGAAGACAGGTTTCAAGAGTGAATGATCAAAGTTTGATTCTTTGTTCTTGAGTCAGTTCAGTTTCTGCATGCAGTACCTCAAGGTCTGCCCCTTTCAATTACTTTGAGTGTCAAATACACTTGGGCTCTGGACTCTGACAGCTCATCCATTATATTCTGTGCAGCACACAGAAGTAAACACTGTGAAATCTGAGTGATGATCCTGAAATTCACTTAACAGCCAACAAGGGAACCGTGAATTTTCAGCTACGTGCCCTGTGCATCTTGGGTCTAAATTGTTTATTAATGCTTTGAATAAATATTACTAGTCTATAAAATGAAATTTTATGGGGGTGGAAAGATGGCTCAGAGGTAAAGAACACGGGCTGCTCTTCCAGAGGACCAGGATCAATTCCCAGCACCCAAGTGCTGGCTAACAATCAGCCATAACTCCAGTTTCAGGAGATTCAAATCCCTCTTCTGGCCTCCCTAGGCATTGTACAGCCTGGTTGTGTGGGAAAGCAGGCCTTCTGACACAACCCCTATCCTTGTAAATAACATATTTTGCTAGAGCTGAGTACATGACTCCACTCTGGGCTTTTTGGAACTTGCTTATACAAACTGTTCCACTGCGACCTAGTGATTGAGACTTGTGGTCGGTTGTACCCTGATGTATGTCTTTGTGGTGTCTGGTAAAGGTCAGAATGTTTCGACCTGATAAAAGTTCTCTTTGGAATTTACCTTGGGCCTCGAGGTGGAGCAACTGAACAGTATATAGCTTGGATTTTAAGTGACTAAAGCAAGCAGTTTTTCTTCACCCTAACAAAGAGTGTGCTGTGTGTTTCTTAATCCCTACGTCCCTCGAAGTAAGCTCAGACCGAAGGTCATGCTGGCATGGCATCTGGAGGTTCCCACTGAGATACTGAAAGCAGGGGTAAGCATACGGGATCGTCCCTTGGCGTGCAGGGACGTATTGGGGATAATTTAAAGAGCAATATTGCTAATAAGGATAGCAAATTATAATGGGCAACAAGCCAGGAAAAGTACAGTTACAGCACCAGCTTAAGAGATTACTAAAAGAACAGGGAACTGCAGTGAAAAGTAAGACACTTGAAGAATTTTTATCTAATATAGTAAAAGCAATCCCTTGGTTCTTTACTTCTGGGACACTTTCGGTGTCTGATTGGGAAGAGGTCTGAAAAAATTCCCAAAAACTCCTAAGGGAGAGGGGGCCAGAACTCTTTCCCTTACCAACCTTCTCTTTATGGAGACTTGTTAAAAATGCCCTCCTCAGTGACCAGGTCCGTTTGTAGCACATAGTACAGGAGGCTAAGTCTGAATTGCAAGAAAATGAAACCAAAAGCTCTTTTCACTCGGAGGCGCCGAAGGAGGACGAGGTGGAGGCCACCCCCCACAGCTATATCAGTGACCTCTGACAGCTGCCAGGGTCTTCAGGAAAAATATAAAAAGGGTAAAGATGGCTAGCCTAAGAACGTTCATGTCTGTCTTTCGTTCTGTCTATTGTGATTTGACAATATATGGATTTTGTCATTCATCTGTGTCTGCTTTGTCTTAAATGTTGTGATTGTTTCATTGTGGCCAGAGTGAGTTAAAAAAATGTCAAAATGCCACTGTTTTAAATGTAAAATCAAGCAGTTATTTAAGAGTTTTTAGATCCCAAAGAAAGAGAGAGAGAGAGAAGGAAACTGTTAGATATCTGTAAGAGGAGGATTTTTCACCACTTATTGGCTGGCAAGACCCAAGGTTGAGCTGCAGAAAAAAAAAATTTTTAAATATATAACATTTACAGGGTGTGGGTTTATCTCTGTCCTTGCGAGCTCAAGGTCAGCAGGCTTTCTTTGGCAAATTACTTTGGGTTTCTTAGTAACTAGATAAATCATGTAAATTCCCCCAACTTCACACACTCCCTAGGGTGCCTTGCTTTCTGAAGCAATTCAGCCCCTTTACAGCTTCCAGTTTGCAACACTGAGAAAATGACTCAATGATAGCGAGCATGATTGGGGTATACGAGGTTGTAAGTTCAATTCTAGCATCCAGACTCTAAGCTTGCATTTAAACAATACAAGCATAACTAATCTTTTCCAGTCAAATGTTGTGCATCTGGTAATTTCTGTACTATGATCTTTTGCTACACAAGATAATAACAACCAAATTAAAATGAGTGTTTTTTTCCCTGCTAAGTAATTATTAAACTCAACAGCTCTTCTGTCCCATGTAAACCACTGAGTATAAAAGAAATAAATCCTTTTATTTAAGTTTTTAATAACACTGAGAGATTGACTCTGGAGTGGGATTGCCCCCCCTGCTTCAGGCTGAATCCTACTTCAAATGTTCTTCAAAACTTGTCATGGGATACGGCTGGTCACCTTACCCTATGACAAGTAAAAGAAAAAACAATACAGCCTCAGTGCAAGGACATTGTGCTGTTGATGACAACTAAAGGATAAACTAATTTCAACAGGTTATTATTCATCTTCCTCCTATATGCAAGTTAGCGCTGGCTGCCACTTTAAATGTTATTCTAACTAGAACTAAGCATTTTAAGTTCTTCTAAACAGGAGAGTCGTATACTATGCAGTATAAAATATGTAACTGGGTGCCCTTACTAGGAGGGAGGAAACCTTTTGGTCTGATCTCCATATTTTAAGTGTGTAATTTCATCAATATGGTGACAGTCACATGGCCTGACTGCCACCTTGGACAAAAAATTTCCAAAAGACTACACGCAGGAATTTACTGGGTCTGTAAAACTCCAGAAGATCCTGATAATCTAACAATCTCCTGGACCTAATCCTATTGCAATTTGTTTTTGTTTGGGTTTTCATTTTTAATTCTTGATGAAATCAGAAAAAGCAAGAGCTTCTCACACAGGGCTTTGTAACTAAGTTAATATATTTGAATGTCAAATTAAAAAGAGATAATGTCAGCATTTTAATATCATTTTGGTCTGTTTCTAATGAAAAGTATTTTAAATCTTAACATTTAGCATGGTATTTACTGCTTTATAAAATAACTCTTTTTACATTGTCTTATGCATGTACTGGTTTTTACAAAAAACTATTTTAAGTTGTAATATTTGTTTATATAACACCTTTATCTATTTTTAAAGGAAATTATTTTGGATTTTAACATCTTTATATGGTATAGTTACTTATTTCTAAATGTAACTATTTAAAATCTTACATTGTTTTACATAATGTATTTGTCAATTTTTAAAGGAACCTTAAAAAAGTTTTTCTAGCCATAGGCCTCTAAGACTAGGTACCAAGGGAACTAATGTTTTGTAATGGCTAAACCTAGAAAACTCATGTAAATTGGCAGCGCTCCAGTACCAAATTTTACAGGAGACAAGCTGCTTCCAGAAAATAGTTTCAGCAATGGAAAGTAAAGAGAAATAAATGGCTTCGATAAAAGATATAAGGTACAGCCTTCACTAGTTTTAATTCCTGCCTTTTTACATTATGATCCAAAGCCTATTTTTCTAAAATAGAGTACTTCCTTCTCTGATGTTTAATTGCTTCAAACTTGCTTTTCCATGTCTTGAACATCACTGCTTTTCACTTTCTAGTTACAATGTTTTATACAGGCTAAAAGAGAGAAACATTTTTAATTAACCCTTTCCAGGTTTCTTTAGGTATTATTGTTTTCTATGTTCTTTATTATGGGTATTTAATTCAAAGTTTCCATGGTAAATTATAACGTGGTTTTTCAGACAAACTTAAAGCTCTCTTTTAAAAGAAAGTACCCTGTGAGCTAATAGCCTTGCCTCCTGTTTAGTTAACAAAACAGTTTATAACTTATTAAATCTCTCAGATTATGATTAACATAAATAGACAAACTAATTAACTGATCTGTTTTAATTGATCAACCCTTGTTTTGTATTAAGTAACCCAACAAAATAAAAAAAGACTTGCCTGCCTTAATAAATGTATACAAATTATAAAAAGGACAGGTGTTTTTATTTGCACTGGTAATGATTAAACTTAAAAACTCTCCTGTGCAATACAAACTATGGAGTTAAATCCTAAAAACAAACAAATGCCTCTTTAAGTAGATAATATTGATAAATCATCATATGCTGTTTAACAAGAAAAAGAGCAAAACAGCTTCAGAGTAAAGCCATTCTACTAAAATAAATAAAGTAAAAAAACATCTTATAAAATAAAATGTTATTAAGATGATGCTATACAGCATTCCTGAGTCAAATAACTGCCATCCAGAGGACTTCAACTATGTATATTTACAAAAGCTCATCAGATGTATGTAATTTTGCCCTAATCACAAATGATCTCCTACATTTAAGAAAAAAATTAGCTACAGGTCACAATATATACCTACAAACTTTAATATGATCAAATACTGGTTTGATACTAAAGCCTTACAAAGAAAATAAACATTACTTAGTACTCCCAAAAAGACACTATTAAACAGTATTTTCAAAAAATAAAAATAAAAAGGGGGGAATATGTATTATACCCCCAGGCACAGCTTTCTAAACTTCTTTATATTTTAAATTTTTTGACTATAGATGATAAAAAAAAATGCCAGCTATGGGAAGACATTGGAAAGAAAAAAGGCAACAGCAACTTGGCTGGGTAAAATGGAAGGACCTACTGACAGGTCAGTGGCAAGATGCCACCCCCATGCTGGCTAGAGTCAGAGCAGCAGTTTGCATATTCCCACCCAGGAGTGATAAACCTATCTGGGTACCAGACAGGAATGTGCATCCTGTAGAGGTACTGAATAACCTAACATCAGGCAATTCAACACAAAAATTGAGGGTGACACCCCCTGAAGGAGATGCAGATAACCCAAACCAGGGAGAAAATCTCTCAGTTAATTAGTTTGTCTCCAAATATTTCTCCTCTCATTTCAGGCAGTAATGGCATGGAAAATCTCCCTTGTGATACTGGCAGTTCTCCAACCTCTGGTCATCATTGGGAGTAACTCGCAACATCAACCCTGGAATCACACTTGGCAAGTTTATTCCCAGGCTGGAGAAGTCATCTAGTCGAACTCTACGGTGCAGCAGAATGCTCCTTGGCCAGTTTTGACACCAGATCTCTGCAAAATGGCACTGGGGAGCCATAATGGGTGAGGGGTAGAGACATACTTTGCCCTGGGGCGTGCCCCCTCTGATACCAGTTTTGATCCTTTTAATACAAGGACTCCCGAATGCAATAAGTTGTTAACACCAACAATATGTATAACCAACTAAGGGAACAATTGGATAAAGATATTAGTAATTTAGAAAAAGAAATTACAGCCCTTGAGCAGTCCCTAGTATCCTTGTCTAAGGTAGTTTTACAAAATAGAGGGGGATTGGATTTATTGTTTCTTAAACAGGGAGCATTGTGTGCTGCTCTTGGAGAAAAATGCTGTTTTTATATTGACCACACCAGAGTTACCCGCAATAGTATGAAAAAAGTCTTAGAATCCCTGGAAAAAAGAAAGAAGGGGCTTACTAGCTGGGACATGGAAGGGTGGTAGAAAGGCTCCTGGCTCATGTCAATTTTGCCATCAGTATTAGGAGCCCTCTTTGGAGTGTTGTTAGTTTTATCATTCAGACCTTGGCTTTTTCGAAAGCTCACAAAATTTATTAAAATCAGGTAGACCAAACCACTGCCCATACTGTTCAGGTGCATTACCAAAGGCTGCAATTTCAAGAAAAAATGGAGCATGGAGAGGTCCATCATCCGACTCCCCTTGATTTGAAACCAAAACCTAAATGATCTAAACCAGACAGACCTAAAAGAAAGCATGGGTCCTTGCCATCTGCTTCTGATCTTGGCTACTCCAATGTATGCCCTTGAGCCCTTAGTTTGCTCTCAGCATTAAAATTATGGGCATTTCTATGACAGGCAACTTGTGTAAGGGTCACCCCACCTAAGACAGGAGAGAAGGCCCTCCAGAGACGGGTAAGGGGTTGATTCCACACATGACCTAAGACAGGGTGTCCATAAAAAATAAAAGAGGGGGAATTGTGGGGAAAGCAGGCCTCCTGACACAACCCCCATCCTTGTAAATAACATATTTTGCTAGAGCTGAGTTCGTGACTCCACTCTGGGTATTTTGGAACTTGCTTATACAAGCTGTTCCACTGTGACCTAGGGATCGAGACTTGAGGTTGGTTGTACCCTGATGTAGTCTTTGTGGTGTCTGGTAAAGGTCAGAATGTTTCGACCTGATAAAAGTTCTCTTTGGAATTTACCTTGGGCCTCGAGGTGGAGCAACTGAACAGTATATAGCTTGGATTTTAAGTGACTAAAGCAAACAGTTTTTCTTCACCCTAACAAAGAGTGTGCTGTGTGTTTCTTAATCCCGACATTCCTCACAGTAAGCTTGGACCCAAGGTCGTGCTGTTGTGGCATGGTTGCACTTCCATACGTGTAGGCAGAACACTGACACACATCAAATAAAAATAAACAACATTTTATTATAGTGGTGAGGGGTAAAATTAAGAAAGGAAATCAGTTCTAGTTTTTCCAGACATTTCTTTCTCATTTAAAGGATTTCAAGGGAATGTCATTTTCATTTAATTTAGATGTATGCTATTTAGAGCATGTCTGTGTCTCTGTGTGTGGGTATGTGCACATGAGGTTAGGTGCCTACTGAGGCCAGGTGAGGACTTTGAATCCCCTAGAACTGAGTTACAGGTGGTTAAGATCTGAATAGTAGACAATATTAGTTCATTCATTTATAAATTCATATTCATTTATTCACTCGAGTTTTAAAGATAGTATCAGTCATGATAGCCCAGGCTGGTCTGAAAATGGCTATTTCTGGCTTCCCTCCAAGCCTGGATACTCTTGCTTTAGACCCATGAAACCTGAGATTCTAAGTCAAGACCAGTATGCCAGATTTTCCTAATTTAAGTCACATTTGAACCTAAGTTGTCACCAACCTATTTGGCTTAGTGAAAATCATCATTAAGAAAGCTTGTGAAATTACCCCTTGAAACAATGACTTAAGCCATTAGAATTCTCTCTTTATTCCAAAATTAATAGGAAATTCATTTTAATTTTTTGTAGCTACAATAATCCAACTTTCTGTGAATACCAACATCTGGATGAAAAATAGTTTAGACAACAGAAAGACATGTTTTACCTTATCACTGCCAAAATGAGACTGTGAAAATAATTAAAACTACTGTAACTTTCTTCTGTCAGTTGAATATCTGACACCCTGTAAATATAGCTTGTGATTAAAGATGACTAGGAAAGATTATTTAATATAGATTTCCCTCATGTAGATTAATTGAAAAGCAATTATTGTTGTAAGACAACTTTAAAGCAAACAGGATTTCTAATAATATATCTCCCAGGTAAAAGAGCCACAGTTTCTTTTGTTGGATGATGGGAAGTTTGGAGTATTTTTATTTATTTATTTATTTATTTATTTATTTATTTATTTAGTTAGTTAGTTAGTTAGTTAGTTAGTTAGTTAGTTAGTTAGTTTTTGAGACAGGATCTCCCCTATAAACTCCAACTGGCCAGGAACTCACCATGCAGACCATGCTGGTCTGAACCTTGTAGAGATATCTGGGTGCATTTGACTGTAGAGTGGCCCATGAAAGGCATGGGCCAACTCTCCTGGCTGGTTTTTAGCAATTTCAGCAAAGTATGCAGATTGCATGGAAGATTTAGAAAGTACCCGAGTTAGAATAAGGCTATGTGGCTGAGGATATGATTCAGCAAGTATGAGGACCTGAGATTGAAAGTCAGTGTCCCTGTAAAAATCCCAGCCTAGTTTCAGGTGCCTGAACTGTGGCTTTTCTGCATATGCGTGTGTGCATGTGTGTGTGTGTGTGTGTGTGTGTGTGTGTGTGTGTGTGTGTGTGTGTGTAAGATAAAGAATTTTGAAAACATTTTGTGTTTATGTCCATCTGTTGCTTGAAGACAGTTTGCTGGTAAGGGGTGAAAGATGCATTCATATTTTTTTCTGTCTCTCTTCCACAGTGTTTCCTGAGTCCTACCTGTACAGATTGCATCATACATGTGACACTTCTGCCTGGGCCCCACACAGACACATATTCTCTGAATTTGACCATTGTGGAAGTGTTTAATAGTCTCCATGATTAATCCAGAAATCTATAAGTGGTCAACTTTCAGAAAACAGAATATTGGAGAAGCTTATCCCTCAATAGGTCACCTATACCAAACCTGTTCCACCCAAGGCTCAGGGACCATTGTGGTAGGGGGTGGCATTCTAAGACCCAGGGGTGTGGAAGATCATAAGGAAGCAGGGATTTCTGCCAAATGGGAAGTTACTAATATGAACTCATAGCAGTGGTAGTGGCATACACGAGGCCGACATAACTTAAACCAGACAAAGTCTCAACTTCTCAGGGGAAGTGGATAAGAAGCCCCAGCATCAGCTAGGAAGTTATTGGCAACCACAAACTAACGGTTTGGGAATGGAGAGTTGGTTTTCTTTAGGGTTTGGCACTGGATAGGTTAACTCGGTTTCAGTGGAAGGACACATGCTGAAGGACATTTGGGAACACAAGCTTGAGTTTATAGGCCTTAATGTACATGACGACTGCATGGAATCTGACCAAAGACCTGTAAGACAGGAAGGGATTCTAAATATGACCTAAATATACTGTATGAAATTTCCAAAAATTCAATGATTATATATATATATATATATATATATATATATATATATATATATATATATATATATATGCGATCCTTTTCTTTTCCCTGTGTGTGTGTGTCTGTTTGTGTATGTGTGTATGCTTCTTTTGCCTTTCATGTGCTCATGCATGCACATGGAAATGGAGACCCAAAGTTGACATCGGGAATCTTCCTCCTTCTAACCTCCACCTTATCTTTTGAGACAATGTCTCATTCATGCCTAGACCTTGCTGACATGGCAAGCCCTTCTAACTAGCTTGCTCTGAGGATTCCATGTGCCCATCTTCCTAGGCTGGAAATACAGGCACCCGAATGCCATTTTACATGTGTCCTGAGGCTCTGAATTCTGATCATCACATTGGCACTGGAAATATTTAACCACTGTAACCACTGAGGTATCACAGGAAACTGAGAATATTTGCCAGTTTGAACAATTAGTTCCTTATCTTCCCCAGGTTTGCAGCATAGAACACACAACTTAGTTTTAGTTTTCCTTTGAAGGACCCAGTTCCTTTAAGATTTAGTGATTTTTTTTTCCATATTCTTTCTTACAGTCATCAACCTTTTAAAGATTTTCTGTCACCACTGTTAAAACTATTAGTAACATGCATTTTTGTATATAATGCAAAATATAGTGTGAATCATTTAATACAGTGGTTTAGGGAATCAGCCATCACATAAGAAACAATTGCAATAAGATTCATCATGTTACTGTGAATTTAGTATCCTCTTAAGTCATTAAAATGACTCTCTGTGAAGTAATGCCTCTTTTTTATTAAGTTTTCTCACATGTGCTTCAGGTTTTTCTGCTGTTCAACATACTCTGTGTTGCTATTTTATTTCCCCTCCCATAAAAAATATTCTATGTCATAGATGCATGCATTTCAGTCTAGCTTCTAGCCAGGCACAGGGGCACATGCCTTTTATCTCAGCACAGGGTAGGTAAAGGCAGGCAGATTACTGTGAGATCAATGCCTGCTGGTCTCCATAGCAAGTTCCTGGCCAACTGGGGCTACTGGGAGATAGTGTCTCTAGAAGACAAACAAAAATAAAGACAAAAACAAAACTTAGATTTTATGTATGAGAGAAAATATTTAAAACACATCCTGTACTTAGCAGGATCTCCATTTACATCCAGCAAAGGAAATGATTTCACTAATTTATAGCTGAATAAATGCCTATTGTGTATGTAAACCACATTTTTAATATATGTATGGTAGTTGGAATGAGAGATGTCCCCAATAGGCTCCTGTGTGCTTCTTGTGTGATCTCCCTGCCCTGTTCACTCCCAGCCATGCCTTCTCTGCCAAGATGGACTTTATGCCTCATGATCTGTGAGTATGGACCAGGGAAACCTGAAGTTAGACTATGGAGCAGGACACAATAAACTGTGATTACGGTCAAGGGGACGCTGAACATCGATTATGGAACAGGGTACCCTGAACAGTGATTATTGAGGGAAAACCTGAATATCAATTATGGAACAGGGAAAGCAAAAAGTCGATTATGGACAAGCACATCCAGAGCAATGATTACGGACCAGGGAACCCTGAACATCAGTTATGGACCAGGGATCCCTGAAGAGTGATTATGGACCAGGGAACTCTCAACATCGACGATGGAATCGAGCAACCTAAACAGTGATTATGGACCACGGCACCCTGAATGCAGAATATCGACTACGGTAAGCTGACCATCATTTATTGACCAGGGCACCCTGAACAGTGATTATGGACTAGGGAACCCTGAACAACGACTATGGAACAGGGAACCCTGAACAGTGATTATGGACCAGGGCACCATGAATACTGACGATGGACCAGGGCACCCTGAACATCGATTATCGACCAGGTCATCCTAAACAATGATTATGGACAAGGGAACCCTGAACATTGAGTATGGATGAGGGCTCCCTGAACAGTGATTATTGACCAGAGCACCATGAACAGTGATTTTGGACCAGGGAACCTTCACAGGGATTATGTACCAGGGAACCCTGTGTATCGACTATGGACCAGGGCACCCTGAACAGTGATTATGGACCAGGGAACTCTGGACATCAATTATATACCAGGGCACCAGAATGGAGATTATGGACCAGGAAACCCTGAATATAGACTATGGACCAAGGCACCAAGAATTGTTCTTTCGTACAAGAGAACCCTGAACATCAATTATGGACGAGGGCACCCTGAACAGTGATTATGGATTAGGGAAAACTGAATATCCACTATGGACCAGAGCACAGTGAACAGGGATTTTGGACCAGGACACCCTGGACAGTGATTATGAACCAGGGCACCCTGAACAGTGATTATGGACCAGGGCCCCTGAAAAGTTATTATGGACCAGGGAAACCTGAACAGTGATTATGGACCAGGGCAGCCTGAAAAGTGGGTAAAGTCCAAGGAACCCTGTACAGTGACTATGGATCAGGGAACCCTGAAGATAGACTATGGAGCAGGAAACAATAAACTGTGACTATGGACAAGTGTACGCTGAACATCGATTATGGAACAGGGCAGCTTGAATTGTGATTACAGATGGGGGAAACCTGAATATCGATTATGGACCATGGAAACGTAAAAGGCAATTATGGACCAGCGCATCCAGAGCAATGATTATGGACCAGGGAACCCTGAACAGTTATTATGGACCAGGGAAGCCAGTACAGTGAGTAGGAACCAGGAAACCCTGAAGAATGACTATGGAGCAGGAAACAATATACTGTGATTACGGACAATGGTATGCTGAACATCAATTATGGAAAAGGGCAGCCTGAACAGTGATTACGGACCGGGCAACTCTGAATATAGATTATGGACCACGGAAACCTAAAAGTCGATTATGGACCAGTGCATCCTGAGCAATGATTAAGGAACAGGGATCCCGGAACAACGGTTATTTTCCAGGGAAACCTGCAGAGAGATTATGGACCAGGGAACTCTCAACATCGCTTATGGAATCGAGCAACCTAAACAGTGATTATGGACCACGTCACCCTGAATTGTGATTATGGACCAGAGAACACTGAATATCGACTATTGCCCAGAGCACACTGAACAGAGATTATGGACCAGAGCACCCTGAACAGTGACTTTGAACCAGGGAACCTGAACAGTGGTTATGGACCAGGGCACGCACAACAGTGATTTTGGAACAGGGAAACCTGAACAGTGATTATGGACCAGGGAACCCTGTGTATCTACTATGCACCAGGGTACCGTGAACAGTGGTCTTGGACCAAGGCAACCTGAACAATGATTATGCACTACGGAAACCTGTACACCAATTTTGGAAAAGGGCACCCTGAACAGTGATTATGGATCATGGAACGCTGGACATCTAATGTGGACCATGGCACCAGAACGGTGATTATGGACGAGGGAACCCTGAACATCCACGTTGGACGAGGGTAACCTGAACAGTGATTATGGATCAGGGAACCATGAACACCGATTATGGACCAGGGCACCCTGAACATTGGTTTTGAACCAACGCACCCTGAACTGTGATTAGGCACCAGGGAAACCTGCACACCCATAATGGATCAGGGAACCCTGAATATAAATTATGGACCTGGGCACCATGAACTGTTCTTTCGTAAAAGAGAACCCTGAACATTGATTATGGATGACGGCATCCTGAACAGTGATTATGCATTAAGGAAACCTGAATATCCAGTATGGACCAGAGCACCCTGAACAGCGATTTTGGACCAGGGTACCCTGGACAGTGATTATGGAACAGGGCACCGTGAACAGTGATTATGAAGAAGGCAACCCTGAACATCAATTATGGAACTGGGCACACTGTACAGTGATTGTGGACCAGGGCCCCTGAACATTTATTATGGACCAGGGAAACCTGAACAGTGATTATGAACCAGGGCAGCCTGAGCATTGGTTAAAGTCCAGGGAAACCTGAACAGTGAGTATGAACCAGGGAACCCTGAAAATAGACTCTGGAGCAGTACAAAATAAATTGTGATTACAGACAAGGGTACGCTGAACATCTATTATGGAACTGGTCACCCTGAACAGTGATTACATACCGGGGAACACTGAATATCGATTATGGACCAGGGAACCATAAAGTTGATTATGGACCAGCAATTCCTGAGCAATGATTATGGAGCAGGGAAGCCTGAAGAGTGATAATGGACCAGGGCAATCTGAACAGTGATTATGGACCAGGGCAGCCTGAACAGTATTAAACTGCAGGGAACCCTGAACATTGAGTATGGACCAGGGAACCCTGAAAACAGACGATGGTGCAGGATACAATAAACTGTATTTATGGACAAGGGTATGCTGAACATCGATTGTGGAACAGGGTACCCTGAACTGTAATTATGGACCGGGGAACCCTGAATATCGATTATGGACCAGGGAAACCTAAAAGTCGATTATGGATCAGCTCATCCTGAGCAATGATTATGGTCCAGGGAACCCTGAACTTTGGTTATGGAAGAAGGAACCCTGAAGATTGATTATGGACCAGGGAACTCTCAACATCGACTATGGAATCGAGCAACCTAAATAGTGATTATGGACGACGGCACCCTGAATGCTCATTATGGACCAGGGTACCCTGAACATCAATTATCGACCAGGGCTGCCTAAACAGTGATTATGGACCAGGGAACCCTGAACATCGACTCTGGAACAGGGAAACCTGAACAGTGATTTTGCACAGGAAAACTGAACATTGATTACCGACCAGGGTACCATGAAAGTCGATATGGACCAGGGTAACCTGAACACCGATTATGGACCAGGGCCTGTGAACAGTTATTATGGACCAGGGAAACATCAAGAGTGATTATGGACCAGGACAGCCTGAACAGTGGTTAACATGCAGGGAACCCTGAACAGTGAGTATGGACCAGGGAATCCTGAAGATAGACTATGGAGCAGGACACAATAAACTGTGAATACAGAGAAGGGTATGCTGAACATCGATGATGGAACAGGGCACCCTGAACAGAGATTACGGACCGGGGAACCCTGAATATCGATTATCGAAGAGGGCAAAAAGAACAGTTATTTTGAACCAGAGAACCCTGAACAGTGATTATAGCCCAGGGAACCCTGAATAGAGACTATGGACCAGGGCACCCTGAACTGTTCATTCGTGCAAGGGAACCCTGAACTTCGATTATGGACTAGGGCACCCTGAAGAGTGACTATGGATTAAGGAAATCTTAATATCCACTATGGACTTTAGCACCCTGAACAGGGATTTTGCACCAGGGCCACATGGAGAGTGATTATGGACCAGGGCAATCTGAACAGTGATTATGGACCAGGGCAGCCTGAACAGTGGTTAAACTGCAGGGAACCCTGAACATTGAGTATGGACCAGGGAACCCTGAAAACAGATGATGGTGCAGGATACAATAAACTGTGATTATGGACAAGGGTATGCTGAACATCGATTGTGGAACAGGGTACTCTGAACATTGATTACAGACCGGGGAACCCTAAAATCGAATATGGACCAGGGACACCTAAAAGTCGATTTTGGACTAGCGCAATTTGAGCAATGATTATGTACCAGGGAACCCTGAACATCGGTTATGGACCAGGGAACCCTGAAGATTGATTATGGACCAGGGAACACTCAACATCGACTATGGAATCGAGCAACCTAAATAGTGATTACGGACGACGACACCCTGAATACTCATTATGGACCAGGGTACCCTGAACATCGATTATCGACCAGGGCTGCCTGAACAGTGATTATGGACCGGGGAACCCTGAACATTGACTATGGATCAGGGCATCCTGAAGAGTGATTATGGACCAGGGATCCCTGAGCAGTGATTTTGGACAAGGGAACCTGAACAGTGATTATGGACCAGGGAAACCTCAACAGTGATTTTGGACCAGGGAACCTTGAACAGTGATTATGGACCAGGGAACACTGTGTATCGTCTATGGACCAGGACACCCTGAACTGTGATTATGAAACAGGAAACCTTGAATATAAATTATGGACCAGGGCACCATGAACAGTTCTTTCTTACAAGAGAACCCTGAAGATTGATTATGGATGACGGCATCCTGAACAGTGATTATGCATTAGGGAAACCTGAATATCCACTATGGACCACAGCACCCTGAACAGGGATTATGGACAAGGCAACTCTGAATATCGATTATGGACCTGGGCACCCTGAACAGTGATTATAGACCAGGGCTTCTGGAAAGTTATTATGGACCAGGGAAACCTGAACAGTTATTATAGGCCACTGCCCCTGACAAGTTATTATGGACCAGTTAAACCTGAACAGTGATTATGGACCAGGGCACCGAGAAATGTGATTATGGGCCAGTGGACCCTGAACAGTGATTATGGACCAGAGCACCCTGAATACTGATTATGGACTAGTGCACCCTGAACAGTTCTTATGGACCAGGGCACCCTGAACAGTGATTATGAACCAGGGAACAATGAACATCAATTAAGGACCAGGGCACCCTGAACAGTGATTATGGAGCAGGGAACCCTGTACATCGATTATGAAAAAGGGCACATGAGCGGTGGTTATGGACCAGGGAACCCTGAACATCGACACTGGATCAGGGTACCCTGAACATCCATTATGGACCAGGGCAGCCTGACAATTGATTAGCCACCAGGGCACCCTGAACAGTGTAATGGACCAGGGAACCCGGAACATCGATTATGGACCATGGAATCCTGAAGAGTGATTTTGGACCAGCGCAATCTGAACAGTGATTATGGACCAGGGCACCCTGAATATTGATTATGGACTAGTGCACCCTGAACATTTTTTATGGTACAAGGTACCCTGAACTGTGATTTTGACCAGGGAACCCAGAACATCGACTATGGAAAAGGGCCCCTGAACGGTGATAATGGACGTGGGAAACCTGAATAGTGATTATGGACCTGGCAACCCTGTATATCGACTATGGACCAGTGCACCCTGAACCATGGTTATAGACCAGAGAAACCCTGAACATCGATTATGGACCAGGGCACTTGAACGTTCATTATGGACCATTGAACCCTGAACATTGACTATTGACCAGGGCAAAATGAACAGTGATTTTGGACCAGAGCAGACTGAAAATGGATTATGGACCAATGAATCCTTAACAGAGATTTTGGACCAGGGCACCCTGTAGAGTGATTAAGGAGCAGGGAATCCTGAACATCGATTATGGACCAGGGCACCCTGATTAGTGATTATGGACTGGGGAAACCTGCATATCGATTATGGATCGGGGCACCCTGAACATCGATTATGGATCAGGGCACCCTGAACAGTGATTATGAACCAGGGAACAACGAACATCAATTATGGAACAGGACACCTCAACAGTGATTATGGAGCAGGGAACCTTGGACATCGATTATGAACCAGGGCACATGAACGGTGATTATGGACCAGGGAACCCTGAACATTGACACTGGATCAGGGCACTCTGAACATCCATTATGGACCCTGGCAGCCTGAAAATTGATTAACCACCAGGGCACCCTGAACAGTGATAATGGATCAGGGAACCCTGAACATCGACTATGGACCAGGAATCCCTGAAGAGTGATTATGGACCAGCGCAATCTGAACAGTGATTATGGACCAGGACACCCTGAATACTGATTATGGACCAGTGCACCCTGAATATTTTTTATGGTTCAAGGTACCCTGAACTGTGATTTTGACCAGGGAATCCTGAAATTTGACTATGGAAAAAGGCCCCTGAACAGTGATAATGGACAAGGGAATCCTGAATAGTGATTATGGACCTGGCCACCCTGTACATCGACTATGGACCAGGGGGCACCCTGAACCGTGGTTATGGAACAGAGAAACCTTGAACATCGATTATGGACCAGGGCACCTGAACTTTCATTATGGACCATTGAAACCTGAACATTGACTATTGACCAGGGCATCATGAACAGTGATTTTGGAACAGGGCAGACTGAAAACGGATTATGGAATAGGGAAACCTTAACAGTGGTTTTGGAACAGGGCACCCCGAACAGTGATTAAGGAGCAGGAAACACTGAACATCGATTATGGACCAAGGCACCTGAACTGTGATAATTTATCAGGGAAACATGAACAGTGATTATGGACCACCGAACCCTGAACAGTGATTATGGACCAGGGAAACCTGAACATTGATCATGGACCAACGCACCCTGATCAGTGATTGTGGACCACAGAATTCTGAACATTGATTATTGACCATGGTAGCCTGAAAGTCGATATGGATCAGGGAACCCTGAACTGTGATTTTGGACCAGGGAAAACTGAACAGTGATTATGCAGAAGGGAAACCTGAAGAACGATTCTGGACCAAGGCACCCTGAACTGTGATAATGGAACAAGGCACCCTGAAAATTGATTATGGACCAGTGTTCCCTGAACAGTGATTATGGTCCAGGGAATCCTGAAGTTCAACTACGGACCAGGGCACCCTGAACAGTGATTATGGACTTGGGCACCGTGAACTGAGATTTTGGATCAGGGAAACCTGAACAGTGATTTTGGACCAGGGCAGCCTGAACAGTGGTAAAAGTCCAGGGAATCCTGAACAGTGAGTATGGACCAGGGAACCCTGATGATAGATTATGGAGCAGGACACAATAAACTATGATTATGGACAAGGATACCCTGAATATCGATTATGGACCAGGGAAACCTGAACAGTGATTATGAACTAGGGAACAATGAATATCAGTTATGGACCAGGGAACCCTAAACAGTGATTATGGACCAGGGAACCTTGGACATCGATTATGGACCAGGGCCCCGTGAACTCTGATTATGGACCAAGGAACTGTGAACTGTCATTATGCACCAGGGAACCCTGTACACCAATTATGGATCAGGGCACCCTGAACATCGTTTTTGGACCAGGGCAGCCAGAACATCGATTAGGGACCAGAGCACCCTGAACAGTGATAATGGACCAGGGAAACCTGAACATCAACTATGGAAAAGGGCACCCTGAACAGTGATTGTGGACCAAGGCACACTGAACTCTGATTTTGGACAAGGGAACCCTGAACATCGACTATGGACCACGGTCCCCGAACAGTGAAAATGGACCAGGGAATTCTGAACTGTGATTATGGACCAGGGAACCATTAAGATCAACTATGGAGAAGGGCACGCTTAACTGTGATTAAGGACAAGGGAAACCTGAACATCGATTATTTACCTGGTCACTCTGAACAGTGATTAAGGACAGGGGAATCCTGAATATCGATTATTGACTGAGGACCCTTTAAAATCGATTATGGACCAGGGCATCCTGAACAGTGATTATGGACCAGGAAACTCTAAACTTCGATTATGGATCAGGGAACCCTGAACATCAATTACGGACGAGGACACCCTGAACAGTGATTATGGACTTGGGCACCATGAACTGAGATTTTGGATCAGGGAAACCTGAACAGTGATTTTGGACCAGGGACCACTGAACAGTGATTATAGAAAGGGAATCCTGAATATAGACTATGGATCAGGGAACCCTGAATATAGACTACGGACCAGGTACCCTTAACTGTGCTTTCATACAATGGAACCCTACACATCGGTTACGGAGGAGAGCACACTGAACAGTTATTATGGATTAAGAAAACCTGAATATCCACTATGAACCAGGGCACCCTGAACAGTGATTTTGGACCAGGGCACCCTGGACAGTAATTATGAACCAGGGCACCCTGAACATCGTTTATGGACCAGGGTACCCTGGACAGTGATTATGGAACAGGTCACCCTGAAATTTGATTATGGAGAAGGCAAACCTGATTATCGATTATGGAACTGGACAACCTGAATAGTGATTATGGAGAAGGCAAGCCTGAACATCGATTATGGACCTGGGCAACCTGAACAGTGATTATGGACCAGGGCAGCTGGAACAATGGTTAAAGTCCAGGGAACCCTGAACAGTGAGTATGGACCAGGGAACCCTGAAGATAGACTATGGAGCAGGACACAATAAACTGTGATTACGGACAAGGGAACACCGATTATGGAACAGGGCATCTTGAATAGTGATTATGGAGGGAAAACCTGAATATCGATTATGGACCAGGGAAAGCAAAAAGTCGATGATGGACCAGCGCATCCGGAACAATGATTATGGACCAGGGAACCTTGAAGATCAAACATGGGGCAGGGCAACCTAAACTGGGATTATGGACAAGGGAATCCTGAATATCGATTATTGACCAAGGATGACTAAAAATCGATTATGGACCAGGACAACCTAAACAGGGATTATGGACCAGGAAATCCTGAACTTCGGTTATGGACCAGGCAACACTGAACTTCAATTATGGACGAGGACACCCTGAACAGTGATTATGGACCGGAGCACCGTGAACTGTGATTTTGGATCAGGAAACCCTGAACAGTAATTTTGGACCAGAGAACCCTGAACAGTGATTATAGACCAGGGAACCCTGAATATAGACTATGGACCAGGGAACCTTGAACTGTTCTTTTGTACAAGGGAACCCTGAACATTGATCATGGACAAGGGCATCATGGGCAGTGATTATGGATTAGGGAAATCTGAATATCCACTATGCACCAGAGCACCCTGAAAAGGGATTTTGGACAAGGGCAACCTGGACAATGATTATGGACCAGGGCACCCTGAACAGTGATTATGGACAAGGTAACCCTGAATATCGATTATGGACCTGGGCACTCTGAACAGTGATTATGGACCAGGGCCCCTGAAATGTTATTATGGACCAGGGCAGCCTGAAAAGTGAATAAAGTCCAGGAAAACCTGTACAGTGAGTATGAACCAAGGAACTCTGAAGATGGACTATGGAGCAGGCACAATAAACTGTGACTACGGACAAGGGTACACTGAACATTGATTATGGAACAGGGCACCCTGACCTGTGATTAAGGACCAGGGAACACTGAATATCGATTATGGACCAGGGAAACCTAAAAGTTGATTATGCTCCAGCGCATCCTGAGCAATGATTATGGACCAGGGGAACTTGAAATTCGGTTATGCACCAGGGAACCCTGAAGATTGATTATGGACCATGGAACTCTGAACATCGACTACGGAATCGAGCAACCTAAACAGTGATTATTGACGTTGGCACCCTGAATACTCATTAGGGACCAGGGTAACCTGAACATTGATTATCGACCAGGGCAACCTGAACAGTGATTATGGACAATGGCATGCTGACTAGTGACTATGAACCAGGGCAACATGAACATCGATTAACAACTAGGGCATTCTAAATAGTGATTATGGACCGGGGAACCATGAACATTGACTATGGACCAGGGAAACCTGAACAGTGATTATGGACCAGGGAACCCTGAAAAGTGATTTTGGACCAGGGAACCCTGAATAGTGATTATGAACCAGGAAACCCTGCATACTGAATATGGAGCAGAGCACCATGAACATCGATTAATAACAGAAAAACTGAACATTGATTATCGACCAGGGCAACCTGAACACCGATTATGGACCGGGGCCCCTGAACAGTTATTATGGACCAGGGAAACCTGAACAGTGATTATGGACCAAGGATAGCCTGAACAGTGGTTAAAACGCAGGGAACCCTGAACAGTGAGTATGGACCAGGGAACCCTGAAGATAGACTATGGAGCAGAACAAAATAAACTGTGATTACGGACATCGATGATGGAACAGGGCACCCTGAACAGAGATTACGGTCCGGGGAACCCTGAATGTCGATTATGGACCAGAGAAACATAAAGCCGATTATGGACCAGCACATCCTGAGCAATGACTATGGACCAGAGAACCCTGAACTTAGCTTATGGACCATGTAACCCTGCAGAGTGATAATGGACCAGGGAACTCTCAACATCGACTATGGAATCGAGCAATCTAAACAGTGACTATGGACCACGGCACCCTGAATAGTGATTATGGACCAGGGCAACGTCAACATCGATTATCGAAGAGGGTAAACTGAACAGTCATTTTGGACCAGGGAATCCTGCACAGTGATTATAGCCCAGAGAACCCTGAATATAGACTATGGACCAGGGCACCCTGAACTATTCTTTCATACAAGGGAACCCTGAACTTTGATTATGAAGAGTGATTATGGATTAGGGAAACCTGAATATCCACTATGCATCTTAGCACCCTGAACATGGATTTTGGACCAGGGCAACCTGGAGAGTGATTATGGACCCGGGCACCCTGAGCAATGATTGTGGACAAGGCAACCCTGAACATCGATTATGGACCAGTGAAAACTGAAAAGTGATTATGGACCATGGAATCATTAACATCAATTATGGATCAGGGCACGCTGAACATCTTTTATGGACCAGGGCACCCTGAACAGTGACAATGGACCAGTGAATCCTGAACATCGACTATGGACCAGGGCACCGAGAACAGTGATTATGGACCAGTGCACCCTGAACAGTGATTATGGACCAGAGCACCTGGAATACTGATTATGGACTAGTGCACCCTGAACAGTACTTATGGACTAAGGAAACCTGAATTGTGATTTTGGAAGAGGGAACCCTGAATATTGACTATGGAGCAGGGCACCCAAACAGTGATAAAGGACCAGTGAAACCTGAGCAATGATTATGGACCAGCGAACCCTGAATATCGGTTATGGACCAGGGAACCCTGACCAGTGATTTTGGACCAGGAATCCTGAATAATGATTATGGTCCAGGGAGCCCTGACAATTGATTATGGAGCAGGGCACCATAAGCTGTGATTAAGACAAGGGAATCCTGAACATCATTTATGGACCAGGGCACCCTAATAAGTGATTATAGGCTAGGGAACCCTGGAAAACAAACATGGACCAGGGCACCTGAACGGTGATTATAGACATAGGAACCCTGATCATCTACTATGAAACAGGGATTCCTGAACAGTGATTATGTGTTATTTTGGACCAGGGAAACCTGAACAGTGATTAAGGACCAGGGAACCTTGAATATCGATAATGGATTAGTGAAACCTGAACACTGATTATGGACCTGGGGACTCTGAACATCCACTATGGAACAGGGAACCCTGAACAGTGATTATGGACCAGGGCACGCTGAATAGTGACTATGAACCAGGGCACCCTGAATATCAATTATCGACTATGTCATTCTAAATAGTGATTACGGACCGGGGAACCCCGAACATTGACTATGGATCAGGGCATCCTGAAGAGTGATTATGGACCAGGGATCCCTGGATATTGATTAAGGACCAGGGCACCTGAACGGTGATTATGGGTATCCTTAAAGTTGATATGGAATAGGCACCCTGAATATTGATTACGGACCAGGCACCCTGAATAGTAATTGTGGACCAGGAACCCTGAACAACGATTATGGACTAGGGCAACTTGAACATCGATTATGGATCAGGAAAACCTGAACAGTGATTTCAGACCAGGGAAAACTGGACATTGATTATGGACCAGGGTATCCTGAACTGTGATTATGGACCAGGGCACCCTGAAAATCGATTATGGATCAGGACACCTGAGCAGTGATTATGAACCATGGAACCCTGAACATTCATCATCGATCAGGTTAACTTGAAAGTCGATATGGACCACGGCACGCTGATTACTTATTATGGACCAAGGCACTCTGAACAGTGATTATGCACCAGGAAAACTGAACATTGATTTTCGACCAGGGTAGCATGAAAGTTGATATAGACCAAGGCAGGCTGAATATTGATTATGGACCAGGGCACCCTGAACACTGATTATTGACCATGGAACGCTGAACACTGAATATGGACCAAGGCAACCTGAACTGTGCTTATGGAACAGGGAATCCTGAACAATGATTATGGACCAGGGAACCATGAATATTGACTATGGAAAAGGACACCGTGAACAGTGATAATGGACCAGGGTACCCTGAACATCGATTGTGGACCAGGGCACCCTGGATATTGATTATCGACCTGGTCACCTGAACGGGGATTATAGACGAGCAAACCCTGATCATTGATTATGGACCAGGGTAGCATAAAAGTCGATAGGGATCAGGGCAACCTGAACATCAATTATGGACCAGAGCAGCCTGAACATCGATTAGGGACCAGGGCACCATGAACAGTGATAATGGAATAGGGAACCATGAACATTGACGGTGGACCAGGGCTCCCTGTACAGTGATTATGGACCAGCGTAACCTGAACATTGATTATTGACCAGGGAACGCTGAAGATCAACTATGGACAAGGGCGACTGAACGGTGATAATGGACAAGGGCATCCTGAACAGTGATTATGGACCAGGACACCCTGAATATCGATTATGGACCAGTGTACCCTGAAGAGTGATTATGGACCAGGGTCCCTGAAGATCTACTATGGACCAGGGTAACCTGCACAGTGCTTATGGACTAGAGCAAACTTAACAGTGATTATGGACTAGGGCACACTGAACTGTGAGTATGGACCAGCGCACCATGATTAGTGATTGTGGACCAGGGAACCCTGAACATTGATTATTGACCAGGTAACCTGAAAGTCGATATGTATCAGAGAATCCTGAACTCTGATTTTTTACCAGGGCCCCCTGAACAGTGATTATGGACAAGAGCAACTTAACAGTGATTATGGACCAGGGATCCCTGAAGATTGACTATGGAACAGGGCACCCTGAACAGTGATTATGGACAGGAAAACTGAACATTTGTTATCGACCAAGGTAGCATGAAAGTCGATATGGCCCAGGACAACTTGAACACCAATTATGGACCAGGGCCCCTGAACAGTTATTATGGACCAGGAAAACTTGAACAGTGATTATGGACCAGGGCAGCCTGAACAGTGGTTAAAATGCAGGGAACCCTGAACAGTGAGTATGGACCAGGGAACCCTGACGATGGACTATGGAGCAGGACACAATAAACTGTGACTATGGACAAGGGTACGCTGAACATCTATGATGGAACAGGGCACCCTGAACAGAGATTACGGTCCGGGGAACCCTAAATATAGATTATGGGCCAGGGAAACTTAAATTCGATTATGGACCAGCACATCCTGAGCAATGATTATGGACCAGGGAACCCTGAACTCAGCTTATGGACCAGGTAAACCTGAAGAGTGATAATGGACCACGGAACTCTCAATATCGACTGTGGAATTGAGCAATCTAAACAGTGATTATGGACCACGGCACCCTGAAAAGTGATTATGGGCCAGGGAAACCTGAACATCGATTATCGAACAGGGCAAACTGAATAGTGATTATAGCCCAGGGACTGTGAATATAGACTATGGACGAGGGCAGCCTGAAGTGTTCTTTCATACAAGGGAACCCTGAACTTCAATTATGGACTTGGGCACCCTGAAGAGTGATTATGGATTAGGGAAACCTGAATATCCACTATGGACCTTAGCACCCTGAGCAGGGATTTTGGACCAGGGCTACCTGGAGAGTGATTATGGACCAGGGAACCCTGAAGAATGATTGTGGACAAGGCAATCCTGAACATCAATTATGGACCTGGGCACACTGAACAGTGATTATGGACCAGGGAATCCGGAACATCGACAATGGACTAGGGCAAAATGAACAATGATTATGGACCAGGGCATCCTGAACATCATTTATGGACCAGGGTCAGCCTGAACATATATTAGGGACCAGGGCAACCTGAACAGTGATAATGGAAAAGGGAACCCTGAACATCGATGGTAGACCAGGGCTCCCTGAACAGTGATTAAGGACCAGCCTAAGCTCAACCTTGACTATGGACCAGGGAACCCTGAACATCAACTATGGACCTGGGCCACTGAATGGTGATAATGGACAAGGACATCCTGACCAGTGATTATGGACCAGGACACCCTGAATATCGATTATGGACCAGTGAACCCTGAACAGTGATTATGGACAAGGGAACCCTGAAGATCGACTATGGACCAGGGCACCCTCTACAGTGCTTATGGACTAGAGCAAACTTAACAGTGATTATGGACTAGGGCACACTGAACTGTGATTAAGGACCAGCGCATCATGATTATTGATTGTGGACCAGGGAACCCTGCACATTGATTATCGACCAGGGTAACCTGGAAGTCGATATGTATCAGAGAATTCTGAACAGTGTTTTTTTACCAGGGCACCCTGAACAGTGATTATGGACCAGGAAACCCTGAACAGCAATTAAGGATCAAGGCACCCTGAACTGTCATTATGGACCAGGGAAATCTGAACAGTGATTATGGACCAGCATACCCTGATCAGTGACTATGGACCAGAGAAACCTGAAGAGTGATTATGGTCCAGGGAGCCCTGAAGATCAACTATGGAGCAAGGCACCCTAAACTGCGATTATGGACAAGGGAAAACTGAACATTGATTATTGAGCAGTGCACCTTGAACAGTGATCATGGACTAGGGAACCGAAACATCGATTATGGACCAGGGAACCTTAACAGTGATTATAGACCAGCAAACCCTGAACATTGATTATCGACCAGGATAGCCTGAAAAACTATTTGGACCAGGGCACGCTGAATATTGATTATGGTCCAGGGCACCCTGAACAGTGATTATGGAAGAGGGAACCCTGAACATCGACTCAGGACCCCTGGACTTCGATTATGGACCAGGTCATCTGAACGGTAATTATGGACCAAGGAACTCTGAACATTGACTATGGATCAGGGGATCCTGAATAGATTATGGACCAGGGGACCCTGAACGGTGATTATGGACCAGGAAACCCTGGATATTGATTAAGGACCAGGGCACCTGAACGGTGATTATGGGTATCCTTAAAGTGGATATGGTCTAGGCACCCTGAATATTGATTATGGACCAGGCACCCTGAATAGTAATTGTGGACCAGGAACCCTGAACAACGATTACGGACTAGGGCAACTTGAACATTGATTATGGATCAGGAAAACCTGAACAGTGATTTCGGACCAGGGAAAACTGGACATTGATTATGGACCAGGGTATCCTGAACTGTGATTATGGACCAGGGCACCCTGAACATTGATTATGGAGCAGGTAAACTTGATCACCGATTATGGACCAGGCCACACTGCTCATCGATTATGGATCAGGGCAACCTGAACAGTGAGTATGGACCATGGAACCCTGAATATCGACTATGAACCAGGCAATCTTAAACAGTGATTATTGACCAGATAACCCTGAAGATGTATTATGGAGCACTGTAACCTGAAATGTGATTATGGACAAGGCATCAGTGAACATTTGTGATCAACGAGGGTAGCCTGAAATTCGATATGGATCAGGGCACCCTGAATATATATTATGGACCAGGACACCCTGAACAGTGATTATGACCAGGAACCCTGAACATAAATTATGGACCAGGGCAGCCTGAACACTGATTATAGTCCAGGGAAAACCTGAACATCAATTATGGTAAAGGGCAACCTGAACAGGTATTATGGACCATGGCAACCTGAAAATTGATTATGGACCAGGGCACCCTGAATAGTGATTATGGAACAGGTCACCCTGAAGAGTGATTAAGGACAGGGAACCCTGAATATTGATTATGGACCAGGGAACCCTGAACATCGATTATGGATCAGTGCACCTGAGCAGTGATTATGAACCATGTAACACTGAACACTGATTATGGACCAAGGCACCGTGAACTGTGATTGTTGACCAGGGAAACCTGAACAGTGATTTTGGACAAGGGAACACTGAGCAGTGATTATGGACCAGAGAAATCTGAATATCGACTATGGACGAGGGCACCCTGAATACTGATCATAGACCAGGCCACCCTGAACAGTGATTATGGACCAGGAACCATCGACATCGATTATGGACCAACGCACCCTTATTAGTGATTATAGACCTGGGATCCCTGAACATTGATTATCGACCAGGACAGCCTGAAAGTCGGTATGGATCAGGACACCCTGAACATCTACTATGGACCAGGGCACACTGAACAGTCTTTATGTACTAGTGCAACCTGAATATTGATTATGGACCAAGGCACACTGAAAAGTGATTATGGACCAGGAACCCTGAACATTTATTATGGACCAGGGCACCCTGAACACTGATTATGGATCAGGTTACCCTGGATATCGATTATGGACCAGGGCACCGTGAAGAGAGATTATGGAGCATGGAACTCTGAACACTAGTTACGAAACAAGACACTGTGAACTGTGATTATGGACCAGGGAACCCTGAACTTCGACTATGGACCATGGCACATTGAACAGTGATTATGGTGAAGTGCAACCAGATCAGTGATTATGAACCAGGGCACTCTGAATAGTATTTATGGACCACTGCACCCTGAACAGTTATTATGGACTAAGGCACCCTAAACTGTGATTATGGACCATGGAACCCTGACCAGTCATTATGGACCAGCAAACCCTCATCACTTATTATGGACCAGGAAACCCTGAACATTGATTATCGACCAGGGTATCCTGAAAGTAGATTATGAACCAGGGCACCCTGAAAATTGATTATGGATCATGGCACCCTGAACAGTGATTATGGACAAGGAACCCTGAGTATCGATTATGCACCAGGGCACCATGAACAGTGATTTTGTACCAGGGAACTCTGAACACCAATTATCTACCAAGGAACCCTGAACAGTGATTATGGACCAGGGCACCAGGACCATTGACTATGGAACAGGGAACCCTGAACATCGATTATGGACAAGGGGACCTGAACGGTGATAACAGCCCAGGGAATCTTAACATCAAGTATGGACCAGACCATCCTGAACATGATTATGGACCAGGGCATTCTGAACAGTGATTATGGAGCAGGTAAACCTGAACACCGATTATGGACCAAAGCACACGGAACAGCCATTATGGGCCAGAGAACCATGAACATTAATTATGGACCAGGCCACCCTGGATATCGATTATGGACCAGAGCACCCTGTAGAGTGATTATGAAGCAGGTACACATGAACATCGATTATGGACCAAGGCACACTGAACTCTCATTATGGACCAGAGAAACCTGAACATCGATTATGGACCAAGGCACAGTGAACTGTCATTATGGACCAGGGCAACCTGAACAGTGATTATGGACCATGGAACACTGAACACTAACTATGGACCAAGGCACCGTGAACAGTGATTATGGACCAGGGAAACCTGAACAGTGATTTTGGACAAGGGAACACTGAGCAGTGATTATGGACCATGGAACACTGAACACTGTTTGTAGACCAAGGAACCATGAACTGTGATTATGGACCAGGGAAACCTGAATATCAATTACGGACCAGAGCAATCTGAACAGTGATTATAGACCAGGAACCGTTGACATCGATTCTGGACCAGGGCACCTAAATGGTGATTATGGACCAGGGCACCCTGAACACTTATTTTGGACCAGGAACCCTGAACATCTATTATGGAACAGGGCACCCTGAACAGTGATTATGGACCAGGGCACACTGAACAGGTAATATGGAACAGGGCACCCTGAACAGATATTATTGACCAAGGCACCCTGAATATCGATGATGGATCTGTGTACCCAGGGCAGTGATTATGGATATGGGGACCCTGGACATCGATTATGGACCAGGGCACTCTGAACAGTGTTTATAGACTAGCGAACCCTGAATATTGATTATGGACAAGGGCAACCTGAACAGGGATTATGGACCAGGAACCCTGAACATTTATTATGGACCAGGGCACCCTGAAAAGTGATTATGGATCAGGGAACCCTGGACATCTATTATGGACCTTGGCACACTGAACAGTGATTATGGAGCAGTGCAGCCTGATCAGTGATTATGAACCAGGGAACTCTGAACAGTATTTATGGACCAGTGCACCCTGAACAGTTATTATTGCCTAAGGTGCCCTAAACTGTGATTATGGACCAGGGAACCCTGACCAGTCATTATGGACCAGCAAACCCTCATCACAGATTATGCACCAGGGATCCCTGAACATTGAATATCGACCAGGGTAGCCTGAAAGTCGATTATGAACCAGGGCACACTGAAAATGGATTAATGATCGTGGCACCCTGAAGAGTGATTATGGACAAGGAACTCTGAACATCAATTATGGACAAGGGCACCCTGAACAGTGCTTTTGTACCAGGGAACCCTGAACACCGATTATCTACCAAGTAACCCTGAACATTGATTATGGACCAGGACACCAGGACCATCAATTATGGAACAGGGAACCCTGAACATCGATTATGGACCCTTGCACCATGAACATTGGCAATGGAACAGGGAACCCTGTACATCGAGTATGGACCAGGGCAGCCTGAACATTGATTGTGGACCAGGGAAACCTGAACAGTGATTTTGGTACAGGGAAACCTGAACAGTGATTATGGAGCAGGGAACACTGAATTTTGACTATGGTCTGGGCACCCTGTACACTGATCATGGACCAGGGAACCCTGAACTTCGATTATGGACAAGGGCACCTGAACGGTGATTATGGACAAGGGAATCTTAACATCAAGTATGGACCAGACCACCCTGAACAGTGATTTTGGACCAGGGCTTTCTGAACAGGGATTATGGAGCAGGCAAACCTGAACACCGATTATGGACCAAGGCACATTGAACAGTCATTATGGACCAGAGAACCGTGAACATCAATTATTGACCAGGCCACCCTGGACATCGATTATGGACCAGGGCACGCTGAACAGAAATTATGGGCCATGGAACACTGAACACTGATTATGGACTAAGGCACCATGAACTGTGATTATGGACCAAGGAAAATTGAACAGTGATTTTGGACAAGGGAACACTGAGAAGTGATTATGGAGCAGTGCAGCCTGATCAGTGATTATGAACAAGGGCACCCTGAACAGTATTTTTGGACCAGTGCACCCTGAACAGAGATTATGGACCATCGAAACCTGAACAATGATTTTGGAACAGGGAAACCTGAACAGTGATTATGGACCAGGGAACACTGAATTTTGATTATGTTCCAGGCACCCTGAACTCTGATCATGAACCAGGGAACCCTGAACATCGATTATGGACAAGGGCAGGTGAATGGTGATTATGGACCAGGAAATCTTCACATCGAGTATGGACTAGGGCATCCTGAACAGTGATTATGGACCAGGGCATCTTGAACAGTGATTATGGACGAGGGCACACTGAACAGTGATTATAGAACTGGTAAACCTTAACACCGATTATTGACCAAGGCACCCTGAACTGTTATTTTGGACCAGGGAAACCTGAACACCGATTATGGACGGAGGCACTCTGAACAGTAAATATAGACCAGTGCAACGTGAAGAGTGATTATGGAGCAGGGAAGCCTGAACATCAATTATGGACCAGGGCTTCTGCACATGGATTACGGAACAGGGCACACTGAATAATGATTATGGACCAGGGCATCTTGAACATCGATTATGGACTACGGAACCCTGAACATTAATTAGGGACCAAGGTAACTTGAATATTGATTATGGACCTGGGCACCCTGAACATTAATTATGGACTCGGGCACCCTGAAAAGTGATTATGGAGCAGGTAACCTAAACACCAATTATGCAGCAAGGCACAGTGAAGAGTCATTATGGACCAGAGAAACCTGAACATCGATTATGGACCAGGCCACCCTGAACATCGATTATGGACCAAGGCACACTGAACAGGTATTATGGACAGGGAATGCTGAACAGTTATGATGGATCAGGGCACCCTGAATATCGATTACCTATCAGTGTACTCTGAACAGTGATGATGCACCTGGGAACCCTAAACATTGACAATGGACCAGGGCACCCTGGACAGTGATTATGGACTAGCGCACCCTGAATATTGATTGTGGACCAAGGTACCCTGAACAGTGATTATGGACCAGGAACCGTGAACATTTGTAATGGACCACGGCACCCTGAACACTGATTATGGATAGGTTACCCTGGACATCGATTATGGACCAGGGCACCTGAATGATGATTACTAAACAGGGAAGCCTGAACATCGACTATGTTTCAGGGCATCCTGCACAGTGATTCTGGACCAGGGAACCTGGAACTGTATTTTTGGACCAGGGAACCCTGAACACTGATTATGGACCAGGGAACACTGAACAGTGAATATGGAGCATGTAAACCTGAACACCGATTATGGACCAAGGCACACTGAACTGTCATCATTGACCAGAGAACCCTGAATATCGATTATGGACCAGGGCAACCTGGACATCGATTATTGAGCAGGGCACCCTGAACAGCGATTACGGACCATTGAACACTAACACTGATTATGGACTCAGGCACCGTGAACTGTGATTATGGGCCAGGGAAACCTGAATATCGACTATGAACAAGGGCGCCCTGAACACCAATCATGGACCAGGGAACCCTGAATATCAATTATATACCAGGGCACCCTGAACAGTGATTATGGACCAGGAACCATCGACATCAATTATGGACCAGGGCACCTGAACGCTGATTATGGACCAGGGTAAGCTGAACATCGACTTTGGACCGGGGCACCATGAACAGTGACTATGGGTCAGGAACCCTGAACATTTATTATGGACTAGGGCACCCTGAAGAGTGATTACGGACTAGGGAACCCTGAACATTGATTATGGACCAAGGTAACTTGAACATTGATTATGGACCAGGGCACCCTGAACATTAATTTTGGACTCAGGCACCCTGAAAATGATTATGGAGCAGGTAAACCTGAACACCGATTATGGACCAAGGCACAGTGGAGAGTCATTATGGACCAGAGAAACCTGAACATCGATTATGGACCAGGCCACCCTGGACATCGATTATGGACCAGGGCACTCTGACCAGTGATTGTGAACCAGGAACCGTCGACATCAATTATGGACCAGGGCACCTGAACGGTGATTATGGACCAGGGTAACCTGAACATCGACTTTCGACAAGGGCACCCTGAACAGTGATTATGGACCAGGGAAATCTGAACTGTGATTATGGACCAGGGATCGCTGAACAGTCATTATAGACCAGGGAACCCTGAATATAGACTATGGACAAGGGTACCCTGCACTGTGTTTCATACAGGAGAACCCTGAACATCGATTATTGAGGAGAGCACACTGAACAGTTATTAAGCATTAGGGAAACCTGAATATCCACCATGGACCAGGGCATCCTGAACAGTGATTTTGAACGAGGGAACCCTAAGCAGTGATTATGAACCAGGGCACCATGAACATTGATTATGGATCAGGGCACCCTGGACA
Organism: Eospalax fontanierii; assembly: GCA_035773235.1. Classification (NCBI taxonomy): domain Eukaryota; kingdom Metazoa; phylum Chordata; class Mammalia; order Rodentia; family Spalacidae; genus Eospalax; species Eospalax fontanierii. Next base: position 629,182 of record CM069554.1, on the reverse strand, counting down.
GTGATTATGGACCAGGTCACCCTGAATAATGATTATGGACAAGGCAACCCAAAACATCGATTATGGGCCAGGGAAGCCTGAAAGTTGATATGGATCAGGGCACTCTGAATATTGATTATGGACCAGGGAACTCTGAACAGTAATTATGAACCAGTGCTCCTGAAAAGTGATTATGGACCAGGGAAACCTGAACAATGGTTAAAGTCCAGGGAACACTGAACATTGAGTATGGACCAGGAAACTGTGATGATACACTATGGAACAGGACAGAATGAACTGTGATTACGGACAAGGGTACACTGAATATCGAATATGGACCAGTGCAACCTGAACAGTCATTATGGACTGGGGAACCCTGAATATCGATTATGGACCAGGGAAAACTAAAAGTCGATTATGGACCAGCACATCCTGAGAAATGATTATGGACCAGGGAACCCTGATAATCGGTTATTCAGGGAACCTTGAATATCGATTATGGAACAGGGCACCATGAACATTGAGTATGGACCAAGGCACCCTGAACAGTGATTATGAACCAGGGAACAATGAACATCAATTTTGGACCAGGGAACCCTGAACAGTGATTGTGGACCAGTGCTGCCTGAACAGTGAACAAAGTCCAGGGAAACCTGAACAGTGAGTATGGACCAGGGAACCCTGAAGATAGACTGTGGAGCAGGACACAATAAACTGTGACTACGGAGAAGGGTACGCTGAACATGGATTATGGAACAGGTCACCCTGAACTGTAATTACGGACCAGGGAACCCTGAATATCGATTATGGACCAGGGAAACCTAAAAGTTGATTATGGACCATGGCACCCTAAACAATGATTATGGACCAGCGAACCCTTAATAGTGACTAGGGACCAGGGCACCCTGAACATTGATTAGCAACCAGGGCATCCTAAACAGTGATTATGGACCGGGGAACCCTGAATATTGACAATTGATGAGGACAGCATGAACCGTGATTATGGACCAGAACACCATGAACAGTGATTATGGACCAGGGAACCCTGAAGAGGGATTTTGGACGAGGAAATCCTGAACAGTGATTATGGTCCAGAGAGCCCTGAAGATTGACTATGGAGCAAGGCATCCTGAACAGAGATTATGGACCACGAAAACTGAACATTGATTATCGACCAGAGTACCATGAAAGTCGATATGGACCAGGGAATTCTGAACACCGATTATGGACCAGGGCACCCTAAACAGTGATTTTGGAGAGGGGAAACTTGGATTTTGATTATGGACCAGGTCATCTGAATGGTGACTATGGACCAGGGAATCCTGAACATCGACTATAGATCAGGGCATCCTGAACAGTGATTATGGACCAGTGATCCCTGAACAGTGAATTTGGACCAGGGAACCTGAACAGAGATTATGGACCAGGGCACCTGATCAGTGGTTTTGGACCAAAGCACCCTGAACAGTGATTATGCACCAGGAAAACCTGTACACCCATAATGGATCAGGGCACCCTGAACAGTAATTATGGACCAGGGAAACCTGAACACCGATTATGGACGGAGGCACCAGAACGGTGATTATGGACAAGGGAACTCTGAATATAAATTATGGACCAGGACACCATGAACTCTTCTTTCATACAAGACAACCCTGAACATTGACTATTGATGACGGCACCCTGAACAGTGATTATGCATTAGGGAAATCTGAATATCCACTATGGACCAGAGCACCCTGAACAGGGATTTTGGATCAGGGCACCCTGGACAGTAGTTATGGAACAGAGCACCATGAACAGTGATTATGGACAAGGGAATGCTGAATATCGATTATGGACCTGGGCACCCTGAGCAGTGATTATGGACCAGGGCCCCTGAAAAGTTATTATGGACCAGGGAAACCTGAACAGTGATTATCGACCAGGGCAATTTCAAAATCGATTATGGATCCGGGAACCCTCAACAGTAATGATTTAGCAGGGAATCCTGAACAATTATTATGGAGTAGGGAAACCTGAACAATGATTATGGACCAAGGCAACCTGAAATGTGATTATGGACCAGGGATCCCTGAGCAGTGATTTTGGACCAGGGAAACTTGAACAGTGATGATGGACCAGGGAACCCTGTGTATTGACTAAGGACCAGGGTACCCTGAACAGTGATTTTGGACCAGGAAACCCTGGACATCGATTATAGACCAGGGCACCAGAACGGTGATTATGGACCAGGGAAAACTGAATATAAATTATGGACCAGGACACCATGAACTGTTCTTTTGTACAAGAGAACTCTGAACATGGATTATGGACGAGGGCACCCTGAGCAGTGATTATCGATTAGGGAAACCAGACTAGCCACTAGGGACCAAGGCACCCTGAAAAATGATTTTGGACCAGTGCACCCTGGACATTGATTATGGACCATGGCACCCTGAACAGTGATTATGGACAAGGCAACCCTGAAGAGTTATTATGGACTAGGGAAACCTGAACAGTGATTATGGACCAGGACATCGAGAACAGTGATAATGGAAAAGGGATCCCTCAACAGTGATTTTGGACCAGGAAACACTGAACAGTGATTATTGACCAGGGAACCCTGTATATCGACTATGGACCAGTACACCCTGAACACTGGTTATGGACCAGAGAATCCCTGAACATCGATTATGGACCAGGACACCTGAACTTTGATTATGGACCTGGGAATCCTGAAAATCGACTATTAACCAGGGTATCGTGAACAGTGATTATGGACCAGGGCAGCCTGAAAATCGATTATGGACCAGGGAAACCTCAACAGTAATGATTTACCAGGGAAACCTGAACAGTGATTATGGAGTAGGGAACCCTGAACAATGATTATGGACCAAGGCAACCTGAAATGTGATTATGGACAAGTGAAGTCATGAACACCGATTATGGACCAAGGCACCCTGAACAGCTATTATGGACCAGGGAACCCTGAACATCAATTATGGAACAGGGAACTCTGAACATCGATTATGGACCAGGAAACCCTGAACACTCATTTTTTTCCCCTGGAACCCTGAACAACGATTATGGATCAAGGAAACCTGAACTGTGATTATGGACCAGGGAAACCTGAACAGTCATTAAGGACCAGGGAAACCTGAAAAGAGATTATGGACCATGGAATCCTGAATATCGACTATGAACCAGGGCAACATGAATAGTGATCATGGACCTGGGAAACCTGAACTTCGATTATGGACCAGGACACCCAGGACATCGATTATGGACCTGGGCACTCTGAACAGTGATTATGGACCACGACATCCTGAACAGTGATTATGGACCAGGGCACACCGAACATCGATTATGGACAAGCAAACACTGATGAGTGATTATGGACCAGGGAACACTGAACATTGATTATCGACCATGGCAGCCAGAAAGTCGACTGTGGATCAGGGCACCCTGAAGAGTGATTATGGGCCAGGGAACCCTGAACATTGGCTATGGACCATGGCACACTGAACAGTGATTATGGACCAGCACAGCTTGATCTATGATTATGAACCAGGGAACACAGAACAGCAATTTTGGACCAGCTCAATCTGAAGTGTTATTATGGACCAAGGCATCCTCAAATGTGATTATGGACCAGGGAACCCTGAATATTGAATATCTAACATGGCAGTCTGAAAGTCGATTATGGACCAGGGAAACCTGAACATTGATTTTCTACCAGGGAATTCTGAACAGTGATTTTGTACCAGGGAAATCTGAACAGTGATTATGGACGAGGGAAACCTGAATATCGAATATGGACCAGGGCAGCCTGAACTGTAATATCGGACAAGGTAACCCTGAACATTGATTATAGCCCAGGACACCCTGAACAGTGATTATGGATCATGGCACCCTGAACATCGATTATGGACTAAGGCATGCTGAGCATCGATTATGGACAAGGGCACCTGAACGGTGATTATGGACCAGGAAACGCTGAACATCGACTATGGACCAGGGCAACCTAAACATTGAATATGGAACCAGGAACCATGAACAACGATTATGGATCAGGTCACCTGAATATCGACTATGGCCCAGAGTACTCTGAACAGAGATTATTGACCAACGCACCTTGGATATCGATTTAGGACCAGGGCAACCAAAACAGTGATTATGGACAAGGGAACCGAAGACATCGATTATGGACCAGTGTACCCTGAACAGTTATTATGAACCAGGAACCTGAACACTGACTATGGATCATGGAAACCTGAACAGTGATTTTGGACCAGGGCAACCTGAACAGTGATTATGGACCAGGGAAACCTGAACACTGATTATGGACCAAGGCACCCTGAAATGTGATTATGGACCATGGAACTCTGAACAGTGATTATTGACCAGCAAACCCTGATCAGTGACTATGGACCCGGGAATCCTGAACAATGATTATGGTCCAGGGAGCCCTGAAGATCAACTATGGAACAAGGCACCCTAAACTGTGATTATGGAGAAGGGAATCCTAAACATCGATTATGGACCAGAGAACCCTGAACTTTGATTATGGACCAGTGAACCTGAACGGTGATTATAGACCAGCAAACCCTGATCAGTGGTCATGGACCAGGGAAACGTGAACAGTGATTATCGACCAGGGTAGCCTGAAAGTCAATATGGACCAGGGTATGCTGAATATTGATGATGGTCCAGGGTAACCTGAACAGTGATTATGGACCAGGAAAACTGAATTTTGATTATCGACCAGGGTAGCAGGAAAATCGATATGGACAAGGGCAGCCTGAATATTGATTATGGACCAGGGCAACCTGGACAACGATTATGGACCATGGTACCCTGAAGAGTGAATATGGACTAGGGACCCCTGGATTTCGAATATGGAACAGGTCATCTGAATGGTATTTATGGACCAGGAAATCCTGAATATGGACTATGGATCAGGCCATCCTGAACAGAGATTATGGACCAGGGATCCCTGAACAGTGATTTTGGACCAGGGAACCTGAACAGTGATTATGGACAAGAGATCCCTCAACAGTGATTTTGGACCAGGGAACCCTGTATATCGACTATAGACCAGGGCACGCTGAACAGTCCCTCAACAGTGATTTTGGACCAGGGAACCCAGAACAGTGATTATGGACCAGGACACACTAAACAGTGGTTATGGAACAGAGAATCCCTAAATATCGATTATGGACCAGGCCACAGTGGACATTGATTTTGATCCAGGGGACCAGAACGTTGATTATGGAACAGGGAATCCTGAATATTGACTATTGACCAGGGCATCGTGAACAGTGATTATGGAAAAGGGCAGCCTAAAAATCAGTTATGGACCAGGGAACTCTCAACATTGATCTATTACTAGGGAAAACTGAACAGTGATTATGGACCACGGCACACTGAACGCAGATTATTGAACATGGAATCCTGAATACCGATTATGGACCAAGGCAACCTGAACTGAGATTATGACCAGCGAAACCTAAACAGTGATTTTGGACCAGGGAACCCTGAAAAGTGATTATTATCGACTATGGAACAGGGCACCATGAACAGTGATTATGGACCAGAGCAGCTTGATCCATGATTATGAACAAGGGCATCGAGAACAGCGACTTTGTACCAGCGCACTCTGAAGATTTATTATGGAGCAAGGCACCCTGAAATGTGATTATGGAAAAGGGAAATCTGAAGAGTGATTATGTACCAGCAAACCCTCATCAGTGATTTTAGACCAGGGAACACTGAACATTGATTATCTTCCATGTCAGTCTGAAAGTCGATTATGGACCAGGGAAACCTGAACAGTGATTTTGGACAAGGGAATTCTGAACAGTGATTTTGAACCATGGACTCCTGAAAAGTAAATATGGACCCGTGAACCCTGAATATCGACTATGGACCAGGGCACCCTGAACTGTAATTTCAGACAAGGTAACCCTGAATATCGATTATAGCCCATGGAACCCTGAAGAGTGAATATGGATCACTCATTATGGACCAGGAATCCCTGAGCATTTTACTACCGACCACAGTAGCCTTAAATTCAATATGGACCAGGCACCCTGAGTATTGATTATGGACCACGGCACCCTGAACAGTAATTATGGACCAGGAACCCAGAACAGCGATTAAGGACTAGGGCAACTTGAAAATAGATTATGGACCTGGGCACCCTGAAAAGTGGTTATGGACCAGGAAACCCTGAACATTGACTATGGACCAGGGCATCCTGAAACGTGATTATGGACCAGGGAACACTGAACACTGATTTTGGACCAGGGGTCCCTGAACAGTGATTATGGACCAGGGCACCTGAATGCTCATTATGGACCAGGGAACCTGAACATCAACTATGGAACAGGGTATCCTGAACATTGATTATGGACCAGGGAATCCTGAAAAGTAATTATGGACCAGGGAACCCTGAACTGTAATTTCAGACAAGGTAACCCTGAACATCGATTATAGCCCAGGGCACCCTGAACAGTAATTATGGACCAGGCAACCCTGATCAGTCATTATGGAACAGCAAACCCTGAGCATTTATTATGGACCAGGGTAGCATTAAAGTCAATATGGACCAGGCACCCTGAAAAGTAATTATGGATCAGGAACCCTGAACAGCATTTATGGACTAGGTCAAGTTGAATATAGATTATGGACCAGGAAAACCTGAGAAGTGATTATGGACCAGGGAACCCTGAACATTGACTATGGAACAGGGAACACTTCACAGTGATTATGGACATGGGTACCCTGAACCATGATTATGGACCAGCACAACGTGGACATCAGCTATGGATTAGGGCACCCTGAACGGTGCCGATGGACCAGGAAACCCTGAACATCGATTATGGACAAGTCTACCCTGAACAGTTATTATGGACCAGGGAACCCTAAACAACGAGTACGGACCACAGCACCCTGAACAGTGATTATGGACCCGGGCAACCTGAACAGTGATTATGGACCAGGGAATCCTGAACAGCGATTAAGGACCAAGGCACCCTGAACTGTTATTATGGACGAGGGAAATCTGAACAGTGATTATGGACCAGCAAACCCTTATCAGTGACTATGGACCAGGGAAATCTGAAGAGTGATTATGGTCCAGGGAGCCCTGAAGATTGACTATGGAGCAAGGCACACTAAACTGTGATTACGGACAAGGGAAAACTGAACATTGATTATTGAGCAGGGCCCCCTGAACAGTGATCATGGACTAGGGAACTGTAAACATCGATTATGGACCAGGGAACCTTAACGGTGATTATAGACCAGCAAACCCTGATCAGTGATTATGGACCAGGGAACCCTGAACGTCGATTCGGGACCCCTGGACTTCGATTATGGACCAGGTCATCTGAACGGTAATTATGAACCAGGGAACCCTGAACATCGACTATGGATCAGGGGATCCTGAATAGATTATGCACCAGGGATCCCTGAACAGTGATTTTGGACCAGGGAACCCTTTATATCGACTACGGACCAGGACAACCTGAACAGTGGTTATAGACCAGAGAATCCCTGAACATCGATTATGGACCAGGCCACCGTGGACATTGATTATATACCAGGGCACCTGAATGTTGATTATGGACCAGGGAATCCTGAACATCGACTGTTAACCAGGGCATCGGGAACAGTGATTATGGACCAGGGCAGCCTGAAAATTGATTATGGACAAGGGAACCCTCAAAGTGATCATTTACCAGGTAAACCTGAACAGTGATTATGGACCAGGGAACCCTGAACAGTGATTATGGACCAGGGAAACCTGACCAACGATTCTGGACCAAGGCACCCTGAACTGTGACTACAGAACAGGAAACCATGAACATCTATTATGGGCCAGGGCATCCTGAACAGTGATTATGGACCAGGGAACCCTGAACAAAGATTATGGACCAAGGCACCCTGAAGATTTATTTTGGACCAGGGAATCCTGAAACCTGATTATGGACCAAGGATCCCTGAACAGTGATTATGGACCAGGGAAACTTGAATATCGACTATGGACCAAAGCAGCCTGAACAGAGATTATGGACCAGGGAAACCTGAACAGTGATTTTGGACCAGGGAACCCTAAACACTGATTATGAACCAAGACACCCTGAACTGTGATTACTGACCAAGAGAACCACAACACGGATTATGGAACAAGGCACCCTGAATAATAATTATGTCCAAGGGCAACCTGAACATCTATTATGGAACAGGGAACCCTGAACACTTATTACGGACCAAGGAAACCTGAACTGTGATTATGAACCAGGGATCTCTGAACAGTGAGTTTGGACCAGGGAACCTGAATAGTGATTATAGACAGGGCACCCTGAAGAGTGATTATGGAGCAGGGAAACCTGAACAACGATTCTGGACCAAGGCACCCTGAACTGTCATTATGGAACAGGAAACCCTGAACACCGAATATATACCAAGGCACCATGAATAGAGATTTTGGACCAGGGCACCCTGAACATCAGTGATGGAACAGGGAAACCTGAACATCGATTATGGACAAGGGAACCATGAACAATGATTATTGACCATGGAACCCAGAACACTGATTTTTGACCAAGGAAACCCTGAACATTGACTATGGACCAGGGCATCCTGAAACGTGATTATGGACCAGGGAACACTGAACACTGATTTTGGACCATGGGACCCTGAACAGAGATTATGGACCAGGGCACCTGAATGTTCATTATGGATCAGGGAATCCTGAACATCAACTATGGAACAGGGTATCCTGAACAGTGATTATGGACCAGGGAACACTGAACTGTGGTTTTGGACCAGGGAAACCTGAACAGTGATTATGGACCAGGGAACCTTGAACAGTGATTTTGGACCAGGGGACCCTGAACTGTAATTTTGGTCCAGGGAAACCTGAACTGTGATTATGGACCAGGCAACCCTGTTCAGTCATTTTGGACCAGGGAACCCTGAGCATTTATTATCGACCAGGGTATCCTTAATGTCGATATGGACCAGGCACCTTGAAAATGGATTATGGACCAGGGCACCCTGAACAGTAATTATGGACCAGGAATCCTGAACAGAGATTATGGACTAGGGCAACATGAACATCGATTATGGACCAGGACACCCTGAGAAGTGATTATGGACCTGGGTACCCTGAACAATGATTATGGACCAGCGCACCCTGGACATTAAATATTGACTAGGGCACCCTGAACAGTGGTTATTAACCAGGAATCCAGAACATCGATTATGGACCAGGGGATACTGAACAGTGATTATGGACTAGGGACCACTGGACAACGATCATGGACCAGGGCATCTGAATAGTGATTATGGACAAGGGAACCGAGAACATCTACTATGGGCCATTGAAACTAGAACAGTGGTTGTGAACCAGGGAACTCTGAACTGTGATTTTGAACCAGGGAATCCTGAAAAGTAATTATGGACCAGGGAACCCTGAATATCTACTGTGGACCAGGGCACCCTGAACTGTAATCTCAGACAAGGTAACCCTGAACATCGATTATAGCCCAGGGAACCCTGAACAGTGATTACGAACCAGGCAACCCTGATCAGTTATTATGGACCAGGAACCCTGAGCATTTTATTATCGACCAGGGTAGCCTTAAATTCAATTTGGATCAGGCACCCTGAATATTTATTATGGACCAGGGCACCCTAAACAGTAATTTTGGACCAGGAACCCAGAACGCTGATTAAGGACTAGGGCAACTTGAACATCGATTATGGACCAGGGCACCATAAAATTGAATTTGAACCAGGGAACCTTGAACATTGACTATGGACCAGCGCATCATGAAACGTGATTATGGGCCAGAGAACCCTGAACTGTGATTTTGGACAGGGGGACCCTGAAAAGTGATTATGTACCAGGGCACCTGAATGTTCATTTTGGACCAGGGAACTCTGAACATCAACTATGGACCAGGGAATCCTGGACAGTGATTATGGACTAGGGATCACTGGATATCGATTAAGGACCAGAGCATCCTGAACAGTGATTATGGACCAGGGAACCCTGAACATCGGTTACAGATCAGTGAACAATGAATTGTGATTATGGACCAGGGAAACCTGAATATCGTCTATGGACTAGGGCACCGTGAAAAGTGATTATGGACCAGTTCAGTTTGATCTGTGATTAGAAACCAGGGCATGCAGAACAGCTATATTGAACCATCGAAACCTGAAGTGTTATTACGGACCAAGGCATCTAAAATGTGATTATGGACCAGGGAACTCCGAACAGTGATTATGGACCAGCAAAATCTGATCACTGATTATAGACCAGGGAAACCTGAACATTGATTATCTACCAGGGCAGTCTGAAAGTCGATTATGGACCAGGGAAACATGAACAGTGATTTTGGACCAGGGAACTCTGAACAGTGATTTTGAACCAGGGAACCCTGAACAGTGATTATGGACCAGGGAAGCCTGAATATCGACTATGGACCAGGGCAACCTGAACTGTAATTTCGGACAAGGTAACCCTGAACATCAATTATAGCCCAGGGCACCCTGAAGAGTGATTATGGAAAAGGCAACCCTGATCAGTCATTATGGACCAGGTATCCCTGAGCATTTATTATCAGCAAGGGCAACCTGAAAAGTAATTATGGACCAGGGATCACTGGATATCGATTAAGGACCAGGGCACCTGAACAGTGATTATGGACCAGATATCCCTGAACATTGACTATGCACCAGGGCATCCTGAAACCTGATTACGGACCAGGGAACACTGAACTGTGATTTTGGACCAGGGAAACCTGAACAGTGATTATGGATCAGGGAACCTTGAACAGTGATTTTGGACCAGGGGACCCTGAACAGCAATTAAGGACCAAGGCACACCGAACTGTCATTATGGACGAGGGAAATCTGAACAGCGATTATGGACCAGCAAACCCTGATCAGTGACTATGGACCAGGGAAACCTGAAGTGTGATTATGGTCCAGGGAATCCTGAAGATCGACTATGGAGCAAGGCACCCTAAACTCTGATTACAGACAAGGGAAAACTGAACATTGATTATTGAGCAGGGCACCCTGAACAGTGATCATGGACTAGGGAACCATGAACATCGATTATGGACCAGGGAACCTTAATGGTGATTATAGACCAGCAAACCCTGATCAGTGATTAAGGACCATGGAACCCTGAACATTGATTTTCTACCAGGGTAGCCTGAAAGACTATATGGACCAGGGCACGCTGAATATTGATTATGGTCCAGGGCACTCTGAACAGTGATTATGAACCAGGGAACCCTGAACCTCGACTATGGATCAGGGGATCCTGAATAGATTATGCAGCAGGGATCCCTGAACAGTAGTTTTGGACCAGGGAACCTGAACAGTGATTATGGACAAGGGAACCCTCAACAGTGACTTTGGACCAGGAAATCCTGAACAGTGATTATGGACCAGGGTACACTGAACAGTGGTTATGGACCAAAGAATCCCTGAACATCGATTATGGACAAGGACACCGTGGACATCGATTATAGACCAGGACACGTGAATGTTGATTATGGACCTGGGAATCCTGAAAATCGTCTATTAACCAGGGCATCATGAACAGTGATTATGGACCAGGGCATCCTGAAAATCCATTATGGAACAGGGAACCCTGAACATGGATTATGGACCAGGGAACACTGAACATCAATTATGGACCAGGGCACCCTGAACAGAGATTTTGGACCAGGGAACCCTGAACAATGATTATGGACCAAGGCTCACTGAATTGTGATTATGGACCAGGAAACCCTGAACACCGATTATGGACCAAGGCACTCTGAACAGTGATTATGGACCAGGGTACACTGAGTATCAATTATAGAACAGGGAATCCTGATCATCGATCATGGCCCAGGGAACCCTGAACACTGATGATTGACCATGGAACCCTGGATACTGATTATGGTCCAAGGATACCTGAACTGTGATTATAGAGCATGGAAACCTGAACAGTGATTTTGGACCAGGGAACCCTCAAAAGTGATTATGGACCACGGAAACCTGAATATTGACTATGGAAGAGGGCAACCTGGGTACTGTGAACATCAATTATGGACCAGGGCACCCAGAACACCAATTATGGACCAGGGTACTCTGAACAGTGATTCTGGACCAGATAACCATCTACATCGATTATGGACTAGGGCACCTGAATGGTGATTATGGACCAGGGAACCCTGATCATTGACTATGGACCAGGGAAACCTGTAAAGTGATTATGGACCAGGGAAACCTGAACTGTGATTTTGGACCAGGGAAAGCTGAAGTGTGATTATGGACCAGAGAAGCTTCAACAGTGATTATGGACCAGGAAACCCTGAACATCGATTATGGGCTAGGGCACTCTGGGCATTGATTATGGACCAGGGCACCTAAACTATGATTATGGTTCAGGAAAACCTGAACATAGACAATGTATGGACCAGGGAACCAGGAACAACGATTATGGATCAGGTCACCTGAACACGGGTTATGGACCAAGGCAACCTGATTTGTGATTATGGAGCCGGGAAACCTGAACAGTGATTTTGGATGCGGGAACCTTCACAGTGATTATGGACCTGTGTACCCGGAACAATGATTATGGACCAGCACACCCTGGATATTGACTGTGTACCAGGGAACCCTAAAGAGTGATTATGAACCAGGGAACCCTAGACATCGATTATGGACCAGGGCACCTCAACAGTGCTTATGGACCAGGGAACCCTGAATATCGATTATGTTCAAGTGTACCTTGAATGGTTATAATGGACCAGGGAATCCTGAACATTGACTATGGACCAGGGTATCCTGAACAGTGATTATGGATCAGGGAACCCTTAACACCGATTATGGACCAAGCCACCCTGAACTGTCATTATGGACCAGGGAACTCTGAACAGTGATTATGTACCAGTAAACCCTGATCAGTGATTACGGACCAGGGAAACCTGAACAATGATTATGGTCCAGGGAGTCCTAAAGAACGACTATGGAGCAAGGCACCCTAAACTGTGATTATGGACAAGGGAATCCTGAACATTGATTATTGAGCAGGGCACCCTGAACAGTGATCATGGACTAGGGAACCATGAACATCGATTACGGACCATGGCACCCTGGACATTGATTATTGACCAGGGAACCCTGAACAATGATTATCGACCAAGGTAGCCTGAAAGTCGATATGTACCAGGACACGCTGAATATTGATTATGGTCCAGGGAATCCTGAACAGTGATTCTGGACCAGGAAAACTGAACTTTGATTATCGAGCAGGGTAGCCTGAAAGTCGATATGGACAAGGGCAACATGGACACCGATTATGGACCATGGTACCCTGAGCAGTGATTATGGACTAATGACCCATGAACTTTGATTATGGACCAGGTCATCTGAACGGTAATTATGGACCAGGGAACCCTGAACATCGACTATGGATCAGGGCATCCTGAACAGTTTATGGACCAGGGATCCCTGAACAGTGATTTTGGACCAGGGAACCTGAAGAGTGATTATGTTCAAGGGATCCCTCAACAGTGATTATGGACCAGGGTAACCTGGACATCGATTATGGTCCAGGGCATCCTGAACAGTGATTATAGACAAGGGAACCCTACACATCGATTAAGGACCAGGGCACCTGAACGGTGCTTAGGGACCAGGGAACCCTGAATATCGACTACGGACCAGCGCACTCTGAATGGGATGTCGGACAAGGTAACCATGAACATCTATAATACCTCAGGGCACCTAGAAGAGTGATTATGGACCAGCCAACCCTGATCAGTGATTATGGACCAGGAAACCCTGAGCATTTATTATCGACCAGGGTAGCCTGAAATTCGAAATAGACCAGTGCACCCTGAAAAATGATTATGGACCAGGGAACCCTGGATATGGATTCAGGCCCAAGACAACTTAAAGCTGCTTATGGAACAGGGAAACCTGAACATGGATTATGGACCAGGGCATCCTGAACAGTGATTATGGACCAGAGAATCGTGAACTGTGATTTTGGACTAGGGTAACCTGAATAGTTTTTATAGACAAGGGAACCTTGAACAGTGATTTTGGACTAGGGGACCCTGAAATGTGATTATGGACAAGGGCAACGTGAACATCGATTATGGACCAGGGCACCCTCAATATTGATTATTGACCTGGGCACCTGAATGGTAATTATGGACCAGGAAACCCTGAACATGGACTATGGACCAGGGCATCCTGGGTATCGATTATGGACCAGGGCAACCTGAACAGTGATTATGGACTAGGGAAAATGGGACATTGACTATGGACCAGGGTATCCAAAATTTTCATTATGGATCAGGGCAACCTGAACAATGATTATGGAGCAGGTAAACCTGAGCACCGATTATGGACCAGGGCATCCTGAACAGTGATTATGGACCAGGGCACCCTGAACATCGATTATGGACCAGTGCAACCTGAACTGGGATTATGGACCAGGAAACCCTGAACATTGACGGGGCTCCCTGAATAGTGATCGTAGACCAGGGCACCCTAAACAGTGATTAAAACCAGGAACCATGAACATCGATTTTGGACCAGAGCACGTGAACAATGATTATGGGCCAGGAAAAGCTGAACAGCTATTATGGATCTGGGCAACCTGAACATTGATTATGGACCAGGAAGACTTGAATTTGGATTATGGATCATGGCACGCTGAACATCGATTATGGACCAGGGCACCCTGAACAGTGATTATGGAGCAGGGAAGGCGGAACATCGATTGAGGACCAGTACAACCTATACAGTGAAAAAGAACCAGGGAATTCTCAAAATTGACTATGGCCCGGGACACCATGTACGAAGAGTATGGACCAGCACACCCTGAACAGTTATTGTGGACCAAGGCAACCTGAAATGAGATTATCGACCAGGGAACCCTGAACACCGATTATTGTCCAGCACATCCTGAATATCGATTATTGACAAGGGCACCCTGAACTGTGATTATGGACAAGGGAATCCTGAACAATGATTTTGGACAATGGAACCCTGAACAGTGATTATGGACCAGGGAACCCTAGACATCGATAATGGACCAGGGCATCCTGTATATCGATTATGGACTAGGGCACCTCAATGATGATTATTGAACAGGGAAGCTTGAACATCGACTATTGACTAGGGCATCCTGCACAGTGATTATGGAACAGGGAACCCTGGACTGTGTTTTTGGACCAGGGAACGCTGAACAGTGATTATGGACAAGGGAAAGTTGAGCAATGATTTTGTACCAGGGAACACTGAACAGTGATTTTGGACCAGGGAACTTCAGTATCGCCTATGGTCAGGGCACCCTGAACAGTGATTATGGACCAGGGAATCCTGAACATCGATCATGGACCGGGGCACCCTGGACATCGATTATGGACCAGGGCACCTGAACACTGAATGTGAACCAGGAAAAGCTGAAAGCTATTAGGGATCAGGGCAACCTGAACAGTGATTATGGACCAGGAAACCTTGAAATTAGATTATGGACCACGGCAACTGAACACGAATTATGAACCAGGAAAACCTGAACAGCTATTAGGTATCAGGGCAACCTGAACAGTGATTATGGCCCAGGAAACCTTGAACTTCGATTATGGTTCATGGCACCCTCAACATAGATTATGGACCAGGGCACCCTTAAAAGTGATTATGGAGCAGAGAAGCCTGAACATCGATTGAGGACCAGTGCAACCTGAACAGTGATTATGAACCAGGGAATTCTCAAAATTGTCTATGGCCCGGGACACCCAGTACAGTGAGTATGGACCAGCGCAACCTGAGCAGTTATTATGGACCAAGGCAACCTGAACTGTGATTATGGACCAGGGAACCCTGAACAGGGATTATCGACCACGGAATGCTGAATATCGACTGAGGAGCAGGGCACCCTGAACTGTGATTATGCACCAGGGAATCCTATACACCGATTATGGATCAATGCACACTGAACAGTGATTGTGGACCAGGGAACCCTGGATATTGATTATGGACCAGGGCGCCTGAACGGTGATTATGGACCAGGGAAACCTGAATATTGTTTATTGACCAGGGCTCCTGAAAGTTGATTATAGACCAGGGAACCCTGAACATCGACGATGGACCAGGGAATCCTGTACAGGATTATGGAGAAGGGAACCCTGAACTGTGTTTTTGGACCAGGGGAACCTGAACACTGTTCATGGACCAGGGAGCCCTGAACAGTATTTTTGGACCAGGGAACGGTGAGCAGTGATGACGGACCAGTGCACGCTGAACAGTGATTATGGACCAGGGAATCCTGAAGACCGATTATGGACCAGGGAACCCTGAACACCAATTATGGACCAAAGCACCGTGAACTGAGATTATGAAGCAGGGGAACCTGAACAACGATTATGGTCGAGCACAACCTGGACATCGATTATTGACCAGGGCAATCTGAACTGTGATTATGGACAAGGGAATCCTGAACAGTGATTTTGGACAATGGAACCCTGAACAGTGATTATGACCAGGGAACCCTAGACATCGATAATGGACTAGGATATCGATTATGGACTAGGGCACCTCAATGATGATTATTGAACAGGGAGGCTTGAAAATCGACTACTGACTAGGGCATCCTGCACAGTGATTATGGAAAAGGGAATCCTGAACTGTGTTTTTGGACCAGGAAAACCTGAACACGGTTTATGGATCAGGCAGTCCTGAACAGTATTTTTGGACCGGGGAACGCTGAACAGTGATTATGGACGATTGCACCCTGAATAGTGATTATGGACCAGGGAACCCTGAACACCGATTATGGACCAAGGAATGCTGAACTGTGATTATGGTTCAGGGAACCCTGAACACCGATTATTGTCCAGCACATCCTGAACATCGATTATTGACCAGGGCACCCTGAACTTTGATTATTAACAAGGGAATCCTGAACAGTGATTTTGGACCATGGAACTCTGAACAGTGATTACGGATCAGGGAGCACTGATTATCGATTTTGGACAGGGCACCCTGATCAGTGATTATGGACCAGGGAACCCTAGACATCAATATTGGAACAGGCCATCCTGAATATTGATTATGGACCAGGGCACCCTGAACAGTGATTATGGACCAGGGAACCCTGAAGACCGATTATTGACCAAGGCGTGCTGAACTGAGATTATGGAACAGGGAACCCTGAACACCGATTATGGTCCAGCACATTCTGAACATCGATTATTGAACAGGGCACCCTGAACTGTGACTATGGACAAGGGAATCCTGAAAAGTGACTGTGGACCATGGAACCTGAAGAGTGATTATGGACCAGGGAACCATAGACATCGATAATGGACCAGGGCATCCTGGATATCGATTATAGACCAGGGCACCCTGAAAAGTGATTATGGACTAGCTCATCCTGAACAGTGATTATGGACCATCGCACCCTGAATAGTGATGATGGACCAGGAAACCCTGAACAGTAATTATGGACCAGCAAACCCTGATCAGTGATTATGGACCAGGCCACCCTGGACATCGATTATGGGCCAGGGCACCTTGAGACTGACTATGAACCATGGAACCCGGAACACTGATTATGGACCAGGGTACCTGAATAGTGATTAGTGACCAGGAAACACGGAACATCGACAATGCACCAGGGCATCCTGAAGAGTCATTATGGACCAGGGAACCCTCAACAGTGATTTAGGACCAGCGAACTCTGAACATTGATTATGGTCCAGGGAACCCTGATTTTCGACTATGAATCATGTCACCCTGAACAGTCATTTTGAACTAGATAATCCTGAGTATCGATTATGGACCAGGACACCCTGGATATTGAATATGGACCAGGGCACCTGAACGTTAATTATGGACCAGGGAAATTTAAACATCGATTTTGGACCAGTGCACCCTGAACAGTGATTATGGACCAGGGAAATCTGAACATCGACTATGGACCATGGCACAGTGAACAGTGATTATGGAGCAGTGCAGCCTGATCAGTGATTATGAACCAGGGCACCCTGAACAGTATTTAAGGACCAGTGCACCCTGAACAGTTATTATGGACCAAGGCACCCTAAACTGTGATTATGGACTAGGGAAACCTGAACAGTCATTATGGACAAGCAAACCCTGATCAGTGATTATGGACCAGGGAACCCTGATCATTGATATTCATCAAGGGCAGCCTGAAAATGCATAATGGACCAGGGCACCCTGAACTGTGATTATGGACTGGGGAACCCTGAACACCGATTATGGTCCAGCATATTCCGGACATCGATTATTGACCAGGGCACCCTGACCTGTTATTATGGCCAAGGAAATCCTGAACAGTGATTTTGGACCATGGAACCCTGAACAGTGATTATGGAGCAGGGAGCACTTAATATCGATTTTTGACCAGGGCACTCTGAACAGTGATTAGGGACCAGAGTGCTGAACAGTTATTATGGACTAAGGCACCTTAAACTGATTATGGACCAGGGAACCCTGAACAGTCATTATGGACCAACAAACCCTGATCAGTGATTATGGACCAGGACACGCTCAAAATTGATTATGGATCATGGAACCCTGAACAGTGATTATGGACAAGGAACCCTGAACATCGATTATGGATCAGGGTACCCTGAACTGTGATTATGGACCAGGGAACCCTGAACATCGATTTTGGACCAGGGCACCATGAACATCAATTATGGACCAGGGAAACCTGAACATCAGTTATGGACCAGGGCACCCTGAACAGTGATTATGGACCAGGGAAACCTGAACAGTGATTTTGGAACAGGGAAACCTGAACAGTGATTATGGACCAGGGAAACCTGAATGGTGATTATGGACCAGGGAACCCTCAATATCGTTTATGGACCAGGGCATCCTGTACAGTGATTATGGAGAAGGGAACCCTGAACTGTGTTTTTGGACCAGGGAAATCTGAACACGGTTTATGCACCAGGGAACCCTGAACAGTATTTTTGGACCAGGGAACACTGAACAGTGATTATGGACCAGTGCACCCTGAATAGTGATTATGGACCAGGGCACGTGAACTCTGATTATGGACCAGGAAAAGCTGAGCAGCCATTATGGATCCGGGCTACCTGAACAGTGATTATGGACCTGTGCACCCTGAATAGTGATTATGGACCAGGGAACCCTGAACACCGATTATGGTCCAGCACATCCTGGGCATCAATTATTGACCAGGGCACCCTGAACTTTGATTATGGAAAAGGGAATCCTGAACAGTGATTTTGGACCATGGAACCCTGAACAGTGATTACGGACCAGGGAAACCTAGACATCTATAACGGACCAGGGCATCCTGGATATCGATTATGGACCAGGCCACCCTGAAAATTGATCATGGACTTGAGCATCGTGAACAGTGATTATGCACCAGCGCACCCTGATTAGTGATTCTAGACCAGGTGACCCTGAACACCGATCATGGACCAGGGCACCCTGGACATCGATTATGGACAAGGGCACCTGAACAATGATTATGGACCAGGAAAAGCTGAACAGCTATTATGGATCTGGGCAACCTGAACATTGATTATGGACCAGGAAGACTTGAATTTCGATTATGGATCATGGCACCCTGAACATCGATAATGTCCTGGGTACTCTGAACAGTGATTATGGAGCAGGGAAGCCTGAACATCGATTGAGGACCAGTGCAACATATACAGTGAAAAAGAACCAGTGAATTCTCAAAATTGACTATGGCCTGGGACACCATGTATGAAGAGTATGGACCAGCACACCCTGAACAGGTATTGTGGACCAAGGCAACCTGAACTGAGATTATCGACCAGGGAACCCTGAACACCGATTATTGTCCAGCACATCCTGGATATCGATTATTGACCAGGGCAATCTGAACTGTGATTATGGACAAGGGAATCCTGAACAGTGATTTTGGACAATGGAACCCCGAACAGTGATTATGACCAGGGAACCATAAACATCGATAATGGACCAGGATATTGATTATGGACTAGGGCACCTCAATGATGATTATTGAACAGGGAAGCTTGAACATCGACTATTGACTAGGGCATCCTGCACAGTGATTATGGAACAGGGAACCCTGAACTGTGTTTTTGGACCAGGGAACTCTGAACAGTGATTATGGACAAGGGAAAGTTGAGCAGTGATTTTGGACCAGGGAACACTGAACAGTGATTTTGGACCAGGGAACTTCAGTATCGCCTACGGTCAGGGCACCCTGAACAGTGATTATGGACCAGGGAATCCTGAACATCGATCATGGACCAGGGCACCCTGGACATTGATTATGTACCAGGGCACCTGAACACTGAATATGAACCAGGAAAAGCTGAAGAGATATTAGGGATCAGGGCAACCTGTACAGTGATTATGGACAAGGAAAACTTGAACTTCGATTAGGGATCATGGCAACCAGGACATTGATTATATACCACGGCACCCTGAATATCAATTATGGAACAGGGAAACCTGAAGATCGATTATGGACCAGGGAACTCTGAACACTGATTACTGACCATGGAACCCTAAACACTGATTATGGACCAAGGAAACCTGAACTGTGATTTTGGACCAGGGAAACCTCAAAAGTGTTTATGGACCATGGAAACCTGAATATTGAATATGGACCATGTAAACCTGATCATTCACTATTGACCAGGACATCCTAAACTGTGATTATGGACCAGGGTACCCTACACAACGATTATGGCCCAGCAAAGCCTGATGAATAATTAGGGACCAGGGAAACCTCAACATTGATTATCGACCATGGCAGCCGTAAAGTCGATTATGGACCAGGGCATCCTGAACAGTGATTATGGACTAGGGAACCAGGGACAACAATCATGGACCAGGGCATCTGAATGGTGATTATGGACCAGGGAACCGTGAACTATGATTTTGGACCAGGGAACCCTGAACAGTGATTATGGACCAGGAAAACCTGAATATTGAGTATGGACCAGAGCACCGTGAACAGAGATTATGGACCAGGGCACCTGAATGTTCATTATGGACCAGGGAAACCTGAACATCAAAAATGGATCAGGGCATCCTGTACAGTGATTATGGACCATGGAAACCTGAAAATCGATTATGCTCCACAGCACCCTGAACAGTGATTATGGACCAAGGAACCCTGAACATCGGTTATGGACCAGTGAACACTGACCGGTGATTATGGACCAGGGAAACCTGAACATCGACTATGGATCAGGGCACCCTGAGCAGTGATTATGGACCACCGCAACTTGATCAATGATTATGAACAAGGGCATCCAGAAGTGCGAATTTGGACCCGAGCACCCTGAAGGTTTATTATGGACCAAGGCAGCCTGAAATGTGATTATGGACCAGGGACTTCTGAACAGTGATTATGGACCAGCAAACACTGGTCAGTGACTATAGATCAGGAAACCCTGAGCATTGATTATCTACAAGGTCAGTCAGAAATTCGATTATGGACCAGGGAACCTGAACAGTGATTTTGGACCAGGGAAATCTGACCAGTGATTTTGAACCAGGGAATCCTGAACAGTGATTATGGACGAAGGAAGCGTGAATATCGACTATGGACCAGGGCACCCTCAACCGTAATTTCGGACAAGGTAACCCTGAACATCAATTATACCCCAGGGCACCCTGAACAGTGATTATGTACCAGACAGCCCTGATCAGTCATTATGTACCAGGGAATGCTGAGCATTTATTATCAACAGGGGTAGCATTAAATTCTATATGATCCAGGCACACTGAATACTCGTTTTGGATGAGGGCACATTGAACAGTAATTATGGACCAGGCACCCAGAACATTGATTATCGACCAGGGTATCCTTAAAGTCGATATGGACCAGGAACCATGAATATTGATTATGGACCAGGACACCCTGAAAAGTAATATGGACCAGGAACCCTGAACAGCGATTATGAACAAGGGCAGCTTGAACATCGATAATGGACCAGGGCACGCTGAAAAGTGATTGTCAACCAGGGAACCCTGAATATTGACTATGGACTAAGGCATCCTGAAAAGTGATTATGGACCAGGGAACCCTGACTTTGAATTTGGACCAGGCATACCTGAACTGTGATTATGGACCAGGGAACCTTCAACAGTGATTTTGACCAGGGAACCCTGAACATCGATTACGGACTAGGGCACCCTGGGCATCGATTATGGACCAGGGCCCCTGAACGGTGATTATGGTCCAGGAAACCCTGAACATCAACTATGAACCAGGGCATCCTAAACAGTGAGTATGGACCAGGCAACCAGGAACAACGATTATGGATCAGGTCACCTGCACACCAATTATGGACTAAGGCAACCTGAACTGTGATTATGGACCAGGGAAACCTGAATAGTGATTTTGGATGAGGGAACACTTCACAGTGATTATGGACCTCGGTACCCGGATCAATGACTATGGACCAGCACACTCTGGACATCGACTATGTACCAGGGCACCTTGAAGTGTGATTATGGACCAGGCAACCCTAGACATCGATTATGGACAAGGGCAACTCAGTGCTGCTTATGGACCAGGGAAACCTGAAAATCGATTATGGGCAAGTGTACCCTGAACAGTTATAATGGAGCAGGGAACCCTGAAGTTCGACTATAACCAGGGCACACTAAAAAGTGATTATGGACCAGGGAGCCCTGAGCACCGACTATGGACCAAGCCACCCGTAACTGTCATTATGAACCAGAGAACTCAGAACAGTGATTATGTACCAGCAAACCCTGATCAGTGATTATGGACCAGGGAATCCTGAACAGTGATTATGGTCCAGGGAGCCCTAAAGATCGACTACAGAGCAAAGCACCCTAAACTGTGATTACGGAAAAGGGAATCCTGAACATCGATTATTGAGCAGGGCATCCTGAACAGTGATCATGGACTAGGGAACCATGAACATCAATTACGGACCAGGGCACCCTGGACATTGATTATGGACCAGGTCATCTGAACGGTAATTATGGACCAGGGAACTCTGAACATTGACTATGGAACAGGGCATCCTGAACAGATTATGGACCAGGGGACCCTGAACAGTGATTATGCAACAGGGAACACTGGATATTGATTAAGGTCCAGGGCACCTGAACGGTGATTATGGACCACGAAAACATGAACAGTGATTTTGGACCAGGGAATCCTGAACAATGATCATGGAGCAGGGAATCCTGAATATCGACTATAGACCAGGAACCCTGAAGAATGATTGTGCACCAGGGCAGCCTGAAAACTGACTATGGTCCAGGGAAAACCTTAACGTCGATTATGGTACAGGGCAAACTGAACAGGTTTTATGGAACATGGCAACCTGAAAATCGATTATGGACCAGGGCACCCTGAACAGTGATTATGGACTAGTGAACCCTGAATATTGGTTATGGACCACTGAATGCTAAATGGTGATTATGGACCAGGGAATCCTGAACATCGATTATGGACTAGGCCACCCTGGGCATCGATTTTGGACCAGGTCACCTGAATGGTGATTATGGACAAGGGAAACCTGAACATTGATTATGGACCAGGGCATCCGAAACAGTGAGTATGGACCAGGGAACTATGAACATAGATTATGGATCAGGTCACCTGAACACCGATTATAGACCAACGCAACCTTAACTGTGATTATGGACCAGGGAAACGTGAACAGTGATTTTGGGTGAGGGAACACTGAACAGTGACTATGGACCAGGCTACCCTGAAAAATGATTATGGACCAGCGCACCATGGACATCGATTGTGGACCAGGGCACCCTGAACAGTGATTACAAACCAGCGAACCCTAGACATCGATTATGGACCAGTGTAACCTGAACAGTTATTATGGACCAGGGAATCCTGAGCATCGACAATGGACCAGGACACCCTGAAGAGTGATTATGGACTAGGGAAACTGGAACAGTGATTATGGACCAGGGAAACCTGAATACCGATTATGGACCTAGGCAAGCTGAACTGTGATTTAGGACCAGGGAACAGTGAACAGTGGTTATGGACCAGTGAACACTAAATGGTGATTATGGACCAGGGAAACCTGAATATCGAGTATGGACCAAGGCACCCTGAACAGTGATTTTGGACCAAGACACTTTGAACAGTGATTATGGACTAGGGAACCCTGAATATCGACTATGGCCCAGAGCAGCCTGAACTGAGATTATGGACCAGCGCACCCTGAACAGTGATTATGGACCAGGGAATCCTGAACATCGATTATGGACTAGGGGACCCTGGGCATCGATTTTGGACCAGGTCACCTAAATGGTGATTATGGACCAGGGAAACCTGAACATTGACTATGGACCAGGGCATCCTAAACAGTGAGTATGGACCAGGGAACTATGAACATAGATTATGGATCAGATCACCTGAACACTGATTATGGTCCAAGGCAACCTTAACAGTGATTATGGACCAGGGAATCAGGAACAGTGATTTTGGATGAGGGAACTGAACAGTGATTATGGACCAGGGTACCCTGAACAATGAATATGGACCGGCGAACCGTGGACATCGATTATCGAAAAGAGCACCCTGAATATTGATTATGGACTAGGGAACCCTGAACATTGGTTATGGACCAGTGAACACTAAATGGTGATTATAGACCAGGGAAACCTGAATATTGAGTATGGACCAAGGCACCCTGAACAGTGATTTTGGACCAAGGGATTCTGAACAGTGATTATGGACCAGGGAACCCTGAATATCGACTATGGCCCAGAGCAGCCTGAACAGTGATTATGGGCCAGGGAATCCTGAACATCGATTATGGAATAGGGGACCCTGGGCATCGATTTTGGACCAGGTCACCTGAATTGTGATTATGGACCAGGGAAACCTGAACATTGATTATGGACCAGGGCATCCTAAACAGTGAGTATGGACCAGGGAACCCTGAATATTGACTATGGACCAGGGCACCCTGAATTGTATTTCAGACAAAGTAACCCTGAAAATCGATTATCCACCAGGGCACCCTGAAGAGTGAGTATGGACCAGCCAATCCTAATCAGTGATTATTGACCAGGGAAACCTGAGCATTTATTATCGAACAGGGTACCCTGAAATGTGACTATGGACCAGGGAACCCTGAATATTGACTATGGAGCAGGGCACCCTGGGCATCGATTATGGTCAAGGTCACTTGAACGGTGATTATGGACCAGGAAACCATGAACATCGACGATGGACCAGGGCATCCTAAACAGTGAGTATGGACCAGGGAACCATGAACAAAGATTATGGATCAGGTCACATGAACACCTATTATGGACCAAGGCAACCTGAACTGTGATTATGGACCAGAGTACCTGAACAGTGATTTTAGACAAGGGAACACTGAACACTGATTATGGACCAGGGAATCCTGAACAATGATTA
Source organism: Eospalax fontanierii (assembly GCA_035773235.1). Lineage (NCBI taxonomy): Eukaryota > Metazoa > Chordata > Mammalia > Rodentia > Spalacidae > Eospalax > Eospalax fontanierii. The sequence goes on along the minus strand of CM069554.1, from coordinate 603,729 downwards.
TGGACCAGTGCATCCTTGTTATCGATTATGGACCAGGGCATCCTGAAGAGTGATTATGTATGAGGGAACCCTAGACATCGACTATTGACGAGGGCAACAGGAACAGTGATTATGAACCAGGGAAAACTGAACACTGATTATGGACCAAGGAACCCTGAACAGTGATTATGGAGCAGGGAATGCAGAACAGTGATTATGGACCAGGAAACACTGAATTTCGACTATGGAACATGGCCCCCTGAACAGTGATTATGGGCCAGGGAACCCAGAACTGTGATTATGGACCAGGGAAATCTGAACATCGACTATGGAGCAGTGTACCCTGAACAGTTATTATGAACCAGAGCACCCTGAAGAGTGATTATGGACCAGGGAACCCTGAACATCGATTATGGTCAAGTGTACCTTGAACGGTTATTATGGACCAGGGAACCCTGAACATCTACTATGGAAAAGGGCAGCCTGAAGAGTGATTATGGATCAGGGAACCCTGAACACCGATTATGGACCAAGCCAACCTGAACTCTCATAATGGACCAGGGAACTCTGAACAGTGATTATGTACCAGCAAACCCTAACCAGGGATTATGGACCAGGGCATCCTGAACAGTGATTATGGTCCAGGAAGCCCTGAAGATTGACTATGGAGAAAGGCACCGTAAACTGTGATTACGGACAAGGTAATCCTGAACATCGATTATTGAGCAGGGCACCCTGAACAGGGATCATGGACTAGGGAACCATGAACATCAATTATGGTACAGGGCACCCTGGACATTGATTATCGACCAGGGTAGCCTGAAAGTCGATATATACTAGGGCATGATGAATAATGATTATGGTCCCGGGAACCCTGAACAGTGATTATGGACCAGGAAAACTGAACTTTGAATATCGACCAGGGTAGCATGAAAGTCGATATGGACAAGGGCACCCTGAATATTGATTATGGACCAGGGCAACCTGGACACTGATTATGGACCATGATACCCTGAACAGTGATTACGGACTAGGGATCCCTGGACTTTGATTATGGACCAGGTCATCTGAACGGTAATTATGGTCCAGGGAACTCTGAACATTGACTATGGAACAGGGATCCCTGAACAGTGATTTTGAACCAGGGAACCTGAACAGTGATTAGAGACAAGGGATCCCTCAACTGTGATTTTGGACCAGAGAAACCTGTTAATCGACTATGGAAAAGGGCACCCTGAACAGTGGTTATGGACCAGAAAATCCCTGAACATCGATTATGGACCAAGCCACCATGGACATCGATTATGGACCATGGCACCTAAACGTTTATTATGGACCAGGGAATCCTGAACATCGACTATTAACCAGGGAGTCATGAACAGTGATTATGGTCCAGGGCAGCCTGAAAATCGATTGTGGACCAGGGAACGCTCAACAGTGATAATTGACCAGGGAAACCTGAACATTGATTATGGACCAGGGAACCCTGAACAGTGATTATGGACCAGGGAAACCTGAGTATCGAGTATGGAACAGAGGACCGTGAACAGAGATTATGGACCAGCGAACCTGAATGTTCATTATGGACCAGGGAAACCTGAACATCGAAAATGGATCAGGGGATCCTGAACAGTGATTATGGACCATGGAAACCTGAAAATCGATTATGGACCACGGCACCCTGAACAGTGAATATGGACCAGGGAACACTGAACATTGACTATGGATCAGGGGACCCTGAACAGTGATTGTGGACCACCGCAGCTTGATCAATGATTATGAACAAGGGCATCCAGAACATCCATTTTGGAACAGAGCACACTGAAGATTTATTATGTACCAAGGCAGCCTGAAATGTGATTATGGACCAGGGAACTCTGAACAGTGATTATGGATCAGGAAACACTGATCAGTGATTATAGACCAGGAAACCCTGAACATTGATTATCTACCAGGTCAGCCTGAAATTCGATTTTGGAACAGGGAACTCTGAGCAGTGATTTTGAACCAGGGAATCCTGAAGAGTGATTAAGGACCAGGGAAGCCTGAATATCGAATATGGACCAGGGCACCCTGAACTGTAATTTCGGACAAGGTAACCCTGAACATCAATTATAACCCAGGGCACCCTGAATAGTGATTACGTAGCAGTGAACCTGTACAACGATTATTGACCCAGGCACACTGAACGGTGATTATGGACCAGGAAAACCCTGCATATCAATTATGGACCAGGGATACCTGAACATCGATTATGGACCAGGGAATTCTGAACACTGATTATTGACCATGGAACCCTGAACACAGGTTATGGACCAAGGAACCCTGAACTGTGATTATGGAACAGGGAAACCTGAACGGTAATTTTGGAAAAGGGAACCCTCAAAATTGATTATGGACCATGGAAACCTGAATATTGACTATGGACCAGGGCAACCCTGAAAACTGATCATGGACCTGGGAACTGTGAAAATCGATTATGGATCAGGGCACCCAGGACATTGATATATACAAAGGCACCCTGAATATCAATTATGGAACAGGGAAACCTGAACATTGATTATGGACCAGGGAACACTGAATACTGATTATTCACTATGGAACCCTGAACACCGATTATGGACCAAGGAAACCTGAACTGTGATTATGGACCACGGAAACCTGAACAGTGATTTTGGACCCGGGAACCCTCAAAAATGATTATGGACCATGGAAACCTGATCATTGACTATGGTCCAGGACATCCTAAACAGTGATTATGGACCAGGGCACTCTACACAACGATTATGGACCAGCAAAGCCTGATGAATAATTAGGGACCAGGGAACCCTCAACATTGATTATCAACCATGACAGCCATAAAGTCGATTATGGACCAGGGCAACCTGAAATTAGGTTATGGACCAGGGCAACCTGAACATCGATTGTGGACCAGGGCATCCTGAACAGTGATTATGGACTAGGGAACCAGGGACAACGATCGTGGACCAGGGCATCTGAACGTTGATAATGGACCAGGGAACTCTAAACTGTGATTTTGTAACAGGGAAACCTGAAGAGTCATTATGGACCAAGGAACCGTGAACAATGATTTTGTACCAGGGAACCCTGAATATCGAGTATGGACGAGAACAACCTGAACAGAGATTATGGACCAGGGCACCTGAATGTTCATTATGGACCAGGGAAACCTGAACATCGAAAATGGATCAGGGCATCCTGAACAGTGATTATGGACCATGGAAACCTGAAAATCGATTATGGACCACGGCACCCTGAACAATGATTATGTACCAGGCAACCCTGATCAGTCATTATGTACCAGGGAACGCTGAGCATTTATTATTAACAGGGGTAGCCTTAAATTCGATGTGATCCAGGCACCCTGACTATTTATTTTGGAGCAGGGAACCCTGAACTGTAATTATGGACCAGAAACCCAGAGCATTGATTATCGACCAGGGTATCCTTAAAGTCGTTATGGACCATGAACCATGAATATTGATTATGGACCAGGGCACCCTGAACAGTAATATGGACCATGAACCCTGAACAGCGATTATGGACTAAGGCAACTTGAACATCGATAATGGACCAGAGCATCCTGAAAAGGGATTATTGACCAGGGAACCCTGAACATTGAATATGGACCAGCGTACCCTGAATATTGACTATATACCAGGGAAACCTAAAGAGTAATTATGAACCAGGGAACCCTAGACATCGATTATGGACCAGGGCATCCTGAACAGTGATTATGGATCAGGGAACCCTGAACACCGATTATGGACCAAGCCACCCTGAACTGTCATTATGTACCAGGCAACTCTGAACAGTGATTATGTACCAGCAAACCCTGATCAGTGATTATGGACCAGGGAATTCTGAACAATGATTATGGTCCAGGGAGCCCTAAAGATCGACTATGGAGCAAGGCACCCTAAACTGTGATTACGGACAAGGGAATCCTGAACATCGATTATTGAGCAGGGCACCCTGAACAGTGATCATGGACTAGGGAACCATGAACATCAATTACGGACCAGGGCACCCTGGACATTGATTATTGACCGGGGAACCCTGAACAATGATTATCGACCAGGGTAGCTGAAACTCGATATGAACCAGGACACGCTGAATATTGATTATGGTCCAGGGAATCCTGAACAGTGAATCTGGACCAGGAAAACTGAACTTTGATTATTGAGCAGGGTAGCCTGAAAGTCGATATGGACAAGGGCACCCTGAATATTGATTATGGACCAGGGAAACCTGGACACCGATTATGGACCATGGTACCCTGAACAGTGATTATGTACTAATGAACCCTGGCCTTGGATTATGCACCAGGTCATCTGAATGGTAATTATGGACCAGGGAACCCTGAACATCGACTATGGATCAGGGCATCCTGAACAGTTTATGTAACAGGGATCCCTCAACAGTGATTATGGACCAGGGTAACCTGGACATCGATTATGGACCAGGGCATCCTGAACAGTGATTATAGACCAGGGAACCCCACACATCGATTAAGGACCAGGACACCTGAATGGTGCTTATGGACCAGTGAACCCTGAACATCGATTATGGACCAGTGTTCTCTGAACAGTTATTATGGACAAGGGAAACCTGAACATCAACTATGGACCACGGCACCCTGAACAGTGATTATGGATCAGGGCAACCTGAAATGTGATTATGGACCAGGGAACTCTGAACAGTGATTATTGATCAGCAAACCCTCATCAGTGACTATGGACCCGGGAATCCTGAACAATGATTATGGTCCAGGGAGCGGTGAAGATAGACTATGGAAGAAACCACCCTAAACTGTGATTAGGGAGAAGGGAATCCTAAACATCAATTATGGACCAGGGCACCCTGAACAGTGATTATGGAAAACGGAAACCTGAATTTCGACTATGGAACAGGGCACGCTGAACTGTGGTTATGGACCAGGGATCCCTGAACAATGATTATGGACCAGGGAACCCTGAATATCAAATATGGAACAGGACAACTTGAGCTGTGATTATTGATCAGGGAAATCTGAACAGTGATTTTGTACCAGGGAATCCTGAACAGTGATTATGGACCAGGGAACCCTGAATATTGACTATGGATCAGCTAACTCTGAATGGGATGTCGGACAAGGTAACCCTGAATATCTATAATACCCCAGGGCACCCTGAAGAGTGATTATGGACCAGCCAAGCCTGTTCAGTGATTATGGACCAGGAAACCCTAGGCATTTATTATCGACCAGGGTAGCCTGAAATTTGATATATACCAGGGCACCCTGATAAATGATTATGGACCAGGGACCGCTGGATATGGAGTAAGGCACAAGACAACTGAACGCTGATTATGGAACAGGGAAACCTGAACATGGATTATGGACCAGGGCATCCTGAACAGTGATTATGGACCAGAGAATCCTGAACTGTGATTTTGGACTAGGGAAACCTGAATAGTTTTTATAGACAAGGGAACCTTGAACAGTGATTTTGGACCACGGGACCCTGAACTGTGATTATGGACAAGGGCAACGTGAACATCGATTATGGACCAGGGCACCCTCAATATTGATTATTGACCTGAGCACCTGAACGGTAATTATGGACCAGGAAACCCTGAACATGGACTATAGACCAGGGCATCCTGGGTATAGATTATGGACCAGGGCAACCTGAACAGTGATTATGGACCAGGGAAAATTGGACATGGACTATGGACGAGGGTACGCGAAATTTTCATTATGGATCAGGGCAACCTGAAAAATGATTATGGAGCAAGTAAACCTGAACACAGATTATGGACCAGGGCATCCTGAACAGTAATTATGGACCATGGAACACTGAACATTGAATATGGACCAGGGCATCCTGAACAGTGATTATGCACAAGAGCACCCTGAACATCGATTATGGACCAGTACAACCTGAACTGGGATTATGGAACAGGAAACCCTGAACATTGACTATGGATCAGGGCACCCTGAACAGTGATTATGGACCACCGCAGCTTGATCAATGATTATGAACGAGGGCATCCAGAAAATCGATTTTGGAACAGAGCACACTGAAGATTTCTTATGGACCAAGGCAGCCTGAAATGTGATTATGGACCAGGGAACTCTGAACAGTGATTATGGATCAGGAAACACTGATCAGTGATTATAGACCACGAAACCGTGAACATTGATTATCTACCAGGTCAGTCTGAAATTCGATTTTGGACCAGGGAACCCTGACCAGTGATTTTGAACCAGGGAATCCTGAACAGTGATTATGGACCAGGGAATCCTGAATATCGGCTATGGACCAGGGCACCCTGAACCGTATATTCGGATAAGGTAACCCTGAACATCAATTATACTCCAGGGCACCCTGAACAGTGATTACGTATCAGTGAACCTGTACAACGATTATTGACCCAGGCACAGTGAACTGTGATTATGGAACAGGAAACCTTGAACACCGATTTTGGACCAAGGCACCCTGAATATCAATTACGGAACAGGGAAACCTGAACATCGATTATGGACCAGGGGACTTTGAACACTGATTACTGGCCATGGAACCCTGAACACCGGTTATGGACCAAGGAAACCGGAACTGTGATTATGGACCATGGAAACCTGAACGGTGATTTTGTAACAGGGAATGCTCAAAAGATATTATGGACCATGGAAACCTGAATATTGACTATGGACCAGGGCAACCCTGAACAGTGATCATGGACCTGGGATCCGTGAACATCGATTATGGATCAGGGCACCCAGGACATTGTTATATACAAAGGCACCCTGAATATCAATTATGGAACAGGGAAACTTGAACATCGATTATGGACCAGGGAACAATGAACACTGATTATTGACTATGGAACCCTGAACACCGATTATGGACCAAGGAAACCTGAACTGTGATTATGGACCACGGAAACCTGAACAATGATTTTGGACCCGGGAACCCTCAAAAGTGATTATGGACCATGGAAACCTGATCATTGACTATGGTCCAGGACAACCTAAACAGTGATTATGGACCAGGGCACCCTACACAACGATTATGGACCAGCAAAACCTGATGAATAATTAGGGACCAGGGAACCCTCAACATTGATTATCAACCATGGCAGCCATAAAGTCGATTATGGACCAGGGCAACCTGAACAACGATTGTGGATCAGGGCATCCTGAACAGTGATTATGGACTAGGGAACCAGGGACAACGATCGTGGACCAGGGCATCTGAACGTTGATTATGGACCAGGGAACTCTGAACTGTGATTTTGTACCAGGGAAACCTGAAGAGTCATTATGGACCAGGGAACCGTGAACAATAATTGTGTACCAGGGAACCCTGAACAGTGATTTTGGACCAGGGAAACCTGAATATCGAGTATGGACCAGAGCACCCTGAACAGAGATTATGGACCAGGGCACCTGAATGTTCATTATGGACCATGGAAACCTGAAAATCGATTATGGACCACGGCACCCTGAACAGTGATTATGTGCCAGGCAACCCTGATCAGTCATTATGTACCAGGAACGCTGAGCATTTGTTATCAACAGGGGTAGCCTTAAATTCGATATGATCGAGGCACCCTGAATATTCATTTTGGAGCAGGGAACCCTGAACTGTAATTATGGACCAGGAACCCAGAGCATTGATTATCGACCAGGGTATCCTTAAAGTCGTTATAGACCATGAACCATGAATATTGATGATGGACCAGGGCACCCTGAAGAGTAATATGGACCAAGAACCCTGAACAGCGATTATGGACTAAGGCAACTTGAACATCGATAATGGACCAGAGCACCCTGAAAAGGGATTATTGACCAGGGAACCCTGAACATTGAATATGGACCAGCGTACCCTGAATATTGACTATATACCAGGGAACCCTAAAGAGTAATTATGAACCAGGGAACCCTAGACATCGATTATGGACCAGGGCATCCTGAACAGTGATTATGGATCAGGGAACCCTGAACACCGATTATGGACCAAGCCACCCTGAACTGTCATTATGTACCAGGCAACTCTGAACAGTGATTATGTACCAGCAAACCCTGATCAGTGATTATGGACCAGGGAATTCTGAACAATGATTATGGTCCAGGGAGCCCTAAAGATCGACTATGGAGCAAGGCACCCTAAACTGTGATTACGGACAAGGGAATCCTGAACATCGATTATTGAGCAGGGCACCCTGAACAGTGATCATGGACTAGGGAAACATGAACATCGATTACGGACCAGGGCACCCTGGACATTGATTATTGACCGGGGAACCCTGAACAATGATTATCGACCAGGGTAGCTGAAACTCGATATGAACCAGGACACGCTGAATATTGATTATGGTCCAGGGAATCCTGAACAGTGAATCTGGACCAGGAAAACTGAACTTTGATTATTGAGCAGGGTAGCCTGAAAGTCGATATGGACAAGGGCACCCTGAATATTGATTATGGACCAGGGCAACATGGACACCGATTATGGACCATGGTACCCTGAACAGTGATTATGGACTAATGAACCCTGGCCTTGGATTATGCACCAGGTCATCTGAATGGTAATTATGGACCAGGGAACCCTGAACATCGACTATGGATCAGGGCATCCTGAACAGTTTATGTAACAGGGATCCCTCAACAGTGATTATGGACCAGGGTAACCTGGACATCGATTATGGACCAGGGCATCCTGAACAGTGATTATAGACCAGGGAACCCCACACATCGATTAAGGACCAGGACACCTGAATGGTGCTTATGGACCAGTGAACCCTGAACATCGATTATGGACCAGTGTTCTCTGAACAGTTATTATGGACAAGGGAAACCTGAACATCAACTATGGACCACGGCACCCTGAACAGTGATTATGGATCAGGGCAACCTGAAATGTGATTATGGACCAGGGAACTCTGAACAGTGATTATTGATCAGCAAACCCTGATCAGTGACTATGGACCCGGGAATCCTGAACAATGATTATGGTCCAGGGAGCAGTGAAGATAGACTATGGAAGAAACCACCCTAAACTGTGATTAGGGAGAAGGGAATCCTAAACATCGATTATGGACCAGGGCACCCTGAACAGTGATTATGGAAAACGGAAACCTGAATTTCGACTATGGAACAGGGCACGCTGAACTGTGGTTATGGACCAGGGATCCCTGAACAATGATTATGGACCAGGGAACCCTGAATATCAAATATGGAACAGGACAACCTGAGTGGTGATTATTGATCAGGGAAATCTGAACAGTGATTTTGTAAAAGGAATCCTGAACAGTGATTATGGACCAGGGAACCCTGAATATCGACTATGGACCAGCTCACTCTGAATGGGATGTCGGACAAGGTAACCCTGAACATCTATAATAACTCAGGGCACCCTGAAGAGTGATTATGGACCAGCCAAGCCTGTTCAGTGATTATGGACCAGGAAACCCTGAGCATTTATTATCGACCAGGGTAGCCTGAAATTCGATATAAACCAGGGCACCCTGAGAAATGATTATGGACCAGGGAACCCTGGATATGGAGTAAGGCCCAGGACAACTGAACGCTGATTATGGAACAGGGAACCCTGAACATGGATTATGGACCAGGGCATGCTGAACAGTGATTATGGGCCAGAGAATCCTGAACTGTGATTTTGGACTAGGGAAACCTGAATAGTTTTTATAGACAAGGGAACCTTGAACAGTGATTTTGGACCACGGGTCCCTGAACTGTGATTATGGACAAGGGCAATGGGAAAATCGATTATGGACAAGGGCACCCTCAATATTGATTATTGACCTGAGCACCTGAACGGTAATTATGGACCGGGAGACCCTGAACATGGACTATGGACCAGGGCATCCTGGGTATCGACTATGGACAAGGGTACCCTGAAAAGTGATAATGGACTAGTGCATCCTGAACAGTGCTTATGCACATGCACTCCCTGATTAGTGATTCTAGAACAGAGATCCCTGAACCTTGATTATCGACAAGGGTAGCCTGAAAGTCGATATGGATCACGGCACCCTGAATATTGATTATGGACCAGGGCACCCTGAACAGTGATTATGGACCAGGAATCCTGAACATCTCTTGCGGCCCAGGGCACCCTGCACATTGATTATGAGTGAGGGAACACTGGATATCGATTATGGAGCAGGGCACCTCAATGATGATTAATGAACAGGGAAGTGTGAACATCGAATATTGACTAGGGGATCCTGCACAGTGATTATGGAACAGGGAACCCTGAATTGTGTTTTTGGACCATGGAACCCTCAACAGTGATTATGGACAAGGGAAGGCTGTGCAATGATTTTGGACCAGGGAACAATGAACAGTGATTTTGGACCAGAGAACTTGAATATAGACTATGGATCAGGGTACCCTGAACAGTGATTATGGACCAGGGAAGCCTGAACATAGATCTTGGACCAGGGCATCCTGGACATCGATTATGGTCCAGGGGACCTGAACACTGATTATGGACCAGGGAAAGCTGAATAGCTATTATGGTTCCGGGCAACCTAAGCAGTGATTATGGACCCGCAAACCCTGAATAGTGATTATGGACCAGGGAACCCTGAACACCGATTATGGTCCAGCACATCCTAGGCATCAATTATTGACCAGGGCACCCTGAACTTTGATTATGGAAAAGGGAATCCTGAACAGTGATTTTGGACCGTGGAACCCTGAACAGTGATTATGGACCAGGGAAACCTAGACATCTATAATGGTACAGGGCATCCTGGATATCGATTATGGACCATGCCACCCTGAAAATTGATCATGGACTAGAGCATCCTGAACAGTGATTATGCACCAGCGTACCCTGATTAGTGATTCTAGACCAGGAATCCCTGAACACCAATCATGGACCAGGGCACCCTGGACATCGATTATGGACAAGGGCACCTGAACACCGATTATGGACTAAGGCAACCTGAACTGTGATTATGGACCAGGGAAACCTGAACAGTGATTTTGGACGAGGGAAAAATTCAAAGTGATTATGGACCTCGGTACCCGGAACAATGATTATGGACCAGCACACCCTGGACATCGACTATGTACCAGGGCACCTTGAAGTGTGATTATGGACCAGGGAATCCTAGACATCGATTATGGACAAGGGCAACTCAACGCTGCTTATGGACCAGGGAAATCTGAACATCGATTATGGACAAGTGTACCCTGAACAATTATAATGGAGCAGGGAACCCTGAACTTCGACTATAGACCAGGGCACACTGAACAGTGATTATGGACCAGGGAGCCCTGAGCACCGATTATGGACCAAGCCACCCTTAACTGTCATTATGGACCAGAGAACTCAGAACAATGATTATGTACCAGCACACCCTGATCAGTGATTATGGACCAGGGAACCCTGAAGAGTGATAATGGACCAGATAATCCTGAATTTCGACTATGGAACAGGGCATCCTGAGCTGTAATTATGGACCAAGGAACCCTGAAAATTGATTATGGATCAGGAAACCCTGAACTGTGATTTATGGACCACTGCAGCTTGATCAATGATTATGAACCAGGGCATTCAGAACATCGATTTTGGACCAGAGCACACTGAAGATTTATTATGGACCAAGGCAGCCTGAAATGTGATTATGGACCAGGGAACTCTGAACAGTGATTATGGATCAGGAAACACTGACCAGTGATTATAGAACAGGAAACCCTGAACATTGATTATCTCCCCGGTCAGTCTGAAATTCAATTTTGGACCAGGGAACTCTGACCAGTGATTTTGAATCAGGGAATCCTGAACAGTGATTATGGACCAGGGAAACCTGAATATCGACTATGGACCGGGGCACCCTGAACCGAAATTTCGGACAAGGTAACCCTGAACATCGATTATACCCCAGGGCACCCTAAACAGTGATTATGTACCAGGCAACCCTGATCAGTCATTATGTACCACGGAACCCTGACCATTTGTTATCAACAGGGGTAGCCTTAAATTCGATATGGTCCAGGCACCCTGAATATTCATTATGGACCAGGGCACCTGAACAGTGGTTACGGAGCAGAGAATCCCTGAACATCGATTATGAACCAGGCCACCATGGACATCGATTATGGACCAGGACACCTGAAAGTTGATTATGGACCAGGGAATCCTGAACATCGACTATTAACCAGGGCATCATGAACAGTGATTATGGAGCAGGGAACCTGTACAATGATTATCAACCCAGGCACACTGAACTGTGATTATGGACCAGGAAACGCTGAACACCAATTTTGGACCAAGGCACCCTGAACAGTGATTATGGACCAGGGCACCCTGAATATCAACTTTGGAACAGGGAAACCTGAACATCGATTATGGACCAGGGAATTCTGAACACGGATTATTGACCATGGAACCCTGAACACCGGTTATGGACCAAGGAAACCTGAACTGTGATTATGGAATAGGGAAACCTGAACGGTAATTTTGGAAAAGGGAACCCTCAAAAGTGATTATGGACCATGGAAACCTGAATATTGACTATGGACCATGGCAACCTGATCATTCACTATGGACCAGGACATCCTAAACTGTGATTATGGACCAGGGTACCATACACACCAATTATGTACCAGCAAAGCCTGATGAATAATTAGGGACCAGGGAACCCTCAACATTGATTATCGACCATGGCAGCCGTAAAGTCGTTGTGGACCATGGCATCCTGAAACTGTGATTCTGGACTAGGGAACCAGGGAAAACAATCGTGGACCAGGGCATCTGAACGGTGATTATGGACCAGGGAAGTCTGAACTGTGATTTTGTACCAGGGAAACCTGAAGAGTCATTATGGACCAGGGAACCGTGAACTATGATTTTGGACCAGGGAACCCTGAACAGTGATTAAGGACCAGGGAAACCTGGATATCGAGTATGGACCAGAGCACCGTGAACAGAGATTATGGACCAGGGCACCTGAATGTTCATTATGGACCAGGGAAACCTGAACATCGAAAATGGATCAGGGCATCCTGAACAGGGATTATGGACCATGGAAACCTGAAAATCGATTATGGTCCACAGCACCCTGAACAGTGATTATGGACCAGGGAACCCTGAACATAGGTTATGGACCACTGAACACTGACTGGTGATTATGGACCAGGGAACCCTGAACATCGACTATGGATCAGGGCACCCTGAGCAGTGATTATGGACCACCGCAACTTAATCAATGATTATGAACAAGGGCATCCAGAAGAGTGAATTTGGACCAGAGCACCCTGAAGATTTATTATGGACCAAGGCAGCCTGAAATGTGATTATGGATCCGGGAACTCTGAACAGTGATTATGGACCAGCAAACACTGATCATTGATTATAGATCCGGAAACCCTGAACATTGATTATCTACCAGTCAGTCAGAAATTCGATTATGGACCAGGGAACCTGAACAGTAATTTTGGACCAGGGAAATCTGACCAGTGATTTGGAACCAGGGAATCCTGAACAGTGATTATGGACCAGGGAAGCCTGAATATCGACTATGGACCATGGCACCCTGAACCGTAATTTTGGACAAGGTAACCCTGAACATCAATTATACCGCAGGGCACCGTGAACAGTGATTATGTACCAGGCATCCCTGATAAGTCATTATATACCATGGAACCCTGACCATTTGTTATCAACAGGGGCAGCCTTAAATTCCATATGATCCAGACACCCTGAATATTCATTATGGTCCAGGACAGCCTGAACAGTAATTATGGACCAGGAACCCAGAACATTGATTATCGACCAGGGTATCCTTAAAGTCGATATGGACCAGGAACCATGAATATTGGTTATGGACCAGGGCACCCTGAAAAGTAATATGGACCAGGAACCCTGAACAGCGATTATGGACTAGGGCAACTTGAACATCGATAATGGACCAGGGCACCCTGAAAAGTGATTATCGACCAGGGAACCCTGAACATTGACTATGGACCAGGGCATCCTCAAAAGTGATTATGGACCAGGGAACCCTGACTTTGATTTTGGACCAGGCAAACCTGAACTGTGATTATGGACCAGGGAACCTTCAACAGTGATTTTGGACCAGGGAACCCTGAACATTGATTACGGAGTAGGGCACCCTGGGCATCGATTATGGACCAGGGCACCTGAACGGTGATTATGGTCCAGGAAACCTTGAACATCAACTATGAACCAGGGCATCCTAGACAGTGAGTATGGACCAGCCAACCAGGAACAACGATTATGGATCAGGTCACCTGAACACCGATTATGGACTAAGGCAACCTGAACTGTGATTATGGACCATGGAAACCTGAACAGTGATTTTGGACGAGGGAACACTTCACAGTGATTATGGACCTCGGTAACCGGAACAATGACTATGGACCAGCAGACCCTGGACATCGAATATGTACCAGGGCACCTTGAAGTGTGATTATGGACCAGGCAACCCTAGACATCGATTATGGACAAGGGCAACTCAGCGCTGCCTATGGACCAGGGAAACCTGAACATCGATTATGGACAAGTGTATCCTGAACAGTTATAATGGATCAGGGAACCCTGAACTTCGACTATATACCAGGGCACACTGAACAGTGATTATGGACCAGGGAGCCCTGAACACCGATTATGGACCAAGCCACCCTTAACTGTCTTTATGGACGGGAGACCTCAGAACAGTCATTATGTACCAGCAAACCCTGATCAGTGATTATGGACCAGGGAATCCTGAACACTGATTATGGTCCAGGGAGCCCTAAAGATCGACTATGGAGCAAGGCTCATTAAACTGTGATTACGGACAAGGGAATCCTGAACATCGATTTTTGAGCAGGGCAACCTGAAGAGTGATCATGGTCTAGGGAACCATGAACATCGATTATGGACCAAGGCACCCTGGACATTGATTATCGAACAGGAATCTGAACGGTGATTATAGACCAGCAAACCCTGATCAGTGATTATGGACCAGGGAACCCTAAACATTGATTATCGACCAGGGTAGCCTGAATGTCGATATATACCAGGGCACGCTGAATATTGATTATGGTCCAGGGAACCCTGAACAGTGATTATGGACCAGGAAAACTGAAGTTTGAATATCGAGCAGGGTAGCATGAAAGTCGATATGGACAAGGGCACCCTGAATATTGATTATGGACCAGTGCAATCTGGACACCGATTATGGACCATGGTACCCTGAACAGTGATTATGGACTAGGGACCCCTAGACTTCAATTATGGACCAGGTCATCTGAACGGTAATTATGGAGCAGGGAATCCTGAACATCAACTATGGATCAGGGCATCCTGAACAGATAATGGATTCGGGATCTCTGAACAGTTATTTTGGACGAGGGAACACTGAACAGTGATTATGGACCAGGGTATTCTGGACACCGATTATGGACCAGGGCACCCTAAACAGTGATTATAGACCTGGGAACCCTAGGCATCGATTATGGACCAGGGCACCAGAATGGTGCTTATGGACCAGGGAACCCTGAACATCGATTATGGACCAGGTAACACTGAACACTGATTATGGACTAGGGAACCCTGAATTTCGACTATGGAACAGGGCACCCTGAACTGTGATTATGCACCAGCAACCCTAAACCGTGATTATTGACCAGGGAACCGTGAGCATTTATTATCGACCAGGGTAGCCGGAAATTCGATATGGACCAGGGCACCCTGAAGAGTGATTATGGACCTGGTCAACCTGAATACTGTTTATGGACCAGGGAAAACGGAACACCAATTATGGACCACGGCACCCTTTACTGTGATTGTGGACCAGGGAACACTGAACAGTGATTATGGACGAGCAAATCCTGATCAGTGATTATGGACAAGGAAACTCTGAATTTCAACTATGGAACAGGGCAACCTGAACATTGGTTATGGACCATGGAATCCTGAATATCAATTAGGACCAGGCAACCCTGAAAAGTGATTATGGACTAGGGAACCCTGAATTTCGACTCTGAACTGTGATTATGCACCAGCAACCCTAATCCGTGATTATTGACCAGGGAAACCTGAGCGTTTATTATCGACCAGGGTAGCCTGAAATTCGATATGGACCAGGGCATCCTGAACAGTGATTATGGACCAGGAATCCTGAACATCGAATAAGGACAAGTGTACGATGAATATTGATTATGGACCAGAGCACACTGAAAAGTGATTATGGACCAGGGAAATCTGGATATGGATTAAGGGCAAGGGCACGTGAATGTTGAATATGGACCAGGGAACCCTGAACATTGACTATGTACCAGGGCATCCTGAACATTGATTATGGACTACGGAACCCTAAACGTTGATTTTTGATCAGGGAAATATGAGCAGTTTTTATGAACCAGGGAATCTTGAAGTGTGATTTTGGACCAGGGGACACTGAACAGTGATTATGGACCAGGAAAACCTGAACATTGATTATGGACCAGGCCAACCTGAAGAGTGATTATAGACCAGGAAACCTGGAACTTTTATTATGGAACATGGCACTCTGAACATCGATTATGGACCAGGGAAGCCTGAAAATCGATTATGGACTAGGGCAACTTGAACATCGATTATGGAACAGGGCACACTGAAAAGTGATTATGGACCAGGGAACCGTGGATATTGATTAAGGACCAGGGCACCTGAACAGTGATTATGGACCAGGGAACCCGGAACATTGACTATGGACGAGATCACCTGAAAGGTGATTATGGACCAGTAAACCCTTAATATCCACGATGGACCATGGCATCCTAAACAGTGAGTATGGACCAGGGAACCATAAAAAAACGATTATGGATCAGGTCACCTGAACACCGATTATGGACCAAGGCAACCTGTACAATGATTATGGACTAGGGAAACCTGAACAGTGATTTTGTACGAGGGAACACTGAACAGTGATTATGGACCAGGGCACCCTGAACAATCACTATGGACCAGGGAAACTTGAACAATGACTATGGACCAGGTCAACCTGAACAGTGTTTACAGACCAGGGACAACGGAACACCGATTATGAACCAAGGCAAGCTGAACTGTGATTATGGACCAGTGAACACTGAACAGGGATTATGGACGAGCAAACCCTGATCAGTGATGATGTACTAGGAAACTCTGAATTTAAACTATGGAACAGGGCCCCCTGAACATTGATGATGGACCAGGAAACCCTGAACTGTGATTATGGAACAGGGAACCCTGAATATCAATTATGGACCAGGGAACCCTGAACAGTGATTATGGACTAGGGATCCCTGAATAGTGATTATGAACCAGGGAACCCTGAATATAGATTATGGACCAGGGCATACAAAACTGCGATAATTTTCCATGGAAACCTGGACAGTGATTTTGGACCAGCGAATCCTGAAGTGTTATTATGGAACAGGGAACCCTGAATATTGACTATGTACCAGGGCACCCTGAAATGGATTTCGGACGAGGTAAACCTGAACATTGATAATAAACCAGGGCACCCTGAAGAATGATTATGGAGCAGCCAACCCTGATCAGTGATTATGGACCAGGGAACCCTGAGCATTTATTATCAAACAGGGTAGCCTGAAATGTGATTATGGAACAGGGAACCCTGAACATCGAATTTGGACCGGGGCACCCTGAAAAGTGTTTATGGCCTAGCTGAACCTGAACAGTGACATTGGACCAGGGCACCCTGAACACTGATTATGGACCAGCACTCCCTGATTAGTGATTATAGACAAGGGAACCCTGAACATTGATTTTCGACCAGGGTAGCCTGAAAGTCGATATGCATCAGGGCATCCTGAATATTGATTATGGACCAGGGCACCCTGAACAATAATTATGGACCAGGAACTCAGAACAGCGATTATGGACTAGGGCAACTTGAATATCGATTATGGACCAGGGCACCCTGAACACTGATTATCACCCAGGGTAACATGAACATCGATTATGGACCAAGGAACCCTGGATATGGATTATGGACCAGGGCACCTGAACGGTAATTATAGACCAGAAAACACTGAACATCGAATATGGATCAGGGCATCCTGGATATAGATTATGGACCAGGGCACCCTGAACAGTGATTATGGACCAGGGAAAACTGGACATTGATTATGGACCAGGGTATCCTGAACTGTGATAATGGATCAGGGCACCCTGAACTTTGATTATGAAACAGGTAAACCTGAACACCAATTAAGGACCAGGCCACACTGGACATCAAATTATGGACCACGGCACCCTGAACAGTGAGGATGGACCATGGACACCTGAATATCGACTATGGACCAAGGCATCCTGAACAGTGACTATGGACTAGCTCATCCTGAACATTGATTTTGGACCAGGGCACCCTGAACACTGATTATGGACCAGCACACCCTGATTAGTGATTATAGAGAAGGCAACCCTGAACACTGATTATCGACCAGGGTAGCCTGAAAGTCATTATGGAACAGGGCACCCTGAATATTGATTATGGACCAATGCACCGTGAACAATAATTATGGACCAGGAACCCAGAATAGCGATTATGGACTAGGGCAACTTGAACATCGATTATGGACAAGGGCACACTGGAAAGTGATTATGGACCAGGGAACCCTGAACATTGACTATGCGACAGAGCATCCTGAAACGTGATTATGGACCATGGAAACCTGAACTGTGATTTTGGACCAGGGAAACCTGAACAGTGATTATGGACCAGGGAATCCTGAACATTGATCATGTACCAGGGCATCCTAAAGAGTGAGTATGGACCAGGGAACCATGAACAAAGATTATGGATCAGGTCACCTGAACACCGATTATGGACCAAGGCAACCTTAACTGTGATTATGGACCAGGGTACCCTGAACAATGATTATGGACCAGCGCACTGTGGACATTGATTATGGACCAGGGAACCCTGAACAATGATTATAGACCAGGGAACCATAGACATCGATTTTGGCCCAGGGCAACTGATCGGTGCTTATGGACCAGGGAACCCTGAAGATCAATTATGGACCAGTGTAGCCCGAAGAGTTATTATGGACAAGGGAATCCTGAATATCAGCAATGGACCAGGGCACCCTGAAGAGTGATTATGGACCAGGGCAACCTGAACAGTGATTATGGACCAGGGAAACCTGAACACCGAATATGGACCAAGGCACCCTGAACTGTGATTATGGACCAGGGAACACTGAACAGTGATTATGTACCAGCAAACCCTGATCACTGAGTATGGACCAGGTAATCCTCAAATTGACTATGGAAAAGGACCCTGTGAACAGTGATTATGGACCAGGGAACACTGGCCAGTGGTAATGGACAAGGGAAACCTGAATTTCGACTATGGAACAGGGCATCCTGAACTGTGATTATGGACAAAGGAACCCTGAACAGTGATTATGGACCAGGAAACCCTGAACAGTGATTTTGGACCAGGGAATCCAGAACAGTGGTCATGGAGCAGGGAATCCTGAATATCGTCTATGGACCAGGGAACCCTGAAGAATGATTTTGCACCAGCAAACTGTGATGAGTGACTATGGACCAGGGAACCTTGAGCATTTATTACCGATCAAGGTAGCCTGAAATTCGATATGGACCAGGACATTCTGAACATGGAATATGGATTAGGAACCCTAAACATCAATTACGGACCAGGGCAACCTGAACATTGATTAAGGACTAGGGAAACCTGGACAACAATCATGGAACAGGGCACTCAGATCATCTACTATGAAACAGGGCATCCTGATCAGTGATTATGGACCAGGGAACCCTGAACTGTGATTTTGGACCAGGGAAACCTGAACAGTGATTATGGACCACGGAAACCTGAATATCGATAATGGATCAGTGTAACCTGAACAGTGATTATGGACCACGGCACGCTGAATAGTGACTATGAAACAGGGCACCCTGAATACCTATTATCGACTAGGGCATTCGAAACAGTGATTATGGACCGGGGAACCCTGAACATTGACTATGGATTAGGGCATCCTGAAGAGTGATTATGGACCAGGGATCCCAGAGCAATCATTTTCGACCAGGGAACCTGAAGAGTGATTATGGACCAGGGAAATATCAACAGTGATTTTGGACCAGGAAACCTTAAACAGTGATTATGGACCAGGAACCGTGTGTATCGACTATGTACCAGGGCATCCTGAACAGTGATTATGGACCAGGAATCCCTGGAGTTCGATTATAGACCAGGCCACCAGAACCCTGATTTTGGAACAGGGAACACTGAATATAGACCATGGAGGAGGGCACCATGAACTGTTCTTTCGTACAAGAGAACCCTGAACATCGATTATGGATTAGGGCACCCTGGGCATCAATTATGGTCCAGGTCACCTGAACGGTGATTTTGGACCAGGAAACCCAGAACATCGATGATGCATCAAGGCATCCTAAACAGTGAGTATGGACCAGGGAACCATGAACAAGATTATGGATCAGGTCACCTGAACACCGATTATGGACCAAGGCAACCTGAACTGTGATTATGGACCAGAGAAACCTGAACAGTGATTTTGGACAAGGGAACACTAAACAGTGATTATGGACCAGGGTACCCTGAACAATGATTATGGACCAGCGCACTCAGGTTATCGATTATGGACCAGGGAACCCTGAAGAGTGATTATATACAAGGGAACCCTAGACATCGACTATGGACGAGGGCAACTGGAACATTGATTATGGACCAGGGAATACTGAACACTGATTATGGACCAAGGCACCGTGAACTGTGATTATGGACCAGGTAACGCTGAACAGTGATTATGGACCAGCAAAGGCTGATCAGTGATTATGGACCAGGGAACCCTGAATATCTATTATGGACCAGGGAACCCTGCATTTCGACTATGAAACAGGGCACCCTGAACAGTGATTATGGCCAGGGATCCCAGAACAGTGATTATGGACCAGGGAACTCTGAATATTGATTATGGACCAGGGCACAGTGAACTGTGATTATTGTCCAGGGAAACCTGAACAGTGATTTTGGACCAGGGAATCCTGAAGAGTGATTATGGATTAGGGAACCCTGAACATTGATTATGGATCAGGGCATCCTGAAAAGTGATTATGGACCAGGGATCCCAGAGCAGTGATTTTGGAACAGGGAACCCTAAAGAGTGATTATGAACCAGGAAACCCTGAATATCGACTATGGAGCAGAGCAACATGAACATCGATTATGGATCAGGGCAGCCTTACAATGGATTATGGACCACGGCTCACTGAACAGTGATTATGAACCAGGGAAAACTGAACATCGATTATAGACCAGGGCACCAGAATGGGCCTTTCGTACAAGAGAACCCTGAACATCGATTATGGACGAGGGCACTCTGAACAGTGATTATGGATTAGGGATACCTGAATATCCACTATAGACCAGAGCACCCTGAATAGGGATTTTGAACCAGGGCACCTGGAGAGTGATTATGGACCAGGGAAAACTCAACATCATTTATGGACCTGGGCAGGCTTAACATCGATTAGGGACCAGGGCACCCTGAACAGTAATAATGGAAAAAGGAACCCTGAACATCGACGGTGGACCAGGGCTCCTGGAATAGTGATTATGGACCAGCGTAACCTGAACATTGATTATGGACCAGGGAACCCTGAACATCAAATATGGACCAGGGCCACTGAACGGTGATAATGTACAAGGGCATTCTGAACAGTGATTTTGGACCAGGACACCCTGAATATCGATAATGGATCAGTGTACCCTGAACAGTGATTATGGACCAGGGAATCCTGAAGATCGACTATGGACCAGGGTACCCTGTAGAGTGCTTATGGACTAGAGCAAACTTAACAGTGATTATGGACTAAGGCACACTGAACTGTGACTGTTGACCAGCACACCATGATTAGTGATTATGGACCAGGGAACCCTGAACACTGATTATCAACCAGGGTAGCCTCAAAGTCGATATGGATGAGAGAGTCCTGAACCATGATTTTTTACCATGGAAACTTGAACTTTGATTATGGACCAGGGAACTCTGAACAGTTATTAACCACCAGGGAACCCTGTAAACCGATTATGGTTCAGGGCACCCTGAACAGTGATTACGGACCAATGGACCCTGCACAGAAATTATAGACCAGGGTATGTGAACGGTGATTGTGGCCCAGGGAACCCTGAATATTGACAATGGACCAGGGCATCCTGAAAAGTGATTATGGACCACGGAACCATTAACATCAATTATGGATGAGGGCACTCTGATCAACTTTTATGGACCAGAGCAGACTGAACATCGATTAGGGACCAGGGCAACCTGAACAGTGACAATGGATCAGGGAAACCTGAACATCGACTATGGACCAGGGCACCGTGAATAGTGATTATGGACCAGGGCAACATGAACAGTGATTATGGACCAGAGCACCCTGAATACTGATTATGGGCTAGTGTACCCTGAACAGTTCTTATGGACCAAGGAACCCTGAACTGTGTTTGTACCAGAGATCCCTGAAGATCGACTATGGACCATGGTCCCCAACAGTAATAAATGACCTGGGAAACCTGAGCAATGATTATGGACCACCGAACCCTGAACATCGGTAATGAACCAGGGAACCCTGACCAGTGATTTTGGACCAGGGAATCCTGAACAGTGATTATGGTCCAGGGAGCCCTGAAAATTGACTATGGAGCAGGGCACCATAAGCTGTGATTAGGACAAGGGAATCCTGAACATCAATTATGGACCAAGGCACCCTGATCAGTGATTATGAACCGGGGAACCCTGCATATCGATTATGGATCAGGGAACCCTGAACGGTGATTATGGACCAGGGAACCCTGTATATCGACTATGGACCAGGGAAACCTGAAGAGTGATTATGAACCCGGGAACCCTGAAGAGTGATTTTGGATCAGGGAAACCTGAAGAATGATTATGAACCAGGAAACCCTGAATATTGACTGTGAAGCAGAGCACCATGAACATCGATTATGGATCAGGGCATCCTTAGAATTGATTATGGACCAGGGCACGCAGAACAGTGATTATGAACCAGGGAATCCTGAACATCGATTACCGACCAGGGCAGCCTGAACATTGATTAAGGACTAGGGAAACCTGGACAACAATCATGGAACAGGGCACCTGAAAGGTGATTATCGACCAGGGAACCTTGATGATCTACTATGAAACAGGGCATCCTGAACAGTGAATATGGACCAGGGAACCCTGAACTTTTATTTTGGACCAGGGAAAGCTGAACAGAGATTATGGACCAGGAAACCCTGAATATCGATAATGGATATGTGTAACCTGAACAGTGATTATGGACCCGGGAACCCTGAACATCGACTATGGAACAGTGTACTCTGAACAGTGATTATGGACCAGGGCACGCTGAATATTGATTTTCGACTAGGGTATTTGAAACAGTGATTATGGACCGAGGAACCCTGAACATTGATTATGGATCAGGGCATCCTGAAAAGTGATTATGGACCAGGGATCCCAGAGCAGTGATTTTGGAACAGGGAACCTTAAACAGTGATTAGGGACCAGGGAAACCTGTGTATCGACTATGGACCAGGGCACCATGAACAGTGATTATGGACCAGGAATCCCTGGACATCCATTATAGACCAGGGCTCCAGAACAGTGATTATGGAACAGGGATCCCTGAATATAGACTATGGACCAGGGCACCATGAACTGTACTTTTGTACAAGAGACCCCTGAACATCGACTATGGACTAGGACACCCTGGGCATCGATTTTGGACCAGATCACCTGAACGGTGATTATGGACCAGGGAAACCTGAACATTGATTATGGACCAGGGCATCCTAAACAGTGAGCATGCACCAGGGAACCATGAACAAAGATTATGGATCAGGTCACCTGAAAACCGATTATGGACCAAGACACCCTTAACTGTGATTATAGACCAGGGAAATGAGAACAGTGATTTTGGATGAGGGAACACTGAACAGTGATTATGGACCAGGGTACCCTGAACAATGATTATGGAGTAGCGCACCGTGGACATCGATTATGGACCAGGGCACCCTGAATAGTGATTATAGACCAGGTAACCATAGACATCAATTATGGACCAGGACACCTGAATGGTGCTTATGGACAAGGGAATCCTGAAGATCGATTATGGACCAGTGTAGCCTGAACAGTTATTATGGACCAGGGAATCCTGAAGAGTGATTATGGACCAGGTCAACCTGAACACTGATTATGGACCAGGGAAACCTGAACACCAATTATGGACCTAGGCAAGCTGAACTGTGATTATGGACCAACACACCCTGAACAGTGATTTTGGACCAACCATCAATTTAGACTATGGAAAAGGGCCCTGTCAACAGGGACAATGCACCAGGGAACCCTGAATTTCAACTATGGAACAGGGCACCCTAAACTGTGATTATGGACCAGGATCCCTGAACATCGACTATAGATCAGGGCATCCTGGATATCTATTATGGACCAGGGCACCCTGAACAGTGATTATTGACCAGGGAAAACTGGACACTGATTATGGACCAGGGTACCCTGAACTGTGATAATTTACCAGGGCACCCTGAATATTGATTATGCAGCAGGTAAACCTGAACACCGATTATGGACCAGCCACACTGGACATCGATTATGGACCAGGGCACACTGAACGGTGAGTATGGACCATGGAAACCTGAATATCGAATATGGACCAAGGCATCCTGAACAGTGATTATGGACCAGCACACCTTGATTAGTGATTATAGACAAGGCAGCCCTGAACATTGATTATCGACCAGGGTAGCCTGAAAGTCGATATGGATCAGGGCACCCTGAATATAGATTATGGACCAGTGCCCCCTGAACAATAATTGTGGACCAGGAACTCAGAACAGCAATTATGAACTAGGGCAAGTTGAACATCGATTATGGACCAAGGCACCCTTGAAAGTGACTATGGACCAGGGAAACCTGAACAGCGATTATGGACCAGGGAAACATGAACAGTGATTTTGGACCAGGGAAACCTGAATATCGACTATGGCCCAGAGCAGCCTCAATAGACATTATGGACCAGCGCATCCTGAAAAGTAATTATGGAGCAGTGAACCCTGAACAGTGATGAGGGACCAGGGCACCCTGAACTGTGATTATTGACCAGGAAATCCTGAACAGTGATTCTGGACCAGGGAATCCTGAACAGTGATCATGGAGCAGGTAATCCTGAATATCGACTATGGACCAGGGCACCCAGAAGAATGATTATGCACCAGCCAACTGTGATGAGTGATTATGGACCAGGGAACCCTGAGCATTTATTATCGACCAGCGTAGCCTGAAATGAGATATAGACCAGGGCATTCTGAACAGTGATTATGGACCAGGAACACTGAACATCGATTATGGACTAGGGCATCCAGAACATCGATTATGGACCAGAGCACCCTGAAAATTGATTATGGACCAGGGAACCCCGGATATGGATTAAGGGCCAGAGCACCTGAACGGTGACTATGGACCATGGAACCCTGAACATTGACTATGTACCAGGGGATCCTGAACAGTGATTATGGACCAGGGAAATCTGAACTGTGATTTTCCAGCAGGGAAATCTGAACAGTTTTTATCGACCAGGGAACCTTGAAAAGTAATTTTTGACCAGGGGACCCTGAACAGTGATTATGGACTAGGGTAACGTGAACATCAATTATGGACCACGGCACCCTGGATATCGATTATGGACCAGGGCTCCCTGAACAGTAATTATGGGCCAGGGAAAACTGGACATTGATAATGGACCAGGGTATCCTGAACTGTGATTATGGACCAGGGCACCCTGACCATTGATTATGGAGCAGGTAACCCTGAACATCGATTATGGACCAGCCACACTGGACATCGATTATGGACCAGGGCACCCTGAGCAGTGAGTATGGACCAGTGAAAACTGAACATTGATTATGGGCCAGGGTATCCTGAACTGTGATTATGGACCAGGGAACCCTGAACATAGATTATGGAGCAGGTAAACCTGAACATCGATTATGGACCAGGCCACACTGGACATCGATTATGGATCAGGGCACCCTGAACAGTGAGTATGGACCATGGAATCCTGAATATCGACTATGGACCAGGGCATCTTGAACACTGATTATGGACCAGATAACCCTGAAAATCTATTATGGAGCAGTGTAACCTGAAATGTGATTATCGACAAGGAATCCCTGAACATTGATTATCAACGAGGGTAGTCTGAAAGTTGATATCAATCAGGGCACCCTGAATATTTAATATGGACCAGGGCAACCTGGACAGTGATTATGGCCAGGAACCCTGAACATCAATTATGGACCAGGGCAGCCTGAACACTGATTATGGTCAGGGAAACCTGAACATCGATTATGGTACAGGGCAAACTGAACAGCTTTTATGGACCATGGCAACCTGACAATCGATTATGGACCAGGGCACCCTGAACAGTGATTATGGTTCAGGTCACCCTGAAGAGTGATTAAGGACAGGGAACACTGAATATCGATTATTGACCAAGGACAACTAAAAATCGGTTATGACCAGGGCATCCTGAACAGTGATTATGCATCTGGAAACCCTGAACTTCATTTGTGGACCAGGGAACCCTGAACATCGATTATGGCGTAGGACACCCTGAACTTCGATTATGGACAAGGACAGCCTGAACAGTGATTACTCACCTGGGCACCGTTAAGTGGGATTTTGGTTCAGAGAACCCTGAACAGTGATTTTCGACCAGGGAAACCTGAACAGTGATTATAGACCAGGGAACCGTGAATAGAGACTATGGACTAAGGCACCCTGAATAGTGGACCAGGTCATCTGAACAGTGATTATGAACCAGGGAACCCTGAACATCGACTATGGATCAGGGCTTCCTGAACATTGATTATGGACCAGGGATCCATGAACAGTGATTTTGGACCAGGTACCTGAACAGTGATTATGGACCAGGAAACCTTGAAGATCAACTATGGAGCAGGGCAACCTAAACTGTGATTACGGACTAGGGAACCCTGAACATCGATTATGGACCAGGTCACCCTGAACAGTGATTAAAGAGAGGGGAACCCTGAATATCGATTATTGACCAAGGATGCCTAAAAATTGATTACGGACCAGGGCAACCTGAACAGTGATTATGGACCAGGAAACCCTGAACTTCGGTAATGTACCAGGTAATGCAGAACATCGATTATGGACGAGGACATCCTGAACAGTAATTATGGACCTGGCCACTGTGAAATGTGATTTTGCATCAGGAAACCCTGAACAGTGATTTTGGTCCAGGGAACCCTGAACAGTGATTATAGACCAGGAAACCCTGAATATAGACTATGGACCAGGGCACCTTGAACTGTTGTTTCTTATAAGGGTACCCTGAACATCGGTTATGGACGAGGGCATCTTTGGCAGTTATTATGGATAAGGGAAACCTGAATATCGACTATGGACCAGAGATTTTGAACCAGGTCAACCTGGAGAGTGATTATGGACCAGGGCACCCTGAACAGTGATTATGGTCAAGGCAATCCTGAACATCGATTATGGACCTGGGCACCCTGTACAGTTATTATGGACCAGGGCCCCTGAACAGTTATTATGGACCAGGGAAACCTGAACTGTGGTTAAAGTCTAGGGACACTGAACAGTGAGTATGGACCAAGGAACCATGATGATAGACTATGGAACAGGATACAGTAAACTGTGATTACGGACAAGGGTACCCTGAACATCGATTATGGACCAGGGCACATTGAACAGTGATAATGGACTGGGGAACACTGAAGATAGACTATGGAGCAGGACCCAATAAACTGTGATTACGGACAAGGGTACGCTGAACATTGATTACGGACCAGGGCATCCTAAACATTGATTATGGATGAGGGCACCCTGAACAGTGATTATGGACCACAGCACCCTGAACAGTGATTTTGCACCAGGGAACCTGAACAGTCATTATGGACCAGGGAAACCTCAACAGTGATTTTGGACCAGGGAAACCTAAACAGTCATTATGGTCCAGGGAACCCTGGGTATCAACTATGGACCAGGGCACCATGAACAGTGGTTTGGGACCAAGGCACCCTGAACTGTGATTATGCATCAGGGAACCCTGTACACCGATTATGTATCAGGGCATCCTGAACAGTGAGTATGGACCAGGGAACGCTGAACAAAGACGTTGGACCAGGGCAACCTGAACAGTCATTATGGACCAGGGAAATATGAACATCGATTATGGATCAGGGCACCCTGAACATCGTTTATGGACCAGGTCACCCTGAATATCGATTAGGGACCAGGTTACACTGAACAGTGATAATGGACCAAGGAAACCTTAACAGTGATTATGCACCAGGGAATCTTGAAGATCAACTATGGGGCAGAGCAACCTAAACTGTGATTACAGACAAGGGATCCCTGAACATCAATTATGGACCCAGTCACCCTGATCAGTGATTAAGTACAGGTGAACCCTGAATACCGATTATTGAACAAGGAAGTCTAAAAATCAATTATGGACCAGGGCATCCTGAACAGTAATTATGATCCAGGAAACCCTGAAATTCGGTTATGGACCAGGGAACGCTGAACATCGATTATGGACAAGGACACCCTGAACAGTGATGATGGACCGGGGCAATTTTGGATCAGGGAATCCTGAACGGTGATTACGGACATGGGCACCATGAACATTTTTTTCGTACAAGGGAACCCTGAACATCGATTATGGACAAGGGCAGCCTGAACCTTGATTATGGGTTAGGGAAACCCATAACATCGATTATGGACGAGAGCACCCTGAACAGGGATTTTGGACCAGGGCATATTGGACAGTGATCATGGACCAGGGCGACCTGAACAGTGATTATGGACAAGGCAAACCTGACCAGTGATTATGCACCAGGGCAGCCTGAAAAGTGGTTAAAGTCCAGGGAATCCTGAACAGTGAGTAAGGACCAGGGAAACCTGAAATTAGACTATGAAGCAGGACACAATAAACTGTGATTACAGACAAGGGGATGCTGAACATCGATTATGGAACAGGGTACCCTGAACAGTGATTACGGAGGGAAAACCTGAATATCAATTATGGAACAGGGAAAGCAAAAAGTCGATTATGAACCAGCGCATCCGGAGCAAGGATTATGGACCAGGGAACCCTGAACATCAGTTATGGACCAGGGTACCCTGAAGAGTGATTATGGACCAGGGAATTCTCAACATAGACGATGGAATCAAGCAACCTAAACAGTGATTATGGACCACGGCACCCTGAATGCATATTATGGACCAGGGTAAGCTGAACATCATTTATTGACCAGGGCACCCTGAACATTGATTATGGACTAGGGAACCCTGAACAACCACTATTGAACAGGGAACTCTGAACAGTGATTATGGACCAGGGCACCATGAATAGTGACGATGGACCAGGGCACCCTGAACATCGATTATAGACCAGGGTATCCTAAACAATGATTATGGACCAAGGAAACCTGAATATTGAGTATGGATGAGGGCTCCCTGAACAGTGATTATGCACCAGAGTACCATGAACAGTGATTCTGAACCAGGGAACCTGCACAGTGATTATGGACCAGGGAACCCTCAACAGTGATTTTGGACCAGGGAAGCCTGAACAATGATTATGTACCAGGGAACCCTATGTATCGACTATGGACCAGGGCGCCTTGAACGGTGGTTTTGGACCAAGGCACCCTGAAATGTGATTATGCACCATGGAACAAAGTACACCAATTATGGATCAGGGCACCCTGAACAGTGATTATGGACCAGGGAAACCTGGAGATCGATTATAAACAAGGGCACCAGAATGGTGATTATGGACCAGGGAACCCTGAACATCGAATTTGGACCAGGGCAATCTGAACAGTGATTATGGACCAGGGAATCATGAACTTCGATTACAGATCAGGGCAACCTGAATATCCTTTATGGACCAGGGCACCCTCATCATCGATTATGGACGAGGTCACCTTGAACAATGATGATGGAGCGGGGCACCGTGATCTGTGATTTTGGAACAGGGAAACCTGACCAGTGTTTATGGACCAGGGAATCTTAAAGATCAACTATGAGGCAGGGCAACCTAAACTGTAATTATGGGTAAGGGAAACCTGAACATCGATAATGGAGCAGGTCACTCTTAATAGTGATTAAGGACAGAGGAACCCTGAATACTGATTATTGACCAAGGACGCCTAAAAATCGATTATGGACCAGGACACCCTGAGCAGTGATTATGGATTGGGGCACCGTGAACTGTGATTTTGGATCAGGAAAACCTGAACAGTGATTTTGGACCAGGGAACCTGAACAGTAATTATCGACCAGGGAACACTGA
Organism: Eospalax fontanierii; assembly: GCA_035773235.1. Taxonomy (NCBI): domain Eukaryota; kingdom Metazoa; phylum Chordata; class Mammalia; order Rodentia; family Spalacidae; genus Eospalax; species Eospalax fontanierii. The sequence goes on along the minus strand of CM069554.1, from coordinate 573,280 downwards.
ATATACACTATGGACAAGGACCCCCTGAACTGTTCTTTTGTCCAAGGGAACCCTGAATATCGATTATGGAAGAGGGCAAACTGAACAGTGATTATGTATTAGGGAAACCTGAATATCCACTATGGACCAGAGCACCCTGAACCGGGATTTAGGACCAGGGCACTCTCGACAGTGATTACGAAACAGGGCACTGTGAACAGTGATTATAGAGAAGGCAACCATGAACAACGATTATGGACCAGGGCATCCAAAACATCGATTTAGGCCCAGGTCACCTTGAACGGTAATATTGGACCAGGGAAACGTGAACAATGATTATGGACCAGGGAAACTTGAAGATCAACTATGGAGCAGGGCAACCTAAACTGTGATTATGGACAAGGGAATCCTGAACATCGATTATGGACTAGGTCACCCTGCACAGTGATTAAGGACCGGGGAACCCTGCATATCGATTATTGACCAAGGATGACTAAAAATCGATTATGGAACTGGGCACTCTGAACAGTAATAACATACCGGGGAACCCTGAATATCGATTATGGACCAGGGAAACCTAAAAGTCGATTATGGCCCAGAGCATCCTGAGCAACGATTATGGACCAGGGAAACTTGAACATCAGTTATGGACCAGGGAATTATGAAGTGTGATTACGGACCAGGGAACTCTCAACATCGAATATGGAATCGAGCAATCAAAACAGTGATTATGGACCATGGCACCCTGAATGGTGATTATGGACCAGGGCACCCTGAACATCGATTATCAAAGAGGGCAACCTGAACAGTGATTTTGGACCAGGGAACCCTAAACAGTGATTACAGCCCAGGGAACCCTGAATATAGACTATGGAGCAGGGCACCCTGAAATGTTCTTTCATGCAAACGAAGCCTGAACTTCAATTATGGATTAGGGCAACCTGAAGAGTGATTATGGATTATGGAAACCTGAATATTCACTATGGACCTTAGCACCCTGAACAGGGATTTTGGACCAGGGCAACCTGGAGGGTGGTTATGGACCAGGGCACCCTGAACAATGATTATGGATGAGGGCAGCCTGAACAGTTGTTAAATTGCAGGGAACCCTGAACAGTGAGTATGGACCAGGGAACCCTGAAGATAGGCTATGGAGCAGGTCACAATAAAGTGTGAGTATGGACAAGGGTACGCTGAAAATCGATTATGGATCAGGGCACCTGAACAGTGCTTATGGACCGGAAATCCCTGAATATCGATTATGGACCAGGGAAACCTAAAAGTTGATTCTAGACCAGTGCACCCTGAGCATTGATTATGGACCAGGGAACCCTGAACATCAGTTATGGACAACGGAACCCTGAAGAGTGATTATTAACCAGGGAAATCTCAACATCGACTATGGAATTGAGCTATCTAAACAGTGATTATGGACCACAGCACCCTGAACAGTGATAATGGACCAGCGAACACTGAATAGTGACTACGGACCAGGGCACCCTGAACATCGATTACCAACCATGGCATCCTAAACAGTGATTACAGACCAGGGAACGCTGAACTTTGACAATGGATGAGGACAGCCTGAACAGTGATTATGGACCAGAACACCATGAACAGTGATTATGGACCAGGGAACTCTGAAGAGTGATTATGGTCCAGGGAGCCCTGAAAATTGACTATGGAGCAGGTCACCCTGAAAAGTCATTATGGACCACGATTATCGACCAGGGCATCCTAAACAGTGATTATGGACCAGGGAACTCTGAACTTTGAATATGGATGAGGGCACCCTGAACAGTGATTATGGACCGGAGCACCGTGAACAGTTATTTTGGACCAGGGAACCTGAACAGTGATTATGGACCAGGGAAACCTCTATAGTGATTTTGGACCAGGGAAACCTGAACAGTCTTTATGGACCAGGGAACCCTGTGTATCAACTCTGGACCAGGGCACCCTGAAAAGTGGTTTTGGACCAAGGCACCCTGAAATGTGATTATGCATCAGGAAACACTGTACACTGATTATGGATCAGGGCACCCTGAACAGTGAGTATGGACCAGGGAACCTTGGACATCCATTATAGACCAGGGCACCACAATGGTGATTATGGACCAGGGAACACTGAACATCGACGTTGGACTAGGGCAACCTGAACAGTGATTTTGGATTAGGGAAATATGAACATTGATTATGATATCAGGGCACCCTGAACATCGTTTATGGACCAGTCCAGACTGAATATCGATTAGGGACCAGGTTACTCTGAACAGTGATAATGGACCAAGGAACCCTGCACAGTGATTATGGACCAGGGAATATTGAAGATCAACAATGGAGCAGAGCAACATAAACTGTGATTATGGACAAGGGAACCCTCAACATCTATTATGGACCAGGTCACCCTGTACTGTGATTAAGGACAGGGAAACCCTGAATACCGATTATTGACCAAGGACACCTAAAAATCGATTATGGACCAGGGAACGCTGAACATCGATTATGGACGAGGACAACCTGAACAGTGATGATGGACAAGGGCACCGTGATTTGTGATTTTGGATCAGGAAAACCTGAACAGTGATTTTGGACCAGGGAATCCTGAACAGTGATTACAGACCAGGGCACCGTGAACATTTATTTCGTACAAGGGAACCCTGAACATCGATTATGGGCAATGGCAGCCTGAACCGTGATTAGGGGTTAGGGAAATCTGAATATCCACCATGGATGAGAGCACCCTGAACAGGGATTTTGGACCAGGGCACATTGGAGAGTGATAATGGACCAGGGTGCACTGAACAGTGATTATGGACAAGGCAACCCTGAACATCTATTATGGACCTGGGCACCCTGAACAGTGATTATGGAACAGGGCCCCAGAACAGTTATTATGGACCAGGGAAACCTGAACAGTGATTATGAACCAGGGCAGCCTGAACAGTGGTTAAATCCAGGGAAACCTGAACAGTAATTATAGGCCAGTGAACCCTGAATATAGACTACGGACCAGGACACTCTGAACAGTGATTATGGATTAGGGAAACCTGAGTATCCACTATGAACCAGAACACCCTGAACATGGATTTTGAACCAGGAAACGCTGGACAGTGATTATGACCAGGGCATCCTGAACAGTGATTATGGTCAAGGCAACCCTGAACATCGATTATAGACCTGAGCACCCTGTACAGTGATTATGGACCAGGGCCCCTGAACAGTTATTATGGACCAGGGAAACCTGAACAGTGATTATGGACCAGGGCAACCTGAACATTCGTTAAAATCCAGGGAATCCTGAACAGTGAGTATGGACCTGGGAACCCTGAAGATAGAATGTGGAGGAGGACACCATAAACTGTGATTAATGACAAGGGTACGCTGAAAATCGATTATGGACAGGGCAACCTGAACAGTGATTACATACCGGGGAACCCTGAATATCCCTTATGGACCAGGGAATCCTAAAAGTCAATTATGGACCAGCGCATCCTGAGCAACGATTATGGACCAGGGAATCTTTAACATTGGGTTTGGACCATGAAACCCTGAGAGTGATTATGGACCAGGGAACTCTCAACATCGATTATGAAATTGAACAACCTAAACAGTGATTATGGACCATGGCACCCTGAATACTGATTATGGAAAATGGTACCCTGAATATCGATTATCAACCAGGGCGACCTGAACTTTGATTATGAACCAGGGAATCGTGATCATCGACTATGGAACAGGGAACCCTGAACAGTGATTATGGACCAGGGCACGCTGAATAATTTCTATGAACCAGGGCACCCTGAACATCGATTTTCGACTAGGGCATTCTAAACAGTGATTACGGACCGGGGAACCCTGAACATTGACTATGGATGAGGGCATCCTGAAGAGTGATTATGGACCCGGGATCACTGAGCAATGATTTTGGACCAGGGAACCTGAACAGTGATTATGGACCAGGGAAATCTCAACAGTGATTTTGGACCAGGGAACCTTGAACAGTGATTATGGACCAGGGAAACCTGTGTATCGACTATGGATCAGTGCACCCTGAACAGTGAATATGGACCAGGGAACCCTGGACATCGACTATAGAGCAGGGCACCAGAATGGTGATTATGGGCCAGAGAACCGTGAATATAGACTATGGACCAGGGCACCATGAACTGTTCTTCCATACAAGAGAACCCTGAACATCAATTATGGAGGAGGGCAACCTGAACAGTGATTGTGGATTAGAGAAACCTGAATATCCACTATGGACCAGAGCACCCTGAACTGGGATTTTGGACCAGGGCACCCTGGACAGTGATTATGGACCATGGCACCCTGGACAGTGATTATGGACTATGGCACCCTGAATAGTGATTATGGACCTGGGCACCCTGAACACCGATTATCGAAGAGGGTAAACTGAACAGTGATTTTGGACCAGGGAACCCTGATCAGTGATTACAGCCCAGGGAACCCTGAATATGGACTATGAACCAGGGAACCCTGAACTGTTCTTTCGTGCAAGGGAAAACTGAACTTCAATTATGGACTAGGGCACCCTGAAGAGTGATTATGGATTAGGCAATCCGGAATATTCATTATGGACCTTAGCACAATGAACAGGGATTTTGGTCCAGGGCAACCTGGAGAGTGATTATGGACCAAGGCACCCTGAACAGGGGTTAAATTGCAGGGAACCCAGAACAGTGAGTATGGAGCAGGGAACCCTGAAGATAAACTGTGGAGCAGGACACACTAAACTTTGAGTATGGACAAGGATACGCTGAAAATCGATTATGGATCAGGGCATCTGTACAGTGATTACTGACCGGGGAACCCTGAATATCGATTATGGACCAGGGAAACCTTAAAGTCAATTATGGACCAGTGCAACCTAAGCAATGATTATGGACCAGGGAACCCTTAAGAGTGAATATTGACCAGGGAACTCTCACATCGACTAAGGAATCGAGCAATCTAAAGAGTGATTATGGACCACAGCACCCTGAATACTCATTATGGACCAGGGTACCCTGAATATTGGTTATCAACCAGGGACCTGGGAGCCCTGTACAGTTATTATCGACCAGGGCCCCTGAACAGTTATTATAGCCCAGGGAATCCTGAACAGTGGTTAAAGTCCAGGGAACACTGAACAGTGAGTATGGACCAGGGAACCATGATGATAGACTATGGAACATGACACAATAAACTGTGATTACCGACAAGGGTACCCTGAACATCGATTATGGACCAGGGCATCCTGAACCGTGATTATGGACTGGGGAACACTGAAGATATACTATGGAGCAGGACACAATAAACTGTGATTACGGACAAGGGTACGCTGAATATCCACTATGGAACATATCACCCTGAACAGTGATTATGGACTGGGCAACCCTGAATATCAATTATGGACCAGGGAACCCTGATCATCGATTATGAACCATGGAACCCTGAACATTGATTATCCAGCAGAGTAAATTGAAAGTCGATATGGACCAAGGCACGCTGAACATTTTTTATAGACCAAGGCACTCTGAACAATGATTATGGACCAGAAAAACTGAACATTGATTTTCGACCAGGGTAGCATGAAAGTTGATATGGACCAGGGCAGGCTGAATATTGATTATGGTCCAGGGCACCCTGAACACTGATTATTGACCATGGAATCCTGAACACTGAATATGGACCAAGGCAAAGTGAACTGTGCTTATGGAACAGGGAAATCTGAACAGTGATTATGGACCAGGGAACCATGAATATTGACTATGGAGAAGAGCACCCTGAACAGTGATAATGTACCAGGGCACCTTGGACATCGATTATGGACCAGGGCACCTGAACTGGGATTATAGGCCAGCAAACCCAGATCAGTGATTATGGACAAGGGAATCCTAAACATTGATTATCAAACAGGGTAGCATAAAAGTCAATATGGATCAGGGCACCCTGAATATTGAATATGGACCAGGGAAACCTGAACACCAATTATGGACCATGGCACCCTGAACATTGATTATGGACTAGGGAACACTGGACATCAATTATGGACCAGGTTATGTGAACGGTGATTATGAACTAGGGAACCCTGAACATCGAAAATTGTTCACGACATCCTGAAGAGTGATTATGGACGAGGGCCCCTGAGCAGTTATTATGGACCAGGGAAACCTCAACAGTGATTATGGACCAGGGCAGCCTGAAGAGTGGTTAAAGTCCAGGGAAACCTGAACAGTCAGTATGGACCAGGGAACCGTGAAGATAGACTATGGAGCAGGACACAATAAACTGTGATTACGGACAAGGGTACGCTGAACATCAATTATGGAACCGGGCACCCTTAACAGTGATTACAGACCGGGGAACCCTGGATATCGACTATGGACCCGGGAAACCTAAAAGTTGATTACGGACCAGCGCATCCTGAAGAATGATTATGGACCAGTTAACGCTGAACATCGGTTATGGACCAGGGAACCTGAAGAGAGATTATGGACCAGGGAACTCACAACATTGCCTACGGAATCGAGCAACCTAAGCAGTTATTATGGACGAGCGCACCCTGACTAGTAATTATGGACCAGGGTACCCTGAACATCAATTATCGACCAGGGCAACCTGAAGAGTGATTATGGACCAGGGAAACCTGAACATCGACAATGGACCAGGGCAACCTGAAAATTGATTATGGACCAGGGCAGCCTGAACATCATTTATGGACCAGGGCAGCCTGAATATCGATTAGGGACCATGGGACCCTGAACAGTGATAATGGAAAAGGGAAACCTGAACATTGAGTATGGACCAGGACTCCCTTAACAGTGATTATGGACCAGTATAACCTGAATATTGATTATGGACAAGAGAACCCTGAATATCGATAATGGGTCATTGTAAGCTGAACAGTGATAATGGACTCGGGAATCCTGAACATTGACTATTGACCAGGGTAGCCTGAAAGTCGATATAGGTCAGGGCACCCTGAATATTGATTATGGACCAGGGCACCCTGAACAGTGATTATATACCAGGGAAAAATGATCGGTGATTATGGAGCATGTAAACCTGAACACTGATTATGGACCAAGACACACTGAACAGTCATTATGGACCAGAGAATGCTGAACATCGATTATGGACCAGGGCACCCTGGACATCGATTATGGACCAGGGCTCCCTGAACAGAGATTATGGACCATGGAACACTGAACACTGATTATTGACCAAGGCACTGTGAACTGTGATAATGGACCTGGGAAACCTAAATATCAACTATGGACGAGGGCACCCTGAACACTGATCATGGACCAGGGAACTCTGAATATTGATTATGGACAAAGGCACCCTGAACCGTAATTATGGACCAGGAACCGTCGACATCGATTATGGACCAGGGCACCTGAACTGTGATTATTGAACAGGGAATTCTGAACATCGACTATGGTCCAGAGCATCCTGCACAGTAATTATGGACCAGGGAATCTTGAACTGTGTTTTTGGACCAGGGATACTTGAATATCAACTATGGACCAGAGCACTCTGAACAGAGATTATGAACCAGGGTAAGCTGAACAGTGATTATGGACCAGAGAGGGCTGAATATCGATTATGGACCAGGTCACCCTGGATATCGATTATGGACCAGGGCACAGTGTAGAGTGAATATGGACCATGGAACTCTGAACACTCATTATGGACCAAGGTACCGTGAACTGTGAATATAGACCAACGAAACCTGAACAATGATTTTGGACCATGGAACCCTGAATATCAATTATGGAACAGGGCACCCTGAACAGTGATTATAGAACAGGTAAACAGGCAAACACAGATTATTGACCAAGGCACCCTGAACTGTGATTTTGGACCAGGGAAACCTGAACACCAATTATGGACAGAGGCACCCTCAACAGTAATTATAGACCAGTTCACCATAAAGAGTGATGATGGATCAGGGAAGCCTGAACATCAATTATGGACTAGGGCTTCTGAACATGGATTACGGAACAAGGCACCCTGAACAGTGATTATGGACCAGGGCACCTTGAATATCGATTATGGCCCAGGGAAACCTGAACATTGATGATGGACCAGGGTAACTTGAACTTTAATTATGGACCAGGGCACCCTGAACATCAATTATGGATGCAGGCACCCTGAAAAGTGATTATAGAGCAGGTAAACCGGAATACCAATTATGGACCATGGCACACTGAACAGTCATTATAGACCAGAGAACCCTAAACATCGATTATGGACCAGGCCAACCTGGACATCAATTACAGACCAGGGAAACCTGAACCATATTTTTGCACAAAGGAACACTGAGCAGTGATTATGGACCAGGAAAACTGAATATCGACTATGGACGAGGGAACCCTGAACTCTGATCATGGACCAGGGAACCTGGAATATCGAATATGGACCAGGGCACCATGAACAGTGATTATGGTCGAGGAACCATCGACATGGATTATGGACCAGGGCATCTGAACGGTTATTATGGACCTGGGAAACCTGAATATCGACTATGGACGAGGGCACCCTGAACAGTGATTATGGACCAGCGTAACCTGAACATTGATTATGGACCAGCGCACCCTGAATATCATTTATGGACCAGGACAGGCTGAACATCGATTAGGGTCATTCGTGCAAGGGAACCCTGAACTTCGATTATGGACTAGGGCACCCTGACGTGTGATTACGGATTAAGGACCTTAGCACCCTGAACAGGGATTTTGCATCAGGGCAACCTGGAGAGTGGTTATGGACCAGGGCAACCTGAACAGTGATTATGGACCAGGGAACCCTGGACATCGGTTATAGACCAGGGCACCAGAACAGTGATTATGGACCACGGCTCCCTGAACAATGATTATGGACCAGCGTAACCTGAACATTGATTATGGACCAGGGCACCCTGAACATCATTTATGGACCAGGGCAGCCTGAACATCGAATAGGGTCCAGGGCACCCTGAACAGTGATGTTGGAAAAGGGAACCCTGAACATCGATTATGGACCAGGGCTCCCTGAACAATGATTATGGACCAGCATAACTTGAATATTGATTATGGACCAGGGAACCCTGAACATCAACTATGGACCAGGGCCACCGAACGGTGATAATGGACAAGGGCATCCCGAACAGTGATTATGGACCAGGACACCCTGAATATCGATTATGGACCAGTGTACCCTGAACAGTGATTATGGACCAGGGCACCCTGTACAGTGCTTATGGACTAGAGCATACTTAACAGTGATTATGGACTAAGGCACACTGGCCTGTGACTATGGACCAGCGCACCATGAATAGTGATTATGGACCAGGGAACCGTGAACATCGATTATTGAAGAGGGTAAACTGAACAGTTATTTTGGACCAGAGAACCCTGAACAGTGATTATAGCCCAGGAAACCCTGAATATAGACTAGGGACCAGGGCACCCTGAACTGTTTGTTCGTGCAAGGGAACCCTGAACTTCGATTATGGACTAGGGCACCCTGAAGTGTGATTACGGATTAAGGAAACCTTAATCTCCAATATGGACCTTAGCACCCTGAACAGGGATTTTGAATCAGGGCAACCTGGAGAGTGGTTATGGACCAGGGCACCCTGAACAGTGATTATGGTCAAGGCAATCCTGAATATCGATTTTGGACCTGGGCACCTGGTATAGTGATTATGGACCAGGGAATTCTCAACATCGACTATGGAATCGAGCAACCTAAACAGTGATTATGGACCACGTCACCCTGAATACTGATAATGGAAAACAGTACCCTGAATATTGATTATCGACCAGGGCAGACTGAACAGTGATTATGAACCAGGGAACCCTGATTATAGGCTATGGATCAGGGAACCCTGAACAGTGATTATGGACAAGAGCACGCTGAATAGTGACTATGAACCAAGGCACCCTGAACATCGATTATCAACTAAGGCATTCTAAACAGTGATTAAGGACCGGGGAACCCAGAACATTGACTATGGATCAGGACATCCTGAAGAGTGATTATGGACCCAGGATCCCTGAGCACTGATTTTGGACGAGGGAACCTGAACAGTGACTATGGACCAGGGAAATCTCAACAGTGATTTTGGAGCAGGGAATCTTGAACAGTGACTATGGACCAGGGAACCCTGTGTATCGACTATGGACCAGGGCACCCTGGATAAAGTCCATGGAAACCTGAACAGTGAGTATGGACCAGAGAACCCTGAAGTTCTGAAGAACTACGGAGCAGGACACAATAAACTGTGATTACGGACAAGGGTACGCTGAACATCGATTATTGAACAGGGCACCCTGAATTGTGATTACGGATCTGGGAACCCTGAATATTGATTATGGACCAGGGAAACCTAAAAGTCGTTTATGGACCAGTGCATCCTGAGCAATGATTATGGACCAGGGAACCCTGCACATCGGGACAAGGAACCCTGAAGAGTGATTATTGACCAGGGTACTCTTTACATAGACTATGGAATCGAGCAATCTAAACAGTGATTATGGACCACGGCACCCTGAACAGTGATTATGGACCAGCGAACCCTAAATAGTGACTATGCACCAGGGCACCGTGAACATCGATTACCAACCAGGGCATCCTAAACAGTGATTACGGACCTGGGAACCCTGAATATTGACAATGGATGAGGACAGCCTGAACAGTGATTATGGACCAGAACACCATGAACAGTGATTATGGACCAGGGAACCCTGAAGAGTGATTTTGGACCAGGAAATCCTGAACAGTGATTATGGTCCAGGGAGCCCTGGAGATTGACTATAGAGCAGAGCACCCTGAACGAGATTATGGACCACGAAAAATGAACATTGGTTATCGACCAGGGTACAATGAAAGTCGATATGGACCAGGGCAATCTGAACAACAATTATGGACCAGGGCACCTTAAACAGTGATTTTGGACCAGGGAAACTTGGATTTCGATTATGGACCAGGTCATCTGAACGCTGATTATGGACCAGGAATCCTGAACATCAACTATGGATCCGGGCGTCCTGAACAGTGATTGTGGACCAGTGGTCCCTGAGCAGTGATTTTGGACCACTGAACCTGAACAATGATTATGGACCAGGGCACCTGAACAGTGGTTTTGGCCCAAAGCACCCTGAACAGTGATTATGAACCAGGGAAACCTGTACACCCGTAATGGAATAGATAAAGTAAAAAGGATTTTAATGGTTTGTATGTTTTCTATAAGGTTTTACTAGAAACTTATAAAGTAAAATGTACATTATCTTATGTGTGTAATTTACATCCCGTGTTCTTTTTTAAGATGATGCTGCACAGCACTCGTGAGTAACTGCCATGCTCCTGACTTCAGCTGTGTCTGCTTACAGAAGTTCATCACAGTTGGGTTTGCTAACCATTGTATTCTTCAACTGAAGGAGGAGTAATCTGGATCCCCCCACCGGAGTATCCAGCTGCTCTTCCCAGCCAGCCGTATGTAATTTTGCCCTACTCACAAATGGTTTCCTGCATTTGGGGAGGAAACTTGGGAAAGGCTAAAAGAAAGGACTTGATCCATGAGGTTATAAAAAAAAAATCAACATTCATGCTAAAGACTATGGTGCATCTGCTCTCGGGTTACCTATATACCTGTTAGTAACACCTCACCCATCTGTATGTGTAAAGTCATTCATTCCACAGGGTAAACTTTAATATGATCAAACATTGGTTTGACACTAGAGCCCTAAAAAGGGAATAAAAATTGCTTAATGCACCCAGGAAAAAAATTTTCTTAATGTTATTATGTCTCATGATCTTAAGAAAAATAAAATAAAAAGGTGAAAAATATCTATATTTTATTAAAACGGGTTTTTGTATAAGATGTCTATACACGTGATTAAAGATCTGAGTTTATATGTTATAATATAGAAAGGATTAGATAAATAATGTATACATAGTCTTAAAGTTTCTAAAGTAATAGTTCAGTCAAATACTTTAAGGAACAAAATATATGACTAGTCAACACTTATTAAAGAATGTTTGGCTTTTACACAAGCTTTAGCTACATCGAATACAGTAATTAATAGTTCAGTATTTGTGGAACTAACCTTCTTGGGTATCTAACCACCATATTTAAAGGCCTCTAATCTGATCAGAGGGACTTAAAGGGACAATTTTTTGTCTCTTGCCTTCCAAGGTCAACTAAATTCCAGGGGACTATGGGGCATCTCTTGAAATGTCCTATAACTGTGCTGTGTCACCTGTCTTCCTGTTCAGGGAGTTCATGGAGACCCCACTAGAAGGTCTTGAACCAGTGTCCAGTCTGCAAAGAAGAGGGTCAGCACAGGAAAATGTTTCGTTGATTTGCTTCAAAGTGAATCTATGGTCTAGCAAGACCTTCTGACTTATCTTCACATAGATGGAACTGGTAAACAAAAGCCTATGGAGCCAGGAGCTCCTCTCAAGCCCATGTGATCCCCCTGAGGAACAGATACTCAACTGACCTTAAGAATCAAATTAAGTTAATTTATTTGGGCCAAATTATATGATCTTAAACACCCAAAAGGAAAGCATAACTAAAAAAATTAAAGAGATTAGTATACTTCTTCAGGAGTACAGGAAATCATACTTCCCAGGCATTAGGTTTAAGTTTATATAAGATGTTATTTACACAATTTCTCACTAATGATTTTGTTCTTAATAAGAAAATGCCACTCAAATTTAGGACTTCAATTCTTGAACTATCTCAACACAACAGTACATACCTGTGGCCAAGAAAGGCAAACCCACCATTGTTCTAACCCCAAAATTAAATGATTTCTTTTCTCTCCCTGTCTAGAAGCCATTTGGGAGGGAACTCACCCTGATTCTAGCCACTCCAGCTATCAAGGTGCCTGAAAACAAATCCTGACTTCAAGACTCTCAAGTTCAGCCTTGGCACTCAAAAAGAAAAATAAAGAGGAACCCAAAAGATGGAAGCCTTTGAAAGTCCTTAAGCAAGATATTCCAATGGACTTTAAATTGGACATTTGAACTCTTCCCTGTTATGACTATTTTAATTTCGTCTAACAGAGACCAGTCAAGGACTTTCTTTTCCCTTACAGCTAACAGTTATGCAATTCAGGGGTCTTTTAGTTAGACTCACTGAAGGGGTACCCTTATAGCCACAATCTACGACCCAATTCAGCCTTGAAGAAGCCAGAGCGGTCAACGCCCCAATTCCCTATTGGCAATTAGGGTAACCTCTTCAGAGAGTGGTGTGATGAGAACAGGAGGTAGAATTTGGCTAGGCAGTTTAGGGTAAAAAGACCCTAAAAGGCCAAAAACTGTCCTTGTGCCTTCAGCAGCCTACTCTATATCAAAGGCCAAATATGTCCAAAGTATTTGGAGGCTCTTATCTAATTTCGAAAAGATTTCAGGGTTACCTCTTCAAGAGGGGAATGTTAGAGAACAAACAGCTAACTGAGAGACTATAAATTCTCTCAATTATACCTTTCATAAGCTCAAAAATGAACTTAAAACCCATTACCCCCCTTGGCTTGCCAATCCCCTCATGGCCTGGCTCCTCCCTTTACTGGGCCCTTATGTACCTCTCCATTATATATATATATAAAAAAGGGGAAATGTGGGGTCTGGTTACTGAGCAAGTCAAGCAAATCCAGATACCCTAAAAGGATGGCAGGTGTCTGTCCTGCTCTGCCTGATGTGATATGAATCTTCCTTTCCCCCACCCCAGACCAGAACCAGGTTTTTGGGTTTCGTTTCCTCATTCCTGAACTTCCACAGCCTTCCCGCCTTTACCCCAGCACCCTACCTTTCCCACCTTCTGTAACGGTCAGAGAGGCTTCCCTATATAAGCCCCTTCATTGGCTCTAATAACCGAAATACCCACTGACGTAGTCTCCCAGGAGGGAACTCCTCCCACTGCACTCTGAGCCACTTGAGGTCCCGTTCCATCGTCCTCCATTCTCTGGCATGGCTGGAGCACAACAGCCGTGCTGGAGATGGAGACACACCCACAGATCAGGGTACCCTGAACAGTAATTATGGACCAGGAATCCCTGGACATCGATTATAGACAAGGGCACCAGAACGGTGATTATGAACCAGGGAACCTTGAATATAAATTATGGACGAGGGCACCATGAACTGTTCTTTTGTTCAAGAGAACCCTGAACATTGATTATGGACAACGGCACCCTGAACAGTGATTATGCATTAGGGAAACCTGAATATCCACTATGGAACAGAGCACCCTGAACAGGGATTTTGAACCAGGGCATCCTGGACAGTAATTATGGAACAGAGTAACCTGAACAGTGATTATGGACAAGGCAAACCTGAATATCGATTATGGACCTGGGCACCCTGAACAGTGATTATGGACCAGGGCCCCTGACAAGTTATTATGGACCAGGGAAACCTGAACAGTGATTATGGACCAGGGAACTGTGAAGATCAACTATGTACGAGGGCAACCTAAACTGTGATTACGGACAAGGGAACCCTGAACATCGATTATGGACCAGGTAACCCTGAACAATAATTAAGGACAGGGGAATCCTGAATATCGATTATTGACCAAGGATGCCTAAAAATCGATTATGGACCAAGGCATCCTGAACAGTGATTATGAACCAAGAAACCCTGAACTTCGTTTATGGATGAGGAACCCTGAACATCAATTATGGATGAGGACATCCTGAACAGTGATTATGGACTTGGGCAACATGAACTGAGATTTTGGATTAGGGAAACCTGAACAGTGATTTTGGATCAGGGAAAACTGAACAGTGATTATAGACCAGGGAACCCTGAATATAGACTATGGACCAGGGTACCCTTAACTGTGCTTTCATACAATGGAACCCTGCACATCGATTATGGAGGAGAGCACACTGAACAGTGATTATGCATTAGGGAAGCCTGAATATCCACTATGGACCAGAGCACCCTGAACAGTGATATTGGACCAGGGCACCCTGGACAGTGCTTATGAACCAGGGTACCCTGAACATCGTTTACCGACCAGGGGACTCTGGACAGTGATTATGGAAGAGGTCACCCTGAACAGTGATTATGGAGAAGGCAACCCTGAATATCGATTATCGACCTGAACAACCTGAACAGTGATTATGGAGAAGGCAACCCTGAACAGTGATTTTGGACCAGGGAATCTGAACAGTGATTATGGACCAGGAAACCTGAACAGTGGTTTTGGAACAAAGCATCCTCAACAGTGATTATGCACCAGGGAAACCTGTACACCCATAATGGATCAGGGCACCCTGAACAGCAATAATGGACCAGGGAATCCTGAATACAAATAATGGACCAGGGCACCATGAACTATTCTTTCGTACAAGAGAACCCTGAATATTGATTATGGACGATGGCACCCTGAACAGTGATTATGCTTTAGGGAAAGCTGAATATCCACTATGGACCAGAGCACCCTGAACAGGGATTTTGGACCACGGCACCCTACACAGCAATTATGGAACATAGCACCCTGAACAGTGATTATTGACAAGGCAACCCTGAATATCTATTATGGACCTGGGCACCCTGAACAGTGATTATGGACCAGGGCCCCTGGAAATTTATTACGGACCAGGGAAACCTGAACAGTAATTGTAGACCAGGGCCCCTGAAAAGTTATTATTGACCACCGCATCCTGAACAGTGATTATGGACCAGAGAACCCTGAATACTGATTACGGACTAGTACACCCTGAACAGTTCTTATGGAACAAGTCACCCTGAACTGTGATTTTGGACCAGGGAACCCTGAACATCGACTATGGACCAGGGCCCCTGAACAGTGATAATGGACCAGAGAAACCCAAACAGTGATTATGGACTAGGGAACCATGAAGATCAACTATGTAGCAGGGTAACCTAAACTGTGATTATGGACAAGGGAACCCTGAACATCGATTATGGACCAGGAAACCCTGAACAGTGATTAAGGACAGGGGAACCCTGAATATCGATTATTGACCAAAGACACCTAAAAATCGATTATGGACCACGGCATCCTGGACAGTGATTATGAACCGGGAAACCTTGAACTTCGTTTATGGATGAGGTAACCCTAAACATCGATTATGTAAGAGGACATCCTGAATAGTGATTATGGAACGGGGCACCGTGAACAGTGATTATGGATCAAGGAAGCCTGAACAGTGACTTTGGACCAGGGAACCCTGAATATCGACCCTGGATCAGGGCACCCTGAATATCCGTTATGGACCAGGGAAGCCTGTTTAACCACCAGGGTACCCTGAAGAGTGATATTAGACCAGGGAACCCTGAACATCGACTATGGACCAGGGAACCCTGAAGAGTGATTATGGACCAGCGCAATCTGAACAGTGATTATGGACCAGGGCACCCTGAATACTGATTACAGACCCGTGCACCCTGAACATTTTTTATGTTCCAACGTACCCTGAACTGTGATTTTGACCAGGGAACCCTGAACATCGACTATGGAAAAGGGCCCCCGAACAGTGATAATGGACTTGGGAAACCTGAATAGTGATTATGGACCTGGCAACCCTGTACATCGACTATGGACGAGGGCGCCCTGAACCTTGTTTATAGACCAGAGAAACGCTGAACACTGATTATGGACCAGGGCACTTGAACGTTCATTATGGATCATTGAACCCTGAACATTGACTATTGACCATGGCAACATGAACAGTGATTATGGACCAGGGCAGACTGAAAATCGATTATGGACCAGGGAAACCTTAACAGCGAGATTGGACCAGGGCACCCTGAACAATGATTAAGGAGCAGGGAACACTGAACATCAATTATGAATCAAGGCACCTGAACTGTGATCATTTACCAGGGAAACATGAAGAGTGATTATGCACCAGTGCACCCTGAACAGTGACTATGGACCAGGGAACCCGGAACATCAACTATGGACCAGGGCCCCTGAACAGTGATAATGGACCAGGGAAACCCAAACAGTGATTATGGACCAGGGAACCATGAAGATCAACTATGTAGCAGGGTAACCTAAACTGTGATTATGGACAAGGGAACCCTGAACATCGATTATGGACCAGGAAACCCTGAACAGTGATTAAGGACAGGGGAACCCTGAATATCGATTATTGACCAAAGATGCCTAAAAATTGATTATGGACCACGGCATCCTGGACAGTGATTATGAACCAGGAAACCTTGAACTTCGTTTATGGATGAGGTAACCCTAAACATCGATTATGTAAGAGGACATCCTGAATAGTGATTATGGAACGGGGCACCGTGAACAGTGATTATGGATCAAGGAAGCCTGAACAGTGACTTTGGACCAGGGAACCCTGAATATCGACCCTGGATCAGGGCACCCTGAATATCCGTTATGGACCAGGGAAGCCTGTTTAACCACCAGGGTACCCTGAAGAGTGATATTAGACCAGGGAACCCTGAACATCGACTATGGACCAGGGAACCCTGAAGAGTGATTATGGACCAGCGCAATCTGAACAGTGATTATGGACCAGGGCAGACTGAAAATCGATTATGGACCAGGGAAACCTTAACAGAGAGTTTGGACCAGGGCACCCTGAACAATGATTAAGGAGCAGGGAACACTGAACATCGATTATGAATCAAGGCACCTGAACTGTGATCATTTACCAGGGAAACATGAAGAGTGATTATGGACCAGTGCACCCTGAACAGTGACTATGGACCAAAGAACCCTGAACACTGAATATGGAACAGGGTAACCTGAAAGTCGATATGGATTAGGGAACACTGAACAGTGATTATGGACCAGCGCACCCTGAACTGTGATTATGGACCAGAGCACCCTATATATACTGATTATGGACGAGTGCACACTGAACCGTTCTTATGGACCAGGGCCCCGAACAGTGATAATGGACCAGGGAAATCTGAACTGTGATTATGGACCAGGGAACCCTTAATATAGACTATGGACAATGGTACCCTGCACTGTGTTTCGTACAGGAGAACCGTGAACTTCGATTATGGAGGAGAGCACACTGAACAGTGATTATGCATTAGGGAATCCTGAATATCCACTATGGACCACGGCACCCTGAACAAGGATTGTGGACCAGGGCACCCTGGGCAGTAATTATGGAACAGAGCAACCTGAACAGTGATTATGGACAAGGCAACCCAGAATATCAATTATGGACCTTGGCACTCTGAACTGTTATTATGGACCAGGACCCCTGAAAATTTATTATGGACCAAGGAAACCTGAACAGTGATTATGGACTAGGGAACCTTGGATTTCAATAATGGAACAGGTCATCTGAATGGTGATTATGGACCAGGGAACCCTGAACACTGACTATGTATCAGGGCATCCTGAACAGTGATTTTGGACCAGGGAACCTGAACAGTGATTATGGACCAGGGCGCTTGAACAGTGATTATGGACCATGGAAACCTGAACTGTGATTATGGACCAGGGCAGCCTGAACAGTGGTTAAAATCCAGGGAACCCTGAACAGTGAATATTGACCAGGGAACAGTGATGATAGACTATTGAACAGGACTCAACGAACTGTGATCACGGACAAGGGGAGCCTGTGCATCGATTATGGACCAGGGAAAACTAAAAGTCGTTTATGGACCAGCGCATCCTGTGCAATGATTATGGACCAAGGAACCCTGAACATCGGTTAAATACCAGGAAACCCTGAACATTGATTATGAAGCAGGGCACAGTGAACTCTGAGTATGGACCAGGGCACCCTGAACAAAGATTATGATCCAGGGAACAATGAACATCAATTATGGACCAGGGAAACCTGAACAATAATTATGGACCAGGGAACCCTGGACATTGATTATGTATCAGGGCACCTGAATGGTGATTATGAACCAGGGAACAATGAACATCAATTATGGACGAGGGAGCACTGAACAGTGATTATGGACCAGGGAACCCTGGACATTGATTATGGACGAGGGTACCCTAAACTGTGATTACAGACAAGGGAACCCTGAACATCGATTATAGATCAGGGGACCCTGATCAGTGATTATGGACCGGGGAAACCTGCATATCGATTATTGACAGGGATTCCTGCAGATCGACTATGGAGCATGGCACCCTAAACTGTGATTAAGGACAACGGAATCCTGAACATCAATTATGGACGAGGGTACCCTGATCAGTGATTTTAGACCAGGGAAACCTGCATATCAAATATGGACCAGGGAACACTGAACATCAATTATGGATCAGGGCACCCTGAGCAGTGATTATGAACCAGGGAACACTTAACATCAATTATGGACCAGGGTGCACTGAACAGTGATTATGGACCAAGGAATCCTGGACATTGATTATGGACGAGGGCACCTGAACGGTGATTATGGACCAGGGAACCCTGAACATCGACAATGAACAACTGCATCCTGAACATCGATTATGGACTAGGGCAGCCTGAAAATTGATTAGGGACCAGGGCACCCTGAACATTGATAATGGACCAGGGAACACTGAACATCGACTATGGACAAGGGCACCCTGAACAGTGATTATGGACCAGTGCAACCTGAACAGTGATTATGGACCAGGGCACCCTGAATATTGATTATGGACAAGGGCACCCTGAACAGAGATTATGGACCAGGTCACCTGAAAGTTGATTATGGACCAGGGAACCCTGAACATTGACAATGGAACAGGGTATCCTGAACAGTGATTATGGACCAGGGCACCCTGAATACTGATTATGTACCAGTGCACCCTGAACATTTTTTATGGTCCAGGGTAACCTGAACTGTGATTTTGACCAGGGAACCCTGAACATCGACTATGGAACAGGGCCCCCGAACAGTGATAATGGACGAGAGAAACCTGAACAGTGATTATGGACCTGGCAACCCTGTACATTGACTATGGACCAGGGCACCCTGAACCATGGTTATGGAACAGAGAAACCCTGGACATCGATTATGGACCAGGGCACCTGAACGTTCATTATGGAACATTGAACCCTGAACATTGAGTATTGACCAGGGCATCATGCACAGTGATTATTTACCAGGGAAGACTAAAAACCGTTTATGGAACAGGGAAACCTTAACAGTGATTTTGGACCAGGGCATCATGAACAGTGATTAAGGAGTAGGGAACACTGAATATCGATTATGGACCAAGGCACCCTGAACTGGGATAATGGAACATGGCACCCTGAAAATTGATTATGGACCAGTGTACCCTGAACAGTGATTATGGTCCAGGGAATCCTGAAGACCGACTATGGACCTGGGCACCCTGAACAGTGATTATGGACTAACGTACTCAGAACAGTGATTGTGGACCAGGGAATCCTGACCAGTGATTATGAACCAGGGCAGCCTGAACAGTGGTTAAAGTCCAAGGAACCCTGAACAGTGACTATGGACCGGGGAACCTTGATGAGAGACTATGGAGCAGGACACAATAAACTATGATTACAGACAAGGCTAACCTGAAAATCGATTAAGGACCAGGGAACCCTGTACACCAATAATGGATCAGGGCACCCTGAACATCGTTTATGGACCAGGACAGCCAGAACATTGATTAGGAACCAGAGCACCCTGAACAGTGATAATGGACCAGGGAAACCTGAACATCAACTGTGGACCAGGGCACCCTGAAGAATGATTATGGACCAAGGCACCCTGAACTCTGATTTTGGACCAGGGAACCCTGAACATTGACTATGGACCACGGTCCCCGAACAGTGAAAATGAACCAGGGAAACCTGAACAATGATTATGGACCAGGGCAGCCTGAACAGTGGTTAAAATCCAGGGAATCCTGAACAGTGAATATGGACCAGGGAACCGTGATGATAGACTATGGAACAGGACACAATGAACTGTGCATCGATTATGGACCAGGGAAAACTAAAAGTCGTTTATGGACCAGCGCATCCTGTGCAATGATTATGGTCCCGGGAACCCTGAACATTGATTATGAAGCAGGGCACAGTGAACTCTGAGTATGGACCAGGGCACCCTGAACAAAGATTATGATCCAGGGAACAATGAACATCAATTATGGACCAGGGAAACCTGAACAGTGATTATGGACCAGGGAACCCTGGATATTGATTATGTATCAGGGCACCTGAACGGTGATTATGAACCAGGGAACAATGAACATCAATTATGGACCAGAGAGCACTGAACAGTGATTATGGACCAGGGAACCCTGGACATTGATTATGGACAAGGGTACCCTAAACTGTGATTACAGACAAGGGAACACTGAACATCGATTATAGACCAGGGGACTCTGATCAGTGATTATGGACCAGGGAAACCTGCATATCGATTATAGACCAGGGATCCCTGCAGATCAACTATGGAGCATGGCACCCTAAACTGTGATTAAGGACAACGGAATCCTGAACATCAATTATGGACGAGGGTACCCTGATCAGTGATTTTGGACCAGGGAAACCTGCATATCAACCATGGACCAGGGAACCCTGAACATCAATTATGGATCAGGGCACCCTGAGCAATGATTATGAACCAGGGAACACTGAACATCAATTATGGACCAGGGCGCACTGATCTGTGATTATGGACCAAGGAATCCTTGACACTGATTATGGACGAGGGCACCTGAACGGTGATTATGGACCAGGAAACCCTGAACATCGACAATGAACAACTGCATCCTGAACATCGATTATGGACTAGGGAAGCCTGAAAATTGATTAGGGACCAGGGCACCCTGAACATTGATAATGGACCAGGGAACACTGAACATCGACTATGGACAAGGGCACCCTGAACAGTGATTATGGACCAGCGCAATCTGAACAGGGATTATGGAGCAGGGCACCCTGAATACTGATTATGGACCAGAGCACACCGAATATTTTTTATGTTCCAATGTACCCTGAACTGTGCTTTTTGACCGGGGAACCCTGAACAGTGATTATGGAGCAGGGATCACTGAAAATCGATTATGGACCAAGGCACCTTGAACTGTGATCATTTACCAGGGAAACCTGAACAGTGATTATGGACCAGGGAACCCTGATCAGTGATTATGGACCGGGGAAACCTGCATATCGATTATGGACGACGGAACCTGAACATCAATTATGGATCAGGGTACACTGAACACTGATTATGAACCAGGGAGCAATGAACATCAATTATGGACCAGGGCAACCTGAACAGTGATTATGGAACAGGGAACGCTGTACATCGATTATGAACCAGGGTACATGAACGGTGTTTATGGGCCAGGGAACCCTGAACATTGACACTGGATAAGGGCATTCTGAACATCCATTATGGACCAGGGCAGCCTGAAAATTGATTAGACACCAGGGCACCCTGAAGAGTGATAATGGACCAGTAAACCCTGAACATTGACTATGGACTAGGGAACCCTGAAGAGTGATTATGGACCAAGGCAATCTGAACAGTGATTTTGGACCAGGGCACCCTGAATACTGATTATGGACCAGTGCACCCTGAACATTTTCTATGGTCCAATGTACCCTGAACTGTGATTTTGACCAGGGAACCCTGAACATAGTCTATGGAAAAAGGCCCCTGAACAGTGATAACGGACGAGGGAAACCAGAATAGTGATTATGGACCTGGCAACCCTGTACATCGACTATGGACCAGGGCACCTGAAATTTCATTATGGACCATTGAACTCTGAACATTGACTATTGACCAGGGCATCATGAACAGTGATTATGGAGCAGGGAACCCTGAACATTGATTATCGAACAGGGTAACCTGAAAGTCAATATGGATCAGGGAACCCTGAACATTGATTATCGACCAGGGTAGCCTGAAAGTCAATATGGACTAGGGTACGCTGAAAATTGATGATGGTCCAGGGCAACCTGAACACTGATAATGGACCAGGAAAACGGAATTTGATTATTGAATAGTGTAGCATGAAAGTCGATATGGACAAGGGCAGCCTGAATATTGATTATGGACCAGGGCAACCAGGACACTGATTATGGACCATGGTACCCTGAACAGTGAATATGGACTAGGGACCCCTGAATATGGACTATGGATCAGGGCATCCTGCGCAGTGATTAGGGACCAGGGATCCCTGAACCGTGATTTTGGACCAGAGAACCTGAACAGTGATTATGGACAAGGGATCCCTCAACAGTGATTTTGGATCAGGGAACCCTGTATATCGACTATAGACCAGGGCACACTGAGCAGTGGTTATGGACCAGAGAATCCCTGAACGTCAATTATGGACCAGGCCACCGTGGACATCGATTATGGACCAGGGCACCTGAACGTTGATTATGGAGCAGGGAACCCTGAATATCGACTATGGATCAGGGCATCCTGAACAGTGATTATGGACCAGGGATCATTCAACAGTGATTATGGAACAGGGCACCCTGAAGAGTGGTTATGGACCAGAGAATCCCTGAACATCGATTATGGACCAGGCCACCGTGGACATCGATTATGGACCAGGGCACCTGAACGTTGAGTATGGAGCAGGGAACCCTGAATATCGACTATGAATCAGGGCATCCTGAACAGTGATAATGGACCAGGGATCATTCAACAGTGATTATGGACCAGGGCACCCTGAACAGTGGTTATGGACCAGAGAATCCCTGAATATTGATTATGGACCAGGCCACATTGGACATCGATTATGATCCAGGGGACCTGAACTTTGATTATGGAACAGTGAATTCTGAATATTGACTATTGACCAGGGCACCGTGAACAGTGATTATGGAACAGGGCAGCCTGAAAATCAATTATGGACCAGGGAACCCTCAACATTGATCATTTAGAAGGGAAAACTGAACAGTGATTATGGACCTTGGCACACTGAACCCTGATTATTGAACATGGAACCCTGAACACCGATTATGGACCAAGGAAACCTGAACTGTGATTATGGACCAGGGAAACCTGAACAGTGATTTTGGACCAGGGAAACCTGAAAAGTGATTATGGACCACGGAAGACTGAATATCAACTATGCATCAGGGCAACCTGAACAGTGGTCATGGATCTGGGAACCCTGAACATCGATTATGGACCAGGGCATACAGGACATCTATTATGGTCCAGAGCACTCTGAACAGTGATTATGGACGAGATAACTCTGGATATCGATTATGGACCATTTTACTCTGAAAATTGATTATGGACCAGGGCACCCTGAACAATGGTTATTAACCAGGAACCCAGAACATTGATTATGGACCAGGGCATCCTGAACAGTGATTATGGACTAGAGAGCACTGGACAATGATCATGGACCAGGGCATCTAAACAGTGATTATGGACCAGGGAAACGTGAACATCTACTATGGACCACTGCATCTTGAACAGTGATTATGAACCAAGAAAATCTGAACTGTGATTTTGGACCAGGGAAACCTGAAGTGTGATTATGGTCCAGGGAAACCTGAATGGTGATTTTGGACCAGGGAACCCTGAACAGTGATTATGTACCAGGGAAACCAGAATATCGACTATGGACCAGAGGATCCTGAACATCGGTTATGGACCAGTGAACACTGAACGATGATTATGGACCAGGGAGAACACTGACTATGGTGCCCAGGGCACCATGAACAGTGATTATAGACCAGCGCAGCTTGATTAATGATTATGAACCAGGGCATCAAAAACAGTGACTTTAGACCAGCGCACCCTGAATATTTATTATGCACCAAGGCACCCTGAAATGTGATTATGGAAAAGGGAATTCTGAAGTGTGATTATGGACCAGCAAATCCTGAAATGTGATTATGGACCAGGGAACCATAAACAGTGATTATGGACCAGCAAACCCTGATCATTGATTATAGACCACGGAACCCCGAACAGTGATTATCTACAAGGTCAGTCTGAAAGTCGGTTATGGACCAGGGAAACCTGAACAGTGATTTTGGATTAGGGAATTCTGAACAGTGATTTTGAACCAGGGAACACTGAAAAGTAAATATGGACCCGTGAACCCTGAATATCGATTATGGACCAGGGCACCCTGAACTGTAATTTCAGACGAGGTAACCCTGAACATCGATTATAGCCCAGGGAACCCTGAACAGTGACTATGGACCAGGCAACCCTGATCAGTCATTATGGACCTGGAATCCCTGAGCATTTTATTAACGACCACGGTAGCCTTAAATTCAATATGGACCAGGCACCCTGAGTATTGATTATGGACCAGGGCAGCCTGAACAGTAATTATGGACCAGGAACCCAGAACAGTGATTACGGACTAGGGCAACTTGAAAATCGATTATGGACCAGGCCACCCTGAAAAGTGGTTATGGACCAGGAAACCCTGAACATTGACTATGGACCAGGGAACCCTGAACATTGATTTTGGACCAGGGGACCCTGAACCATGATTACGGAACAGGGCACCTGAATGTTCATTATGGACCAGGGAACCCTGAACATCAACTATGGAACAGGGTATCCTGAACATTGTTTATGGACCAGGGAACACTGAAATGTGGTTTTGGTCCAGGGAACCTTGAACAGTGATTTTGGACCAGGAGACCCTGAACTGTAATTTTGGTCCAGGGAAATCTGAACTGTGATTATGGACCAGGCAACCCTGATCAGTCATTATGGACCAGGGAACCTGAGCATTTATTGTCGACCAGGGTATACTTAAAGTCAATATGGACCAGGCACCATGAAAATTGATTATGGACCAGGGCACCCTGAACAGTAATTATGTACCAGGGCACCTGAATGGTCATTATGGACTAGGGCAACTTGAACATCGATTCTGGACCAGGACACCCTGAATATTGATTATGGACCAGGGCAACCTGAACAGTAATTATGGACCAGGAACACTGAACAGTGATTATGGACTAGGGTAACTTGAACATTGATTACGGACCAGGGCATCCTGAAACGTGATTATGGACCAGGGCAACCTGCACTGTAATTTCAGACAAGGTAACCATGAACATCGATTATAGCTCTGAACAGTGATTATGGACTAGGGTAACTTGAACATTGATTACGGACCAGGGCATCCTGAAACGTGATTATGGACCAGGGCAACCTGCACTGTAATTTCAGACAAGGTAACCATGAACATCGATTATAGCTCTGAACAGTGATTATGGACCATGCAACCCTGACCAGTTATTATGGAACAGCGAACCCTGAGCATTTATTATGGACCAGGGTAGCCTTAAAATCGATATGGTCCAGGTACCCTGAATAGCGATTATGGACTAGGGCAAATTGAATATTGATTATGGACCAGGAAACCCTGAGAAGTGATTATGGACCAGGGAACCCTGAGCATTGAGTATGGACCAGGGAAGACTTCACAGTGATTATGGATCTGGGTACCGTGAACCATGATTATGGACCAGCGCAACGTGGACATCAACTATTGATTAGGGCACCCTGAACAGTGGTTATGGACTAGGAAATCCTAGACATCGAGTATGGACCAGGGTAACTGAATGGTGCATATGGACCAGGAAATCCTGAACATCGATTATGGACAAGCGTTCCCTGAACAGTTATTATGGACCAGGGAACCCTAAACAACAAGTATGGACCACGGCACCCTGAAGAGTGATTATGGACCAGGGAACCCTGAACAGCGATTAAGGACCAAGGCACCCTGAACTGTCGTTACGGACCAGGGAAATCTGAACAGTGATTATGGACCAGCAAACCCTGATCATTGACTATGGACCAGAAAACCCTGAAGAGTGATTATGGTCCAGGGAGCCCTGAAGATCGACTATGGAGCAAGGCACACAAAACTGTGATTACAGACAAGGGAAAATTGAAAATTGATCAGTGATTATGGACCATGGAACCCTGAACATCGATTATGGACTAGGGCAAATTGAATATTGATTATGGATCAGGAAATCCTAGACATTGAGTATGGACCAGGGTAACTGAATGGTGCATATGGACCAGGAAACCCTGAACATCGATTATGGACAAGTGTTCCCTGAACAGTTATTATGGACCAGGGAACCCTAAACAACGAGTATGGACCACGGCACCCTGAACAGTGATTATGGACCAGGGAACCCTGAACAGTGATTAAGGACCAAGGCACCCTGAACTGTCATTACGGACCAGGGAAATCTGAACAGTGATTATGGACCAGCAAACCCTGATCAGTGACTATGGACCAGGGAAACCTGAACAGCGATTAAGGACCAAGGCACTCTGAACTGTCATTACGGAGCAGGGAAATCTGAGCAGTGATTATGGACCAGCAAACCCTGATCAGTGACTATGGACCAGGGAACCCTGAAGAGTGATTATGGTCCAGGGAGCCTTGAAGATCGACTATGGAGCAAGGCACGCAAAATTGCGATTACAGACAAGGGAAAATTGAACATTGATCAGTGATTATGGACCATGGAACCCTGAACATCGATTATGGACTAGGGCAAATTGAATATTGATTATGGACCAGGAAACCCTGAGAAGTGATTATGGACCAGGGAACCCTGAACATTGACTATGGACCAGGGAAGACTTCACAGTAATTATGGACCTGGGTATCCTGAACCATGATTATGGACCAGCGCACCCTGGACATCAACTATTGACTGACTAGGGCACCACGAACAGTGATTATGGACCAGGAAATCCTAGACATCGAGTATGGGCCAGGGTAACTGTACGGTTCTGATGGACCAGGAATCCTGAACATCGATTATGGACAAGTGCACCCTGAACAGTTATTATGGACCAGGGAACCCTAAACAACGGGTATGGACCACGGCACCCTGAACGGTTATTATGGACCAGGGAACCCTAAACAACGAGTATGGACCAGCGCAACGTAGACATCAACTATTGATTAGGGCACCCTGAACAGTGATTATGGACCAGGAAATCCTAGATATCAAGTATGGACCTAACTGAAAGGTGCTGATGGACCAGGGAACCCTGAATAGAGATTAAGGACCAAGGCTCTCTGATCGACTATGGAGCAAGGCACCCTAACATGTGATTACGGACAAGGGAAAACTGAACATTGATTATGGAGCAGGGCACCCTGAACAGTGATCCTGGACTACGGAACCATGCACATCGATTATGGACCAGGGAACTTTAACGGTGATTATAGACCAGCAAACCCTGATCAGTGATTATGGCCCAGGGAACCCTGAACATTGATTATCGACCAGGGTAGCTTGAAAGTCAATATGGACCAGGGTATGGTGAATATTGATTACGGTCCAGGGCAACCTGAATAGTGATTATGGACCAGGAAAATTCAACTTTTATTATAGACCTGAAAGACTATATGGATTATGGTCCAGGGCACCCTGAACAGTGATTATGGACCAGGAAAACTGAACTTTGATTATCAACCTGGGTAGCATGAAAGTCGATATGGACAAGGGCACCCTGAATATTGATTATGGACCAGAGCAACCTAGACACCGATTTTGGACCATGGTACCCTGAACAGTGATTATGGACTTGGGACCCCTGGACTTCGATTATGGACCAGGTCATCTGAACGGTAATTATGGACCAGGGAACCCTGAACATCGACTATGGATCAGGGGATCCTGAATAGATTATGCACCAGGGATCCCTGAACAGTGATTTTGGACTAGGGCACCCTGAACAGTGATTATTTACCAGGGAAACCTGAACAACGATTCTGGACCAAGGCACCGTGAACTGTCATTATGGAACAGGAAACCCTGATTATGGAACAGGGCAGCCTGAAAATCAATTATGGACCAGGGAACCCCCAACATTGATCATTTAGAAGGGAAAACTGAACAGTGATTATGGACCACGGCACACTTAATCCTGATTATTGAACATGGAACCCTGAACACCGATTATGGACCAAGGAAACCTGAACAGTGATTATGGACCAGCAAACACTGATCAGTGATTATAGATCTGGAAACCCTGAACATTGATTATCTACCAGGTCAGTCAGAAATTCGATTATGGACCAGGGAAGCTGAACAGTGATTTTGGACCAGGGAACTCTGAACAGTGATTTTGAATGAGGGAACCCTGAACAGTGATTATGGACCAGGGAAGCCTGAATAGTGACTATGGACCAGGGCACCGTGAACCGTAATTTCGGACAAGTAACCCTGAACATCGATTATACACCAGGGCACCCTGAGCAGTGATAATGTACCAGGCAACCCTGATCAGTCATTATGTACCAGGGAACGCTGAGCATTTATTATCAAAAGGGGTTGCCTTAAATTTGATATGATCCAGGCATCCTGAATACTTATTTTCGACCAGGTCACCCGGAACAGTAATTATGGACCAGGAACCCAGAACATTGATTATCGACCAGGGTATCCTTAAAGTCGATATGGTCCAGGAACCATGAATATTGATTATGGCCAGGGCACCCTGAACAGTAATATGGACCAGGAACCCTGAACAGCGATTATGAACTAGTGCAACATGAACTTCGATAATGGACCAGGGCACCCTGAAAAGTGATTATGGACCAGGGAACCCTGACTGGGATTTTGGACCAGGGAAACCTGAACTGTATTTTTGGACCAGGGAACCTTCAACAATGATTTTGGACAAGGGAACGCTGAACATCGATTATGGACTAGGGCACCCTGGGCATCGATTATGGACCAGGGCACCTGAACGGAGATTATGGCCCAGGAAACCCTGAACATCAACTATGGACGAGGGCATCCTAAACAGTGAGTATGGACCAGGCAACAATGAGCAATGATTATGGATCAGGGCATCTGAACACGATTATGGACTAAGGTAACCTGAACTGTGATTATGGACCAGAGAAAGCTGAACAGTGATTTTGGACGAGGGAACACTTCACAGTGATTATGGACC
Organism: Eospalax fontanierii; assembly: GCA_035773235.1. Lineage (NCBI taxonomy): Eukaryota > Metazoa > Chordata > Mammalia > Rodentia > Spalacidae > Eospalax > Eospalax fontanierii. The sequence goes on along the minus strand of CM069554.1, from coordinate 543,430 downwards.
TGGGTACCTGGAACAATGATTATGGACCAGCGCACCCTGGATAGTGACTATGTACCAGGGCACCCTAAAGAGTGATTGTGAACCAGGGAACCCTAGACATCGATTCTGGACCAGGGCAACTCAACAATGCTTATGGACCAGGGAACCCTGAACATCGATTATGGTCAAGTGTACCTTGAATGGTTATTATGGACGAGGGAACCCTGAACATCAACTATGGACCAGGGCATCCTGAACAGTGATTATGGATCAGGGAACCCTGAACACGGATTATGGACCAAGCCACCCTGAACTGTCATTATGGACCAGGAAACTCTGAACAGTGATTATGTACCGGCAAAACCTGATGAGTGATTATGGACCAGGGAATCCTGAACAGTGATTATGGTCCAGGAAACCCTGAAGATTGACTATGGAGCAAGGCACCCTAAACTGTGATTTCAGACAAGGGAATCCTGAACATCGATTATTGAGCAGGGCACCGTGAACAGTGATCATGGACTAGGCAACCATGAACATCAATTATGGAACAGGGCACCCTGGGCATTGATTATCGACCAGGGTAGCCTGAAAGTCGATATGTACTAGGGCACTCTGAATATTGATTATGGTCCAGGGAACCCTGAACAGTGATTATGGACAAGGAAAACTGAACTTTGAATATCGAACAGGGTAGCATGAAAGTCGATATGAACAAGGGAAACCTGAATATTGATTATGGACCAGGGCAACCTGAACACCAATTATAGACCATGATACCCTGAACTGTGATTACAGACTAGGGACCCCTGGAATTTGATTATGGACCAGGTCATCTGAATGGTAATTATGGACCAGGGAAACCTGAACATCGACTATGGACCAAGGATCCCTGAACAGTGGTTATGGACCAGAGATTCCCAGAATATCGATTATGGACCAGGCCACCGTGGACATCGATTATGGACCAGGGCACCTGATCGTTTAATATGGACCAGGGAATCCTGAACATCGACTATTAACCAGGGAATCATGAACAGTGATTATGGACCAGGGCAGCCTTAAAATCGATTGTGGACCAGGGAACCCTTAACAGTGATCATTTACCAGGGAAACCTGAACATTGATTATGTACCAGGGCACCCTGAACAGTGATTATGGAACATGGAACCCTGAACAACGATTCTGGACCAAGGCACCCTGAACTGTGATTATGGACTAGGAAACCTTGAAAACCGATCATGGACCAAGGAACCCAGAAGAGTGATTATGGACCAGGGCACCATGAACATCGATTATGAACCATGGAACACTAAACACTGTTTATTGACCATGAAGACCTGAACACTTATGGATCAGGGCATCTGAACACGATTATGGACTAAGGTAACCTGAACTGTGATTATGGACCAGAGAAAGCTGAACAGTGATTTTGGACGAGGGAACACTTCACAGTGATTATGGACCTGGGTACCTGGAACAATGATTATGGACCAGCGCACCCTGGATAGTGACTATGTACCAGGGCACGCTAAAGAGTGATTGTGAACCAGGGAACCCTAGACATCGATTCTGGACCAGGGCAACTCAACAATGCTTATGGACCAGGGAACCCTGAACATCGATTATGGTCAAGTGTACCTTGAATGGCTATTATGGACGAGGGAACCCTGAACATCAACTATGGACCAGGGCATCCTGAACAGTGATTATGGATCAGGGAACCCTGAACACGGATTATGGACGGATTATGGAACACTAAACACTGTTTATTGACCATGAAGACCTGAACACTGATTATGGAAAAATGAAACCTGAACTGTGATTATTGACCAGGGAGCCCTGAACAGTGACTTTGGATCAGGGAACCTCAACAGTGATTTTGGACAAGGGATCCCTCAACAGTGATTTTGGACCAAGAAACCCTAAACAGTGGTTATGGACCAGTCAACTCTGTATATCAACTATGGAACAGGGCACCATGGACAGTGGTTATGGAACAGAGAATACCTGAACGTCGATTATGAACGAGGCCACCGTGGACATCGATTATGGACCAGGGCACCTGAACGTTGATTATGGACCAGGGAATCCAGAAAATCGACTATTAACCAGGGCATCGTGAACAGTGATTACCGACCAGGGTAGCCTGAAAATCGGTTATGGAACAGGGAACCGTGAACATCGATTATGGAACAGGGAACACTGGACATCGATTATGGACCAGGGAACCCTGAACATTGATTATGGAGCAGGGAACCTGTACAATGATTATGGACCCAGGCACACTGAACTGTGACAATGGATCAGGAAACCCTGAACACCGATTTTGGACCAAGGAACCCTGAACAGTTATTATCGACCAGGGAACCCTGAACGTCAATTATGGAACAGGGAACTCTGAACATCGGTAATGGACCAGAGTACCCTGAAAAGTGATTATGGAGCAGGGAACCCTGAACATTGACTATGGACCAGGGCATCCTGAAAAGAGATTACAGACCAGGGAATCCTGACTTTGATTTTGGAACAGGGAAACCTGAACTGTGATTATGGACCAGGTAATTAATCTTCAACAGTGATTTTGGACCAGGGAACCCTGAACATCGATTACGGACTTGGGCAGCCTGGGCATTGATTATGGACCAGGGCACCTGAATGGTGATTATGGTCCAGGAAACCCTGAACATCAACTATGGACCAGGGCATCCTAAACAGTGAGTATGGACCACGCAAACAGGAACAACAATTATGGATCAGGTCACCTGAACATCGATTATGGACTAAGGCAACCTGAACTGTGATTATGGACCAGGGCACCCTGAACAATGATTTTGGACCAGGGAACCCTGAACAGTGATTATGGACCAGGGAAACCTGAATATCGAGTATAGACCAGAGCACGGTGAACAGAGATTTTGGACCAGGGCACGTGAATGTTCATTTTGGACCAGGGAAACCTGAACATCGAAAATGGATCAGGGCATCCTGCACAGTGGTTATGGAACATGGAAACCTGAAAATCGATTATGGACCATGGCACCCTGAACAGTGAGTATGGACCAGGGAACCCTGAACATCGGTTATGGACCAGTGAACACTGAACTGTGATTTTGGACCAGGGAAACCTGAACAGTGATTTTGGAACAGGGAACCCTCAAACGTGATTATGGACCATGGAAACCTGAATACTGACTATGGACCAGGGCAACCTGAACAGTGATCATGGACCTGGGAACCGTGATCATCGATTATAGATCAGGGCATATAAGACATTGATTATGGACCAGCGCATTCTGAGGAGTGATTATGGATGAGATAACTCTGGACATTGTTTATGGACCAGGTCACCTGAACGGTGATTATGGACCAGGGAACCCTGATCTTTGATTGTGGATCAGAACATCCTAAACAGTGATTATGGACCAGGGCATCCTACACATCGATTATGGACCAGCAAAGCCTGATGAGTAATTAGGGACCAGGGAACCTTCAACATTGATTATCGACCATGGCAGCCGTAAAGTCAATTATAGACCAGGGCAACCTGAAATTAGATTATGGACCAGGGCAACCTGAACATCGATTGTGGACCAGGGCATTTGAATGTTGATTATGGACCAGGGAACCGTGAACATCTACTATGGACCATTGCATCTTGATCAATGATTATGAACCAGGGCATCCAGAACACGGATTTTGGACCAGAGCACCGTGAAGATTTATTATGGACCAAGGCAGCCTGAAATGTGATTATGGACTAGGAAACTCTGAACAGTGATTATGGATCAGCAAACACTTATCAGTGATTATAGAACAGGAAACCCTGAACATTGATTATCTACAGGTCATTCTGAAATTTGATTATGGACCTGGTAACCTGAAGAGTGATTTTGGACCATGGAATTCTGAACAGTGATTTTGAACCAGGGAATCCTGAAAATTGATTATGGACTAGGGAACCCCGAATATCGACTATGGACCAGGGCACCCTGAACCGTAATTTCGGACAAGGTAACCCTGAACATCGATTATACACCAGGGCACCCTGAACATTCATTATGTACCAGGCAACCCTGATCAGTCATTATGTACCATGGAACGCTGAACATTTATTATCAACAGGGGAAGCCTTAATTTCAATGTGGTCCAGGCACCCTGAATATTCATTATGGACCAGGGCACCCTGAACAGTGGTTATGGAGCAGAGAATCCGTGAATTTCGGTTATGAACCAGGCCACCGTGGACATCGATTATGGACCAGGGCCCCTGAACGTTGATTATGGACCAGGGAATCCTGAACATCGACTATTAACCAGGGCATCGTGAACAGTGATTATGGACCAGGGAACCTTGGACATCGATTATGGACCAGGGCACCGTGAACAGTGATTATGGAGCAGGGAACCTGTACAACGATTATTGACCCAGGCACACTGAACTGTGATTATGGACCAGGAAATCCTGATCACTGATTTTGGACCAAGGCACCCTGAACAGTGATTATGGACCAGGGCACCCTGAATATCAATTATGGAACAGGGAAACCTGAACATCGATTATGGACCAGGGAACTCTGAACATTGATTATTGGCCATGGAACCCTGAGCACCGATTATGGACCAATGAAACCTGAACTGTGATTATGGACCACGGAAACCTGAACAGTGATTTTGGAACAGGGAACCCTCAAAAGTGATTATGGACCTTGGAAACCTGAAAATTGACTATGGACCACGGTAACCTGAACAGTGATCATGGACATGGGAAACGTGAACATTGATTATGGATCAGGGCACCCAGGACATTGATTATATACCAGGGCACCCTGAATATCAATTATGGAACATGGAACCCTGAACAACAATTATGGACCAAGGAAACCTGAACTGTGATTATGGACCACGGAAAACTGAACAGTGTTTTTGGACCAGGGAAGCCTCAAAAGTGATCATGGACCATGGAAACCTGAATATTGGCTTTGGACCAGGAAACCCTGATCATTGAATATGGACCAGGACATCCTAAACAGTGATTATGGACCAGGAAACCCTGAACAGTGATTTTGGACCAGGGAACCCTGAAGAGTGATTATGGACCAGAGAACTTACAACATTGACTACGGAATCGAGCAACCTAAGCAGTAATTATCTGCCATGGTACCCTCAATAGTGATTATGGACCAGGAAACCTTGAATAGTCACTATGGACCAGGGCAGCCTGAACATCAATTATCGACCAGGCCAGCCTGAACCGTGATAATGGATTAGTGAAACCTGAATATCCCCTATGGACGAGAGGACTCTGAAGAGGGATTTTACCAGGGCACATTGGACAGTGATTATGGACCTGGACACCCTGAACAGTGATTATGGACCAGGGTCCCTGAACAGTTATTATGGACCCGGGAAACCTGAACAGTGATTATGCACTGGGGCAGCCTGAACAGTGGTTGAAGCCCAGGGAACCCTGAACAGTGAGTATGGACCAGGGAACCCTGAAGATAGACTATGGAGCAGGACACAATATACTGTGATTATGGACAAGGGGACGCTGAACATCGATTATGGAACAGGGCACCCGGAAAAGTGATTACACAGGGAAAACTTGAATATCGATTATGGACCAGGGAAAGAAAAAGTCAATTATGGACCAGCGCATCCGGAGCAATGATTGTGGACCAGGGAAACCTGAACATCAGTTATGGACAAGGGAACCCTGAAGAGTGATTATGGACCAGGGAACTCTGAGCATCGACTATGGAATCAATCAACCTAAGCAGTGATTATGGACCACGGCACCCTGAATGCTGATTATGGACCAGGGAACCCTGAACAATGACTATGAAACAGGGAAACCTGAACAGTGATTATGGACCAGGGCACCATGAATAATGACGATGGACCAGGGCACCATGAACATCGATTATTGATTAGGGTATCCTAAACAATGATTATGGACCAGGGAACCCTGAATATTGAGTATGGATGAGGGCTGGCTGAACAGTGAATATGGACCAGAGCACCCTGAACAGTTATTTTGGACCAGGGAACCTGAACAGTGATTATGTACCAGGGAACCCTGTGTATAGACTCTGCACCAGGGCACCCTGAACAGTGGTTTTGGACCAAGGCACCCTGAACTGTGATTATGCACCAGGAAACACTGTACACCAATTATGGATCAGGGCACCCTGAACAGTGATTAATGACCAAGGAACTCTGGAGATCGATTATAGACCAAGGTACCAGAATGGTGATTATGGACCAGGGAACCCTGAACATTGATGCTGGACCAGGGCAATCTGAGCAGTGATTATGGACCAGGGAATCATTAAGATTGATTATGGAGCAGGGCACCCTGAATATCCTCTATGGACCAGGGCACCCTGATCATCGAATATGGACCAGGTCACCCTGAACAGTGACAATGGAACATGGCAATCTGAACAGTGATTATGGACCAGGGAATCTTGAAGATCAACTATGGAGCAGGGCAACCTAAACTGTGATTACGGACAAGGGAACCCTGAACATGGGTTATGGACCAGGTCACCCTGAACAGTGATTGAGGACGGGGAACCCTGAATATCGATTATTGACCAAGGATGCCTAAAAATTGATTATGGATCACGGCAACCTGAACAGTAATTATGGACCAGGAAACACTGAACTTCGGTTATGGACCAGGAAATGCTGAACATCAAATATCGACGAGGACACCCTGTAGAGTGATTATGGACTGAGGCACCATGAACTCTGATTTTGGATCAGGGAACCCTGAACAGTGATTTTGGACCAGGGATCCTGAGCAGTAATTATAGACTGGGGAACCCTGAATATAGACTATGGACAAGGGCCCCCTGAACTGTTCATTCGTACAAGGGAACTCTGAACATCCATTATGGACGTGGGCAAAATGAACAGTGATTATGTATTAGGGAAACCTGAATATCCACCATGGACCAGAGCACCCTAACAGGGACTTTGGAACAGGTCACATTGGACAGTGATTATGGAACAAGGCACCCTGATCAGTGATTATGGCAAGGCAACCCTGAACATCGATAATGGACCTGGGCACCCTGAACAGTGATTATGGACCAGGGAAACCTGAACAGTGATTATGGTCAAGGCAACCCTGAACATCGATTATGGACCTGGGCACCCTGTACACTGATTATGGACCAGGTCTGCTGAAAAGTTATTATGGACCAGGGCATCCTGAACAGTGGATAAAGTCCACGGAAACCTGAGCAGTGTACCAGGGAACCCTGAAGACAGACTATGGAGCAGGACACAATAAACTGTGACTACGGACAAGGGTACGCTGAACAACGATGATGGAACAGGGTTCCCTGAACACAGACTAAGGACCAGGGAACCCTGAATATCGATTATAGATCAGGGAAACATAAGGTCGATTATGGACCAGCACATCCTGAGCAAGGATTATGGCCCAGGGAACCCTGAACTTCGTTTATGGACCAGGTAACCCTGAAGAGTGATAATGGACCAGGGAACTCTCAACATCGACTATGGAATCAAGGAATCTAAACAGTGATTATGGACCATGGCACCCTGAATAGTGATTATGAACTAGGGCACCCTGAACATCGATTATCGAAGAGGGCAAACTGAACAGGTATTTTGGACCAGAGAACCCTGAGCAATAATTATAGCCGAGGGAACGCTGAATATAGACTATGGACCAGGGCACCCTGAACTATTCGTTTGTGCAAGGGAACCCTGAACTTCGATTATGGACTAGGGCACCCTGAATTACGGATTAAGGAAACCTTAATCTCCACTATGGACCAGAGCATGCAACACAGGGATTTTGGACCAGGGAAACCTGGAGTGTGGTTATGGACCAGGGCACCCTGAACAGTGATTATGGTCAAGGCAACCCTGAACATCGATTTTGGACCTGGGCACCTTGTACAGTGATAATGCACCAGGGAATTTTCAACATTGACTAAGGAATCGAGCAACCTAAACAGTGATTATGGACCATGGCACCCTGAATACTGATAATGGACCACAGTACCCTGAATATTGATTATCGACCAGGGCAACCTGAAGAGTGTTTATGAACCAGGGAAACCTGATTATCACCTATGGATCAGGGAACACTGAACAGTGATTTTGGACAAGAGCACGCTGAATAGTGACTATGAACCAAGGAATCCTGAACATCGATTATCGACTAAGGCATTCTAAGCAGTGCTTACGGACCGTGGAACCCAGAACATTGACTATGGATCAGGACATCCTGAAGAGTGATTATGGACCTAGGATCCCTGAGCACTGATTTTGGACCAGGGAAGCTGAACAGTGATTATGGACCAGGGAAACCTCAACAGTGATTTTGGACCAGGGAAACTTGAACAGTGATTATGGACCAGGGAACCCTGTGTATTGACTATGGACCAGGGCACCCTGAACAGTGATAATGGACCAGGGAACCCTGGACATCGATTATAGACCAGGGAACGTCAACGGTGATTATGGACCAGGGAACCCTGAATATACACTATGGACCAGGGCACAATGAAATGTTCTTTCGTACAAGGGAACCCTGAACATCGATTATGGATTAGGGAAACCTGAATATCCTCTATGGACCAGAGCACGTTGAACAGGGATTTTGGACCAGGGCACCCTGGACAGTGATTATGGACCAGGGCACCTTGAACAGTGATTATGGACAAGGCCAACCTGAATATCGATTATGGACCTGGGTACCCTGAAAAGTGATTATGGACCAGGTCCACTGAAAAATTATTGTGGACCAGGGAAACCTGAACAGTGATTATGGACCAGGGAACCCTGAACATAGACTCTGGAACAGGGAATCCTGAACAGTGATTATGGACCAGGGCCACCTGAATAATGACTATGGACCAGGGCACCCTTAGCATCGATTATCAAACAGGGCATCTGAAACAGTGATTATGGACCAGGGAACCCTGAAGATTGACTATGGAACAGGGCACCCTGAACAGTGATTATGGACAGGAAAACTGAACATTGATTATTGACCAGTTTAGCATGAAAACCGATATGGACCAGAGCAACCTGAACACCGGTTATGGACCAGGGCCCCTGAAGAGTTATTATGGACCAGGGAAACCTGAACAGTGATTATGGACCAGGAAACCCTGAACAGAGATTTTGGACCAGGGAACCCTGAAGAGTGATTATGGACCAGGGAACTCACAACATTGACTACAGAATTGAGCAACCTAAGCAGTGGTTATGGACCACGGTACACTGAATAGTGATTATGGACCAGGGTACCCTGAATAGTGACTATGGACCAGGGAAACTTGAACATTGATTATCGACCAGGGCAGCCTGAACTCTGATTATGGATTAGGGAAACATGAATATCCCCTATGGATGAGAGCACCCTGAACAGGGATTTTGGACCAGTGCACATTGGACAGTGATTATGGACCTGGGCACCCTGAAAAGTGATTATGGACCAGGGGCCCTAAACAGTTATTATGGACCAGGGAAACCTGAACAGTGATTATGCACCAGGGAACCTTGAAGACCAACTATGGAGCAGGGCAACCTAAATTGTGATTACGGACAAGGGAACCCTGAACATGGAATGTGGACCAGGTCACCCTGAACAGTGAATAAGGACGGGGAACTCTGAATACCGATTATTGACCAAGGACACCTAAAAATCGAATATGGACCACAGCATCCTGAACAGTGATTATGGACCAGGAAACCCTGAATTTCGGTTATGGACCAGGGAACACTAAACATCGATTATGGACGAGGACACCCTGAACAGTGATTATGGACCAGGACACCGTGAACTGTGATTTTGGATTAGGGAACCCTGAACAGTGATTTTGGACCAGGGACCTTGAACAGTGATTATAGACCATGGAACCCTGAATATAGACTATGGACAAGGGACCCCTGAACTGTTCTTTCTTACAAGGGAACACTGAACATCGATTATGGATGATGGCAAACTGAACAGTGATTATGTATTAGGGAAATCTGAATATGCACTATGGACCAGAGCACCCTGAGCAGATTTTGGACAAGGACACATGGGACAGTGATTATGGACCAGGGCACCCTGAACAGTGACTATGGACCAGGGCCCCTGAAAAGTTATTATGGACCAGGGAAACCTGAACAGTGATTATGCACCAGGGCAGCCTGAACAGTGGTTAAAGTCCAGGGAACCCTGAACAGTGAATATGGACCAGGGAACCCTGAAGATAGACTACAGAACAGGACACAATAAACTGTGATTACGGACAAGGGTACGCTGAATATCGATTATGGACCAGGGAACCCTGAACAGAGATTATGGAGTAGGGAATCTTGGACTTTGATTTTGGACCAGGTCATCTGAACGGTGAACATGTACCAGAGAACCCTGAACATCGACTGTAAATCAGGGCATCCTGAACAGTGATTATGGACCAGGGAACCTTAAACAGTGATTTTGGACCAGGTTACCCAGTACAGTGATTATGGACTACAGAACCCAGTGTATCGACTATGGACCAAGGCATCCTAAACAGTGGTCTTGGACCAAGGCACCCTGAACTGTGATTATGCACCAGGGAACCCTGTACACCTATTTTGGAACAGGGAACCCTGAACAGTGATTATGGATCAGGGTACCCTGGACATCTATTATAGACCACGGCACCAGAATGGTGATTATGGACCAGGGAAACCTGAACATCCACGTTGGACCAGGGCAACCTGAACAGTGATTATGTATCAGGGAAACATGAACATTGATTATGGATCAGGGCACCCTGAACATCATATATGGACAAGGGAACCCAGAACATCAATTAGGGACCAAGTCACCCTGAATGGTGATAATGGACCAGGGAAACATGAACAGTGATTATGGACCAGGGAATCTTGAACAACAGCTATGGAGCAGGGCAACCTACATTGTGATTATGGACAAGGGAACCCTAAACTTTGATTATGGACCAGGTCACCGTGCATAGTGATTAAGGACAGAGAACCCTGCATATCGATTATTGACCAAGGATGACTTAAAATCAATTATGAACCAGGGCATCCTGAACAGTAATTATGGACCAGGAAAACCTGAATTTCGGTTATGTACCAGGGAACAGTGAACATCGATTATGGAGGAGGACACCCAGAACAGTGATTTTGGACCAGTGAACCCTGAACAGTGATTATAGAACAGGAAACCCTGAGTATAGACTATGGACCAGGGCACCCTGAATGGTTTTTCGCACAAGGGAACCCTGAACATTGATAATGGACTAGGGCACCCTGAATAGTAATTATTGTTAGGGAAACATGAATATCCACTATGAATGAGAGCACCCTGAATAGGGATTTTGAAACAGAACACCCTGGAAATTGATTATGGACCAGGGCACCCTGAACAGTGATTATTGTCAAGGCAACCCTGAGCATCGATTATGGACCTGGGCACCCTGTACAGTGATTATGGACCAGGGAATTCTCAACATCGACTATGGAATCGAGCAACCTAAACAGTGATGATGGACCACTGCACCCTGAATACTGATAATGGACAACGGTACCCTGAATACTGATTATCGACCAGGGCAACCGGAACAGTTATGAACCAGGGAACCCTGATTATCGACTATGTATCAGGGAACGCTGAACAGTGATTATGGACCAGGGCACGCTGAATAGTGACTATGAACCAGGGCACCCTGAACATTGATTATCGACTAACGCATTCTAAACAGTCATTACTGACCGGGGAATCCTGAATATTGACTATGGATCAGGGCATCCTGAAAAGTGATTATGGACCCGGGATCCCTGAGCACTGATTTTGGACCAGGGAACCTGAACAGTGATTATGGACCAGGGAAACCTGTCTATCAACGATGGACCAGGGCACCCTGATCATTGATTATGGACCAGGGCATCCTGAACAGTGACTATGGACCAGGGCACACTGAATATCGATTATGGACCAGCAAACCCTGATGAGTGATTATGGACCATGGAACCCTGAACATTGATTATCAACCATGGCAGCAGGAAAGTCGATTATGTATCAGGGCACCCTGAACAGTGATTGTGAACCAGGGAACCCTGAACATCGGATATGAACCAGTGAACACTGAACGGTGATTATGGACCAGGGAACCTTGAACATCGGCTATGGACCAGGGCACACTGAACAGTGATTATGGACCAGCACAGCTTGATCTATGATTATGAACCAGGGAACACAGAACAGCAATTTTGGACCAGCTCATCCTGAAGTCTTATTATGGACCAAGGCATCTTCAAATGTGATTATGGACAAGGGAACCCTGAACATTGATTATCTAACATGGCAATCTGAAAGACTATTATGGACCAGGGAAACCTGAACATTGATTTTGAGGCAGGGAACCCTGAACAGTGATTATGGATGAGGGAAACCTGAATATCGAATATGGACCAGGACAGCCGGAACTGTAATTTCGGACAAGGTAACCCTGAACATCGTTTATAGCCCAGGGCACCCTGAACAGTGATTATGGACCAGGCAACCCTGCGTATCGACTATGGACCAAGGCACCCTAAACAATGGTCTTGGACCAAGGCACCATGAACTGTGATTATGCACCAGGTACCCTGTACACCGATTTTGGAACAGGGCACCCTGAACAGTGATTATGTATCAAGGAACCCCGGACTTCTATTATAGACCAGGGCACCAGAATGGTGATTATGGACCAGGGAAACCTGAACATCCACGTCAGACCAGGGCAACCTGAACAGTGATTATGTATCAGGGAAACATGAACATCGATTATGGATCAGGGCACCCTGAACATTTTATATGGACAAGGAAACCCAAAACATCGATTAGGGACCAAGTCACCTTGAATGGTTATAATGGACCAGGGAAACATGAACAGTGATTATGGGCCAGGGCAGCCTGAAATTCGATCATGGACCAGGAAAACCTCAACAGTAATGACTTACCAGGGAAACCTGAACAATGATTATGGAGTATGGAACCCTGAACAATGATTATGGACCAAGGCAACCTGAAATGTGATTATGGACCAGGAAATTCTGAACACCGATTATGGACCAAGGCACCCTGAACAGTTATTATGGACCAGGCAACCCTGAACATCAATTATGGAACAGGGATCTCTAAACGTCGATTATGGACCAGGGACCCTGACCACTGATTATTTTCCCTGGAACCCTGAACAACGATTATGGACCAAGGAAACCTGAACAGTGATTAAGGAGCAGGGAAACGGGAAAAGAGATTATGAACCAGGGCAACATGAACAGTGATCATGGACCTGGGAACCCTGAACTTCGATTATGGACCAGGACACCCAGGACATCGCTTATGGACCAGGTCACTCTGAACAGTGATTATGGACCAGATAACCTTGGACATCGATTATGGAAAAGGGCACCTGAATGGTGAATATGGACAAGGGACCCCTGATCATTGATTATGGACCAGGGCATCCTGAACAATGACTATGGACCAGGGCACACTGAACATCGATTATGGACCAGCAAACCCTGATGAGTGATTATGGACCAGGTAACCCTGAACATTGATTATCGTCCATGGCAGATGGAAAGTCAATTATTGATCATGGCACCCTGAACAGTGATTGTGGACCAGGGAACCCTGAACATCGGCTATGGACCAGGGCACCCTGAAAAGTGATTATGGACCAGCGCAGCTTGATCTATGATTATGAACCAGGGCACGCAGAACAGCAATTTTGGACCAGGTCACCCTGAAGTGTTCTTATGGACCAAGGCATCCTAAAATGTGATTATGGACCAGGGAACCCTGAACATTGATTATCTAACATGGCAGTCTGAAAGTCGATAATGCACCAGGGAAACCTGAACAATGGTTTTGAACCAGGGAACTCTGAAAAGTGATTTTGAACCAGGGAACCCTGAACAGTGATTATGGACGAGGGAAACCTGAATATCGAATATGGACCAGGGCAGCCTGAACTGCAATTTCGGACAAGGTAACTCTGAACATTGGTTATAGCCCAGGGCACCTAGAACAGTGATTATGGGCCAGGGCACTCTGAACATCGATTATTGACTAGGGCATGCTGGGCATCGATTATGGACCAGGGCACCTGAACGGTGATTATGGACCAGGAAACACTGAATATCGACTATGGACCAGGGCAACCTAAATATTGAGTATGGACCAGAGAACCATGAGCAACGATTATGGATCACGTCACCTGAACGCGGATTATGGACCAAGGCAACCTGAACTGTGATTATGGACCAGGGAAACCTGAACAGTGATTTTGGAAGAAAGAAACCTGAACAGTGATCATTGACTAGGGAACAATGAACATCGGTTATGGAACAGAGCACCCTGACCATTGATTATGGACCAGGGATGCCTCAACATTGATCATTTAGAAGGGAAAACTGAAGAGTGATTATGTACCATGGCACACTGAACCCTGATTATTGAACATGGATCCCTGAATACCGATTATGGACCAAGGAAACCTGAACAGTGATTATGGACCAGGGAAACCTGAACAGAGATTTGAGACCAGGGAACCCTGAAAAGTGATTATGGACCACGGAAGACTGAATATCGACTATGGACCGGGACAACCTGAACAGTGATCATGGATCTGGGTACCCTGAACAATGATAATGGACCAGGGCAACCAGGACATCGATTATGGACCAGGGCACTCTGAACAGTGATTAAGGAAGAGATAACCCTGGATATCGATTACGGACCATGTTACTCTGAAAATTGATTATGGACCAGGGCACCCTGAAAAGTGGTTATGGACCAGGAAACCATGAACATAGAATATGGACCAGGGCATCCTGAATGTTCATTATGGACCACAGAACTCTGAACATCAACTATGGAACAGGGGACCATGAACACTGATTTTGGACCAGGGGAACCTGAATAGTGATTATGCACCAGGGCACTTGAATGTTCATTATGGAGCAGGGAACCCTGAACATCAACTATGGAACAGGGAATCCTGAACATTGATTATGGAACAGGAATCACTGAACTGTGGTTTTGGACCAGGAAAATCTGAACAGTGATTATGGACCAGGGAACCTTGAACAGTGATTTTGGACGAGGGGACCCTGAACATTGATTGTCTACCAGGCCAGTCTGAAATTCTATTATGGACCAGGGAAACCTGAACAGTGATTTTGGATTTGGGAACTCTGAACAGGGATTTTGAACCAGGGAATACTGAAAAGTAAATATGGACCCTTGAACCCTGAATATTGACTGTGGACCAGGGCACCCTGAACTGTAATTTCAGACAAGGTAACCCTTAATATCGATTATAGCCCAGGGAACCCTGAACAGTGACTATGGACCAGGCAACCCTGAACAGTAATTATGGACCAGGATCACCGAACAGCGATTGAGGACTAGGGCAACTTGAAAATCTATTATGGACCAGGGCACCCTGAAAAGTGGTTATGGACCAGGAAACCATGAACATTGTCTATGGACCAGGGCATCCTGAATGTTCATTATGGACCACGGAACTCTGAACATCAACTATGGACCAGGGGACCATGAACACTGATTTTGGACCAGGGGAACCTGAACGGTGATTATGCACCAGGGCACTTGAATGTTCATTATGGACCAGGGAACCCTGAACATCAACTATGGAACAGGGAATCCTGAACATTGATTATGGAAGAGGGACCACTGAACTGTGGTTTTGGACCAGGAAAACCTGAACAGTGATTATGGACCAGGGAACCTTGAACAGTGATTTTGGACGAGGGGACCCTGAACTGTAATTTTGGTCCAGGGAAACCTGAACTGTGATTATGGACCAGGCAACCCTGATCAGTCATTATGGACCAGGGACCCCTGAGCATTTATTATCGACCAGGGAATCCTTAAAGTCAAAATGGACCAGGCACCGTGAAAATTGATTATGGACCAGGGCACCCTGAACATTAATTATGGACCAGGAACCCTGAACAGCGATTATGGACTAGGGCAACTTGAACATCGATTATGTACCAGGACAACCTGAGAAGTGATTATGGACCTGGGTACCCTGAACAATGATTATGGACTAGTGCACCTTGGACATCGACTATTGACTAGGGCACCCTGAACAGTGGTTATTAACCAGGAAACCAGAACATCGATTATGGACCAGGGGATACTGAACTGTTCTTATGGACTAGGGACCACTTGACAACGATCATGGACCAGGGCATCTGACCAGTGATTATGGACCAGGGAACCGAGAACATCACTATGGACCATTGCAACTAGAACACTGATTGTGAACCAGGGAACTCTGAATTGTGATTTTGAACCAGAGAATCCTGAAAAGTAATTATGGACCAGGGAACCCTGAATATCGACTGTGGACCAGGGCACCCTGAACTGTAATCTCAGACAAGGTAACCCTGAACATCGATTATAGCCCAGGGAACCCTGAACAGTGATTATGGACCAGGCAATCCTGATCAGTCATTATGGACCAGGAATCCCTGAGCATTTTATTATCGACCAGGGTAGCCTTAAATTCAATATGGACCAGGCACCCTGAATATTGAATATGGACCAGGGCACCCTAAACAGTAATTATGGACCAGAAACCCAGAACAGTGATTAAGGACTAGGGCAACTTGAAAATCGATTATGGACCACGGCACCCTGAAAAGTGATTATGAACCAGGGAACCCTGAACAATGACTATGGACCAGGGCATCCTGAAATGTGATTATGGACCAGGGAACCCTGAATATTGATTTTGGACCAGGGGACCCTGAAAAGTGATTATGGACCAGGGCACCTGAAAGTTCATTATGGACCAGGGAATTCTGAACATTAACTATGCACCAGGGCATCCTGAACAGTGATTATGGACCAGGGATCACTGGATATCGATTAAGGACCACAGCATCCTGAACAGTGATTATGGATCAGGAAACCCTGAACATCAGTTATGGACCAATGAACACTGAATTGTGATTATGGACCAGGGAAACCTGAACATCGACCATGGACCAGAGCACCCTGAACAGTGATTATGGACCAGCGCAGCTTGATCTGTGATTATGAACCAGGGCATGCAGAACAGCTATTTTGAACCATCGCACCCTGAAGTGTTATTATGGAACAAGGCACCCTAAAATGTGATTATGGACAAGGGAACTCTGAACAGTGATTATGGACCAGCAAACCCTGAGATGTGATTATGGACCAGGGAACTCTGAACAGTGATTATGGACCAGCAAACCCTGAAATGTGATTATGGACCAGGGACCTCTGAACAGTGATTATGAACCAGACAAACCTGATCAGTGATTATAGACCAGGGCAACCTGAACATGGATTATCTACCAGGGCAGTCTGAAAGTCGATTATGGACCATGGAAACATGAACAGTGATTTTGGACCAGGGAACTCTGAACAGTGATTTTGAACCAGGAACCCTGAACAGTGATTATGGACCAGGGAACCCTGAATATCAACTATGGACCAGGGCAACCTGAACAGTAATTTCCGACAAGGTAAACCTGAACATCGATTATAGCCCAGGGCACCTTGAACAGTGACTATGGATCAGGCAACCCTGATCAGTCATTATGGACCAGGGAACCCTGAGCATTTATTATCGACCAGGGTATCCTTAAAGTCGATATGGACCAGGCACCTTGAATATAGATTATGGACCAGGGCACCCTGAACAGTAATTATGGACCAGGAACCCTGAACAGTGATTATCGACTAGGGCAACTTGATCATTGATTGTGAACCAGGGCATCCTGAAACGTGATTATGGACGAGGGCACCCTGCACTGTAATTTCAGACAAGGTAAACCTGAACATCGATTATAGCCCAGGGCACCCTGAGCAGTGATTATGGACCATGCAACCGTGATTAGTCTTTATGGAACAGCAAACCCTGAGCATTTATTATGGACCAGAGTAGCCTTAAAGTTGATATGGACCAGGAACCCTGAACAGCGATTATGGATTAGGGCAAATGGAATATAGATTATGGACCAGGAAACCCTGAGAAGTGATTATGAACCAGGGAACGCTGAACATTGACTATGGACCAGGGAACACTTCACAGTGATTATGGACCTGGGTACCCTGAACCATGATTATGGACCAGTGAACGTGGACATCAACTATTGATTAGGGCACCCTGAACAGTGATTATGGACCAGGAAACCCTAGACATCGATTATGGACCAGGGTAACTGAACAGTGCTGATGGACCAGGAAACCTTGACCATCGATTATGGATGAGTGTACCCTGAACAGTTATTATGGACCAGGGAACCCTAAACAACAAGTATGGACCACGGCACCCTGAACAGTGATTATGGACCCAGGCAATCTGAACAGTGATTATGGACCAGGGAAACCTGAACAGCGATTAAGGACCAAGGCACGCTGAACTGCCATTATGGACCAGCAAACCCTGATCAGTGACTATGGACCAGGGAAACCTGAAGAGTGATTATTGTCCAGGGAGCCCTGAAGATCGAGTATGGAGCAAGGCACCCTAAAATGTGATTACTGACAGGGGAAAACTGAACATTGATTATTGAGCAGGCACCCTGAACAGTGACCATGGACCAGGGAACCATGAACATTGATTATCGACCTGGGTAGACTGAAAGTCTATATGGACCAGGGCACGCTGAATATTGATTATGGTCCCGGGCACCCTGAGCAGTGATTATGGAACAGGGAACCATGAACATCGATTCAGGACCCCTGGACTTCGATTATGGACCAGGTCATCTGAATGGTAATTATGGAACAGGGAACTCTAAACATCGACTATGGATCAGGGGATCCTGAAGAGATTATGCACCAGGGATCCCTGAACAGTGATTTTCGACCAGGGAACCCTGTATATCGACTATGGAACAGGACACACTGAACAGTTGTTACAGACCAGAGAATCCCTGAACATCGAATATGGACCAGGCCACCGTGGACATTGATTATATACCAGGGCACCTGAATGTTGATTATGGACCAGGGAATCCTGAACATCGACTATTAACCAGGGCATCGTGAAGAGTGATTATGGACCAGGGCAGCCAGAAAATTGATTATGGACCAGGGAACCCTCAAAGTCTTCATTTACCAGGGAAACCTGAACAGTGATTATGGACCAGGGAACCCTGAACAGTGATTATGGAGCAGGGAAACCTGAACATTGATTATGGACCAAGGCACCCTGAACTGTGATTATGGAACAGGAAACCCTGAACACCGAATATGGACCAAGGCACCATGAACAGTGATTTTGGTCCAGGGCACCCTGAACATCAGTGATGGAACAGGGAACCCTGAACATCGATTATGGACCAGGGAACCCAGAACACTGATTATGGACCATGGAAACCTGAACTGTGATTATGGACCAGGGAACCCTGAACAGTGATTATGGACAAGGGATCCCTCAACAGTGATTATTGACCAGAGATTCCTGAACAGTGGTTTTGGACCAGGGTACCCTGAACATCAATGATGGAACAAGGAACACGGAACATCGATTATGGACCAAGGAAAACTGAACTGTGATTATGGACCAGGGACCCCTGAACAGTGATTTTGGACCAGGGAACCTGAACAGTGATTATGGACCAGGGATCCCTCAACAGTGACTTTGGACCAGGAAAATCTGAACAGTGATTATGGACCAGGGAACCCTGTATATCAACTCTGGACCAGGGCAACCTGAACAGTGGTTATGGACCAGAGAATCCCTGAACATCGATTATGGACCAGGACACCGTGGACAGCAATTGTGGACCAGGACAACTGAACGCTGACTTTGGACCTGGGAATCCTGAAAATCGACTATTAACCAGGGCATCATGAACAGTGATTATGGAGCAGGGCATCCTGAAAATCGATTATGGAACAGGGAACCATGAACACTGATTATGGGCCAGGGAAACCTGAACATCGATTATGGACCAGGGTACCCTGAACAGTGATTATGGAGCAGGGAAACCTGTACAATGATTATGGCCTAAGGCTCACTGTACTATGACTATGGACGAGGAAAACCTGAACACCGATTATGGACCAAGGCACCCTGAACAGTGATTATGGACCAGGGCACCCTGAATATCAATTATGGAACAGGGAAATCTGAACATCGATTATGGACCAGGGAATCCTGAACACTGATTATTGACCATGGAAACCTGAACACCAATTATGGACCAAGGAAACCTTAACTGTGATTATGGAGCACGGAAACTTAAACAGTGATTTTGGACCACGGAACCCTCAAAAGTGATTAAGGACCACGGAAACCTGAGTGTTGACTATGGAATAGGGCAACCTGAACAGTGATCATGGACCTGGGAACTGTGAACATCAATTATGGACCAGGGCACCCAGGACATCGATTATGGACCAGGGCACCTGAATGGTTATTATGGAACAGGGAAGCCTGATCATTGACTATGGACCAGGGAAACCTGTAAAGTGATTATGGACCAGGGAACCCTGAGACGTGATTATGGACCAGGGAAACCTGAACTGTGATTTTGGACCAGGGTAACCTGAACAGTGATTTTGGATGAGGGAACCTTCACAGTGATTATGGACCTGGGTACCCAGAACAATGATTATGGACCAGCGCACCCTGGATATTGACTATGTACCAGGGCACCCTAAAGAGTGATTATGATCCAGGGAACCGTAGACATCGATTATGGACCAGGACAACTAAACAGTGCTTATGGACCAGGGAACCCTGAACATCGATTATGGTCAAGTGTACCTTGAATGGTTATTATGGAGCAGGGAACCCTGAACATTGACTATGGACCAGGGCATCCTGAAAAGTGATTATGGACCAGGGAACCCTGAATGTGATTTTTGACGAGGGAAACCTGAAATGTGATTATGAACAAGGGAAACTTCAACAGTGATTTTGGACCAGGGAACTCTGAACAGTGATTATGGACCAGCAAACACTGATCAGTGATTATAGACCAGGAAACCCTGAACATTGATTATCCACCAGGTCAGTCTGAAATTCGATTATGGACCAGGGAACCTGAACAGTGATTTTGGACCAGGAACTTTGAACAGTGATTTTGAACCAGAGAATCCTGAACAATGATTATGTACCAGGGAAGCCTGTATATCGTCTATGGACCAGGGCACTCTGAACCGTAATTTCGGACAAGGTAACCCTGAACATCGATTATATCCCAGGGCACCCTGAACAGTGATTATGTACCAGGCAACCCTGATCAGTCATTATGTACTATGGAACGATGAGCATTTATTATCAACACAGGTAGCCTTAAATTCAATATGATCCAGGCACCCTGAATATTCTTTATGTACTAGGGCACCCTGAACAGTAACTATGGACCAGGAACCCAGAACATTGATTATCGACCAGGGTATCCTAAAAGTCGATATGGACCAGGAACCATGAATATTGATTATGGACCAGGGCACCCTGAACAGCAATATGGACCAGGAAACCTGAACAGCGATTATGGACTAGGGCAACTTGAACATCGATAATGGACCAGGGCAACCTGAAAAGTGATTATCGACCAGGGAACCCTGAACATTGGCTATGGACCAGGGCATTCTGAAAAGTGATTATGGACCAGGGAACCCTGACTTTGATTTTGGACCAGGGAAACCTGAACTGTGATTATGGAACAGGGAACCTTCAACAGTGATTTTGGACCAAGGAACCCTGAACATCGATTATGGATTAGGGCACCCTGGGCATCGATTATGGACCAGGGCACCTGAACGGTGATTATGGTCCAGGAAACTCTGAACATCAACTATGGACCAGGGCATCCTAAACAGTGAGTGTGAACCAGGCAACCAAGAACAACGATTATGGATCATGTCATCTGAACACCGATTATGGACTAAGGCAACCTGAACTGTCATTATGGACCAGGGAAACTGAACAATGATTTTGGGCCAGGGAACCCTGAACAGTGATTATGGACCAGGGAAACCTGAAAATCGATTATGGACCACAGCACCTTGAACAGTGATTATGGACCAGGGAACCCTGAACATCGATTATGGACCAGTGAACACTGAACATCGACTATGGATCAGGGCACGCTGAGCAGTGAGTATGGACGACCGCAACTTGATCAATGATTATGAACCAGGGCATCCAGAACAGCGATTTTGAACCAGAGCACCCTGAAGATTTATTATGGACCAAGGCAGCCTGAAATGTGATTATGTACCAGGGAACTCTGAACAGTGATTATGGACCAGCAAACACTAATCAATGATTATAGATCTGGAAACCCTGAACATTGATTATCTACCAGGTCAGTCAGAAATTCGATTATGGACCAGGTAACCTGAACAGTGATTTTGGACCAGGGAACTCTGACCAGTGATTTTGAACCAGGGATTCCTGAACAGTGATTATGGACGACGGAATCCTGAATATCGTCTATGGATAAGGGCACCCTGAACAGTAATTTCGGACAAGGTAACCCTGAACATCGATTATACCCCAGGGCACCCTGAACAGTGATTATGTACCAGGAAACCTTGATCAGTCATTATGTACCAGGGAACGCTGAACATTTATTATCAACAGGGGTAGCCTTAAATTCAGTATGATCCAGGCACCCTGAATATTCATTATGGACTAGGGGACCCTGAACAGTAATTATGGACCAGGAACCCAGAACATTGATTATCGACCAGGGTATCCTTTAAGTCGATATGGACCTGGAACCATGAATATTGATTAGGGACCAGGGCACCCTGAACAGTAATATGGACCAGGAACCCTGAACAGCGATTATGGACTAGGGCAACATGAACATCGATAATGGACCAGGGCACCCTGAAAAGTGATTATGGGCCAGGGAACCCTGATTGTGATTTTTGACCAGGGAAATCTGAACTGTGATTATGAACCAGAGAACCTTCAAAAGTGATTTTGGACCAGGGAACCCTAAACATCGATTACGGACTAGGGCACCCTTGGCATCGATTATGGACCAGGCCACCTGAATGGTGATTATGGTCCAGAAAAACCTTTAACATCAACTATGGAACAGGTCATCCGAAACTGTGAGTATGGACCAGGCAACAATGAACAATGATTATGGATCAGGTCACCTGAACACCGATTATGGACTAAGGCAACCTGAACTGTGATTATGGACCAGCGAAACCTGAACAGTGATTTTGGAAGAGGGAACCCTTCACAGTGATTATGGACATGGGTACTCGGAAAAATGATTATGGACCAGCACACCCTGGACATCGACAATGTACCAGGGCACCTTGAAGCGTGATTCTGGACCAGGGAGCCCTGAACACCGATTATGGACCAAGCCACCGTTAACTGTCATTATGGACCAGAGAACTCTGAACAGTGATTATGTACCAGCAAACCCTGATCAGTGATTATGGACCAGGGAACCCTAGACATCGATTAAGGACCAGGACAACTCAACTCTGCTTTTGGACAAGGGAAACCTGAACATTGATTATGGACAAGTGTAACCTGAATAGTTATCATGGAGCAGGGAACCCTGAACATCGACTATAGACCAGGACACCCTGAACAGTGATTATGGACCAGGGAGCCCTGAACACCGACTATGGACCAAGCCACCGTTAACTGTCATTATGGACCAGAGAACTCTGAACAGTGATTATGTACCAGCAAACCCTGATCAGTGATTATGGAGCAGGGAATCCTGAACAGTGATTATGGTCCAGGGAGCCCTAAAGATCGACTATGGAGCAAGGCACCCTAAAGTGTGATTACGGACAAGGGAATCCTGAACATCGATTATTGAGCAGGGCACCCTGAACAATGATCATGGACTAGGGAACCTTGAGCATCCATTACGGACCAGGGCATCCTGGACATTGATTATGGATCAGGGAATCTGAACGGTGATTATAGACCGACAAACCCTGATAAGTGATTATGGACCAGGGAACCCTGAACATTGATTATCGACCAGGGTAGCCTGAAAGATGATATGTACCAGGGCATGCTGAATATTGAATATGGTCCAGGGATCCCTGAACAGTGATTATGGACCAGGAAAACTGAACTTTGAATATCGAGCAGGGTAGCATGAAAGTCGATATGGACAAGGGCAACCTGAATATTGATTATGGACCAGGGCAACCTGGATACCGATTATGGACCATGGTACCCTGAACAGTGATTATGGACTAGGGACCCCTGGACTTCGATTATGGACCAGGTCATCTGAACGGTAATTATGGACCAGGGAACCCTGAACATTAACTGTGGATCAGGGCATCCAGAAGAGATTATGGACCAGGGATCCCTGAACAGTGATTTTGGATCAGGGAACCTGAACAGTGATTATGTTCAAGGGATCCCTCAACTATGATCTTTGGACCAGGGTAACCTGAACAGTGATTTTGGACGAGGGAACACTGAACAGTGATTATGGACCAAGGTACCCTGGACATCGATTATGGACCAGAGCAACCTGAACAGTGATTATAGACCAGGGAAGCCTAGACATTGATTACGGACCACTGCATCCTGAACAGTTATTATGGACCAGGGAACCCTGAACATCAACTATGGACCACGGCACCCTGAACAGTGATTATGGATCAGGGCAACCTGAACAGTTATTATGGACCAGGGATCCCTGAACACCGATTATGGCCCAAGGCAAGCTGAACTGTGATTATGGACCAGGGAACACTGAACAGGGATTATGGACGAGCAAACCCTGATCAGTGATTATGGACTAGGAAACTCTGAATTTCGACTATGGAACAGGGCCCCCTGAACATTGATTATGGACCAGGGAATCCTGAACTGTGATTATGGAACAGGGAACCCTGAATATCAATTATGGACCAGGGAACCCTGAACAGTGATTATGGACCATTGAAACCTGACTTTCGACTATGGAACAGGGATCCCTGAACTGTGATTATGGACGAGGGATGCCTGAACTGTGATTACGGACCAGTGAACCCTGAATATAGATTATGGACCAGGGCATACAAAACTGTGATTATTGTCCATGGAAACCTGGACAGTGATTTTGGACCAGTGAATCCTTAAGAGTGATTATGGACCAGGAAACCCTGAGCATTTATTATCGAACAGGGTAGCCTGATATGTGATTATGGACCAGGGAACCCTGAACATCGAGTATGGACCGGGGCAACCTGAACTGTGATTATGGACTAGCACACCCTGAACAGTGATTTTGGACCAGGGAACCCTGAATAGTGATTATGGACCAGCACACCCTGATTAGTGATTATAGAAAAGGGATCCCTGAACATTGAATATCGACCAGGGAAGCCTGAAAGTCAATATGCATCACGGCACCCTGAACATTGATTATGGACCAGGGCACCCTGAACAATAATTTTGGACCAGGAACCCAGAACAGCGATTATGGACTAGGGCACCCTGAAAAGTGATTATGGACCAGGGAAACCTGGATATTGATTAAGGGCCAGGGCACCTGAACACTGAGTATGGACCAGGGAAACCTGAACAGCGATTATGGACCAGGGAAACCTGAATATCGAATATGGCCCAGAGCAGCCTGAAGAGATATTATGAACCAGGTCACCTGAATGGTGATCATGGACCAGGGAAACCTGAATTTCGACTATAGAACAGGGCATTCTGAACTGTGATTATGGACCAAGGAACCCTGAACAGTGATTATGGACCACGGCACCCTGAACTGTGATTATTGACCAGGAAAACCTGAACAGTGATTTTGGACCAGGTTATCGTGAACATCAATTATGGACCAGGGCACCCTCGATATTGATTATGGACCAGGGCACCCTGAACAGTGATTATTGACCAGGGAAAACTGGACATTGATTATGCACCAGGGTATCCTGAACTGTGATTATGGACCCGGCACCCTGAACATTGATTATGGAGCAGGTAATCCTGACCACCGATTATGGACCAGGTCACACTGGACATCGATTATGGATCAGGGCACCCTGAACAGTGAGTATGGACCATGGAACCCTGAATATCGACTATGGACCAGGGCATCTTGAGCAGTGATTATTGACCAGATAACCCTGAACATGTTTTATGGAGCAGTCTAACATGAAATGTGATTATGGACAAGGAATCCCTGAACATTGATTATCGACCAGGGTAGCCTGAAATTCGATATGGATCAGGGCACCCTGAATATTTATTATGGACCAGTGCACCCTGAACAGTGATTATGGCCAGGAACCCTGAACATCAATTATGAACCAGGGAAGCCTAAACACTGATTATAGTCCAGGGAAAACCTGAACATTGATTATCGTACAGGGCAACCTGAACAGGCATTATGGACCATGGCAACCTGAAGAGTGATTAAGGACAGGGGAACGCCGAATATCGATTATGGACCAGGGAACCCTTAACATTGATTATGGATCAGGGCACCTGAGCAGTGATTATGAACCACGGAACCCTGCACATTCATTATCAATCAGGTTAACTTGAAAGTCGATATGGACCAAGTCACACTGATTATTTATTACGGACCAAGGTACTATGAACAGTGGTTATGGACCAGGAAAACTGAACATTGATTTTCGACCAGAGTAGCATGAAAGTTGATATAGACCAGGGCAGGCTGAATATTGATTATGGACCAGGGCACCCTGAACACTGATTATTGACAATGGAACCCTGAACACTGAATATGGACCAAGGCAACCTGAACTGTGCTTATGGAACAGGGAAACCTGAACAGTGATTATGAACCAGGGAACCATGAATATTGACTATGGAGAAGGGAACCCTGAACAGTGATAATGGACCAGGGTACCCTGAACATCGATTATGGACCAGGGCACCCTGGACATCGATTATGGATCAGGGCACCTGATCGGGGATTATAGATGAGCAAAACCTGATCAATGATTATGGACCAGGGAATCCTGAACATTGATTATCAACCAGAGTAAGATAAAAGTCGATAGGGATCAGGGCACCCTGAATATTGATAATGGACCAGGGAAACTGGAACACCAATTATGGACCAGGGCACCCTGAACAGTGATTATGGACCAGGAATCCCAGGACATCGATTATTGAGCACGGCACCAGAACGGTGATTATGGAACAGGGAACCCTGAATATATACTATGGAATAGGGCACGTTGAACAGTGATTATGGTCCAGGGAACCCTGAAGATTGACTATGGAACAGGGCACCCTGAACAGTAACTATGGACAGGAAAACTGAACATTGATTATAGACCAAGGTAGCATGAAATTCGATATGGACCAGGGCAACCTGAACACCGATTATGGACCAGGGCCCCTGAACAGTTATTATGGAGCAGGGAAACCTGAACAGTGATTATGGACCAGGGCATCCTGAACAGTGGATAAAATGCAGGGAAACCTGAACAGTGAGTATGGACCAGGGAACGCAGAAGATAGACTATGGAGCAGGACACAATAAACTGTGATTACGGACAAGGGTACGATGAACATCGATGATGGAACAGAGCACCCTGAAAAGAGATTACTGTCCGGGGAACCCTGAATATCGATTATGGACCAGGGAAACATAAAGTCAATTATGGACAAGCATATCCTGAACAATGATTAAGGACCAGGGAAGCCTGAAGAGTTATAATGGACCAGGGAACTCTCAACATTGACTATTGAATTGAGCAATCTAAACAGTGATTATGGATCATGGCACACTGAATAGTGATTATGGACCAGGGCAACGTGAACAGCGATTAATCAAGAGGGCAATCTGAACAATTTTGGACCAGGGAACCTTGAACTGTGATCATAGCCCAGGGAACCCTGAATATAGAGTATGGACCGGGGCACCCTGAACTGTTCTTTCATACAAGGGAACCCTGAACATCGATTATAGACTAGGGCACCATGAAGAGTGATTATGGATTAGGGAAACCTGAATATCCGCTATGGACCTTAGCAACCTGAACAGGGATTTTGGTCGAGGGCTACCTGGAAAGTGATTATGGACCAGGGTACCCTGAACAATGATTGTGGACAAGGAAACCCTGAATATTGATTATGTACCTGTGCACTCGGAACAGTGATTATGGACCAGGGAACCCTGAACATCATTTATGGACCAGGGCAGCCTGAACATCGATTAGGGACCAGGGCACCCTGAACAGTGACAATAGACAGGGAATCCTGTGATTATGGACCAGGTCACCGTGAACAGTGATTATGGACCATGGCACCCGAACAGTGATAAAGGACGAGGGAAACCTGAGCAATGATTATGTACCAGCAAACCCTGAACATCGGTTATGGACCAGGGAACCCTGACTAGTGATTTTGGACCAGGGAATTCTGAAGAGTGATCATGGTCCAGGGAGCCCTGAAAATTGACTATGGAGCAGGGCTCCGTAAGCTGTGATTAGAACAAGGGAAACCTGAACATCAATTATGGACCAGGGCATACTGATCAGTGATTATGAAACGGGGAAACCTACATATCTATTATGGATCAGGGAACCCTGAATATCAATTATGGATCAGCGCACCCTGAACAGTGATTATGGACCAGGGATCCGTGAAAACTGATTTTGGACCAGGGAACCCTGAAGAGTGTTTAAGAAACAGGAAACCCTGAATATCGACTATGTAGCAGAGCACCGTGAACATCAATTATAGATCAGGGCAGCCTTAGAACGGATTATGGACCAGGGCACCCAGAACATTGACTATTAACCAGGGAAGCCTGAACATCGATTACAGACCAGGGTACCCTGAACATTGATTATATACTAGGGAACCCGGGACAAAAACCTTGGACCAGGGCATCTGAACGGTGATTATAGACCAGGGAACCCTGATCATCTACTATGAAACAGGGCATCCTGAACAGTGATTATGCACCAGTGAACCCTTATCAGTGTTTATGGACAAGGGAACCCTGAATATCGATAATGGATCAGTGTAACCTGAACAGTGATTATGGACACAGGGATCCTGAACATCGAATATGGAACAGGGAACCCTGAACAGTGATTATGGACCAGGGCACGCTGAATAGTGACTATGAACCAGGGCACCCTGAATATCAATTATCAACTAGGGCATTCTAAACAGGGATTATGGACCTGGGAACCCTGAACATTCAGGGCATCCTGAAGAGTGATTATGGACCAGGGTTCGCTGAGCAGTTATTTTGGACCAGGGAACCTGAACAGTGATTATGGACCAGGGAAACCTCAAGAGTAATTATGGAACAGGGAACCTTGTGTATCGACTATGGATCAGGGCACCCTGTAGAGTGATTATGGACCAGGGAACCCTGGCCATAGATTGTAGACCAGTGTACCAGAACGGTGATTATGGACCAGGGAACCCTGAATATAGACTATGGACTAGGGCACCATGAACTGTTCTTTCGTACAAGAGAACCCTGAACATCGATTATGGACGAGGGCACTCTGAACAGTGATTATGGATTAGGGAAACCTGAATATCCACTATGGACCAGAGCACGCTGAATAGGGATTTTGAACCAGGGCACCCTGGAGAGTGATTATGGACCAGGGAACCCTCAACATCATTTATGGACCAGGGCACCCTGAACAGTGATTATGGAGCAGCGTAACGTGAACATTGATTATGGACCAGGGAACCCTGAACATCAACTATGGACCAGGGCCACCGAATGATGATAATGGACAAGGGCATCCTGAACAATGATTATGGAACTGGACTCCCTGAATATCGATTATGGATCAGTGTACCCGGAACAGTGAATATGGACCACAGAATCCTGAAGATAACATATGGACCAGGGTTCCCTGTACAGTGCTTATGGACTAGAGCAAACTTAACAGAGATTATGGACTAAGGAAACCTAAAGAGTGATTACAGCCCAGGGAACCCTGAATATATACTATGGAGCAGGGCACACTGAACTGTTCCTGCAAGGAAGGCAATCCTGAACTGCAATTATGGACTAGGGCACCCTGAAGAGTGATTATGGATTAGGGAAACCTGAATATTCACTATGGACCTTAGCACCCTGAACGGGGATTTTGGACCAGGGCAAACTGGATAGTGATTAAGGGCCAGGGCTCCCTGAACAGTAATTATGGACCAGGGCAGCCTGAACAGTGGATAAATTCCAGGGAACCCAGAACAGTGAGTATGGACCAGGGAACCCTGAAGATAGACTATGGAGCAGGACACAATAAACTGTGATTATGGACAAGGGTATGCTGAAAATCGATTATGGATTAGGGCACCTGAACAGTGATTATGGACCAGGGATCCCTGAATATCGATTATGGATCAGGGAAACCTAAAAGTCGGTTATGGACCAGTGCATCATGAACGATGATTATGGATCAGTGAACCCTGAACATCAGTTCTGGACAAGGGAACCCTGAAGAGTGATTATTAAACTGGGAAATCTCAACATCGACTATGGAATCGAGCTATCTAAACAGTGATTATGGACCACGGCATCCTGAACAGTGATAATGAACCAGCGAAACCTGAATAGTGCCTATGGACCAGGGCACCTTGAACATCAATTACCAACCAGGGCATCCTAAACAGTGATTAACGGACCAGGGAACGCTGAACATTGACAATGGATGAGGACAGCCTGAACAGTGATTATGGACCAGAACACAATGAACAGTGATTATGGACCAGGGAACCCTGAAGAGTGATTATTAACCAGGGAAATCTCAACATCGACTATGGAATCGAGCATTCTAAACAGTGATTATGGACCACGGCATTCTGATCAGTGATAATGGACCAGCGAACCCTGAATAGTGACTATGGACAGGGCACCCTGAACATCGATTACCAACCAGGGCATCCTAAAAAGTGATTACGGACCAGGGAACGCTGAAATTTGAGAATGGATAAGGACAGCCTGAACAGTGGTTATGGACCAGAACACCATGAACAGTGATTATGGACCAGAGAACCCTGAAGAGTGATTTTGGAGCAGGAAATCCTGAAGAGTGATTACGGTCCAGGGAGCCCTGCAGATTGACTATGGATCACCTGAACAGTGATTATGGACCATGAAAACTCAACATTGATTTTCGACCAGGGTACCATGAAAGTCGATATGGACAAGGGCAATCTGAACACCGATTTTGGACCAGGGCAACCTAATCAGTGATTTTGGACCAGGGAAACTTGGATTTCGATTATGGACGAGGTCATCTGAACGCTGATTATGGACCAGGGAATCCTGAACATCAACTATGGATCAGGGCATCCTGAACAGTGATAATGGACCAGGGAAACTTGAACAGTGGTTTTGGACCAAAGCACCCTGAACTGTGATTATGCACTGGGAAACCTGTACACTCGTAATGGATCAGGGAAACCTGAAAAGTAATTATGGACCAGGGAACCCTGAACATCGATTATACACCAGGGCACCAGAACAGTGATTATGGACCAGGGAACCCTGAATATAAATTATGGACCAGGGCACCATGAACTGTTCTTTCGTACAAGAGAACCCTGAACATGGATTATGGATGAGGGCACCCTGAGCAGTGATTTTCGATTAGGGAAACCAGAATATCCACTAGGGACTAGGGCAGCCTGAAAAATGATTTTGGACCAGTGCACCCTGGACATTGATTATGGACCACGGCACCCTGAACAGTGATTATGGTCAAGGCAACCGGAAGAGTTATTATGGACCAGGGAAACCTGAACAGTGATTATGGAGCAGGGCATCGTGAACAGTAATTATGGATCAGTGATACCTGAGCAGTGATTTTGGACCAGGGAACCTGAACAGTGATAATGGACAAGGGATCCCTCAACAGTGATTTTGGACCAGGAAACACTGAACAGTGATTATTGACCAGGGAACCCTGTATATCGATTATGGACCAGGACACCCTGAACAGTGGATATGGACCAGAGAATCCCTGATCATCGATTATGGACCAGGACACCGTGGACATCGATTATGGACCAGGACAGCTGAACGTTGATTATGGACCTGGGAATCCTGAAAATCAACTATTAACCAGGGTATCGTGAACAGTGATTATGGACCAGGGCAGCCTGAAAAACGATTATGGACCAGGGAAACCTCAACAGTAATGATTTACCAGGGAAACCTGAACAGTGATTATGGAGTAGGGAACCCTGAACAATGATTATGGACCAAGACAACCTGAAATGTGATTATGGACCAGTGAAATCCTGAACACCGATTATGGATCAAGGCACCCTGAACAGTTATTATGGACCAGGGAACCCTGAACATCAATTATGGAACAGGGAACTCTGAACATCTATTATGGACCAGGGAACCCTGAACACTGACTATTTTGCTTGGAACCCTGAACACCGATTATGGACCAAGGAAACCTGAATTGTGATTATGGACCAGGGAAACCTCAACAGTAATGATTTACCAGGGAAACCTGAACATCGATTATGGACCAGGACACCCAGGACATCGATTATGGACCAGGTAACTCTGAACAGTGATTATGGACCAGATAACCCTGGACATCGATTATGGACCAGGGCACCTGAACGGTGATTATGGATCGGGAACCCTGAACATCGATTATGGACCCGTGTACCCTGAACAGTTATTATGGACCAGGAAACCTGAACACCGATTATGGACCAAGGCAGCCTGAAATGTGATTATGGACCAGGGAACTCTGAACAGTGATTATTGACCAGCAAACCCTGATTAGTGACGATGGACCTGGGAATCCTGAACAGTGATTATGGTCCAGGGTGCCCTGAAGATCGACTATGGAACAAGGCACCTTAAACTGTGATTTTGGAGAAGGGAACCCTAAACATTGATTATGGAGCAGGGCACCCTAAACAGTGATCATGCGCTAGGGAACCATGAATATCGGTTATGGACCAGGGCACCCTGAACATTGATTATGGACCAGGGAGCCTGAAAGGTGAGTATAGACCAGCAAACCCTGATCAGTGATTATGGACCAGGGAACCCTGACCATTGATTATCGAACAGTGTAGACTGCAAGTCGATTTGGAACAGCGTACGCTGAATTTTGATGATGGTCCATGGCAACCTGAACAGTGATTATGGACCAGGAAAACTGAACTTTGATTATTGACCAGGGTAGCATGAAAGTCGATATGGACAAGGACAGCCTGAATGTTGATTATGGACCAGGAAACCTGGACAACGACTATGGACCATGGTACCTTGAACAGTGAATATGGACTAGGGACCCCTGTACTTCGAATATGGACCAGGTCATCTGAACGGTAATTATGGATCAGGGAACCGTGAATATGGACTATGGATCAGGGCATCCTGAACGTTGATTATGCACCAGGAATCCCTGAACATCGACTATAGATCAGGGTATCCTGAAGAGTGATTATGGACCAGGGAACCCTCAACAGAGATTTTGGACCAGGGAACCCAGAACAGTGATTATGGATCAGGGAACCCTGTGTATCGACTATGGACCAGGGTACCCTGAACACTGGTTTTGGACCAAGGCACCCTCAATTGTGATTATGCATCAGGGAACCATGTACACCGATTATGGATCAGGGCACCCTGAACAGTTAGACTGGAACAGGAAAATATGAACATCGATTATGGATCAGGGCACCCTGAACATCGATTAGGTACCAGGTTACTCTGAACAGTGATAATGGACCAAGAAAACCTTAACAGTGATTATGGACCAGGGAATCTTGAAGATCAACTATGGGGCAGAGCATCCTGAAGTGTGATTATGGACAAGGGATCCCTGAACATCGATTATGGACCAGGTGACCCTGATCAGTGATTAAGGACAGGGGAACCATGAATACCGATTATTGACCAAGGATGCCTAAAAATCGATAATGGACCAGGGCATCCTGAACAGTGATTATGCTCCAGGAAAATCTGAACTTCGGTTATGGACCAGGGAATGGTGAATATCGATTATGGACGAGGACACCCTGAACAGTGATGATGGACCGGGGCACCGTGATCTGTGATTTTGGATCAGGGAAACCTGAACAGTGATTTTGGACCACTGAATCCTGAACAGTGATTATAGACCAGGGCACCGTGAACATTTGTTTTGTACAAGGGAACCCTGAACATCGATTATGGACAAGGGCAAACTGAACATTGCTTATGTATTAGGGAAACCTGAATATCCATTATGGACCAGAGCATCCTGAACAGGGATTTTGGACCAGGGCACCCTGGACAGTGATTATGGAACAGGGCAGCGTGAACAGTGATTATGGAGAAGGCAACGTGAACATCGATTATGGACCTGGGCACCCTGAACAGTGATTATGGACCAGGGCCTCTGAACAGTTATTATGGACCAGGGAAACCTGAACAGTGATTATGGACAAGGCAACTCTCAACATCGATATTGGACCGGGGCTCCCTGAACAGTGATTTTGGACCAGGGCCCCTGTACAGTTATTATGGACCACGGAAACCTGTACAGTGAGTATGGACCAGGAAACCATGAAGAATGACTATGGAGCAGGACTCAAAATACTGTGATTATGGACAATGGTACGCTGAACATCAGTTATGGAAAATGGCACCCTGAACCATGATTACGGACTGGGGAATCCTGAATATGAATTATGGACAAGGGTATCCCAAAAGTCGATTATGGACCAGCACATCCTGAGGAATGATTAAGGACCAGGGAACCCTGAACAACAGTTATGGACCAGGGAACTCTGCAGAGAGATTATGGGCCAGGGAACTCTCAACATCAATTATGGAATCGGGCATCCTAAACAGTGATTATGGACCAGGAAACCCTGAACATTGACTATGGGTGAGGGCACCCTGAACATTGATTATGGACCAGTGCCCCTGAACAGTGATTTTGGACCGGGGAACCTGAACAGTGATTATGGACCAGGAAACGCTCAAAAGTGATTTTGGAACAGGGAACCGTGAACAGTGATTATGGACCAGGGAACCCTGTCTATCAACTATGGATCAAGGCACACTGAACTGTGATTATGCCCTAGGGAAACCTGTACACTGATTTTGGAAAAGGGCACCCTGAACAGTGATTATGGATCAGGGAACCCTGGACATCTATTGTGGACCAGGGCACCTGAACGGGGATTATGGACCAGGGAACCCTGAACATCCAAGTTGGACCAGGGTAACCTGAACAGTGATTATGTACCAGGGAACCATGAACATCCATTATGGATCAGGGCACCTGAACATCGTATATGGACCAGGGCACCCAGAATATCGATTAGGGACCAGGTCACCCTGAACCATGATAATGGACCAGGGAAACGTGAACAGTGATTATGGACAAGGGAAACTTGAAGATCAACTATGGAGCAGGGCAACCTAAAGTGTGATTACAGACAACGGAAATCTGAACATTGATTATGGACCAGGTCACCCTGCACAGTGACTAAGTACAGGGTAAGCCTGCATATCTATTTTTGACCAAGGACAACTAAAAATTGATTATGGACCACGACATCCTGAACAGTGATTATGTACCAGGAAAACCTGATCTTCGGTTATGGACCAGGGAACGCTGAACATCGATTATGGACGAGGACACCCTGAACTGTGATTATGGACCTGGGCACCATGAACTGTGATTTTGGATGAGGGAAACCTGAACAGTGATTACAGGCCAGGGAACCCTGAATATACACTATGGACCAGGGCACCCTGAACAGTTTTTCATACAAGGGAACCCTGAACATCGATTATGGACTAGGGCACCCTAAACAGTGATTATTGATTAGGGAAACCTGAACATCCACTATGGACCAGAACCCCCTGAACAGGGACTTTGAACCAGGAAACCCTGGACAGTGATTATGGACAAGGGCATCCTGAACAGTGATTATAGTCAAGGCAATCATGAACATTGATTATGCACCTGGGCACCCTGTACAGTGATTATGGACCAGGGCCTCTGAACAGTTATTATGGACGAGGGAAACCTGAACAGTGATTATGGACCAGGGCAGCATGAACATTGGTTAAAGTCCAGGGAAACCTGAACAGTGAATATGGATCAGGGAACCCTGAAGATAGACTCTGGAGCAGGACACAATAAACTGTGATTACAGACAAGCGTACAGTGAACATCGATTATGGAACAGGGCACTCTGAACAGTGATAACATACCAGGGAATCCTGAATATCGATTATGGACCAGGGAAACCTAAAAGTCGATTATGGACTAGCGCATCCTGAGCAACGATTATGGACCAGGGAATCGTGAACATCGGTTTTGGACCAGGGAACCCTGAAGAGTGATTATGTACAACGAAACTCTCAACTTCGACTATGGAATCGAGCAACCTAAACAGTGATTATTGACCACGGCACCCTGAACACTGATTATGCACAATGGTACCGTGAATTTTGATTATCGACCAGTGCAACCTGAACTGTGATTATGAACCAGGGAACCCTGAACATCGACTATGGAACAGGGAACCCTGAACAGTGATTATGAACCAGAGCACTCTGAACATTGATTATCGACTAGGGCATTCTAAACATTGATTACTGACCGGGGAAACCTGGACATTGACAATGGATCAGGGCATCCTAAAGAGTGATTATGGACCAGGGATCCCTGAGCATTGATTTTGCACCAGGGAACCTGAAGAGTGATTATGGACCAGGGAAAACTCAGAAGTGAATTTTGGACCAGGGAAACTTGAACAGTGATTATGCACAAGGGAAACCTGTGCATCGAGTATGGACCAGGGCACTCTGAACAGTAATTATGGACCAGGGAACCCTGGACATCGATTATAGACCAGGGCAACAGAACTGTGATTATGGATTAGGAAAACCTGAATATCCACTATGGACCAGAGCACCCTGAACAGGGATTTTGGACCAGGGCACCCTGGACAGTGATTATGGACCAGGAAAGCCTGAACAATGGTTAAATTGCAGGGAACCCTGAACAGTGAATATGGACCACTAAACCCTGAAGATAGACTATGGAGCAGGACACAATAAACTCTGATTATGGACAAGGGTACGCTGAAATAGTTATTTTGGACCAGGGAAACTTGGATTTCGATTATGGACCAGGTTATCTGAACGGTGATTATGGACCAGGGAATCCTGAACATCGACTATGGATCAGGGCATCCTGAACAGTGATTATGGACCAGGGCACCATGAACAGTGGTTTTGAACCAAAGCACCCTGAACTGTGATTATGCACCAGGCAAACCTGTACATCCATAATGGATCAGGGCACACTGAACAGTAATTATGGACCAGGAAACCCTGGACATCAATTGTAGACCAGGGCACAAGAACGGTGATTATGGATCAGGGAAACCTGAATACAAATTATGGACAAGGGCACCATGAACTGTTCTTTCGTACAAGAGAAACCTGAACATTGATTATGGACGACGGCACCCTGAACAGTGATTATGCATTAAGGAATTCTGAATATCCACTATGGACCAGACACCCTGAACAAGGATTTTGGACCAGGGCATCCTAGACCGTAATTATGGAACAGAGCACCATGAACAGTGATTATGGACAAGGCAAACCTGAATATCGATTATGGACCTGGACACCCTGAACAGTGATTATGGGACAGGGCCCCTAAAAAGTTATTATGGACCAGGGAAACCTGAACAGTGATTATGGACCAGGGCAGCCTGAAGAGTGTTTAAAGTCCAGGGAAACCTGAACAGTGGGTATGAACCAGGGAACTCTGAAGATGAGTATGGAGCAGGACACAATAAACTGTTAGTATGGACAAGGGTACCCTGAACATCAATTATGGAACAGGGCACTCTGAACAGTGATTATGGAACGGGGAACCCTGAATATCGATTATGGACCAGGGATACCTAAAAGTCGATAATGGACCAGCGCTTTCTGAGCAAAGATTATGAACCAGGGAACCCTGAACCTCGATTTTGGACCAGGGAACCCTGAAGAGTGATTATGGACAAGGGAAATCTCAACATCGACTATGGAATCAAGCAACCTAAACAGTGATTATGGACCATGGCACCCTGAATATTGATTATGGACCAGGGTTCCTTGAACATCGATTTTCAAACAGGGAATCCTGAACAGTGAGTATGGACCAGGGAACCCTGAACATCGATTATCGACCAGGGAATCCATAACAGTGATTACTGACCAGGTAACCCTGAACAGTGACTATGGATGAGGGCACCCTGAACAGTGATTATCACCAGAGCACCCTGAACAGTGATTATGGACCAAGGAACCCTGAAGAGTGAATTTGGAGCAGGAAATCCTGAACAGTGATTATAGTCCACAGAAACCTGAAGATTGACTATGGAGCAGGGCAGCCTGAACAGTGATTATGGACCAGGAAAACTGAACATTGACTATCGACCAGGGTACCATGAAAGTCGATATGGACCAGGGCAACCTGAACAATGATTATGGACAGGGGAGTCTTGGACTTTGATTAAGGACCATATCATGTCTACGGTGATTATGGACCAGGTTACCCTGAACAGTGATGATGGACTAGCGAACCTTGGATTTCAGTTATGGACCAGGTCATCTGAATGGTGTTTATGGACCAGGGAACCCTGAACATCGACTATGTATCAGGGTATCCTGAACAGTGATTATGTACCAGGGATCACTGAACAATGATTTTGGACCAAGGCACCCTGAACAGTGATTATAGACCAGGGCCCCTGAACAGTGATTATGAACCAGGGAAACCTGAACAGTGATTATGGACAAGGGCAGGTGAACAGTGGTTAAATTCCAGGGAACCCTGAACTGTGAGTATGGACCAGGGAACTCTGAATATAGACTATGGAGAAGGACAGCATAATCTGTGATTACAGACAAGGGTACGCTGAACATTGATTATGGAACAGGGCACCCTGAACAGTGATTATGGACCGGGGATCCCTGAGTATCGATTATGGACCTGGAATACCTAAAAGTTGATAATGGACCAGCGCTTTCTAAGCAAAGGTTATGGACTAGGGAACCCTGAATATCGGTTATGGAGCAGGGAGCCCTGAAGAGTGATTATGGACTACGGAACTCTCAACATCGACTATTGAATCAAGCAACCTAAACAGTGATTATGGACCATGGCACCTTGAATAGTGATTATGGACCAGGGTACCTTCAAAATCGATTATCGAACAGGGAATCCTTAACAGTGATTATGGACCAGGGAACAATGAATAGTGACTATGGACCAGGGCACCCTGAACAGTGATTATGGACCGGGGATCCCTGAATATTGATTATAGACCAGAGATACCTAAAAGTCGATTATGGCCCAGCATATCCTGAGCAATTATTATGGACCAGGGAACCCTGAACTTAGCTTATGGACCAGGTAACCCTGAAGAGTGATAATGGACCAGGGATCTCTCAACATCGGCTAAGGAATCAAGCAATCTAAACAGTGATTATGGACCACGGCACCCTGAATAGTGATTATGGACCAGGGTATCTTGAACATCGATTATAGAACAGGGAATCCTTAACAGTGATTATGGACCAGGGATCAATGAATAGTGACTATGGACCAGGGCACCCTGAACATCGATTGTCGACCAGGGCATCCTAAACAGTGATTACGGACTGGGAAATCCTGAACAGTGACTATGGATGAGGGCACCCTGAAAAGTGATTATCACCAGAACAGCCTGAACAGTGATTATGGACCAGGGAACACTGCAGAGTGAATTTGGACCAGGAAATCCCGAACAGTGATTATGGTCCAGGGAACCCTGGAGATTGACTATGGAGCAGGGTCCTCTCAACAGTGATTATGGACCAGGAAAACTGAACATTGATTATGGACCAGGATACCAGGAAAATCGATATGGACCAGGGCAACCTGAACACCAATTATGGACCAGGGGACCCTGAACAATGAACATGAACAAGGGAATCTTGGACATTGATTATGAACCAGGTCATCTGAACGGTGAATATGGACCAGGTTTCCCTGAAGAGTGAATATGGACTAGGGAAACTTGGATTTCGATTATGGACTAGGTCACCTGAACGGTGATTATGGACCAGAGAACCCTGTATATCAACTATTGATCAGGGCAACCTGAACAGTGATTATGGAATTAGCTTATATGGACTGAGCAATTATTATGGGCCAGGGAACCCTGAACTTAGCTTATGGACCAGGGAACCCTGAAGAGTGATTATGTACCAGGGAACTCTCAACATCGACTATGGAATCGAATCAATCTAAACAGTGATTATACACAACGACACCCTAAATACTGATTATGGACCAGGGCACCCTGAACTTCGATTATCGACTAGGACAACGTTAACAGTGATTTTGGAACAGGGAACCCTGAACAATGATTACAGATCAGGGAACCCTGAATATAGGCTATGACCAGGGCACCCTAAACTGTTCTTTCGTAAAAGGGAACCCTGAACATCGCTTATGGATGAGGACATCCTGACCAGTGATTATGGAGTAGGGAAACCTAAAAATCGACAATGGACCACAGCATCCTGAACCGGGATTTTGAAATGGGGCACTCTGGACAGTGAATATGTACCTGGAACAGGGAATTCTCAACATAGACTATGGATTTGAGCAAACTAATCAGTTATTATGGACCACAGCACCCTGAATGCTTATTATGGACCAGGGTACCCTGAACATCAATTATCATCCAGGGCAACCTGAACAGTGATTATGGACCAGGGAAACCTGAGCATCGATTATGGAACAGGGAACCCTGAACACTGACTATGGACCAGGCACCCTGAACATCTATTATCGACCAGGGCATCCCAAACAGTGATTATGGACCAGGGAACCCTTAAGAGTGATTTCAGCCCAGGAAATCCTGAACAGTGATTATGGTCCAGAGAGCCCTGAAGATTGACTATGGAGCAGGGTACCTGAACACTGATTTTGGACCAGGAAATCCTGAACAGTGATTATGGACCAGGGCACCCTGAACAGTGATTATGGATTAGGGAAACCTGAATATCCACTATGGACCAGAGCACCCTGAACATCAGGGCACCGAGGACAGTGATTAAGCACTAGAGCACCCTGAACACTGATTATGGAGAAGGCACCCCTGAACATCAATTATGGACCTGGTCACCCTGAACAGTGATTATGGACCAGGACCACTGAAAAGTTATTATGGACTAGGAAAACCTGAACAGTGATTATGGACAAGGCACCCCTGAACATCAATTATGGACCTGGGCACCCTGAATAGTGATTATGGACCAGGACCACTGAAAAGTTATTATGGACCAGGAAAACCTGAACAGTGATTATGGACAATTTAACCCTGAACATTGATTATGGACCTGGGTACCCTGAACAGTGCTTGTGGACCAGGGCACCTGAACAGTTATTATGGACCAGGGAACACTGAACTGTATTTCCGTACCAGGGCATCCTGAATAGTGACTATGGACCAGGGCACCCTGAAGAGTGAATTTGGACCAGGAAATCCTGAATAGTGATTATGGTCCAGGGAGCCCTGAAGATTGATTATGGAGCAGGGCACTCTGAAGAGTGATTATCGACCAGGAAAAGTGAACATTGATTTTCGACCATCGTACCATGAAATTCGATATGGACCAGGGCAACCTGAACACCGATTATGTACCAGGGCACCCTGAACAGTGATTATCGACTAGGGAACGCTGGACTTTGATTATGGACCAGGACATGTGATCAGTGATTATGGACCAGGGAACCCTGAACATCGACTATGGATCAGGGCATCCTGAAGAGTGATAATGAACCAGGGATTCCTGAACAGTGATTTGGACCAGGGAACCTGAACAGTGATTATGGACCAGGGAACCCTCAACAGTGATTTTGACCAGGAATCCTGAACAGTTATTATGGACCAGGAAACCCTGTATATCTACTATGGACCAAGGCACCCTGAACAGTGGTTATGGACCAGAGAAACCATGAACATCGATTATGAACCAGGTCACTGTGGACATCGATTATCGCACAGGGCACCCAAATGATGATTATGGACCAGGGAAACCTGAACATTGACTATTGACCAGGAAAGCTTGAACATCGATTATGGATCAGGGCAACCTAAACATCGACTAAGGACCATGCACCTGAACAGTTATTATGGACCAGCGCACCCTGTACAGTGATTATGCACCAGAACACCCTGAATACGGATTAAACTTGTGCACCATGAACAGGTCTTAGGGACCAAGGCACCGTGAACTGTGATTTTGGACCAGGGAACCCTGAACATCGATTGTGAAATAGGGCCCCCGAACAGTGATAATGAACCAGGGAAACCTGAACAGTGATTATGGACCAGGGAACCTTGAAGATCAGCTCTGTAGCAGGGCAGCCTAAACTGTGATTACAGACAAGGGAACCCTGAACATCGATTATGGACCAGGTTACCGTGAACAGTGTTTAAGGAAAGGGGAACCCTGAATATCGATTATGGACCAAGGATGCCTAAAAATCGATTATGACCATGGCATCCTGAACAGTGATTATGGAGCTGGAAACCCTGAACATAGACTATGGACCAGGGCACCCTGAACTCTGCTTTCGTACAAGGAACCCTGAACATCGGTTATGGAGGAGGGTACCCTCAACAGTGATTACGTATCACGGAACCCTGAATAGTGATTATGGACCAGGGAAACCTGAACATCGATTATCAACCAGGGCAACCTGAACAGTGATGATGGACCCGGGAACCCTGAACATTGACTATGGAACAAGTAACCCTGAACGGTGATTATGGACCAGGGCAACCTGAATTGTGACTGTGGACCAGGGCTCCCTGAACATCCGTTATCAACCAGGGCATCCTAAACAGTGATAACGGACCAGGTAACCCTGAATATTGACTATGGATGAGGGTACCCTGAACAGTGATTATCATCAGGTCAACCTGAAGAGTGATTATGGACCAGGGAACCCTGAAGAGTGATTTTGGATCAGGAAATCCTGAACTGTGATTATGGTGCAGGGAACCCTGAAGTTTGACTATGGAGCAGGGCACTCTGAAAAGTGATTATGGACCAGGAAAACTGAACATTGATTATC
Source organism: Eospalax fontanierii (assembly GCA_035773235.1). Classification (NCBI taxonomy): domain Eukaryota; kingdom Metazoa; phylum Chordata; class Mammalia; order Rodentia; family Spalacidae; genus Eospalax; species Eospalax fontanierii. Next base: position 500,286 of record CM069554.1, on the reverse strand, counting down.
GACAGGGTACCATGAAAATCGATATGGACCATGGCAACCTGAACACCTATTATGGACCAGGGCACCCTGAACAATGATTATGGACAAGGGAATCTTGGACATTGATTATGAACCAGGTCATCTGAATGGTGAATATGGACCATGTTACCCTGAACAGTGATTATGGACTAGGGAACCTTGGATTTTGATTATGGACCAGGTCATCTGAACGGTGATTATGGACCAGGGAACCCTGAATATCGACTATGGATCAGGGAATCCTGAACAGTGGTTATGGACCAGGGAGCCTGAAGAGTGATTATGGACCAGGGAATGCTCAACATTGATTTTGTACCAGGGAACCCTGAACAGTGATTATGGACCACGGAACCCTGTGTATTGCCTATGGACCAGGGTACCCTGAACAGTGGTTTTAGACCAAGGCACCCTGAACTGTGATTAGGCAACAGGGAACCCTGTCACCCATTATGGATCAGGCACCCTGAACAGTGATTAAGGACCAGGGAACCCTGGAAACCGATTATCGACCAGGGCAACATGGACAGTGATTATGGACCAGGGCACCAAGAACAGTGATTATGGACCAGTGCCCCTGAACAGTTAGTATGGACCAGGTAAACCTGAAAAGTGATTATTGGTCAGGGCAGCCTGAACAGTGGTTAAAGTCCAGGGAAACCTGAACAGTGAGAATGGACCAGGTTACCCTGAAGATAGAATATGGAGCAGGACACAATAAACTGTGATTACGGACAAGGGTACTCTGAACATCGATTATGGAACAGGGCACCCTGAACAGTGACTACGTACCGGGGAACACTGAATATCGATTATGGACCAGTGAAACCTAAAAGTTGATTATGGACCAACACATCCTGAACAATGATTATGGACCAGGGAACCCTGAAGGGTAATTATGGACCAGGGAACTCTCAGGATCGACTATGGAATCGAGCAACCTAAACAGTGATTATGGACCAGGGAACCATGAACATCAATTATGTATCAGGGCACCCTCAACAACCTTTATGGACCAGGGCACCCTGAAGACCGATTAGGGACCAGGTCAACCTGAACAGTGATAATGGACCAGGGAAACCTGAACAGTGATTATGGATGAGGGAACACTGGACATCGATTATAGACTGGTGCACAAGGACGGTGAATATTGACCAGGGAACCCTGAACATTGACGTTGGACCACGGCAACCTGAACAGTGATTATGGACCAGGGAAACATGAACAGTGATTATAGAACAGGGAACCCTGAATATAGACTATAGACCAGGGCACCATGACCTGTTCTTTTGTACAAGAGAACCCTGAACATCGATTATGGACAAGGGCATCCTTAACAGTGATTATGGAATAGGGAAACCTGAATATCTACTATGGAACAGAGCACCCTGAACAGGGATTTTTTTACCAGTGCACCCTGGACGGTGATTATGGACCAGGCCTCCCTAAACAGTGACTATCGACAAGGCAACCCTGAACATCGATTTTGGACCTGGGCATCCTGAACAGTTATTATAGACCAGGGACCCTGAACAGTTATTATAGACCAGAGAAACCTGAACAGAGTTTATGGACCAGGGCAGCAGGAACAGTGGTTAAAGTCCAGGGAAACCTGAACAGTGATTATGGACCAGGGCATCCTGAACAGTGGTTAAAATGCAGGGAACCCTGAACAGTGAGTATGGACCAGGGAAGGCAGAAGATAGACTATGGAGCAGGACACAATAAACTGTGATTACAGACAAGGGTACACTGAACATCGATTATGGAACTGGGCACCGTGAAAAGTGATTACATACCGGAGAACCCTGAATATCGATTATGGATGAGGGAAACCTAAAAGTCGATTATGGACCAGCGCATCCTGAGCATCGATTATGGACCAGGGAAACTTGAACATCGGTTATGGACCAGGGAAGTGTGAAGAGTAATTACAGACCAGGGAATTCTCAACATCGTCTATGGAATCGGGCAACCTAAACAGTGATTATGGATCACGGAACCGTGAATAATGATTATGGACAACGGTACCCTGAATATCGATTATCGACCAGTGAAACCTGAACAGTTATTATGAACCAGGGAACCCTGATAAACGACTATGGGACAGGGAACGCTGAACAGTTATTTTGGACCAGGGCACACTGAAGAGTGACTATGAACCAGGGCACCCTGAATATCGATTATCGACTAGGGCATTTTAAACAGTGACTATGGACCGGGGAACCCTGAACATTGACTATGGATCAGGGCATCCTAGAGTGATTATGGACCAGGGATGCCTGAGCAGTGATTTTTAACCAGGGAACCAGAACAGTGATTATGGACCAGGGAAACTTCAACAATGATTTTGGACCAGGGAACCTTGAACAGTGATTATGTACCAGGGAAACCTGTGTATCGAGTATGGACCAGGGCAACATGAACAATGATTACGGACCAGGGAACCCTGTACATCGATTATAGACCAGGGCAACAGAACAGGTGATTATGGACCAGGGAACCCTGAATATCGACTTTGGAAAACGGCAACCTGAATAGTGATTATGGACCAGGGAAATATGAACATCGATTATGGATCAAGGCACCCTTAAAATCGTTTATGGACCAGGGCAAGCTGAGCAATGATTATGAAGCACCGAAGCTTAAACATTGATTATTGACCAGGGTTGCCTGAAAGTAGATATGGACCAAGGCATGCTGAATATTGATTATGGACCAGGGCACCCTGAACAGTGATTATGGATCAGGAAAACTGAATATTGATTATTGACCAGGGTAGCATGAAATTCGATATGGAACAGGACACGTTGAATATTGATTATGGACCAGGGAATGCTGAAAGGTGATTATTGACCATGGAAACATGATCATGGACCAAGGCAACCTGACCTGTGATTATGGAGCAGGGAAACCTGAAAAATGATTTTAGACCACGGAACCCTGAACAGTGTTTATGGACCAGGGAATCCTGAACAGTGATTATGGACCAGGGAACCATGAATATTGACTATGGAGAAGGGCACCCTGAAAAGTGATCATGGACCAGGAAGCCCTGAACAATGATTATGGACCAGGACACCCTGAACATCGATTATGGACTAGGGCATGCTGGGCATCAACTATTGACCAGGGCACCTGAACAGTGATTATGGACCAGGGAAACCTGAACAGTGATTTTGGAAGAGGGAAACCTGAACAGTGATTATGGATCAGGGTACCCTGAATATCGGCTACGGCCCAGGCACTCTGAACAGAGATTATAGAGCAGCGCACCCTGCACCGAGATTATGGACCAGGGAACCCTGAATATCGATTATGCACCAGCGCACCCTGGATATCAATTATGGACCAGGGCACCCAAAACAGAGATTATGGACAAGGGAACCGTAGATTTGGATTATGGACCAGCGCACCGCAATGGTGCATATGGACCAGGGAACCCTGAACATCTATTATGGACCAGTATACCCTGAACAGTTGTTATGGACCAGGAACCCTGAACATCGACTATGGACCAGGGTAACCTGAACAGTGATTATGGACCAGGGAACACTGAACACAGATTATGGACCAAGGAACCCTGAAATGTGATTATGGACCAGGAACTCTGAACAGTGATTATTGAATAGCAATCCTGATCAGTGACTATGGACCTGGGAATCCTGAACAGTGATTATGGTCCAGGGAGCTCTGAAGATCGACTATGGAACAAGGCACCCTGAACTGTGATTACGGAGAAGGGAATCCTAAACATCAATTATGGAAGAGGGAACCCTGAACAGTGATCATGGACTAGGGAAACATGAACATCGGTTATGGACCAGGGCACCCTGAACATTGATTATGGACCAGGGAACCTGAACGATGATTATAGACCAGCAAACCATGATCAGTGATTATGGACCAGGGAAGCCTGAACATTGATTATCGACCAGGGTAGCCTGAAAGTCGATATGGACCAGGGTAAGCTGAATATTGATGATGGTCCAGGGTAACCTGAACAGTGATTATGGACCAGGAAAACTGAACATTTATTATCTAACAGGATAGCGTGAAAGTCAATATGGACAAGGGCAGCCTCAATATTGATTATGGACCAGGGCAACCTGGACACTGATTGTGGACCATGGTACCCTGAACATTGAATATGAACTAGGGACCCCTGCAATTCGAATATGGACCAGGTCATGTGAATGGTAATTATGGACCAGGGAATCCGGAATATGGACTATGGATCAGGACATCCTGAACAGTGATTATGGACCAGGGACCCCTGAAGAGTAATTTTGAACCAGGAAACCTGAACAATGATTATGGACCAGGGATACCTCATCAGTGATTTTGGAGCAGGGAAACCTGAAGAGTGATTATGGACCAGAGAACCCTGGACATCGATTGTAGGCCAGGGCACCAGAACAATGATTATGGACCAGGGAACCCTGAATATAGACTATGGACCAGGGAACCATGAACTGTTCTTTCGTACAAAAGAACCCTGAACATTTATTATTGAGGAGGGCAACCTGAACAGTGATTATGGATTGGGGAAACCTGAATATCCACTATGGACCAGAGCATCCTGAACAGGGATTTTGGACCAGGGCACCCTGGACAGTGATTATGACCATGGCACCCTGAATAGTGATTATGGACCAGGGCACCCTGAACACCGATCATCGAAGAGGGCAAACTGAACAGTGATTTTGGACCAGGGAACCCTGAACAGTGATTACAGCCCAGGGAATCCTGAATATAGACTATGGTCCAGGGCACCCTGAACTGTTCTTTCCTGCAAGAGAAAATTGAACTTCGATTATGGACTAGGTCACCCTGAAGAGTGATTATGGATTAGGCAAACCTGAATATTCACTATGGACCTTAGCACAATGAACAGGGATTTTGGACCATGGCAACCTGGAGAGTGATTATAGACCAAGGCGCCCTGAACAGTGATTATGGACCAGGGCAGCCTGAACAGTCGTTAAATTGCAGGGAACCCTGAACAGTGAGTATGGACCAGGGAAACTTGAAGATAGACTGTGGAGCAGAATACATTAAAATTTGATTATGGACAAGGGTACGCTGAAAATCGATTATGGATCAGGGCATCTGAACAGTGTTTACGGACTGGGGAACCCTGAATATCGATCATGGACCAGGGAAATCGAAAAGTCGATTATGGACCAGTGAATCCTAGGAAATGATTATGGAACAGGGAACCCTGAACATAGGTTATGGACAAGGGAACCCTGAAGAGTGATTATTGACCAGGGAACTCTCAACATTGACTATGGAATTGAGCACCCTAAACAGTGATTATGGACCACGGGACCCTGAATATTGAGTACGGACCAGGGAACCCTGAACATCGATTATCGACCAAGGCAACAAGAACATTGACTATGAATGATGGCAACCTGAACAGTGATTATAGACCACAGAACCCTGGAGAGTGATTAAGGACCAGGGAACCCTGAAGAGTGGTATTGGACCAGGAAATTCTGAACAGTGATTATGGTCCAGTGAGCTACTGAATATTGACTATGGAGCAGGGCAACCTGAACAGTTATTATGGACCAGGAAAACTGAACATTGACTATCGACCAGGGTACCATGAAAGTCGAAATGGACCAGGGCAACCTGAACAATGATTATGGATTAGGGAACCTTGAATTTCGATTATGCACCAGGTCATCTGACCAGTGAATATGGACCAGGTTAACCTGAACAGTGACTATGGAATAAGGAACCTTGGATTTCACTTATGAACCACGTCGTCTGAATGGTGTTTATGGACCAGGGAACCCTGAACATTGACTATGTATCAGGGCATCCTGAACAGTGATTATGGACCAAGGATCTCTGAACAGTGATTTTGGACCAAGGAAACTGAAGAGTGATTATGGACCAGGGGACCCTGAACAGTGGTTTTGGACCAAGGCACCCTGAACAATGATTATAGACAAGGAAACCATGAACATCGATTATGGACCTGAGAACCCTGAAGAGTGATTATGGACCATGGCCGCTGAACAGTCATTATGGACCAGGACACCCTGAACAGTGATTATGGACCGGGGAACCCTGATTATCGATTATGGACCAGGGATACCTAAAAGTCTATAATGGACTAGCGCTTTCTGAGCAAAGATTATGGAGCAGGGAATCCTGAACATCGGTTATGGACCAGGGAGCCCTGAAGAGTGATTATGGACCAGGGTACCCTGAATATCGATTATCGACCAGGGCAACCTGAACATTGAATATGAACCAGGGAACCCTGATCATCGACTATGGAACAGGGAACCCTGAACAGTGATTATGGACTAGGGCACGCTGAATAGTGACTATGATCCAGGGCACCCTGAACATCGATTATCGACTAGGGCATTCTAAACTGTGATTACGGACCGGGGAATCCTGAACATTGATTATGGATCAGGGCATCCTAAAGAGTGATTATGGTCCAGGGATCCCTGAGCAGTGATTTTGGACCAGGAAACCTGAACAGTGATTATGGATGAGGGAAACCTCAACAGTGATTTTCAACCAGGGAAACTTGAACAGTGTTTATGGACCAGGGAACCCTGGACATCGATTATAGATGAGGGCACTAGAACAGTGATTATGGACCAGGGAACCCTGAATATAAACTATGGACCAGGGCACCATGAACTGTTCTTTCGTACAAGAGAAACCTGAACATCGATTACTGAGGACGGCAACCTGAACAGTGATTATGGATTAGGGAAACCTGAATATCCACTGTGGACCAGAGCACCCTGAACTGGGATATTGGACAAGGGCACCTTGGACAGTGATTATGAACCAGGGCATTCTGAACAGTATTTATGGACCAGTGCACCCTGACAGTTATTATGGACTAAGGCACCCTAACCTGTGATTATGGACCAGGGAACCCTGAACAGTCCTTATGGACCAGCAAACCCTGATCACTGATTATGGACCAGGGAACTCTGAACATTGATTATCGACCAGTGTAGCCTGAAAGTTGATTATGAACCAGGGCACCTGAAAATTGATTACAGATCATGGCAACCTGAACTGTGATTATGGACAAGGAACCCTGAACACTGATTATGGATCAGGCACCCTGAACAGTGATTTTGTACCAGGGAACCCTGAACACCGATTATGGACCAAGCCAACCTGAATAGTGATTATGGACCAGTGCACCATGAACATCGACAATGGAAAAAGGAACCCTTCACATCGATTACGGACCAGGGCAGCCTGAACAGTGATTATGCACCAGGGAATCCTATACACCGATTATGGATCAATGCACCGTGAACAGTGATTATGGACGAGGGAAACCTGGATATTGATTATGGACCAGGGCCCCTGAACGATGATTATGGACCAGGGAAACCTGGATGTTGGTTATTGACCAGGGCTCTGAAATGTGATTATGGACAAGGAAACCCTGAACACTGATTATCGACCAGGGTAGCCTGAAATTCGATATGAATGAGAGAATCCTGAACTGTGATTTTTTACCAGGTGTGGGGAGAAATAAAGATGGCGCCCTGCTGCTGCTTCCTCCTAGAGCCGGGAGGGTGCCAAGGTTACAGGAAGGAAGTATGACTGGTTGCTAAAAGCATGCAGGCCTTGTGACCTGTGTGTGATGTTTACCATGATTGGAGGCTCCCCGCCCACGACTTGACCTTTTAAGTGATTGGCTAAGCTAGGGGATATAAAAAGGAGAAGAAGCCCAGGAATGGGGAGAGTTTGAGTTGCTGTGGGAGAGTTAGAGTTGCTGTCAAAGAGTTCAAGTTGCTGTCTGGGGGAAGAGTTGCTGTCTTGGAAGAAGGACTGAATAAAACTGCTTGCAACCGGTATGTCTGGAGTGCGGATTTTCCTTGCTGGTCGAGGGACCCAACAGATGGTGCCGTGACTCGGATCGGTGACTCGGATCGATGACATGGATCGATGACTCGGATCGGGCGACTCGGATCGATGACTCAGATTGGCGACTCGGATTGGTGGGTAAGCTAAGAGTACTTAATAAGCCTGTTACGACAGGGAAGGTCCCGTAATGATTAGCTGAGATAGTCTCAGGGAGCCGTGGAAGGTGGGACACATATGTGAGGTTCTCTGGGAAAGCTACTAGCCCAGGAAGTCATGGGGAATTTAAATGAATAAGGATTGTTTCAGTGTTAATTTTAAGTTTTATTGCATTGAGGTCTAAGTAAATGCAAGGACTCATTTCAGTGTTTTTAAACGTGATGTGGTTTACTTTGTGCCCCAGTATGTGGTGAGTTTTGGAAAAAGTTTCAACAGTGCTGAATAGAATGTGTAGTCTTTGGTATTTAGATAAAATATTCAGTAGATGTCTGTTAGGTTCTTTAATTAAGGTGTCTCTCTGTTTATTTTCTTTCCTGTTGAACTGTCTAATGGAGTTTGAGTGTCTGATAGAATTTTGTTGGGAATTCATCTGGGTCTCAGCTGTTATTACTCCAGAGGTTTTTGTTTTATCCTTTCAATTTCCTTCTATATTATGGGTTGTCAGGAACCATTTTTGTTGGTTATGTTTTGAGGTGAAACATTCCAACCTGAAGGGGAGCTCGTTAATCTCAGGAAGTAAACAAGTCAAGAACTTCAGGAAGTCCCTGAAATTGATCAGGTTCACTACTTTGACTTCCTGCCTAAATTCCTGTGCTCTGATTAGAGGTAAAAATAGGTTGAGCAAAACAAAGTTGGGGCCTCAGTATCTCAGAGTCTATTCAGATAAAAAAGGTTCAAAAAAAAAAAGGCAAATGCAAATGGATCTGAGATTGAAACTCAAATGTAGGAGGAAAGTAAAACTAAGACTTTAGATCCGCTGGAGGAGCCAGCTTTTGTGAAACCTCAAATCAAACAGTTACTCAAGAGTCTTTAGATCCCAAAGAAAAAGAGAAGAGAGAAAAGGAAGCTGTTAGATATCTGAGAAAGAAGGATTTTAACAGTTGTTTTCATCCCTAATAAGTAATTGCTGAACTCAACAGCTCTTCTGTCCCATATAAACCACTGAGTTTAAAAGAAACAAATCTTTGTGTGTAAATTTTTAATAACACTAAGAGAATGACTCTGGAGCTGGATTGGCCATCTAGCTTCAGACTCAATCCCACTTCAAAATGTAATAACTAAGGGATGAACTAATTTCAACAAAATATTATTCATTTTCCTCCTATACTCAAGGTAGCGCTGGCTGCCACTTTAAATGTTATTCTAACCAGAGCTAAGCATTTCAAGTTTTTGTGAACAGGAGAGTAAACAGGAGAGTCATATACCATGCAGTATAAAATATGTAACTGGAGGCCTCCAAGAGATCATAATTATCTGAAAATTGCCTGGGCCAGAGACATTTAATCACATATCCTAATCCTATTTCAATTTGTTTTTGTTTGGGTTTTCATTTAAAATTCTTAATAAAATCATAAAAAAAAAACTTCTCTCACAGGGCCTTTATAACTAGTTTAATACCCATTAACAATTTCCTCTCCATCCCCACAAGCCGTGGAGCTTGCTGCAATGGCTTTAGCTTTGAAACTAGTACCAGGCCCTCTAAGAGGTCTCTTGCCTAATCATATTTGGCAAATGGATGTTACACACATCCCTCAGTTTAGACGATTTTCTTACGTCCATGTTTCTAGTGTCGTCTATGCCTCTACTCATACTGAAAAAACAGTAAAAGATGTCATTGCTTATTACTTAAAGGCCTTTGCAACATGGGGGTTGCCGCGTACCTTAAAGACGGATAATGGACCAGCCTATACCGCCCTGGCTTTTAAATCTTTTAATAAAAAAATTTTTTTTACTATTACCCACATTACTGACATCCCCTATAAGCCTACAGGTCAAAATATGGTCAAACACACATTAAAATTAACACCCTTCTTATAAAACAAAAAGGGGGAGTAGGAGCCAAATTATACCCACAGAGTCCCAAACATCAATTAGCTCCTGTAATCTAAAGCTGGATGTTTTTGGCCTATCCGGGTCTGAACGTCATGCCCGAGGCCATGACTCCCCGTGTGAATATGTTAGATGGAGAGACATCATGACAAAACAATGGAAGGGCCCGCATCCGGTCTTACGCTGGACTCGAGGAGCTGTTTGTGTTTTTCCGCAGGGTGCAGACGATCCTGTGTGGATTCCTGATAGACTGGTGAGAACAGTGGAAGGGTATTCAGAAAAAAACAACCCAGATGACCTCGCTGAGAATAACAGGGATCTTCGTGATGGCACAACGTAGTTTTGCAGAAGAGCTGGAGTTGTGGGCTGTGGCCAAGGCGTGGCCAGTCCCACTACCGGTTATCAACAGTTCCTCCCTACTGCCACCCATCTTCACCACCAATGGGTAAAGAAGAATCTTATGGAATGGACGATTGAGTTGCCCGGAACAGTACTATGGCAGTTCAACAGGCTATGAACCTTCACTTGAAGACAGGACTGCTGTTAGTTAATACCTATTTCAAGTTCATAGGCACCTCTTATGTGTTAAACCTTCCTGGGCTTTGTGTTACTCCTTCATTTGTTAATAATGCCTTTAAGGCATTAAATTTGTCCCGACAAATTAGCTATATGCTGGGTCCTAATGGATCCTGTTCATATAACCTTTATTGACCAATGGACCAAATGGATCATGCAAGGATTCTCATTTCCCATGCAGTGGGCCGGAATGATTGGCTTAAAAATAATCGTTGTCCTCCTGGTGGCAGTTGGCTTCAAAAACAGCAGCAGGCTTTTCTGGCACAGGCCATCTTAGCTCTCCATCACCATGATTCCCCAAAAGTATGGCTCACTATGCTGGACCAGTAGTCAGTGACGGGTAAGCACCCGGTAATGCTCTACCAACCTAAGACAGGCCCCTTAGCCAGAAGGGTAGCCGATGAGGGGTAAGGAGATGCAAAACCTGGGGTGCATAAGATAGGCATGGTACCTTAGGAAAACAAAAAGGGGGAATTGTGGGGAGAAATAAAGATGATGTCCTGCTGATGCTTCCTCCTAGAGCCGGGAGGTTGCCAAAGTTACAGGAAGGAAGTATGACTGGTTGCTAAAAGCATGAAGGCCTTGTGACCTGCGTGTGATGTTTACCATGATTGGAGGCTCCCCGCCCACGACTTGACCTTTTAAGTGATTAGCTAAGCTAGGGGATATAAAAAGGAGAAGAAGCCCAGGAAAGGGGAGAGTTCGAGTTGCTGTGGGAGAGTTAGAGTTGCTGTCAAAGAGTTCAAGTTGCTGTCTGGGGGAAGAGTTGCTGTCTAGGAAGAAGGACTGAATAAAACTGCTTGCAACCGGTATGTCTGGAGTGCGGTTTTTCCTTGCTGGTCGAGGGTCCCAACAAACAGGGAACCCTGAACAGTCATTATGGACCAGGGAACACTGAACAATAATTATGGAGCAGGGCAACCTGAACACTGATTATGGACCAGGGCACCCTGAACATCATTTATGGACCAGGGCAGCCTGAACATCGATTAGGGACCAGGGCACCCTGAACAGTGATAATGAAAAAGGGAAACCTGAACATCGATGGTGGACCAGCGCTCCCTGAACAGTGATTATGGACCAGCGTAAACTGAACTTTGAATATGGACCAGGGAACCCTGAACATCAACTATGGACCAGGGCCACCGAATGTTGATAATGAACAAGGGCACCCTGAACAGTGTTTATGGAACAGGACAACCTGAATATCGATTATGGTCCACTTTATCCTGAACAGTTATTATGGACCAGTGAACCTTGAAGTTCGACTATGGACCAGGGAATCCTGTACAGTGCTTACGGACTAGAACAAACGTAACAGTGATTAGGGACTAGGGCACACTGAACTGTGACTATAGACCAGTGCAGCATGATTAGTGATTATGGACCAGGGAACCCTGAACTTTGATTATAGACCAGGGTACCCTGAAAGTCTATATAGATCAGAGAATCCTGAACTGTAACATTTTACCAGGTAACCCTGAACAGTGATTATGGACCAGGGAATTCTGAACAGTTATTAAGCACCAGGGAACACTGTACACCGATTATGGATCAGGGCACCCTGAACAGTGATTACGGACCAGGGAACCCTGCACAGAAATTATAGATCAGGGCACACGAATGGTGATTGTGGACCAGGGAACCCAGAACATTGACAATGGACCAGAGCATCCTGAAAAGTGATTATGGACCATGGAACCATTAACATCAGTTATGGATCAGGGCACCCTGACCATCTTTTATAGAACAGGGAAGACTGAACATCGATTAGGGACCAGGGCAGCCTGAACAGTGACAATGGACAAGGAAATCCTGAACATCGACAATGGACCAGGGCACCCTGAACATCATTTCTGCACCAGGGCAGGCTGAACATCGATTAGGGACCAGGGCAACCTGAACAGTGATAATGGAAAAGGCAACCCTGAACATCGACGGTGGACCAGGGCTGCCTGAACAGTGATTATGGACCAGCGTAACCTGAACTTTGATTATGGACCAGAGAACCCTGAACATCAAATATGGACCAGGGCCACCGAACAGTGATAATGGAGTAGGGGATCCTGGACTGTGATTATGGACCAGGACACCCTGAATATCGATTATATACCAATGTACCCTGAACAGTGATTATGGACCAGGGAACCCTGAAGATCGACTATGGACCAGGGCACCCTGTACAGTGCTTATGGACTAGAGTATACTTAACAGTGATTATGGACTAGGGCACACTGAACTGAATATGGACAAGCGCACCATGATTAGGGATTATGAAACAGGGAACCCTGAATATTGATTATCGACCAGGGTAGCCTGAAAGTCGATATGGATGAGAGAATCCTGAACTGTGATTTTTTACCAGTAAACTCTGAACAGTGACTATGGACCAGGGAACTCTGAACAGTTATTAAGCACCAGGGAACCCTGTACACCGATTATGGATCAGGGCACCCTGAAGAGTGAATACTGACCAGGGAACCCTGCACATAAATTATAGACCATAGCATGTGAACGGTGATTGTGAACCAGGGAACCCTGAACATTGACAATGGACCAGGGCAACCGGAAAAGTGATTATGGACCATGGAAACATTAACATCAATTATGGATCAGGGCAACCTGAACATCTTTTATGGACCAGGGCAGACTGAACATCGATTAGGGACCAGGTAACCCTGAACAGGGACAACAGACCATGGAAACCTGAACATCCACTATGGACCAGGGCAAAGTGAACAGTGATTATGGACCAGCTCACACTGAACAGTGATTACGGAACAGAGCACCATGAATACTGATTATGGACTAGTGAACCCTGAACAGTTCTTATGGATCATGGCACCCTGAACTGTGATTTTGGACCAGGGAACCCTGAATATTGACTATGGACCAGGGCCCCCGAACAGTGATAAAGGACCAGGGAAACCTGAGCAATGATTATGGACCAGCGAACCCTGAACATCGGTTATGGACCAGGGAACCCTGACCAGTGATTTTAGACCAGGGAATACTGAAGAGTGATTATGGTCCAGGGAGCCCTGAAAATTGACTTTGGAGCAGGGCACCGTAAGCTGTGATTAGGACAAGGGAATCCTGAACATCAGTTATGGACCAGGACACCCTGATCAGTGAGTATGGAATGGGGAAAACTGCATATTGATTATGGACCAGGGAACCCTGAATATTGATTATGGATCAGGACAGCCTGAACAGTGATTGTGGACCAGGGAACCCTATACATCGACGATGGACCAGGGAAACCTGAACAGTGATTATGGACCAGTGAACTATGAACAGTGATTTTGGAACAGGGAACCCTGAATATCGATTATGGATCAGAGCACCATGAACATCTATTATGGATCACGGCAGCCTTAGAATGGATTGTGGACCAAGGCACCCAGAACAGTGATTATGAACCAGGGAAACCTGAACATCGATTATGGACCAGAGAACCCTGACCATTGACTATGGATCAGGGCATCCTGAAGAGTGATTATGGGCCAGGGATCCCTGAGCGGTGATTTTGGACCAGGGAACCTTGAACAGTGACTATGGACCAGGGAACCCTGTGTATCGACTATGAACCAAGGCACCCTGAACTGTGATTACTGACCAGGGAACCCTGGACAATGATTATAGACCAGGGCACCATTACGGTGATTATGGAACAGGGAACCTTGAATATAGACTATGGACCAGGGCACCATGAACTGTTCTTTCTTAAAAGAGAACCCTGAACATTGATTATGAACGAGGGCACCCTGAACAGGGATTATGGATCAGGGAAACCTGAATGTCCACTATGGACCAGAGCACTCTGAACAAGGATTTTGGACCAAGGCACCCTGGACAGTAATTATGGACGAGGGCACCCTGAACAGTGATTATGGACAAGGAATCCCTGAATATCGATTACGGACCTGGGCACCCTGGGCATTGATTATGGACCAGGGAAACATGAACAGTGATTATGGACCAGGGCAGCCTGAAAAGTGGATAAAGTCCAGGGAAACCTGAACAGTGAGTATCAACAGTGATTAAGCACCAGGGAACCCTGTACACCGATTATGTATCAGGGTGCCTGAAAACTGATTACAGACCAGGGAACCATGCACAGAAATTACAGACCAGGGCACGTGAACAGTGATTGTGGACCAGGGAAACGTGAACATTGACAATGGACCAGGGCATCTTGAAAAGTGATTATGGATGATGGAACCATTAACATCAATTATGGATCACGGCATTCTAAACATCTTTTATGGACTAGGCCAGACTGAACATCAATTAGGGACCAGGGCATCCTGAACTATTACAATGGACCAGGGAATCCTGAACATCGACTATGGACCAGGGCACCATGAACAGGGATTATGGACCAGCACACCCTGAACAGTGTTTATGGACCAGAGCACCCTGAATACTGATTATGGACTAGTGCATCCTGAACAGTTCTTATGGACCAAGGCACCGTGAACTGTGATTTTGGACCAGGGAACCCTGAAATGTGATTTTGGACCAGGGAAACCTGAACAGTGATTATGGACAAGGCAACCCTGAACATCAACTATGGAACAGGGAACCCTGAATAGTGATTATGGACCAGAGCACGCTGAATAGTGACTATGAACCAGGGCACCCTGAATATCAATTATCAACTAGCGCATTCTAAACAGGGATTACGGACCCGGGAACTCTGAACACTGACTATGGATCAGGGCAGCCTGAAGATTGATTATGGACGAGGGATCCCTGAGCAGTGATTCTGGACCACGGAACCTGAACAGTGATTATGGACCAGGGAACCCTGGACATCGATTAAAGACCAAGGCACCAGCACGGTGATTATGGACCAGGGAACCCTGAATATAGACTATGCACCAGGGCATCATGAACTATTCTTTCGTACAAGAGAACCCTGAACATTGATTATGGATGAGGGCACCCTGAACAGTGATTATGGATTAGGAAAACCTGAATATCCACTATGGACCAGAGCAGGCTGAACAGGGATTTTGGACCAGGGCACCATGGACAGTGATTATGGACCAGGACACCCTGAACAGTGATTATGGACAAGGCAACCCTGAATATCGATTATGAACCTGGGTGACCTGAACAGTGATTATGGACCAGGGGCCCTGAAATGTTACGGACCAGGGAAACCTGAACAGTGATTATGGACCAAGGCAGCCTGAAGAGTGGATAAAGTCCAGGGAAACCTGAACAGTGAGTATGGACCAGGGAAACGTGAAGATAGAGTACGGAGCAGGACACAATAAACTGTGACAACGGACAAGGGTATGCTGAATATCGATTATGGAATGGGGCAACCTGAACTGTAATTATGGACCAGGGAACCCTGAATATCGATTATGGACCAGGGAAACCTAAAAGTCCATTATGGACCAGCGCAACCTGAGGAATGATTATGGACCAGGGAAACCTGAACTTTGGTTACGGACCAGGGAACACTGAAGATTGATTATGGACCAGGGAACTCTCAACATAGACTATGGAATCGAGCAACCTAAATAGTGATTACGGACGACGGCACCCTGAATACTCATTATGGACCAGGGTACCCTGAACATCGATTATCAACCAGGGATGCCTGAACAGTGATTATGGACCAAGGTAACCTGAACACCGATTATGGACCAGGGCCCCTGAACAGTTATTATGAACCAGGGAAACCTGAAGAGTGATTATGGACCAGGGCAGCCTGAACAGTGGTTAACATGCAGGGAACGCTGTACAGTGAGTATGGACCAGGGAATCCTGACGATGGACTATGGAGCAGGACACAATAAAATGTGAGTACAGACAAGGGTATGCTGAACATCGATGATGGAACAGGGCACCCTGAACAGAGATTACGGAACGGGGAACCCTGAATATCGATTATCGAAGAGGGCAAACTGAACAGTTATTTTGAACCAGGGAACCCTGAACAGTGATTATAGCCCAGGGAACCCTGAATATAGACTATGGACCAGGGCACCCTGAACTGCTCATTCGTGCAAGGGAACCCTGAACTTCGATAATGGACTAGAACACCCTGAAGACTGATTATGGATTAAGGAAACCTTAATATCCACTATGGAACTTAGCACCCTGAACAGGGATTTTGGACCAGGGCAACATGGAGAGTGATTATGGACCAGGGCAATCTGAACAGTGATTATGGACCAGGTCACACTGAATAGTGATTATGTACAAGGCAACCCCAAACATTGATTATCGGCCAGGGTAGCCTGAAAGTTGATATGGATCAGGGCACCCTGAATATTGATTATGGACTTGGGCACCCTGAACAGTGATTATGGACCAGGGCCCCTGAACAGTTATTATGGGCCAGGGAAACCTCAACAGTGATTATGGACCAAGGCAGCCTTAACACTGGTTAAAGTCCAGGGAAACCTGAACAGTGAGTATGTACCAGTGATCCCTGAAGATACACTATGGAGCAGGACACAATAAACTGTGATTATGGACAAGGGTACGCTGAACATCAATTATGGAACAGGGTACCCTGAACAGTGATTACGGACTGGAGAACCCTGAATATCGATTATGGACCAGGAAAACCTAAAAGTTGATTATGCTCCAGAGCATCCTGAGCAATGATTATGGACCAGGGAACCCTGAAATTCGGTTATGCACCAGGGAACCCTGAAGATTGATTATGGACCATGGAACTCTGAACATCGACTATGGAATCGAGCAACCTAAACTGTGATTATTGACATTGGCACCTGAATATCCACTATGCACCTGAACATGGATTTTGGACCAGGGAAACCCGGAGTATGATTATGGAACAGGGCACCCTGAGCAATGATTGTGGACAAGGCAACCCTGAACATCGATTATGGACCTGGGCACCCTGAACAGTGATTATGGACCAGTAAACCCTGAACATCGACAATGGACCATTGCAACCTGAAAAGTGATTACGGACCAGGGAACCCTGCACAGAAATTATAGACCAGGGCACATGCACAGGTATTTTGGACCAGGCAAACCTGAACATTGACAATGGACCAGTGCATCCTGAAAAGTGATTATGGACCATGGAAACTTTAACATCAATTATGGAGCAGGGCACGGTGAACATCTTTTATGGACCAGGGCAGACTGAACATCGATTAGGGACCAGGGAACCCTGAACAGTGACAATGGACCAGGGAATCCTGAACATCGACTACGGACCAGGGCACTGAGAACAGTGATTATGGACCAGAGCACCCGGAATACTATTTATGGACGAGTGCACACTGAACAGTTTTTATGGACCAAGGCACCTTGAACAGTGATTTTGGACAAGGGAACCCTGAATATCGACTATGGAGCAGGGTACCCGAATAGTGATAAGGACCAGGGAAACCTGAGCAATGATTATGGACCAGCGAACCCTGAACATCGGTTATGGACCAGGGAACCCTGACAATTGATTATAGAGCAGGGCACCGTAAGCTGTGATTACGACAAGGGAATCCTGAACATCAGTTATGGACCAGGGCACCCTAATCAGTGATTATAGGCTAGGGAACCCTGGAAAACAAACATGGACCAGGACACCTGAACAGCGAATATAGACATAGGATCCCTGATCATGTACTATGAAACAGGGCATCCTGAACAGTGAATATGGACCAGGGAACCCTGAACTGTTATTTTGGACCAGGGAAACATGAACAGTGATTATGGACCAGGGAACCTTGAATATCGATAATTGATTAGTGTAACCTGAACACTGATTATGGACAAGGGAACACTGAACATCAACTATGGAACAGGGAACCCTGAACAGTGATTATGGACAATGCAACCCTGAATATCGATTATAGATCTGGGCACCCTGAACAGTGATTATGGACCAGGGCTGCTGAAAAGTTATTATGGATCAGGGAAACCTGAACAGTGAGTATCGACCAGGGAACGCTGAAGATAGACTATGGACCAGGACACAACAAACTGTGATTATGCACAAGGGTACGCTGAACATCGATTATGGAACAGGGCAACCTGAACTGCGATTATGGACTGGGGAACCCTGAATATTGATTATGGACCAGGGTAACCTAATAGTCAATTATGGACCAGTGCATCCTGAGCAATGATTATGGACCAGGGAACCCTGAACTTCGGTTATGGAACAGGGAAGCCTGAAAATTGATTATGGACCAGGGAACTCTGAACAGTGACAATGGACCAGGGAATCATGAACATCGACTATGGACCAGGGCACCGAGAACAGTGATTATGGACCAGCGCACTCTGAACAGTGATTATTGGCCAGAGCACCCTGAATACTGATTATTGACTAGTGCACGCTGAACAGTTCTTATGGATCAAGGCACTCTGAACTGTGATTTTGGACCAGGGAACACTGAATATCAACTATTGAGCAGGGTCCCCGAACAGTGATAAAAGACCAAGGAAACCTGAGCAATGATTATGGACCACCGAAACCTGAACATTGGTTATGGACCAGGGAACCCTGACCAGTGATTTTGGACCAGGAACCCTGAACAGTGATTATAGTCCACGGAGCCCTGACAATTGACTATGGAGTAGGGCATCATAAGCTGTGATTAGGACAAGGGAATCCTGAACATCAATTATGGACTAGGGCACCCTGATCAGTGATTATGGACCGGGAAAACCTGAGCATCGGTTACGGACCAGGGCACCCTGAACATTGATTATAGACTAGGGAACCCTGGAAAACAAACATGGACCAGGGCACCTGAACGGTGATAATAGACATAGGAACCCTGATCATCTACTATGAAACAGGGCTTCCTGAACAGTGATTATTGACCAGGGAACCCTGAACTGTTATTTTGGACCAGGGAAACATGAACAGTGATTATGGACCAGGGAAACTTGAATATCAATAATGGATTAGTGAAACCTGAACACTGATTATGGACCCGGGAATCCTGAACATTGACTATGGAACAGGGAACCCTGAACAGTGATTATGGACGAGGGCAGGCTGAATAGTGACTATGAACCAGGGCACCCTGTATATCAATTATCGACTATGGCATTCTAAACAGTGATTACAGACCCGGGAACACTGAACATTGGATATGGATCAGGGCATCCTGATGAGTGACTATGGACCATTATTCCTTGAGTAGTGATTTTGGACCAGGGAACCTAAACAGTGATTATGGACCAGGGAAACCTCAACAGTGATTTTGGACCAGGGAACCTTGAACAGTGATTAAGGACCAGGGAAACCTGTGTATCGACTATAGACCAGGGCACCCTGAAGAGTGATTATGGACCAGGGAAACGTGAAGAGTGACTATGGACCAGGGTAGCCTGAACAGTGGTTTATATGCAGGGAACCCTGAACAGTGAGAATGGACCAGGGAACCCTTAAGATGCACTATGGAGCAGGACAGAAAAAACTGTAATTACGGACAAGGGTGCGCTGAACATCAATGATAGAACAGGGCACCCTTGACAGAGATTACGGTCCAGGGAACTCTGAATATCGATTATGGGCCAGGGAAACATGAAGTCGATTATGGAACAGCACATCGTGAGCAATGATCATGGACCAGGGAACCCTGAACTTAGTTTATGGACCAGGTGACCCTGAAGAGTGATAATGGACCACGGAACTCTCAAACTTGAACAGTGATTATGGAACAGAAAACGCTGGACATAGTTTATAGACCAGGGCACCAGAACAGTGATTATGGACCAGAGCACCCTCAACAGTGATTATGGACCAGGGCCACTATAAAGTTATTATGGATCAGGGAAACCTGAAGAGTGATTATGGACCTGGGTAGCCTGAACAGTGGTTAAAGTCCAGGGAAACCTGAACAGTGAAAATGGACCAGGGAACCCTGAAGATAGAATATGGACCAGGGCACAATAAACTGTGACTATGGACAAGGGTACGCTGAACATCGATTATGGAACAGGGCATCCTGAACTGTGATTATGGACCCAGGAAACCTGAATATCGATTATGTACAAGGGTAACCTAAAATTCGATTATGGACCAGCGCATCCTGAGCAATGATTATGGACCAGGGAACCCTGAACTTAGCTTATGGAAAAGGGAACCCTGAAGAGTGATTATGGACCAGGGAACTCTGAACATCGACTATGGGATCGAGCAACCTAAACAGTGATTATGGACGATGGCACCCTCAATACTCCTTATGGACCAAGGAAACCTGAACATCGATTCTGGAACAGGGAATCCTGAACAGTGAATATGGACCAGGGCACCCTAAATAGTGACTATGGACCAGGGCAACCTTAACATCGATTATCAAACAGTGATTATGGACCCGGGAACTCTGAAGATTGACTATGGAACAGGGCACACTTAAAAGTGATTATGGACAGGAAAACTGAACATTGGTTATCGATCAAGGTAGCATGAAAGTCGATATGGACCAGGGCAGCCTGAACAGTGGATAATATGCAGGGAAGCCTGAACAGTGAGTATGGACCCGAGAACCCTTAAGATAGCTATGGAGCAGGACACAAAAAAATGTGATTAACAACAAGGATTACCTGAACATCGATGATGGAACAGGGCACCCTGGACAGATATTATGGTCCCGGGAACTCTGAATATCGATTATGGACCAGGGAAACATAAAGTCGTTTATGAATGAGCACATCCTGAGCAATGATTATGGACCAGGGAACCCTGAACTTAGCTTATGGACCAGGTGACCCGGAACAATGATAATGGACCAGGGAACTCTCAACATCGACTATGGAATCAAGTAATCTAAACAGTGATGATGGACTAGGGCAACGTGAACATCGATTATCAAGGAAGGAACACTGAACAGTGATTTTGCACCAGGGATTCCTGAACAGTGACTACAGCCCAGGGAACCCTGAATATAGAGTATGGACCAGGGCACCCTGAACTGTTGTTTCATACAAGGGAACCCTGAACTACGATTATGGACTAGGCCACCCTGAAGAGAGATTTTGGGTTAGGGAAACCTGAATATCCACTAAGGACCTTAGCACGCTGAACAGGGATTTTTGACCAGGGCAACGTGGACAGTGATTATGGACCAGGGCACCCTGAACAATGATTGTGGACAAGGAAACCCTGAACATCGATTATGGACCTGGGCACCCTGAACAGTGAGTATGGACGAGGGAAACCTGAACATCGAAAATGGACCAGGGCAACCTGAACAGTGATTATGGACCAGGGCGACTGAACAGTGATAATGGAGAAGGGCATCCTGAACAGTGATTATGGATCAGGACACCCTGAATATCGATGATGGACCAGGGCAGCCTGAACATCGATTAGGGACCAGGACACCCTGAACAGTCGTAATGAAAAAGGGAACCCTGAACATTTACGGTGAACCAGGGCTCTGTGAACAGTGATTATGGACCAGTGTAACCTGAACATTGATTATGGACCAGGGAACCCTGAACATCAACTATGGACAAGGGCAACCGAACAGTGATAATGGAGAAGAGCATCCTGAACAGTGATTATGGACCAGGACACCCTGAATATCGATTATGGACCAGTGTAACCTGAACAGGGATTATGGACCAGGGAAACTTGAACAGTGATTATGGACCAGGGCAGCCTGAACAGTGGTTAAAATGCAGGGAACCCTGAACAGTGAGTATGAACCAGGGAACCCTGACGATGGACTATGGAGCAGGACACAAGAAACTGTGATTACGGACAAGGGTACGCTGAACAACTATGATGGAACAGGGCACCCTGAATAGAGATTACGGTGCGGGGAACCCTAAATATAAATTATGAACGAGGGAAACTTAAATTAGATTATGGACCAACACATCCTGTGCAATGATTATGGACCAGGGAACACTGAACTTAGCTCATGGACCAAGTAAACCTGAAGAGTGATAATGGACCACGGAACTCTCCATATCAACTATGGAGAGTTCTATGGACCACGGCACCCTGAATAGTGTTTATGGGCCAGGGAAACCTGAACATCGATTATCGAAGAGGGCAAACTGAACAGTGATTTTGGACCAGGGAATCCTGAACAGTGATTATAGACCAGGGAACTCTGAATATCGTCTATGGACCAGGGCACCCTGTACAGTGCATATGGACTAGAACAAACTTAACAGTGACTATGGACTAGGGCACACTGAACTGTGATTAAGGACCAGCGCAACATGATTACTGATTGTGGACCAGGGAACCCTGCACATTGATTATCGACCAGGGTAGCCTTGAAGTAGATATGTATCAGAGAATTCTGAACTGTGATTTTTTACCAGGGAACCCTAAACAGTGATTATGGACCCGGGAACTCTGAACAGGTATTAACCACCAGGGAAACCTGTACACCGATTATGGATCAGGGCACCCTGAACAGTGATTACGGACGAGGGATTCCTGCACAGAAATTATAGACCAGGGCACGTGAACGGTGATTGTGGAACAGGGAACCCTGAACATTGACAATGGACCGGGGCATCCTGAAAATTGATTATGGACCATGGAACCATTAATGCAAATTATGGATCAGGGCACTCTGAACATCTTCTATGGACCAGGGTACCATGAACAGTGATTATGGACCAGGGCACCCTGAACATCATTTACGGACCAGGGCAGCCTGAACATCGATTAGGGACCAGGGCACCCTGAACAGTGACAATGGACAAGGGAATCCTGAACATTGACGGTGGACCAGGGCTCCCTGAACAGTGATAAAGGACCAGCGTAACCTGAATATTGATTATGGACCAGGGAACCCTGAACATCAACTATGGACCAGGGCCACCGAATGGTGATAATGGACAAGGGCATCCTGAATAGTGATTATGTACAAGGGCACCCTGAATATCGATTATGTACTGGTTTACCTGAACAGTGAATATGAACCAGGGAACCCTGAAGATCGACTATGGACCAGGGCACCCTCTACAGTGCTTATGGACTAGAGCAAACTTAACAGAGATTATGGACTAGGGCACACTGAACTGTGACTGTGAACCAGCGCACCATGATTAGTGATTATGGACCAGGGACCCCTGAACATTGATTATCAACCAGGGTAGCCTGAAAGTCGATATGGATCAGCGAATCCTGAACTGTGATTCTTTACCAGGGAAACCTGAAGAGTGATTATGGACCAGGGAACTCTGAACGGTTACTAAGCACCAGGGAACCCTGTACACCAATTATGGATCAGGGCATCCTGATCATTGATTACGGACCACGGAACCCTGCACAGAAATTATAGACCAGGGTACGTGAATGGTGATTGTGGACCGGGGAAACGTGAACATTGACAATGGACCAGGGCCTCCTGAAAAGTTATTATGGACCATGGAATCGTTAACATCAGTTATGGATCAGGGCACTCTGAACAGTGACAATGGACCAGGGAATCCTGAACATCGATTAGGGACCAGGGCACCCTGAACAGTGACAATGGACCAGGGAATCCTGAACATCAACTATGGACCAGGAAACTGTGAATAGTGATTATGGACCAAGGCCCCCAAACAGTGATAAAGGACCAAGGAAACCTGAGCAATGAGTATGGACCAGTGAACGCTGAACATCGGTTATGGACCAGGGAACCCTGACCACTGATTTTGGACCAGGTAATCCTGAACAGTGATTATGGTGCAGGGAGCCCTGAAAATTGACTACGGACCAGGGCACCGTAAGCTGTGATCAGGACAAGGGAATCCTGAACATCAATTATGTACCAGGGCACAATGATCAGTGATTATGTCCCAGGGAAACCTGCATATCAATTATGGACCAGGGAACCCTGAGTATCAATTATGGATCAGGGAAGCCTGAACAGTGATTATAGACCAGGGAACCCTGTACATCGTCTATAGACCAGGAATACCTCAACAGTGATTATGGACCAGGAAACCCTGAACAATGATTTTGGACCAGGGAACCCTGAAGAATGATTATGAACCAGGAAAGCATGAGTGATTATTAACCAGGGTACCCAGAACAATGATTGGGGACAAGGCAACCCTGAACATCAATTATGGACCGGGGAACCCTGAACATTGACTATGGACGAGGGAACACTTCACAGTGATTATGGACCTGGGTACCCTGAACCATGATGATTATGGACCAGTGCAACTTGGACATCAACTATTGATTAGGGCACCCTGAACAGTGATTATGGACCAGGAAACCCTAGACATCTATTATGGACCAGGGTAACTGAACGGTGCTGATGGACCAGGAAACCCTGAACATCGATTATGGACGAGTGTACCCTGAACAGTTATTATGGACCAGGGAACCCTAAACAACGAGTATGGACCACGGAACCCTGATCAGTGACTATGGATCAGGGAAACCTGAAGAGTGATTATGGTCCAGGGAGCCCTCAAGATCGACTATGGAGCAAGGCACCCTAAACTGTGATTAAGGACAAGAGAAAACTGAACATTGATTATTGAGCAGGGCACCCTGAACAGTGATCATGGACTAGGGACCATGAACATTGATTATGGATCAGGGAACATTAATGGTGATTATAGACCAGCAAACCCTGATCAGTGATTATGGACCAGGGAACCCTGAACATTGATTATAGACCAGGGTAGCCTGAAAGACTATATGGACCAGGGCACGCTGAATATTGATTATGGTCCAGGGCACCCTGAGCAGTGATTATGGACCAGGAAAAATGAACTTTGACTATCAACCTGGGTAGCATGAAAGTCGATATGGACAAGGGCACCCTGAATAATGATTATTGACCAGAGCAACCTAGACACCGATTTTGGACCATTGTACCATGAACAGGGATTATGGACTTGGGACCCCTGGACTTCGATTATGGACAAGGTCATCTGAACTGTAATTATGGACTAGGGAACCCTGAACATGGACTATGGATCAGGGGATCTTGAATAGATTATGCACCAGAGATCCCTGAACAGTGATTTTGGACCAGGGCACCCTGAAGTGTGCTTATGGACCAGAGAATCCATGAACATCCATTATGGACCAGGCCACCGTGGACACTGATTATGGACCAGGGCACCTGAACGTTGACTATTGACCAGGGAATCCTGAACGTCCACTATTAACCAGGGCATCGTGAATACTGATTACGGACCAGGGCAGCCTGAATATTGATTATGGACCAGGGAACCCTCAAAGTGACCATTTACCAGGGAAACCTGAACAGTGATTATGGACCAGGGCACCCTGAACAGTGATTATGGACCAGGAACCCTGAACAGCGATTATGGGCTAGGGCAAATTGAATACCGATTATGGACAATGAAACCCTGAGAAGTGATTATGGACCAGGGAATCCTGAACATTGACTATGGCCCAGGGAACACTTCACAGTGATTATGGACCTGGGTACCCTGAATCATGATTATGGACCAGCGCACCCTGGACATCAACTATTGACTAGGGCACCCTGAACAGTGATTATGGACCAGAAACCCTAGACACAGAGTATGGACCAGGATAACTGAACAGTGCTAATGGACCAGGGAACCCTGAATATCGATTATGGACAAGTGTACCCTGAACAGTTATTACGGACCAGGGAATCCTAAA
Source organism: Eospalax fontanierii (assembly GCA_035773235.1). Taxonomy (NCBI): domain Eukaryota; kingdom Metazoa; phylum Chordata; class Mammalia; order Rodentia; family Spalacidae; genus Eospalax; species Eospalax fontanierii. The sequence goes on along the minus strand of CM069554.1, from coordinate 474,176 downwards.
CAACGAGCATGAACCACGGCACCCTGAACAGTGATTATGGACCAGGGAACCCTGAACAGTGATTAAGACCAAGGCACCTTAAACTGTCATTATGGACCAGGGAAATCTGAACAGTGATTATGGACGAGCAAACCCTGATCAGTGACTATGACTATGGACCAGGGAAACCTGAAGAGTGTTTATGGCCAAGGGAGCCCTGAAGGTCGACTATGGAGCAAGGCACCCTAAACTGTGATTACGGACAAGGGAAAACTGAACATTGATTATTGAGCAGGGCACCCTGAACATTGATAATGGACTAGGGAATCATGAACATCGATTATGGACCAGGGAACCTTAACGGTGATTATAGACCAGCAAACCCTGATCAGTGATTATGGACCAGGGAACCCTGAACATTTATTATCGACCAGTGTAGACTGAAAGACTATATGGACCAGGGCACGCTGAATATTGATTATGGTCCAGGGCACCCTGAACATTGATTATGGAACAGTGAACCCTGAACATCGATTCAGGACCCCTGGACTTCGATTATGGACCAGGTCATCTGAACGGTAATTATGGACCAGGGAACTCTGAACATCGACTATGGATCAGGGGATCCTGAATAGATTATGGACCAGGGGACCCTGAACAGTGATTATGGACCAGGAAACCCTGGATATTGATTAAGGACCAGGGCACCTGAATGGTGATTATGGGTATCCTTAAAGTTGATATGGACTAGACACCCTGAATATTGATTATGAACCAGGCACCCTGAATAGTAATTTTGGACCAGGAACCCTGAACAACGATTATGGACTAGGGCAACTTGAACATCGATTATGGACCAGGAAAACCTGAATAGTGATTTTGGACCAGGGAATCCTGAACAGTGATCATGGAGCAGGGAATCCTGAATATCGACTATGGACCAGGGCACCCTAAAGAATGATTATTCACCAGGCAAGTGTGATGAGTGATTATGGACCAGGGATCCCTGAGCATTTATTAACAATCAGGGTAGCCTGAAATTCGGTATTTACCAGGGCATCCTGACCAGTGATTATGGATCTGGAACACTGAACACCGATTATGAATTAGGGCATCCTGAACATCGATTATGGACCAGGGAATCCTGAACATTGACTATGTACCAGGGGATCCTGAACAGTGATTATGGACCAGGGAAACCTGAACTGTGATTTTCGGGCAGGGAAACCTGAACAGTTTTTATCGACCAGGGAACCTTGAAAAGTAATTTTCGACCAGGGGACCCTGAACAGTGATTATGGAAAAGGGAACCCTGAATATCGACTATGGCCCAGAGCAGCCTGAATAGACATTATGGACCAGCGCATCCTGAAAAGTAATTTTGGACCAGGGAACCCTGAACATCGATTATGGACTAGGAAACCATGGGCATCAATTTTGGACCAGGTCACCTGAACAGTGATGATGGACCAGGGAAAACTGGGCATCCTAAACAGTGAGTATGGACTAGGGAACCATGATCAAAGATTATGGATCAGGTCACCTGAACACCGATTATGGACCAAGGCAACCTTAACTGTGATTATGGACCAGGGAAAGGTGAACAGTGATTTTGGACGAGGGAACACTGAACAGTGATTATGGACCAGGGTACCCTGAACAATGATTATGGAACAGTGCACGGTGAACATTGATTATGTACCAGGGCACCCTGAACAGTGATTCTAGACCAGGGAACCCTAGACATCGATTATGGACGAGGGCACCTGAATGGTGAACTCTGAAGATCGATTATGGACCAGTGTAGACTGAAGATTTATTACGGACCAGGGAATCCTGAACATCAACAATGGACCAGGGCAACCTGAAGAGTGATCATGGACCATTGCAACCTGAACAGTGATTATGGACCAGGGAACTCTGAACATCGATTATGGACTAGGAAACCCTGGGCATCGATTTTGGACCAGGTCACCTGAATTGTGATGATGGACCAGGGAAACCTGGGCATCCTAAACAGTGAGTATGGACCAGGGAACCATGATCAAAGATTATGGATCAGGTCACCTGAACACCGATTATGGACCAAGGCAACCTTAACTGTGATTATGGACCAGGGAAAGGTGAACAGTGATTTTGGACGAGGGAGCACTGAACATTGATTATGGACCAGGGCACCCTGAACAGTGATTCTAGACCAGGGAACCCTAGACATCGATTATGGACGAGGGCACCTGAATGGTGCTTATGGACCAGGGAACCCTGAAGATCGATTATGGAACAGTGTAAACTGAAGATTTATTATGGACCCGAGAATCCTGAACATCAACAATGGACCAGGGCAACCTGAAGAGTGATTATGGACCATTGCAACCTGAACAGTAATTATGGACCAGGGAAACCTGAACACCGATTATGTACCAAGGCACCATGAACTGTGATTATGGACCAGGGAACACTGAACAGTGATTATGGACGAGCAAACTCTGATCAGTGATTATGGACAAGGTAACCCTCAAGTTAGACTATGGAAAAGGGCTCTGTAAACAGTGATTATGGACCAGGGAACTATGAACAGTGATAATGGACCAGCGAAACCTGAATTTCGAATATGGAACAGGGCATCCTGAACTATAATTATGGACCAAGGAACCCTGAACAGTGATTATGGACCAGGAACACTGAAAATCGATTATGGACTACGGCATCCTGAACATTGATCATGGACCAGAGCACCCTGAAAATTGATTATGGACCAGGCAACCCTGGATATGGATTAATGGCCAGGGCACCTGAACATTGATTATGGACCAGGGAATCCTGAACATTGACTATGTTTCAGGGGATCCTGAACAGTGTTTATGGACCAGGGAAACCTGAACTGTGATTTTCGAGCAGGGAAACCTGAACAGTTTTTATCAACAAAGGAGCCTTGAAAAGTAATTTTCGACAACGGAACCCTGAACAGTGATTATAGACAGGGTAACGTGAACATCGATTATGGACCAGGGCACCCTGAACAGTGATTTTGGACAAGGGAAAACTGGACATTGATTATGGACCAGGGTATCCTGAACTGTGATTATGGACCAGGCCACACTGGACATCGATTATGGATCAGGGCACCCTGAAAAGTGACTATGGAACAAGGAACCCTGAATATCGACTATGGACCAGGGCATCTTGAACAGTGGTTATGGAGCAGATAACCCTGAACATCTATTATGGAGCAGGGTAACCTGTAATGTGATTATGGACAAATAATCCCTGAACATTGATTATCGACCAGGGTAGCCTGAAGGTCGATATGGATCAGGGCACCCTGAATATTTATTATGGACCAGCGCATCCTGAAGAGTGATCATGGCCAGGAAATCTGAACAGGTATTATGGATAATGGCAATCAGACAATCGATTACGGACCAGGGCACCCTGAAAAGTGATTATGGACCTGGAAACCCTGAACTTCATTTATGGACCAGGAAACCCTAAACATCGATGATGGACAAGGACACCCTAAACATCGATTATGGACGACGACACCCTGAACAGTGATTACGAACCGGGGCACCGTGAAGTGTGATTTTGGTTCAGGGAATCTTGAACAGTGATTTTGGACCAGGGAAATCTGAACAGTGAGTATGGACCAGGGAACCATGAATATAGACTATGGACCAGGGCACCATGAACAGTGATTATGGATGAGGGAACCTTGTATTTTGATTATGGACCAGGTCATCTGAACGGTGATTATGGACCAGGGAACCCTGAAAATCGACTATGGATCTGGGCAACCTGAACAGTGATTATGTACCAGGGATCCATGAACAGTTATTTTGGACCAGGGAACCTGAACAGTGATTATGGACCAGGGAACCTTGAAGATCAACTATGGAGCAGGGCAAACTAAAATGTGATTACGGACTAGGGAACCCTGAACATCGGTTATGGACCAGGTCAACCTGAACAGTGATTAAGGAATGGGGAACACTGAATATCGATTATTGACCAAGGATGCCTAAAAATTGATTATGGACCAGGTCAACCTGAACAGTGATTATGGACCAGGAAACCCTGAACTTCGCTTATGTACCAGGGAACGCTGAACATCAATTATGGACGAGGACACCCTGAACAGTAATTATGGACGGGGGCACCGTGAACTGTGATTTTGCATCAGGAAACCCTGAACAGTGATTTTTGGACCAGGGATTCCTGAACAGTAAGTATAGACCAGGGAACCCTGAATATAGACTATGGACCAGGGCACCTTGATCTGTTGTTTCATACAAGGGAACCCTGAACATGGGTTTTGGATGAGGGCAACCTGGGCAGTGATTATGGATTAGGGATACCTGAATATCGACTATGGATCAGGGATTTTGAACCAGGGCACCCTGGAGAGTGATTATGGACGAGGGCACCCTGAACAGTGATTATGGTCAAGGCAACCCTGAACATCGATTATGGACCTGGGCACCCTGTACAGTTATTATGGACCACGGCTCCTGAACAGTTATTATGAACCAGGGAAACCTGAACTGTGGTTAAAGTCCAGGGAACACTGAACAGTGAGTATGGACCAGGGAACCGTGATGATAGACGATGGAAGAGGATACAGTAAACTGTGATTACGGACAAGGGTACCCTGAGCATCGATTATGGAGAAGGGCAACCTGAACAGTGATTATGGACTGGGAAACACTGAAGATAGACTATGGAGCAGGACACAATAAACTGTGATTACGGACAAGGTTACGCTGAATATCCATTATGGAACATATCACCCTGAACAGTGATTATGGACCAGGTAACCCTGAGTATCGATTATGGACCAGTGAACCCTGAACGTCGATTATGGATCAGGGCACCTGAGCAGTGATTATGAACCACAGAACCCTGAATATTGATTATAGATCAGGGTAACTTGAAAGTCGGTATGGACCAAGGCAGGCTGAATATTTATTATGGACCAAGGCACTCTGAACAGTGATTATGGACCAGGAAAACTGAACATTGATATTCGACCAGGGTAGCATGAAAGTTGATCTAGACCAGAGCAGGCTGAATTTTGATTATGGACCAGGGCACCCTGAACACTGATTATTGACCATGGAACCCTCAACACCGAATATGGACCAAGGCAACCTGAACTGTGCTTTTGGAACAGGGAACCCTGAACAGTGATTATGGACCAGGGAACCATGAATATTGACTATGGAGAAGGGCACCCTGAACAATAATAATGGACCAGGGCACCCTGAAGATTGATTATGGACTAGGGAATGCTGGACTTCAATTATGGACCAGGTCATGTGAATGGTGATTATGAACCAGGGAACCCTGAACATCATGTATGGATCATGACATCCTGAACAGTGATTATGGATGAGGGCACCCTGAACAGTGAGTATGGACAAGGCAACCCTGAACATGGATTATGGACCTGGGCACCGTGAACAATACTTATGGATCATGGCCCCAGAATAGTTATTATGGACTAGGGAAACCTGAACAGTGATTATGGACCAGGGCAGCCTGAACAGTGGTTAAAGTCCAGGGAACCCTGAACAGTGAGTATGGACCAGGGAACCCTGAAGATAGACTATGGAGCAGGACACAATGAACTGTGATTATGGACAACGGTACATTGAACATCGTTTTTGGAACACGGCAAACTGAACAGTGATTATGGACCAGGGAAATCTGAATATCGACTATGGATCAGGGAAACCTAAAAGTGGATTACAGACCAGAGCACCCTGAACAGTGATTATGGACCAGGGAACCCTGAATAGTGATTATGGACCAGGGCACTCTGAACATCGATTATCGAAGAGGGCAAACTGAACAGTGATTTTGGACCCGGGAACCCTAAAATGTGATTACAACCCAGGGAACCCTGAATATATACTATGGAGCAGGGCACACTGAACTGTTCCTTCAAGGAAGGGAATCCTGAACTTCGGTTATGGACTAGGGCACCCTGAAGAGTGATTATGGATTAGGGAAACCTGAATATTCACTATGGACCTTAGCACCCTGAACGGGGATTTTGGACAAGGGCAAACTGGAGAGTGATTAAGGACCAGGGCACCCTGAACAGTAATTATGGACCAGGGCAGCCTGAACAGTGGTTAAATTGCAGGGAACCCTGAACAGTGAGTATGGACCAGGGAACCCTGAAGATAGACTATGGAGCAGGACACAATAAACTGTGATTATGGACAAGGGTATGCTGAAAATCGATTATGGATTAGGGCACCTGAACAGTGATTATGGACCAGGGATCCCTGAATATCGATTATGGATCAGGGAAACCTAAAAGTCGGTTATGGACCAGTGCATTATGAACAATGATTATGGACCAGGGAACCCTGAACATCAGTTATGGACCAGGGAACCCTGAAGAGTGATTATTAACCAGGGAAATCTCAACATCGACTATGGAATCGAGCATTCTAAACAGTGATTATGGACCACGGCATTCTGAACAGTGATAATGGACCAGCGAACCCTGAATAGTGACTATGGACAGGGCACCCTGAACATCGATTACCAACCAGGGCATCCTAAACAGTGATTACGGACCAGGGAACGCTGAAATTTGACAATGGATGAGGACAGCCTGAACAGTGATTATGGACCAGAACACCATGAACAGTGATTATGGACCAGGGAACCCTGAAAGTGATTTTGGACCAGGAAATCCTGAACAGTAATTATGGTCCAGGGAGCCGTGAAGATTGACTATGGAGCAGGGCATCGTGAAAAGTGATTATGGACCATGAAAACTGAACATTGATTTTTGACCAGGGTACCATGAAAGTCGATATGGACAAGGGCAATCTGAACACCGATTATGGACCACGGCAACCTAAACAGTGATTTTGGACCAGGGAAACTTGGATTTCGATTATGGACGTGATCATCTGAACGGTGAGTATGGACCAGGGAATCCTGAACATTGACTATGAATCAGGGCATCTTGAACAGTGATTATGGACCAAAGCATCCTGAACAGTGGTTTTGGACCAAAGCACCCTGAACTGTGATTATGCATCAGGGAAACCTGTACACCCATAATGGATCAGGCCACCCTGAACAGTAATTATGGACGAGGGAACCCAGGACATCAATTATACTCCAGGGCACCAGAACGGTTATTATGGACCAGGGAAATCTGAATATAAATTATGGACCAGGGCACCATGAGCTGTTCTTTTGTACAAGAGAACCCTGAACGTCGATTATGGACGAGGGCATCCTGAGCAGTGATTATCGATTAGGGAAACCAGAATATCCACTAGGGACCAGGGCACCCCGAAAAATGATTTTGGACCAGTGCACCCTGTACATTGATTATGGACCACTGCACCCTGAATAGTGATTATGGACAAGGCAACCCTGAAGAGTTATTATGGACCAGGGCAACCTGAAGAGTGATTATGGCCCAGGGCATCATGAACCGTGATTATGGATCAGGGATCCCGGAAGAGAGATTTTGGACCAGGGAACCTGAATAGTGATAATGGACAAGGGATCCCTCAACAGTGATTTTGGACCAGGAAACACTGAACAGTGATTATTGACCAGGGAACCCTGTATATCAACTATGGACAAGGACACCCTAAACAGTGCTTATGGACCAGAGAATCCCTGAACATCGATTATGGTCCAGGGAAACCTCAACAATAATGATTTACCAGGGAAACCTGAACAGTGATTATGGAGTAGGGAACCCTGAACAATGATTATGGACCAAGGCAACCTGAAATGTGATTATGGACTAGTGAAATCATGAACACCGATTATGGACCAAGGAACCCTTAACAGTTATTATGGACCAGGGAACTCTGAACATGAATTATGGACCAGGGAACTCTGAACATCTATTATGGACCAGGGAGCCCTGAACGCTGACTATTTTGCATGGAACCCTGTACACTGATTATGGACCAAGGAAACCTGAATTGTGATTATAGCCCAGGGAAACGTGAACATTGATTAAGGACCAGGGAAACCTGAAAAGAGATTGTGGACCATGGAAACCTGAATATCAACTATGAATCAGGGTAACCTGAACAGTGATCATGGACCAGAGAACCCCAAACATCGATTATGGACCAGGACACCCAGGACATCGATTATGGACCAGGGCACTCTGAACAGTGATTATGGACCAGATAACCCTGGACATCGATTATGGACCAGGGTACCCTGAACATCGATTATGGACCAGTGTACCCTGAACAGTTATTATGGACCAGGAAACCTGAACATCGACTATGGACCAGGGCAACCTGAACAGTGATTCTGGACCAAGCCAACCTGAAAAGTGATTATGGACTAAGGAACCCTGAACACCGATTATGGACCAATGCAGCCTGAAATGTGATTATAGACCAGAGAACTCTGAACAGTGACTATTGACCAGCAAACCCTGATCAGTGACTATGGACCTGGGAATCCTGAACAGTGATTATGGACCAAGGCATCCCGAACAGTGGTTTTGGACCAAAGCACCCTGAACTGTGATCATGCACCATGGAAACCTGTACACCCACAATGGATCAGGCCACCCTGAACAGCAATTATGGACCAGGGAACCCTGGACATCAATTATAGACCAGGGCACCAGAACGGTGATTATGGACCAGGGAACTCTGAATATAAATTATCAACCAGGGCACCATGAACTGTTCTTTTGTACAAGCGAACCCTGAACATGGATTATGGACGAGGGCACCCTGAGCAGTGATTATCAATTAGGGAAACCAGAATATCCACTAGAGACCAGGGCACCTTGAAAAATAATTTTGGACCAGTGCACCCTGGACAGTGATTATGGACCAGGGCACCCGGAACAGTGATTATGGCCAGGGCCCCTGAAAAGTTATTATGGACCAGGGAAACATGAACAGTGATTATGGACCAGGGCAGCCTGAACAGTGGTTAAAGTCCAGGGAACCCTGAACAGTGAGTATGGACCAGGGAACCTTGAAGATAGACTATGGAGCAGGACACAATAAACTGTGATTAAGAACAAGGGTACACTGAACATCGATTATGGAACAGGGCACCCTGAATAGTGATTACGGACCGGGGAAACGTGAATATCTATTATGGACCAGTGAAACCTAAAAGTCGATTATGGACCAACACATCCTGAGCAATTATTATGGACCAAGGAATTCTGAACATCAGTTATGTACCAGGGAATTCTGAAGAGTAATTATGGACCAGGGAATTCTCAACATCAACAGTGGATTGGAGCAACCTAAGCAGTGATTATGGACCACGGCACCCTGAATGCTGATTATGGACCAGGGTACACTGAACATCAATTATGGACCAGGGCAACCTGGACAGTGATTATGGACCAGGGATCCCTGTGTATTGACTATGGATGAAGGCACCATGAACAGTGGTTTTTGACCAAGGCACACTGAACAGTGATCATGCACCAGGGAACCCTGTACACCAATAATGGATCAACGTTGGACCACGGCAACCTGAACAGTGATTATGGACCAGGGAACTCTCAACATCGACTATGGAATCAAGCAACCTAAACAGTGATTATGGACCATGGCACCTTGAATAGTAATTATGGACCAGGGCACCCTGAACATCGAATATAGACCAGGGCAACCTGACGAATGATTATGAACCAGGGAAACTTGAACAGTGATTATAGAATTCTGAATATAGACTATAGACCAGGTAACGCTGATCATCGTTTATGGATCAGGGCAACCTGAGCAGTGATTATGAAGCACCAAAGCTTGTACATTGATTATCAACCAGGGTAGCCTGAAAGTAGATATGGACCAGGGCATGCTGAATATTGATTATGGACCAGGGCACCCTGAACAGTGATTATGGACCAGGAAAACTGAATATTGATTATCGACCAGGGTAGCATGAAATTCGATATGGAACAGGACACGCTGAATATTGATTATGAACCAGAGAACGCTGAAAGGTGATTACTGACCATGGAACCCTGAACACTGATTATGGACCAAGGTAACCTGAACTGTGATTATGGAGCAGGGAAACCTGAACAATGATTTTAGACCACGAAACCCTGAACAGTGATTATGGACCAGGGAACCATGAATATTGACTATGCAGAAGGACACCCTGAACAGTGATAATGGACCAGGAAGCCCTGAACAGTGATTATGGACAAGGGCAACCTGAACAGTGATTGTGGACCATGGTACCCTGAACAGTGAATATGGACTAGGGACCCCTGGAATTCGAATACGTACCAGGTCATCTTAACGGTAACTATGGACCAGGGAACCCTGAATACGGACTATGGATCAGGCATCTTGACGAGTGATTATGGACCAGGAATCCCTGAACAGTGATTTTGAACCAGGGAAACTGAACAGTGGTTATGGACCAGAGAATCCCTGAACATCGATTATAGACCAGGCCAACATGGACATCGATTATGGACCAGGTCACCCTGAACATCGACTATGGGTCAGGGCATCCTGAACAGTGATTATGGACCAGGGATCCCTCAACAGTGATTTTGTACCAGGGAACCCAGAACAGTGATTATGGAGCAGGGAACCCTGAGTATCGACTATGGACCAGGGTACCCTGAACAGTGGTTTTGGACCAAGGCACCCTGAACTGTGATTATGCACCAGGGAACCTATACACCGATTATGAATCAGGACACCCAGAACAGTGAGTATGGACCAGGGAACCCTGGACATCAATTACAGACCAGGGCACCAGAATGGTGATTATGGACCAGGGAACGCTGAACATCTTCTTTGGACCACGGCAACATGAACAGTGATTATGGACCAGGGAAATATGAAGATCGATTATGGATCAGGGCACCCTTAACATCGTTTATGGACCAGGGCAACGTTAATATAGATTAGGGACCAGGTTACTCTGAACAGTGATAATGGACCAAGGAAACCTGAACAGTGATTATGGACCAGGGAATCTTGAAGATCAACTATGGAGCAGAGTAACCTAAACTGTGATTACGGACAAGGGAACCGTGAACATCGATTATGGACCAGGTGACCATGAACAGTGATTAAGGACAGGGGAACCTTGAATACCGATTATTGAACAAGGAAGCCTAAAAATTGATTATGGACCAGGCCATCCTAAACAGTGATTATGCTCCAGGAAACCTTGAACTTCAGTTATGGACCAGGGAACGCTGAACATCGATTATGGATGAGGACACCCTGAAGAGTGATGATGGACCGGGCCACCGTGATCTGTGATTTTGTATCAAGGAAACCTGAAGAGTTATTTTGGACCACGGAATCCTGAACAGTAATTACAGACCAGGGCACTGTGAACATTTATTTCGTGCAAGGGACTCGTGAACATAGATTATGGACAAGAGCAGCCTGAACCTTGATTATGGGTTAGGGAAACCTGAATATCCACCATGGACGAGAGCACCCTGAACAGGAATTTTGGACAAGGGCACATTGGACAGTGATTATGGACCAGGGCACCCTGAACAGATATTTTACATAACGCAAACTTGAACATCGATTTTGGACCTGGCCATCCAGAACAGTGATTATAGACCAGGGCCTCTGAACAGTTATTATATACCAGAGAAACCTGAACAGTGATTATGGACCAGGGCAGCATGAAGAGTGGTTAAAATCCAGGGAAACTTGGACAGTCAGTATGGACCAAGGAACACTGAAGAGTGATTATGGACTAGGGAACTCTCAACATCGACTATGGAATCAAGCTAACTAAACAGTGATTATGGACCACGGCACCCTGAATAGTAATTATGGACCAGGGCACCCTGAACATCGATATATAGACCAGAGCAACCTGACGAGTGATTATGGACCAGGGAAACTTGAACAGTGATTATAGACCAGGGAACCACTGAATATAGACTATGGACCAGGGAACACTGAACATCGTTTAAGGATCAGGGCAACCTGAGCAGTGATTACGAAGCACCAAAGCTTGAACATTGATTATCAACCAGGGTAGCTTGAAATAGATATGGACCAGGGCATGCTGCATATTGATTATGGACCAGGGCACCCTGAACGGTGATTATGGACCAGGAAAACTTAATATTGATTATCGACCAGGGCAGCATGAAAATCGATATGGAACAGGATACGCTGAATATTGATTATGGACCAGGGAACGCTGAAAGGTGATTATTGATCATGAAACCCTGAACACCGATTATGGACCAAGGCAACCTGAACTGTGATTATGGAGCAGGGAAACCTGAACAATGATTTTAGACCACGGAACCCTGAACAGTGATTATGGACCAGGGAATCCTGAACAGTGATTATGGACCAGGGAACCATGAATACTGACTATGGAGAAAGGCACCCTGAACAGTGATAATGGACCAGGAAGCCCAGAACTGTGATTATGGACCAGGGCACCCTGAACATCGATTATGGACTAGGGCATACTTGGCATCAATTATGGACCAGGGCACCTGAACGGTGATTATGGACCAGGAAACATTGAACATCGACTATGGACCAGGGCCACCTAAACAGTGAGTATTTACCAGGAAACCATGAACAAAGATTATGGATCAGGTCAACTGAACACGGATTTTAGACCACGGAACCCTGAACAATGATTTTGGACGAGGGAACACTGAACAGTGATTATGGACCAGGGTACCCTGAACAATGACTATGGACCAGGGCACACTGAACAGTGATTATAGACCAGGGAACTGTAGACATCGATTATGGCCCAGTGTAGCCTGAACAGTTATTATGGACCAGCAAATCCTGAGCATCTACAATGGACCAGGGCACCCTGAAGAGTGATTATGGAACAGGGCACCCGGAACAGTGATTATGGACCAGGGAAACCTGAACACCGATTATGGACCTAGGCAAGCTGAACTGTCATTATGGACCAGGGAACAGTAAACATTGGTTATGGACCAGTGAACACTAAACGGTGATTATAGACCAGGGAAACCTGAACATCGACTATGGACCAAGGCACCCTGAACCAGCACAGTTTTATCAGTGATTATGAACCAGAGCACCCAGAATAGCGACTTTGGACCTGCACACCCTGAAGAGTTATTATGGACCAAGGCACACTGAAAAGTGATTAAGGACCTGATAACTCTGAACAGTGATTATGGTCCAGCAAACCCTGATCAGTGATTATAGACTAGGGAACCCTGAATATTGGTTATCTACCAGGGAAGTCTGAAAATCGATTATGGACCAGGGAAACCTGAATTTCTGCTATGGAACCGGGCACCCTCAACTGTGGTTACGGACGAGGTATACCTGAACAGTGATTATGGACCAGGGAACACTGAATATCGATTATGGACCAGGGCATACTGAACTGTGATTATTGTCCGTGGAAACCTGAGGTGTGATTTTGGACCAGGGAATCCTGAAGAGTGATTATGGACCAGGGAACCCTGAATGTCGACTATGTACCAGGGCACTCTGAATTCGATTTCGGACAAGGTAACCCTGAACATCGATTATACACCAGGGTACCCTGAAATGTGATTATGGACCAGCCAATCCTAATCAGTGATTATGGCCCAGGTAACCCTGAGCATTTATTATCGAACAGGGTAGCCTGAAATGTGATTATGGACCAGGGAACGCTGAATATCCATTATGGAGCAGGACACCCTGAACTGTGATTATTTACCAGGAAAACCTGAACAGTGATTTTGGACCAGGGAATCCTGAACAGTGATCATGGAGCAGGGAATCCTGAATATCAACTATTGACCAGGGAACACTGAAGAATGATTATGCACCAGCCAACTGTGATGAGTGATTATGGACCAGGGAACTCTGAGCGTTTATTATGGACCAAGGTAGCCTGAAACTCGATATGGACCAGGGTTTTCTGAACAGTGAATATGGACCAGGAACCCTAAACATCGATTATGGCATCCTGAACATCAATTATGGACCAGAACACCCTGAGAATTGATTATGGACCAGGGAACCCTGGATATGGATTAAGGGCCAGGGTACCTGAACGGTGATTATGTACCAGTGAACCCTGAATATTGACTATGGACCAGGGGATCCTGAACAGTGATTATGGACCAGGGAAACGTGAACTATGATTTTCGAGCAGGGAAACCTGAAGAGTTTTTATCGAACAGGGAACCTTGAAAAGCAATTTTCGACCAGGGGACCCTGAACAGTGATTATGGACCAGGGTAACGTGAACATCGGTTATGGACCAGGGCACTGAACGGTAATTATGGACCAGGAAATCCTTAACATCGACTATGGACCAGGGCATCCTGAACCGTGATTACGGACCAGGGAAAAGTGGACATTGATTATGGACCAGGGCATCTTGAACAGTGATTATGGACCAGATAACCCTGACCGTCTATTATGGAGCAGTGTAACCTGAAATGTGATTATGGACAAGGCATCCCTGAACATTGATTATCCACCAGGGTAGCCTGATAATTGATATGGATCAGGGCACCCTGAATATTGATTATGGATCAGGGCACCCTGAACAGTGATTATTGCCAGGAACCCTGAACATCAATTATGGACCAGGGCAGCCTGAACACTGAACTGTGGTTATCAACCAGGGTACCCTGAACATTGATTATGTGGCAGGCAATCCTGAACACCGATTATGGACCAGGCACACTGGACATCGATTATGGACCAGGGCACCCTGAACAGTGAGTATGGACCATGGAACCCTGAATATCGATTATGGACCAGGGCATCTTGAACAGTGATTATGGACCAGATAACCCTGAACATCTATTATGGAGCAGTGTAACCTGAAATGTGATTATGGACAAGGCATCCCTGAACATTGATTATCGACCAGGGTAGCCTGAAAATTGATATGTATCAGGGCACCGTGAATATTGATTATGGATCAGGGCACCCTGAACAGTGATTATTGCCAGGAACCCTGAACATCAATTATGGACCAGGGCAGCCTGAACACTGTTTATGGTCCAGGGAAAACCTGAACATCGATTGTGGTACAGGGCAACCTGAACAGGAATTATGGATTATGGCAACCAGAAAATCAATTATGGACCAGGGCACCCTGAATAGTAATTATGGACTAGGGAACCCTGAACATTGGTTATGGACCAGGGAACACTAAATGGTGATTATGGACGAAGGAATCCTGAACATTGACTATGGACCAAGGCACCCTGAACAGTGATTTTGGACCAGCGCAGCTTTATCAGTGATTATGAACCAGGGCACCCAAAACACCGATTTTGGACCAGCACACTGAAATGTGATTATGGACCAGGGAACTCTGAACAGTGATTATGGTCCAGCAAACCCTGATCAGTGATTATAGACCAGGGAATCCTGAACATTCGTTATCTACCAGGGAAGTCTGAAAATCGATTATGGACCTGGGAAACCTGAATTTCGACTATGGAACAGGGAACACTGAACTGTGATTATTGTCCATGGAAACCTGAGCTGTGATTTTGGACCAGCGAATCCTGAAGCGTGATTATGGACCAGGGAACCCTGAATATCGACTATGCACCAGGGTACCCTGAATTGGATTTCGGACAAGGTAACCCTGAATATCGATTATTCACCTGGGCAACCTTAAGAGTGATTATGGACCAGGCAACCCTGATCAGTGATTATGGACGAGGGAACCCTGAGCATATATTATCGAACAGGGCAGCCTGAAATGTGATTAAGGACCAGGGAACCCTGAACATCATGTATGGACTGGGGCACCCTGAACAGTGATTATGGACTAGCGCACCCTGAACAGTGACTTTGGACCAGGGCATCCTGAACACTGGTTATGGACCAGCACACCCTGATTATTGATTATAGACAAGGGATCCCTGAACATTGATTATTGACCAGGGTAGTCTGAAAGTCGATATACATCAGGGCACCCTGAATATTGATTATGGACCAGGGCACCTTGAACAATAATTATGGACCAGGAAGCCAAAACAGCAATCATGGACTACGGCAACGTGAACATCGATTATGGTCCAGGGCACACTGAAAAGTGCTTATGGACCAGGGAAACCTGAACAGCGATTATGGACCAGGGAAACTTGAACAGTGATTTTGGATCTAGGGACCATGAACAGTGATTATGGACCAGGGAACCCTGAATATCGACTATGGCCCAGAGCAGCCTGAATAGACATTATGGACCAGTGCATCCTGAAAAGTAATTATGGACCAGGGAACCCTGAACATCGATTATGGACTAGGGCACCCTGGGCATCGATTTTGGACCAGGTCATGTGAACGCTGATCATGGACCCAGGGAACCTGGGCATCCTAAACAGTGAGTATGGACCAGGGAAGCATGATCAAAGATTATGGATCAGGTCACCTGAACACCGATTATGGACCAAGGCAACCTTAACTGTGATTATGGACCAGGGAAAGGTGAACAGTGATTTTGGACGAGGGAACACTGAACAGTGATTATGGACCAGGGTAACCTGAACAATGATTACGGAACAGTGCACCGTGAACATTGATTATGTACCAGGGCACCCTGAACAGTGATTCTAGACCAGGGAACCTAGACATCGATTATGGGCGAGGGCACCTGAATGGTGCTTATGGACCAGGGAACCCTGAAGATCTATTATTTACCAGTTTAGACTGAAGAGTTATTATGTACCAGGGAATCCTGAACATCGACAATGGACCAGGGCATCCTGAAGAGTGATTATGGACCAGGGAAACCTGAACACCGATTATCGACCAAGGCACCCTGAACTGTGATTTTGGACCAGGGAACACTGAACAGTGATTATGGACGAGCAAACCCTGATCAGTGATTATGGACCAGGTAACCTCAAGTTAATCTATGAAAAAGGGCCCCGTGAAGAGTGATTATGGACAAGGGAACCCTGAACAGTGATAATGGACCAGGGAAACCTGAATTTCGACTATGGAACAGGACACCATGTACTGTGATTATGGACCAAGAAATCTTGAACACTGATTATGGACCAGGGCACCATGAACTGTGATTATTGACCAGGAAATATTAAACAGTGATTTTGGGCCAGGGAATCCTGAACAGTGATCATGGAGCAGGTAATCCTGAATATCGACTATGGACCAGGGGACTCTGAAGAATGACTATGCACAAGCCAACTGTGATGAGTGATTACGGACCAGGGAACCCTGAGCATTTATTATCGACCAAGGTAGCCTGAAATTCGATATGGACCAGGGCATTCTGAACAGTGAATATGGACTAGGAACCCTAAACATTGATTACGGACCAGGCCAACTTGAACATTGATTAAGGATTAGGGAAACCTGGACAATAATCATGCACCAGGGCACCTGAACAGTGATTATAGACCAGGGAATCGTGAATATAGACTATGGACCAGGGCACCCTGAACAGTGATTATGGACTAGGGAACCTTGCATTTTGATTATGGACCAGGTCATCTGAACGGTGATTATGGACCAGGGAAACCTGAACATCGATAAATGATCTGGGCATCCTGAACAGTGATTATGGACCAGGGAACCTTGAAGATTAACTATGGACCAGGGCACCTTGAACTGTTGTTTCATACAAGGGAACCCTGAACATCGGTTATGGACGAGGGCACCCTGGGCAGTGATTATGGATTAGGGAAACCTGAATATCGACTATGGACGAGGGATTTTGAACCAGGGCACCCTGGAGAGTGATTATGGACCAGGGCACCCTGAACAGTGATTATGGTCAAGGCATCCCTGAACATCGATTATGGACCTGGGCACCCTGAACAGTTATTATGGACCAGGGCACCTGAACAGTTATTATGGACCAGGGAAACCTGAACTGTGGTTAAAGTCCTGGGAACACTGAACAGTGAGTATGTACCAGGGAACCGTGATGATAGACTATGGAACAGGATACAGTAAACTGTGATTACGGACAAGGGTACTCTGAACATCGATTATGGACAAGGGCACCTTGAACAGTGATTATGGACTGGGGAAAACTGAAGATAGACTATGGAGCAGGACACAATAAACTGTGATTACGGACAAGGGTACGCTGAATATTCATTATGGAACATATCAACTTGAACAGTGATTATGGACTGGGTAACCCTGAATATCGATTACGGATGAGGGAACCCTGAACATCTATTATGGATCAGGGCACCTGAGCAGTGATTATGAACCACGGAACCCTAAAAATTGATTATCGATCAGGGTAACTTGAAAGTCGATGTGGACCAAGGTACGCTGAATATACATTATGGACCAATGCACTCTGAAGAGTGATTATGGACCAGGAAAACTGAGCATTGATTTTCGACCAGAGTAGCATGAAATTTGATCTAGACCAGGGCAGTCTGAATTTTGATTATGGACTAGGGCACCCTGAACACTGATTATTGACCATGGAATGCTGAACACTGAATATGGACCAAGGCAACCTGAACGTTGCTTATGGAACAGGGAGCCCTGAACAGTGATTATGGACCAGGGAACCATGAATATTGACTATGGAGAAGGGCACCCTGAACAGTAAAAATGGACCAGGGTGCCCTGAACATCGATTATGGAACAGGGCATCCTGAACATTGATTATGGACTAGGGAATTCTGGACTTCGATTATGGAGCAGGTCATGTAAACAGTGATTATGCACCAGGGAACCCTGAACATCCAGTATGGATCATGGCATTCTGAACAGTGATTATGGACGAGGGCACCCTGAACAGTGATTATGGACAAGGCAACCCTGAACATGGTTTATGGACCTGGGCACCGTGAACAGTGATTATGGACCATGGCCCCTGAATAGTGATTATGGACGAGGGAATCCTGAACAGTGATTATGGACCAGGGCAGCCTGTACAGTGGTTAAAGTCCAAGGAAACCTGAACAGTGAGTATGGACAAGGGAACCATGAAGATAGACTATGGAGTGGGACAAAATGAACTGTGATTACAGACAATGATATGCTGAACATCGATTATGGAACAGGGCAACCTGAACAGTGATTATGGACCGGGGAAACCTGAATATCGACTATCGCCTAGGGAAACCTAAAAGTCGATTACCAACCAGCTCATCCTGAGCGATGATTATGGAACAGGGAAACCTGAACATCGGTTATGGACCAGGGAACCCTGAAGTGTGATTATGGACTGGGGAACTCGCAACATTGACTACAGAATCGAGCAACCTAAGCAGTGATTATGGACGAGGGCACCCTGAATAGTGAATATGGATCAGGGTACCCTGAACACCGATTACCGACCAGGGCATTCTAAACAGTGATTATGGACTAGGGAACCCTGATCATCGACTATGGAACAGGGAACCCTGAACCGTGATTACAGACCGGGGCACGCTGAATAGTGACTATGAACCAGGGCACCCTGAACATCGATTATCAACTAGGGCGTCCTAAACAGTGATTATGGACCAGGGAAACCGGAACATTGATTATGGATGAGGGCACCCTGAACAGTGATTATGGACCACAGTACCCTGAACAGTAATTTTGCACCAGGGAACCTGAACAGTGATTATGGACCAGCGAAACCTCAACAGTGATTTTGGACGAGGGAAACCTGAACAGTCATTATGGACCAGGGAACCCTGTGTATCAACTATGGACCAGGGCACCCTGAACAGTGGGTATGGACCAAGGCACCGTGAACTGTGAGTATGCATCAGGGAAGCCTGTACACTGATTATGGATCAGGCCACCCTGAACAGTGAGTATGGACCAGGGAAACCTGAACAAAGACTTTGGACCAGGGCAACCTGAACAGTGATTATGGACCAGGGAAATATGAACATCGATTATGGATCAGGGCACCCTGAACATCGTTTATGGACCAGTGCAACCTGAATATCGATTAGGGACCAGCTTACTCAGCACAGTGATAATGGACCAAGGAAACCTGAACAGTGATTATGGACCAGGGAACTTTGAAGATCAAACTATGGGGCAGAGCATCCTAAACTGTGATTACAGACAAGGGTTACCTGAACATCGATTATGGACCAGGACAGCCTGATCAGTGATTAAGGACAGGGGAACCCTGAATACCGATTATTGACCAAGGACTCCTAAAAATCGATTATGGACCAGGGCATCCTGAACAGTGATTATGATCCAGCAAACCCTGAATTTTAGTTATGGACCAGGGAACGCTGAACATCGATGATGGACGAGAACACCCTGAACAGTGATGATGGAATGGGGCACTGTGATCTGTAATTTTGGATCAGGGAAACCTGAACAGTGATTTTGGACCAGGGAATCCTGAACAGTGATTACAGACCAGGGCACTGTGAACATTTCTTTCGTACAAGGGAACCCTGAAAATCGATTATGGACAAGGGCAGCCTGAACCTTGATTATAGTTTAGGGAAACCTGAATATCCACCATGGACGAGAGCACCCTGAACAGGAATTTGGACCAGGGCATACTGGACAGTGATTATGGACAAGGCAAACCTGAACATCGATAATGGTCCTGGACACCCTGAACAGTGTTTATGGACCAGGGCCCCTGAACAGTTATTATGGACCAGGGAAACCTGAACTGTGATTATGCACCAGGGCAGCCTGAACAGTGGTTAAAGTCCAGGGAACTCTGAACAGTGATTATGGACCAGGGAACCCTGAAGTTAGACTATGGAGTAGGACACAATAAACTGTGATTACGGACGAGGGGACGCTGAACATCAATTATGGAACAGGGCGCCCTGAACAGTGATTACAGAGGGAAAACCTGAATATTCATTATGGAACAGGGAAAGCAAAAAGTCGTTTATGGACCAGCGAATCCGGAGCAATGATTATGGACCAGGGAACCATGAACATCAGTTTTGGATCATGGAACCCTGAAGAGTGATTATGGTCCAGGGAACCTGAACAGTGACTATGGACCACTAAAACCTCAACAGTGATTATGGACCAGGGATCCCTGAGCAGTGATTTTGGAACAGGGAGCCTGAACATTGATTATATACCAGGGAAACCTGCGTATCGGCTATGGACCAGGGCACCCTGAACAGTGATGATGGATTAGGGAAACCTGAATATCCACTATGGACCAGAGCACACTGAACAGAGATTGTGGACCAGGGCACCTGAAAGGTTATTATGGACCAGGGAAACCTGAACCGTGATTATGGACCATGGCAGCCTGAAGAGTGATTAAAGTCCATGGAACCCTGAACAGTGACTTATGGATCAGGGAAGCCTGAAGATAGACTATGGAGCAGGACACAATAAACTGTGACTACGGACAAGTGTACGCTGAACATCAATTATGGAACAGGGCACCTTGAACTGTGATTACAGACGTGGGAACCCTGAATATCGATTATGGTCCAGGGAAACCTAAAATCGATCATGGACCAGGGCCACCTGAACAGTGATTTAGGACCAGGAAAACCTGAAAATCGACTCTGGAAGAGGAAACCCTGAACAGTGATTATGAATCAGGGCACCCTGAATAGTGACTATGGACCAGGGAATCCTGAACAGTGATTATGGATCAGAGCACCCTGAACAGTAATTATGGACCAGGGAACCCTGCAAATTGACTATGGACCAGTGCCCCTGAACAGTTATTATGTACCAGGGAAATCTGAACAGTGATTATGGACCAGGGCAGCCTGAAGAGTGGTTAAAGACCAGGGAACTCTGAACAGTGAGTATGGACCAGGGAACCCTGAATATAGATTATCGAGCAGGACGTGATAAACTGTGATTATGGACAAGGGTACGCTAAACAGTGATGAAGGAACAGGACACCCTGAACAGAGATTACGGTCTGGGGAACCCTGAATATCAATTATAGACCAGGGAATCATAAAGTCGCTTATGGACCAGCATATCCTGAGCAAGGATTATGGACCAGGGAACCCTGAACTTCACTTACGGACCAGGTAACTCTGAAGAGTGATAATGGACCAGGGAACTCTCAACATCGACTATGGAATCGAGCAATCAAAACAGTGATTATGGACCATGGCACCCTGAATAGTGATTATGGACCAGGCACCCTGACAATCGATTATCGAAGAGGGTAAACTGAACAGTGATTTTCGACCAGGGAATCCTAAACAGTGTTTACAGCCCAGGGAATCCTAATACAGAATATGGAGCAGGACAAAATAAACTGTGGTTACAGACAAGGGGACGCTGAACATTGATTAAGGAACAGGGCACCCTGAAGAGTGATTAAGGATTAGGGAAACCTGAATAGTCACTATGGACCTTAGCACCCTGAACAGTGATTTTGTACCAGGGCAACCTGGAGAGTGATTATGGCCCAGGGCACCCTGAACAGTGATCTTGGACCAGGGCAGCCTGAACAGTGGTTAAATTGCAGGGAACCTTGAACAGAGAGTATGGACCAGGGAACCCTGAAGATAGACTATGGAGCAGTACAAAATAAACTGTGATTACGGAGAAGGGGAGGCTGAATATCAATTATGGAACAGGGAAAGCAAAAAGTCGATTATGGACCAGCGCATCCGGAGCAATGATTATGGACTAGGGAACCCTGAACATCAATTATGCCCAGGGAACCCTGAAGAGTGATTACGGACCAGGGAACTCTCAACACGGAATCGAGCAACCTAAACAGTGATTATGGACCACGGCACCCTGAATGCAATTTATGGACCAGGGTAAGCTGAACATCATTTATTGACCAGGGCACGCTGAACAGTGATTATGGACTAGAGAACCCTGAACAACGACTATGGAACAGGGAACCCTGATCAGTGATTATGAACCAGAGCACCATGAATATTGACGATGGACCAGGGCACCCTGAACATCGATTATTGACAAGGCCATCCTAAACAATGATTACGGAGCAGGGAACTCTGAATATTGAGTATGGATGAGGGCTCCCTGAACAGTGATTATGGACCAGGGAACCTGAACAGTGATTATGGACCAGGGATCCCTCAACACTGATTTTGGACCAAGGAAGCCTGAACAAAGATTATGTACCAGGGAACCCTGTGTATCGACTATGGACCAGGGCACCCTAAATATCCTTTATGGACCAGCGCACCCTGATCATCGATTATGGACCAGGTCACTCTGATCAGTAACAATGGAACAGGGAAACCTGAACAGTGTTTACGGACCAGGGAATCTTGAAGATCAGCTATGGAGCAGGGCAAACTAAACTGTGATTATGGACAAGGGAAACCTGGACATCGATAATGGAACAGGTCACTCTGAATAGTGATAAGGGACAGAGGAACCCTGAATACCGATTATTGACCAAGGACACCTAAAAATCGATTATGGACCAGGGCATCCTGAACAGTGATTATGGACTGGGGCACCATGAACTCTCATTTTTGATCAGGGATGCTGAACAGTAATTATAGACCATGGAACCCTGAATATACACCATGGACAAGGGCCCCCTGAACTGTTCCTTCATCCAAGGAACCCTGAACATCGATTACGGACCTGGGCACCCTGAACAGTGATTATGGACCAGGGCCCCTGAACAGTTACTATGGACCAGGGAAACCTGTACAGTGAGTATGTACCAGGAAACCCAGAAGAATGTCTAAGTAGCAAGACAAAATATACGGTGATTACGGACAATGGTACGCTGAACATCAATTATGGAAAAGGTCACCCTGTACAGTGAGTACGGACCGGGGAACTCTGAATATGGGTTATGGACCATGGAAACCTAAAAGTCGATTATGGACCAGCGCATCCTGAACAATGATTAAGGAACAGGGAACCCGGAACAACAGTTATTTACCAGGGATCCCTGCAGAGTGATAAGGACCAGGGAACTCTCAACATCGCTTATGGAATCGAGCAACCTAAACAGTGATTATGGACCACGTCACCCTTAATAGTGATTATGGACCAGAGAACCCTGAATATCGACTATTGCCCAGAGCACCCTGAACAGAGATTATGGATCAGAGTACCCTGAACAGTGATTTTGACCCAGGGAACCTGAACAGTGATTATAGAACAGGGCAGCCTGAACAGTGGTTAAAGTCGAGGGAACCCTAAACAGTGACTATGGATCAGGGGACCCTAAACAGTGACTACGGATCAGGGAACCCTGAAGATAGACTATGGAACAGGACAAAATAAACTGTGACTATGGACAAGTGTACAATGAACCCTGAGCAATTATTATGGACCAGGGAACCCTGAACTTTGATAATGGACCAGGGCAACCTGAACAGTGATTATGGACCAGGGATCTCTGAACATCGACTCTGGAAGAGGGAACCCTGAATATTTATTATGGACCAGGGCACCCTGAATAGTGACTATGGACCAGGGCACACTTAACATCGATTATCAAACAGGGCATCCTAAAGAGTTATTATGGACCACGGAATCCTGATCAGTGATTATGGACCAGAAAACCCTGAACAATGATTATGGTCCAGGAAACCCTGAAGCATGACTATGGACCAAGGCCCTGAACAGTTATTATGGACCAAGGAAACCTGAACAGTGATTATGGACCAGGGCAGCCTGAACATTTGTTAAAATGCAGGGAACCCTGAACAGTGAGTATGGACGAGGGAACACTGAAGATAGACTATCAAGCAGGACACAAAAAATTGTGATTACAGACAAGGGTACGCTAAACATCGATGAAGGAACAGGGCACCCTGAACAGAGATTACAGACTGAGGAACCCTGAATATCGATTATAGACCAGGGAAACATAAAGTGCTTTGTGGACCAGCACATCCTGAGCAACGATGATGTACCAGAGAACCCTGAACTTTGCTTATGGACCAGGTAACCCTGAAGAGTGATAATGGTCCAGGGATCTCTCAACATCGACTGTGGAATCGAGCAATCAAAACAGTGATTATGGACCACTGCACCCTGAATAGTGATTATGGACTAGGGCACCCTGAACATCGATTATCGAAGAGGGGAAACTGAACAGTGAATTGGACCAGGGAACCCTGAAAAATAATTACAGCCCAAGGAACCATGAATATAGTCTATGGAAGAGGGAACCCGCAACTGTTCTTCCATGCAAGGGAACACAACTTCAATTATGGACTAGGGCACCCTGAAGAGTGTTTATGGATTAGGGAAACATGAATATTCAATATGGAGCTTAGCACCCTGAACAGGGATTTTGACCAGGGCAACCTGGAGAGTGATTAAGGACCAGGGCACCCTGAACAGTGATTATGGACCAGGGCAGCCTGAACAGTGGTTAAATTGCAGGGAACCCTGAACAGTGAGTATGGACCAGGGAAACCTGAAGATAGACTATGGAGCAGGACACAATAAACTGTGATTAAGAACAAGGGTATGCTGAAAATCGATTATGGATCGGGGCACCTGAAGAGTGATTACAGACCGGGGCACCCTGAATATCGATTATGGACCAGGGAAACCTAAAAGTCGATTATGCACCAGCGCACCCTGAGCAATGATTATGGACGATGGAACCCTGAACATCGGTTATGGACAAGGGGACCCTGAAGAGTGATTATTGACCAGGGAACTCTCAACATCAACTATGGAATCAAGCAATCTAAACAGTGATTATGGACAATGGCACGCTGAACAGTGATTATGGACCAGCGAACCTTGAATAGTGACTATGGACCAGGGCACCCTGAACATCGATTACCAACCAGGACATCTTAAACAGTGATTATGGACCGGGGAACCCTGAACATTGACAATGGATGAGGACAGCCTGAAATGTGATTATGGACCAGAACACCATGAACAGTGATTATGGACCAGGAAATCCTGAAGAGTGATTATGGTCCAGGGAGCCGTGAAAATTGACTATGGAGCATGGCACCCTGAACAGTGATTATGGACCACGACAACTGAACATTGATTATCGACCAGGGTGCCATGAAAGTCGATATGGACCAGGGCAATCTGAACACCGATTATGGGCCAGGGCACCCTAAACAGTGATTTTGGACCAGGGAAACTTGGAATTTGATTATGGACCAGTTCAGCTAAACGGTGACTATGGAACAGGGAATCCTGAACATCGACTATGGATCAGGGCATCCTGAGCAGTGATTATGGACCACGGCACCCTGAACAGTAGTTTTGGACAAAAGCACTCTGAACTGTGATTATGCACCAGGGAAACCCATACACCCATAATGGATCAGTGCACCCTGAACAGTAATTATGCACCAGGGAACCCTGGACTTCGATTATAGACCAGGACAACGTGAACAGTGATTTTTGAACAGGGAAACCTGAACAGTGATTATAGACCTGGGAACCCTGAATATAGACTATGGACCAGGGCTCCCTAAACTGTTCTTTCATGCAAGGAAACCCTGAACATCGATTATGGTCGAGGGCATCCTGAACAGTGATTATGGATTAGGGAAACCTGAAAATCCACAATGGACCAGAACATCCTGAACCGGGATTTTGGACCAGGGCACGCTGGACAGTGATTATGGACCAGGGCACCCTGAACAGTAATGATGGACAAGGCAACCCTGAACATCGATTATGGACCTGGGCACGCTGAAGAGTGATTATGGACCAGGGCCCCTGAACAGTTTTTATGGACCAGGGCAGCCTGAAGAGTGGTTAAAGTCCAGGGAAACCTGAACAGTGATTATAGGCCAGGGAACCCTGAATATAGACTATGGACCAGGGTACCCTGAACAGTTTTTCGTACAAGGGAACCCTGAACATTGATTATGGACTAGGGCACCGTGAAAAGTGATTATGGATTAAGGAAACGTGAATATCCACTAGGAAACAGAGCACCCTGAACAGGGATTTTGAACCAGGACACCCTGGAAAGTGATTATGGCCAGCGCATCCTGAACAGTGATTATGGTCAAGGCAACCCTGACCATCGATTATGGACCTGAGCACCCTGTACAGTGATTATGGACCTGGGCCTCTGAAGAGTTATTATGGACCAGGGAATCCTGAACAATGAGTATGGACCAGGGAACCCTGAAGATAGAATCTGGAGGAGGACACCATAAAATGTGATTAAGGACAAGGGTATGCTGAACATCGATTATGGAACAGGGCAACCTGAACAGTGATTACATACCAGGAAACCCTGAATATCAATTATGGACCAGGGAAACCTAAAAGTCGATTATGGACCAGCGCATCCTGAGTAACGATTATGGACCAGGGACAATTGAACATCGGTTATGTGCCAGGGAACTGTGAAGAGTGATTACGGACCAGGGAAATTTCAACATTGACTATGGAATCAAGCAACCTAAACAGTGATTATGGACCACGGGACACTGAATATTGATTATGGACCAGGGAACCCTTAACATCAATTATAGACCAGGGCAACCTGAATATTGACTATTGATGATGGCAACCTGAACAGTGACTATAGACCACAGAACCCTGGAGAGTGATTATGGACCACGGAACCCTGAAGAATGGTTTTGGACCAGGAAATCCTGAACAGGGATTATGGTTCAGGGAGCCCTGAAGATTGACTATGGACGAGGGCAACCTGAACAGTGATTATGGACTAGGGAACCTTGAATA
Organism: Eospalax fontanierii; assembly: GCA_035773235.1. Classification (NCBI taxonomy): domain Eukaryota; kingdom Metazoa; phylum Chordata; class Mammalia; order Rodentia; family Spalacidae; genus Eospalax; species Eospalax fontanierii. The sequence goes on along the minus strand of CM069554.1, from coordinate 446,634 downwards.
TCGATTATGGACTAGGTCATCTCACTGGAGAATATGGACCAGGTTAACCTGAACAGTGATTATGGACTAGGGAAACTTGGATTTCAATTATGGACCAGGTCATCTGAATGGTGTTTATGGAACAGGGAACCTTGAACATTGACTATGTATCAGGACATCCTGAACAGTGATTATGGACCAGGGATCCCTGAAGAGTGATTTTGGAAAGGGGAACCTGAGCAGTGAATATGGACCAGGCCACCCTGAACAGTGGTTTTGGACCAAGGCACCGTGAACAAAGATTATGGACAAGGAAACCATGAATATCGATTATAGACCTGAGCACCCTGAACAGTGATTATGGACCAGGGCCCATGAACAGTGATTATGGACCAGGGAAACCTGATCAGTGATAATGGACTAGGGAACCTTGGATTTCAATTATGGACCAGGTCATCTGAATGGTGTTTATGGACCAGGGAACCCTGAACATTGACTATGTATCAGGAAATCCTGAACAGTGATTATGGTCCAGGCCACCCTGAACAGTGGTTTTGGACCAAGGCACCTTGAACAATGATTATGGACAAGGAAACCATGAACATCGATTATGGACCTGAGCACCCTGAACAGTGATTATGGACCAGGAAACCTGAACATTGACTATCGACCAGGGTACCATGAAAGTTGATATGGACCAGGGCAACCTGAACAGTGATTATGGACTAGGGAACCTTGAATATCGATTATGGACCAGGTCATCTGAATGGTGTTTATGGACCAGGGAACCCTGAACATTGACTATGTATCAGGACATTCTGAACAGTGATTATCGACCAGGGATCCCTGAAGAGTGATTTTGGACCAGGGAACCTGAACAGTGATTATGGACCAGGCCAACCTGAACAGTGGTTTTGGACCAAGGCACCCTGAACAATGATTATGGACAAGGGAACCATGAACATCGATTATGGACCTGAGCACCCTGAACAGTGATTATGGACCAGGGAACCTGAAGAGTGATTATGGACCAGGCCACCCTGAACAGTTGTTTTGGACCAAGGTACCCTAAACAATTATTATGGACAAGGAAACCATGAACATCGATTATGGACATGAGCACCCTGAACAGTGATTATGGACCAGGGCCCCTGAACAGTGATTATGGACCAGGGATCCCTGAAGAGTGATTTTGGACCAGGGAACCTGAACAGTGATTATGGACCAGGCGACCCTGAACAGTGGTTTTGGACAAAGGCATTTTGAACAATGATTATGGACAAGGAAACCATTAACATCGACTATGGACCTGAGCACCCTGAACAGTGAGTATGGACCAGGGCCCCTGAACAGTGAGTATGGACCAGGGAACCCTGAAGATAGAATATGGAGCAGGACAGCATAAACTGTAATTACGGACAAGGGTACGCTGAACAACGATTATGGATAAGGGCACCCTGAACAGTGATTATTTACCGGGGAACCCTGAATATCGATTATGGACCAGGGATACCTAAAAGTCAATAATGGACCAGCACTTTCTGAACAAAGATTATGGAGCAGGGAACCCTGAACTTCGGTTATGGACCAGGGAGACCTGAAGAGTGATTATGGACCAGGGAACTCTCAACATTGACTATGGAATCGAGCAACCTAAACAGTGATTATGGACCACGGCACCCTGAATACTGATTATGGACCTGGGTACCCAGAAAATCGTTTATCGACCTTGGCAACCTGAACACTGATTATGAACCAGGGAACCGTGATTATCGACTATGGAACAGGGAACCCTGAACAGTGATTATGGATGAGGGCACGCTGAATAGTGACTATGAATCAGGCACCCTGAACATTGATTATCGAGTAGGGCATTCTAAACAGTGATTACGGACCAGGGAACCCTGAACATTGACTATGGATCAGGGCATCCTAAAGAGTGATTATGGACCAGGGATCCCAGAGCAGTGATTTTGGACCGGGGAACCTGAACTGTGATTATGGACGAGGGAAACCTCAACACTGATTTTGGACTAGGGAACCATGAACAGTGATTATGGACCAGGGAAACCTGTGTATCGACTATGGACCAGAGCACCCTGAACATTGATTATGGACCAAGGAACCCTGGACACCGATTACAGACCAGGGTACCAGAAAGGTGATTATGGACCAGGGTACCCTGAATATAGACTATGGGCCAGGGCACCATGAAATGTTCTTTCATACAAGAGAATCCTGAACATCAATTATTGAGGAGGGCAACCTGAACAGTGATTATGGATTAGGGAAACCTGAATATCCACTATGGACCAGAGCACCCTGAACAGGGATTTTGGACCAGGGCACCCTGGACAGTGATTATGGACCATGGCACCCTGAATAGTGATTATGGACCAGGGCACCCTGAACACTGATTATCAAAGAGGGCAAACTGAGCAGTGATTTTGGACCAGGGAACCCTTAACAGTGATTACAGCCCAAGGAACCCTGAATATAGACTATGGACCATGGCACCCTGAACTGTTCTTTCGTGCAAGAGAAAACTGAACTTCGATTTTGGACTAGGGCACCCTGAAGAGTGACAATGGACTAGGCAAACCTGAATATTCACTATGGACCTTAGCACAATGAACAGGGCAACCTGGAGAATGATTATGAACCAAGGCACCCTGAACAGTGATTATGGACCAGGGCAGCCTGAACAGTGGTTAAATTGCAGGGAACCCTGAATAGTGAGTATGGACCAGCGAACCCTGGACATCGACTATAGACCAGGGCAATGTGGACAGTGATTATGGACCAGGGCAAAAAGAACAGTGATTATGGACAAGGCAACCCTGAATATCGATTATGGACCAGGGCTCCTGAACAGATGGTATGGACCAGAGAATCATGAACAGTGATTATGCACCAGGGCAGCCTGATCAGTGGTTAAAGTCCAGGGAAACCTGAACAGTGCATGTGGACCAGGTTACCCTGAAGATAGACTATGGAGCAGGACACAATAAACTGTGATTACGGACATGAGTACATTGAACATCGATGATGGAACAGGGCACCCTGAACAGATATTACGGTCCAGGGAACCCTGAATATCGATTATGGAACAGGGAAAACAAAAAGTCAATTATGGACCAGCACATCCTGAGCAATGATTATGGACCAGGGAACCCTGAACATCGGTTTTGGACCAGGGACCCCTGAAGAGTGATTATGTACCAGAGAACTCCTAACATGGACTATGGAATAGAGCAACCTAACCAGTGATTATGGAACATGACACCCTAAATACTGCTTATCGACCAGGGCACCTTGAACATCGATTATCAACCAGGGCAACCTGAACAGTGATTATGGACCAGGGAACCCTGAGCATCGATCATGGAGCAGGGAACCCTGAACACTGACTATGGACCACGGCAGCCTGAATAGTGACTATGGACCAGGCTCCCTGAAGATCTATTGTCGTCCAGGGCATCCTAAACAGTGATTATGGATCAGGGAAACCTGAAGAGTGATTTCGGTTGAGGAAATCCTGAACAGTGACTATGGTCCAGAGAACCCTGAATATAGATTGTGGACCAGGTCACCATGAACTGTTCTTTGGTAAAGAAAACCCTGGACATTGATTATGGACCAGGTCACCCTGAACAGTGATTATGGATTAGGGAAACCTGAATATCCACTATGTACCAGAGCACCCTGAAGAGGGATTTTGGATCAGGGCACTGTGGATAGTGATTATACACTAGGGAACCCTGAACACTGATTATGGACAAGGAACCCCTGAAGATCGATTATGGGCCTGGGCACCCTGAACAGTGGTTATGGACCAGAGAAACCCTGAACATCGATTATGAACCAGGCCACTGTGGACATCGATTTTCAACCAGGCCACCCAAATGATGATTATGGATCAGGGAAACCTGAACATCGACTACTGACCAGGGCATCCTGAACACTGATTATGTACCAGGAAAACTTGAACATCGATTATGGATCAGGGCAACCTGAACATCGACTAAGGACCAGGCACCCTGAACAGTGATTATGGACCAGCACACCCTCTACAGTGATTATGTACCAGAACACCCTGAATACGCATTAAACTAATGCACCCCGAACAGGTCGTATGGACTAAGGCAACCTGAACTGTGATTTTGGACCAGGGAACAATGAACATTGACTGCTGCATCCACAGCAACACCAGTGTGACGACATGTCTCCCAGATGGTGGGTGCTGAAGGATGGGGGGACGTGTGCTTTTCGGAGCTTTGCCCCCAGCGATTCCCTGGCAACCAGCCCGACTCCTGATACTTAAATGAGCACTCTATAAACACCCATGGTGTTCCTGGTCACTACTTGCAGCACTGGCTTTCTTATCTGGATTTCTCATAAATCTTACTTTCATACCCACACACACTTTCTTTCTCTAAAGCAAAAAATGTTTTTAATGAATCAGTGAGTTCCAAAGGACTGGCATAGATGTCTCCTCCCCTGATTCAGGTTTTTAACTCAACAGTTTATTGAGATCTACATAATGATTTAAAAAATAGTTTTGGGATCTTTATGAACTCACTTGAGCAAAAAATAAATTAATGATACAAAAAAATAAATAGTGACCCTGAGATAGTGCAACTAGAGAAATTAATAGGAAATAGTCACAATAAATCTAACTTTCCAAACAAAGAATTGCAGAGTCTGGCAATTCCCACTAGGTATTTTAAAAAATATAAACAATATTTTATATGAAACATATCTTAAAGGTTGTTTTGACCCAGGGCCTTGAAAAACTTTAAAAATGTGTTTAATAGTGCCAGTCTAGTTTCTAAAAAAAACCAGTACTGTTGTACCCATTTGGCTATGACAACAAGATATACTGAAAAACCACAAGACATGCTAAAAAAGACAAAACAAGTATAATGATTAAATGTGTATCTCTTCTTTGTCAAAGCTTGTAAACTTGCCAATTTTCTCCTGTAACTCTATAAAATCTTAGTAAAAACTTTAGTAAATTGCAACAGAATCAAACCTCCTCATAAGTCGTGTCGGTCTGTCTGTCATTTGCCGAATCCTAATTCTCTTAAGCCTTCACCTTTGCTCTCCCTCGGTGTCTGGTCTCCAAGAGGGACGGTCCGTGGCAGGTGGTGCTCGGAACAGGGACTTGAAGGACAGGTAATTCAGAATTCTTTTTATTCAGAATTTAGGATCAGATCTTGCCAGGGAGCTGCAGTCCCGCCGGTAAAGATTGACCGATTAAGAGTAAGAAATCTCAGTAATCATGGGGCAATATATGACTAAGAATGATAAAATGTTTTTACAAATGATTAAGCGCATGTTGGCCACAAAAGGTTTTACGGACATGCTGTTAAAGCCGCTGGCATGGGAAAATGCTAACACCCTCTGCCAGGACTTAATTAGGCCACTGCGTAAAACAAGAACCATACAAGATTACATTAAAGTATGTATGGATGCCTCACCAGCAGTAGTCCAGGGAATGGCCTACACTGCAGCCATGAAAGGAGAAAAATTCAGCGCCTATGTTAAAAAGACTTATAAGAAACAAAAAGGGGAAGATAAAAAGAGTCCCCCAGGGCTTTGCCCCCGATGCAAAAAAGGAAGGCATTGGAAAAATGAATGTAAGTCTAAGTTCCATAATGATGGGACCCCTCTAAATAAAGAGGAAAAAAATGAGGAGACAAAAAACTAAGATGAGGGGCCTTCTTCTGGCCCTGATCAAATAGGAGAAATGCAAAAGACAAACAAAGGGTTAAGTCTTTACTTATTCCTTCAGTTCCAGAATTTACTATTCATAAGCTATCTACAGCAGCACCAGGGAGTGCAGGATTAGATCTGGCCAGTGCTCAAGATGTAATTCTCTCCAAGTGGGAAGGAATCGTTTTAATCCCTACTTATGTAAAAGGAGAATTATTGCCTCAAACAGTAGGGCTTATAATTGGTAGAAGTTCCAATTATCAAAAGAATTTTGAAGTTATTCCGGGGATTGTAGACTCAGATACTAAAAATGATATAAAAATAATGGTTAAACCTTTGTCAGAAACCATTCAGATACATAAAGGACAAAGAATAGCTCAATTGATATTATTACCCTATATAAATCTTCCCAATAAGGTCATGAAACCAAATAGAGGAAAATACCAATTCGGATCTTCAGATTCAATGTCCTCTAATTCAAGAAAAGATCCAGGCTCTGGAGCAACTAGTACAAGAACAATTAGAAAAAGGGCATATTGAAGAATCCAATAGCCCTTGGAATACCCCAATATTTGTTATAAAGAAAAAATCAGGAAAATGGAGACTGTTACAGGACCTTAGAGCAGTTAATGCCGCCATGGAAGATATGGGAGCACTACAGCCTGGCCTGCCTTCCCCTGTAGCAGTACCAGAGGGATGGAATTTAATTATCATAGATCTACAAGATTGCTTTTTCACCATACAACTTAATCCTTTAGATTGTTCACATTTTGCATTTAGTGTTCCTTCTAATTTTCAGAGACCTTTTAGGAGATATCAATAGAAAACACTTCCTCAAGGGATGATAAATAGCCCTACTCTTTGTTAAAAGTTTGTTATTTTCAGCAAAAGCCGCCACAGGATTCCTGAAAGTGCGATCGGTATCACTGTATTGCTTACTATGGGACAAACATTTAGTAAACGCGATCCTTTCGTGTCTGGCCTGTATCAGGCTCTTAACCACACAAAACCAGGGTTAAAATAAACATCTTTCAGCAGAGGTTGTCCTGGGGAGACCCGGAAGTACAGCCAGTGTCACTTTGTAATAAATGGTAAATAATGAGTTTTATCATAGGACAAGTAACAAGTAAACATGACTTCCTTGTTACAAGCCTCAAAGAGGCCCTCAGGGTACAAGGAGTAAAACTTAAAAAAAAAATCATTCAGGAGTATGTTGTTTAGCCTCTGTAAGTTTGTAAAACTAATAAGGCTTCTTTCAGTGTTGATTTAACGTTTTTATTACATTGAGGTCTAAAAAAATGCACAGAGTTGTTTCAGTATTTTAGATTTGGTGAGGTTTATTTTGTGTAAACTCTGCTAGAAAAGAAAACTTTTCAGTTTGTCTCTACCCCTTCTTTATAGCCCTAAAAATATCAACAGCCTTTTAGCCAAGAGATAATCTCCTCAACAGGAGCCAAATTCCCTAAATAAACAAACCTTCTGCTTGTCAACCATGTCCCTCAGTTTCTGAACTCAGTCACCTGCTAGGCAGACTGAACAACAGGTATTGGACCCTCCTCTAGCATTGCCTCCTTATAATCCACCACTGTGTGCTCCAGTTATGAATGTGCCTCCTTTGTCTTCCTTATCATCTGCTCCCTCTGAAAATCCCCTACCCCAACTTCAAACTAAAACACTTACTCAGCTAAAGGAACTCCGTACTGAAATACAAAACAAAAAACTTCACTTAGAGCTTCTTAAAGAACTCCGGTCTGTCACAGAGGAGCTTGCAGGCTTCTTCTGCTCTCCTGCTCCTCCGCCCCTGTTAAGCCTTTAAGCAAAACAAAAGGACAGCTCCTTGCTTTCCCAGTCACTTGCTCACAGAGCTGCCATCGCCCTGCCAGTTCTGATTTAAGAGAGCCTCCGGATTCCCAAATAGTGGGAGAGGACCGGGACTCTGGGGAAGAACCTGGGGGAAAGGAAATCCACTCCATCCCTGCTAACACTGAACAGGGCAATAACTCCTCCGACTCAAACAATGAAAGTAAATTTAATTTGGCTACCCAAAAATATACAATCCTTAATTTAAAATTTGTTGAGCGCCTGAGAAAGGCTGTTCATAATTATGGGCCCATCACCCCATTTACTGTTACTCTCTTAAAAAGCTATACTAAAAAGTGGCTCACACCTTGGTGATTTTGTTTTATGGAGAACTGAATTTGTTGAAAATTGCGTTGAGTTTGCCCCCCATAACGCTCAAAAGGCTGCCTCTAAAAAATGGACTAAACAAAAGCTTTTGGGGGAACATCCTTATGATTTTAATGAGATCCAAACTCAGTTTCCCCCCGGACTTTTGACACAGATACAAAGTGCAAGATTAAATGCCTGGAGGCGCCTGCATACTAAAGGCCCAGCCACCACTTCTTTAGCAAATATCAGACAAAGGGCTGAAGAATCTTATAGTGACTATATTGGCCACCTTAATGAAACAGCCGAAAGATTATTTGGACAAGGAAAAACTGATAGCCCTTTTGTCAAACATCTGGCTTTTGAAAATGCTAATCCTACTTGTCAAAATAATCTTAGAGCTCATAAAAGAAAATCTCTTTCTAAATATATTAAATTATGTGCTGGAGTGGGACCCTCTCACTCCATAGGTGTAACAATTGATGCAGCTTTATGCTCTACAGGAATAACTTCACAGCAGTCCTGTTTTAATTGCAAACAGCCAGGATACCTCTCCTGAGATTGTCCGCAACCTAAACAACTTAGATCCAACACAGGTTGGAACTGTTTATCTTAACTCAAAAAAAAAGAGAGAGAGCAAAGGAAACAGCTAAATATCCAAGAGAAAAAAGATTTTTCACTTACTTAATGGCTGGCAAAGCCCGCGGTTAAACTGTAGAAAAAATATTTTTAAAAAAGTAACATTTACAGAGTATGGGTTTATCTCTGTCCTTGCAAGCTCAAGGTCAACAGGCTCTTTCTTTTGCTAATTGCTTTGGGTTTCTTAGTTACCAAATAAATCACTGTAAATTCCACCAGTTTCACATTTTGCCCTAGGGTGCCTTGCTTTCTGAAGGAATTCAGCCCTTTTACAGCTTCCAGTTTACAGCACTGAAAAAATTGCTCAATAATAGTGAGCTTACCTGGGATATACGAGGTTGTAAGTTTGATTCTAGCATCCAAACTCTATACTTATATTTAAACAATGCAAGCACAACTAATCTTTTCCCAGTCAAACTGTTGTGCACCTGGTAATTTCTGTGCTATGATCTTTTGCTACACAACAAAAATAATAACAACAATATCAAAACGAGGGTTTTTATCCCTGCTAAGTAATTACTAAACTCAGCAACTCTTCTGTCCCATGTAAACCACTGAGTTTAAAATAAATAAATCTTTGTATGTAAGTTTTTAATAACACCGAGAGATTGACTCTGGAATGGGATTGGCCCCCCTGCTTCAGACTAAATCCTACTTCAAAAGTTCTTCAAAACTTGTCATGGGATACGGCTGTCCACCTTACCCTATGACAAGTGAAAAAAAACAATACAACCTCAGTGCAAGGACATTGTACTGTTGATGATAACTAAGGAATAAACTTATTTCAACAGGTTATTATTCATCTTCTTCCTATATTCAAAGTGTAGCTCTAATTGCCATACTACTACCACTTTAAATGTTATTCTGACTAGAGCTAAACATTTTAAGTTTTTACAAACAGGAAAGTCATGCATTGCATCATCAAAATGCTTTAGCCCTTAGGAAAATGTTCTCCATTACTAGGGAACAGGCTAGACAAATAGTCAAAAACTGTTCTGCTTGTCCTCAAGTTTATCATCCATTAAAAATGGGAATAAATCCCCCAAAATTAAAAACTAATATTTTGTAGCAAATGGATGTTACACACATTCCTTCATTTGGAAAATTAAGTTATGTTCATGTTACTATGGATACTTTTTCTCACTTAATGTTTGCATCTGCTAGGACTGGGGAAGCAGTTAAGGATGTAATACAGCACCTATCAATGTTTTTCCTTCATGGGAAAGCCCTCACAATAAAAACAAATAATGGTCCCACTTATATTGCCAAGGCCTTTAACACCTTTTGCTTACAATGAAAAAATGGTCGTATTACAGGAATTTCTTATAATCCTCAAGGACAAACAATAATTAAAAAAACACATCAAACATTAAAATTACAAATTAAACGTTTACAAAAGGCAAATTCTTATTTTTCCCTCATCATTTACTTTCACATTCCTTATTTGTTTTAAATCATTTAAATACCAATGAAAAAAATACCACCCCTGCTTTAATACACTGGGGACAAAGAGCTAATGAGACACTCCTACAGGTTCTTTGGAAAGATTTGTTGTCTGGAATCTGGAAAGGACCAGATTTACTCATAACTTCGAGACGAGGCTATGCTTGTGTCTTCCCACAGGATGCGGAGTCTCCTATTTGGATCCCAAATAGATTGGTCCGCCCAGCTGCGCTGGACAAAGATTCGTGCCTTGACTAAAGCTGCTAAAACATTACTCATTGATCAGGGAAAGCCCCTTACTCCTTGCATGTATTTTATTGCCTTTCTTGCTCTGATCTCTTCCACTCCTACGGTGGAAAGCACCGCTTTTGGGGCATACGCCCCACGTTCTCCCCTATTACAACCTGTAAGTTGGTTCAATCCAAAACCCATTAAAATTCTTACTAATGATACAATACGGTTAGGTGGTTTACAAGATTCTGATGTCCGCCCTAACTCTTCCTCATATATAACTTGTGAGGGTCGGACTGATACACTTCTGATCTGCATTGCTTTACAAGGGAAAGTGCCAAACGAATGTGTTAAAGTTAACTATCAAACTTTCCTAACCGATGCGCCTGACCATCAAAATCCTGGTAAGCAATGGATGTGGGAAATACAAATTCAAACCTTAGGCCATCCTTCTTATAATGAGACCTTTCAGTCTGTAAATTTTATGCCTATCCCTGCCTGTATCCAGGAATATAGGGATTTGGACAAATTCTGGGACTCCTCTTTGACCAAATTGACCAGCTTGGCTTTCTTGTGGCTTTTTACATGCTGCCACAAAGTATAATCCTAAAAACTGTAATACAAAAATTTGGGATTTTTCTGCCTCCTCCGGAGAAGAAAAATATGAAAAATATTTAAATGACAATAAACAAAAATTTCATGATTATACTCCTAACTTACTGGTTTACTACAAAAAATGTAAAACCCATTTGGGTTGCAAAAATGCCTCAATCTGGCACTATAATTGTACATAAAAATCTTTTTAAATTAGCTGCTGCTACTAATATATATTTTTTTAAAAAGCCAAATACTACTAAAACTGTTTCTTATGGCATTAAAACTTGTATTTCTTATCCTTATGCTTTTCTTTTGGGACGACAAACTCATGTTATTATTAATCAAACTGGAAATTCCTATTATGTACAATGTCATTCCTGTAAATTGACTAATTGCATTACTTCTAGTGAGCCTAAAAATTTGGGAGTTTTATTAATCGTTAGACGTCCTCCTTTTGTAATGCTTCCTATAGATCTAAATGATGAACCTTGGTATGATAATTCTGCATTTCATGTTCTTTCAACATTAAATAAATTAATTAGGCCAAAAAAATTTGTTGCATCCTTGATTTTAGGTATTTCTGCTTTAATTTCCATTTTAACTACTTTTACAGTAGCTACTACTGCATTAATACAAGGCATTCAAACTACACATTTTGTTAATACCCTTAATAAAAATATCTCCTCAACACTTATGAAATAAGCCTACATAAATATAAAAGTAAAAGCCAAAATAAATGTAAAAAAATTTTAAAAAGTTGTTTTAACTTTAGGACAGGATGTTACTAACCTTAAAACTCAACAAAAACCAAATGTCATAGCGGTTTTCAATCTATTTGTGTTACACCTCTTCCTTATAATACTTCTGCCCCTTGGAAAAAGGTTAAGGCCCATCTACAAAAAGTCTGGAAAAATAATAATATTACTCATGATCTCAACACTCTTCAAAAAAAAATTTCTGCTATGAGCCAAGCTCATTTACAATTTGGTAACCTACAATCTCTTGCATCTGCTCTTGAGACCAATATTCATGCCTTAGATCCTATGGATTGGATACAATACTTAATTTTTGTAAAAATCATTGGACTTCTACTTCTTTGTGCTGTTATCCTATTTCCATTGTCTCTTGCAATCTCTTTTCAAGTCAGTTGCTGCTGTCGAACAAAAAATTTTTGAGTTACATTTAAAAAATAAAAAACAAAAAACTACTACATCCACAACAACACATGTGTGACGACATGTCTCCAAGATGGTGGGTGCTAAAGGATGGGGGGACGTGTGCTTTTCGGAGCTTTGCCCCAGCGGTTCCCTGGCAACCAGCCTGATTCCTGATACCTAAACAAACACTCTGTAAACACCCATGGTGTTCCTGGTCACTACTTGCAGCACTGGCTTTTTTATCTGGATTTCTCATAAATCTTACTTTCGTACCCACACACACTTTCTTTCTCTAAAGCAAAAAATGTTTTTAATAAATCAATAAGTTCCAAAGAACTGACATAAATGTCTCCTCCCCTGATTCAGGTTTTTAACTCAACAGTTTATGATCTACATAATGATTTAAAAAATAGTTTTGGGATCTTTATAAACTCACTTAAACAAAAAAAATTAATAATACAAAAAAATAATAACCCTAAAAAAGTACAACTAAAAAAATTAATAAAAAATAATCACAATAAATCTAACTTTCCAAACAAAAAATTACAGAGTCTGACAATTCCCACTAAATATTTTAAAAAATATAAACAATATTTCTTATAAAACATATCTTAAAGGTTGTTTTAACCCAGGGCCATAAAAAACTTTAAAAATATGTTTAATAATGCCACTCTAGTTTCTAAAAAACCAATACTGTTGTATCCATTTGGCTATGACAACAAAATATACTAAAAAAACCACAAAACATACTAAAACAAAAACAAATATAATAATTAAATATGTATCTCTTCTTTGTCAAAACTTGTAAACTTGCCAATTTTCTCCTATAACTGTATAAAATCTTAGTAAATCTTTAGTAAATTACAACAAAATCAAACCTCCTCATAAGTCATGTCTGTCTGTCTGTCATTCGTCAAATCCTAATTCTCCTAAGCCTTCACCCCTACTCTCCCTCGGTGTCCGGTCTCCAAGAGGGACGGTCCGTGGCAATCAACTGTGGAATAGGGCCCCTGAACAGTGATATTGGACCAGGGAAACCTGAACAGTGATTATGGACCAGGGAACCTTGAAGATCAGCTATGGAGCAGGGCAACCTAAACTGTGATTACAGAAAGGGGAACCCTGAACATCGATTATGGACAAGGTCACCCTGAACAGTGTTTAAGGAAAGGGGAACCCTGAATATCGATTATTGACCAAGGATGCCTAAAAATCGATTATGACCAGGGCATCCCGAACAGTGGTTATGGAGCTGCAAACCCTGAATATAGACTATGGACCAGGGCACCCTGAACTCTGCTTTCGTACAAGGGAAACCTGAATGTCGATTATGGACGAGGGCACCCTCAACAGTGATTATGGACCACAGCAGCCTGAATAGTGATTATGGACCAGGGCAACCTGAACATCGATTATCGACCAGGGAAACCTGAACTGTGATTATGGACCAGCGCAACCTGAATTGTGACTATGGACCAGGGTTCCCTGAACAACGATTATCGACCAGGGCATCCTAAACAGTGATTACGGACCAGGTAACCCTGAACATTGACTATGGATGAGGGCACCCTGAACAGTGATTATCACCAGAGCACCCTGAAGAGGGATTATGGACCAGGGAACCATGAAGAGTGATTTTGGACCAGGAAATCCTGAACAGTGATTATGGTCCAGGGAACCGTGAAATTGACTATGGCCCAGAGCACCATGAACAGAGATTATGGACCAGGGGAACCTGAACAATGATTGTGGACAAGGGAATCTTGGACATTGATTATGAACCAGGTCATCTGAACGGTGAATATGGACCAGGTTAACCTGAACAGTGATTATGGACTAAGGAACCTTGGATTTCGATTATGGACCAGGTCATCTGAACGATGATTATGGACCAGGGAACCCTGAACATCGACTATGGATCTGGGCATCCTGAACAGTGATTATGGACCAGGGAACAGTGAATTTCAATTATGGTCCAGGCACCGTGAACACTGATCATGGATCAGGGAACCCTGAACATCTATTATGGACAAGGGCACCTGAACTGTGATTTTGGACCAGGGAATCTTAACATCAAGTATGGACCAGGCCAACCTGAACTGTGATTATGGACCAGGGCATCCTGAACAGTGATTATGGACCAAGGTATCCTGAACAGTATTTATGGACCAGTGCATCCTGAACAGTTGTTATGGACTAAGGCACCCTAAAGTGTGATTATGAACCAGGCAACCCTGAACAGTCGTTATGACCAGCAAACCCTGATCAGTGATTATGGACAAGGGAACCCTAAACATTTATTATCGACAAGGGCAGCCTGAAAGTTGATTATGGACCAGGGCACTCTGAAAATTGATTATGGACCATGGCACCCTGAACAGTGATTATGGACAAGGAACCCTGAACATCGATTATGGACCAGGGCACCCTGAAGAGTGATTTTTTACCAGGGAACCCTGAACACCGATTATGGACAAAGGCACCCTGGACAGTGGTTATAGACCAGAGCAATATGAACATCGATTATGGAACAGGGAAACCTGAACATCCATTAGGGACCAGCGCACCATGAACATCGATTATAGAACAGGGAATCTTGCACATTTATTATGGACCAGGGAACCCTGAACATTGATTATGGTCCAGGGAAAACTGAACACTGATTTTGGTACAGGGAAACCTGAACAGTGATTATGGAGCAGGGAACACTGAATTTCAACTGTGGTCCAGGCACCCTGAACACTGATCAGGGACCAGGGAACCCTGAACATCGATTATGGACAACGGCACTTTAACGGTGATTATGGACCAGGAAATCTTAACATCAAGTATGGACCCGGCCATCCTGAACAGTGATTATGGACCAGGGAACCCTGAACATTGGTTATTGACAAGGGCAGCCAGAAAGTCGATTATGGACCATGGGACCCTGAAAATTGATTATGGATCACGGCTCTCTGAAAAGTGATTATGGAAAAAGAACCCTGAACATGAATTATGAAAGAGGGAACCCTGAACCTCGATTATGGACCATGGCACACTGAACAGTGATTTTGGACCAGGGAAACCTGAACAGTGATTTTGGACCAGGGCACCCTGAACAGTGATTATGGAGCAGGTTAGAACAGGGAATCTTGCACATTGATTATGGACCAGGGAACCCTGAACAGTGATTATGGTTCAGGGAAACCTGAAAAGTAATTTTGGAACAGAGAAACCTGAACAGTGAATATCGAGCAGAGAACACTGAATTTGGACTAATATCTGGGCACCCTGAACACTAATCAGGAACCAGGGAACCCTGAACATCGATTATGGACAAGGGCACCTGAATGGTGATTATGGACCAGGGAATCTTAACATCGAGTATGGACTAGGACATCCTGAACCGTGATTATGGACCAGAGCATCCTGAACAGTGATTATGGAAAAGGTAAACCTTAACGCCGAATATTGACCAAGGACCCCTGAACTATGATTTTGGACCAGGGAAACCTGAACACCGATTATGGATGGAAGCACCCTGAACAGTAATTATAGACCAGTGCACCCTGAATAGTGATTATGGAGCAGGTTAGCCTGAACATCAATTATTGACCAGGGCTTCTGAACATGGATTGCGGAACAGGGCACCCTGAATAGTGATTATGGACCAGGGCATTTGGAACATCGATTATGGACCAGGGAACCCTGAACATTGATTATGGACCAAGGTAACTTAAACATTGATTATGGACCAGGGCACCCTTAACATAAATTATGGACATGGGCACCCTGAACAGTGATTATGGAGCAAGTAAACCTGAACACCAATTATGGACCAACGCACACTGAACAGTCATTATGGACCAGAGAAACCTGAACATCGATTATGGACCAGGCAACCCTGGACATCGATTATGGACCAGGGCACTCTGAACAGTGATTATGGAGCAGGTAGACGTGAACACCGATTATGGACCAAGGCACACGGAACAGCCATTATGGGCCAGAGAACCATGAACATTAATTATGGACCAGGCCACCCTGGATATCGATTATGGACCAGAGCACCCTGTAGAGTGATTATGAAGCAGGTACACATGAACATCGATTATGGACCAAGGCACACTGAACACTCATTATGGACCAGAGAAACCTGAACATCGATTATGGACCAAGGCACAGTGAACTGTCATTATGGACCAGGGCAACCTGAACAGTGATTATGGACCATGGAACACTGAACACTAACTATGGACCAAGGCACCGTGAACAGTGATTATGGACCAGGGAAACCTGAACAGTGATTTTGGACAAGGGAACACTGAGCAGTGATTATGGACCATGGAACACTGAACACTGTTTATAGACCAAGGAACCATGAACTGTGATTATGGACCAGGGAAACCTGAATATCAATTACGGACTAGAGCAATCTGAACAGTGATTATGGACCAGGAACCGTTGACATCGATTCTGGACCAGGGCACCTAAATGGTGATTATGGACCAGGGCATCCTGAACACTTATTTTGGACCAGGAACCCTGAACATCTATTATGGAACAGGGCACCCTGAACAGTGATTATGGACCAGGGCACACTGAACAGGTAATATGGAACAGGGCACCTTGAACAGATATTATTGACCAAGGCACCCTGAATATCGATGATGGATCTGTGTGCCCAGGGCAGTGATTATGGATATGGAGACCCTGGACATCGATTATGGACCAGGGCACTCTGAACAGTGTTTATAGACTAGCGAACCCTGAATATTGATTATGGACAAGGGCAACCTGAACAGGGATTATGGACCAGGAACCCTGAACATTTATTATGGACCAGGGCACCCTGAAAAGTGATTATGGATCAGGGAACCCTGGACATCTATTATGGACCTTGGCACACTGAACAGTGATTATGGAGCAGTGCAGCCTGATCAGTGATTATGAACCAGGGAACTCTGAACAATATTTATGGACCAGTGCACCCTGAACAGTTATTATTGCCTAAGGTGCCCTAAACTGTGATTATGGATCAGGGAACCCTGACCAGTCGTTATGGACCAGCAAACCCTCATCACTGATTATGGACCAGGGAACCCTGAATATTGATTATCGACCAGGGTATCCTGAAAGTCGATTATGAACCAGGGCACACTGAAAATTGATTATGGATCATGGCACCCTGAACAGTGATTATGGACAAGGAACTCTGAACATCGATTGTGGACCAGGGCAACCTGAACACTGATTTTGTACCAGGGAACCCTGAACACCGATTGTCTACCAAGGAACCCTGAACAGTGATTATGGACCAGGGCACCAGGGCTATCGATTATGGAACAGGGAACCCTGAACATCGATTACGGACCAGGGCGTCATGAACTTCGACAATGGAACATGGAACCCTGCACATCAAGTATGGACCAGGGCAGCCTCAAGTTTGATTATGGACCAGGAAAACCTGAACAGTGTTCTTGGAACAGGTAAACCTCAACAGTGATTATGGACCTGGGAACACTGAATTTTGACTATGGTCCAGTGACCCTGAACTCTGATCATAAACCAGGGAACCCTGAACATCGATTATGGACAAGGGCAAGTGAATGGTGATTATGGACCTGGGAATCTTCATATCGAGTATGGACTAGGCCATACTGAACAGTGATTATGGACCAGGGCACCCTGAAAAGTGATTATAGAACAGGTAAACCTTAACACCGATTATTGACCAAGGCACCCTGAACTGTTATTTTGGACCAGGGAAACCTGAACAACGATTATGTATGGAGGCACCCTAAACAGTAATTATAGACCAGTGCACCCTGAAGAGTGATTATGGAGCAGGGAAATCTGAACATCAATTATGGACCAGGGCTTCTGAACATGGATCATGGAACAGGGCACCCTGAATAGTGATTACGGACTAGGGAACCCTGAACATTGATTATGGACCAAGGTAACTTGAACATTGATTATGGACCAGGGCACCCTGAACATTAATTTTGGACTCAGGCACCCTGAAAATGATTATGGAGCAGGTAAACCTGAACACCGATTATGGACCAAGGCACAGTGGAGAGTCATTATGGACCAGAGAAACCTGAACATCGATTATGGACCAGGCCACCCTGGACATCGATTATGGACCAGGGCACTCTGACCAGTGATTGTGAACCAGGAACCGTCGACATCAATTATGGACCAGGGCACCTGAACGGTGATTATGGACCAGGGTAACCTGAACATCGACTTTCGACAAGGGCACCCTGAACAGTGATTATGGACCAGGGAAATCTGAACTGTGATTATGGACCTGTGAACGCTGAACAGTGATTTCAGAACAGGCAACCCTGAGTATAGACTATGGACAAGGGTACCCTGCACTGTGTTTCTTACAGGAGAACCCTGAACATGGATTATGGAGGAGAGCACACTGAACAGTGATTAAACATTAGGGAAACCTGAATATCCACTATGGACCACGGCACCCTGAACAGTGATTATGAATGAGGGCACCCTGAGCAGTGATTATGAACTAGGGCACCCTGAACATTGATTATGAATCAGGGCAACCTGGACAGTGATTATGGACCAGGTCACCCTGAATAGTGATTATGGACAAGGTAACCCCAGACATCGATTATCAGCCAGGGTAGCCTCCAAGTTGATATGGATCAGGACACCCTGAATATTGATTATGGACCAGGGAACCCTGAACAGTGATTATTAACCAGGGCCCCTGAACAGTGATTACGGACCAGGGAAACCTGAAGAGTGGTTGAAGTCCAGTGAACACTGAACATTGAGTATGGACCAGGAAACCGTGATGATAGAAAATGGAACAGGACAGAATGAACTGTGATTACGGACAAGGGTTCCCTGAACATCGATTATGGACCAGGGCACCGAGACAGTGATTATGGACTGGGGAACGTGGAATATCGATTATGGACCAGGGAAAACTAAAGGTCGATTATGGACCATCACATTCTGAGAAATAATTATGGACCAGGGAACCCTGAATATCGATTATGGAACAGGGCACCGTGAACATTGAGTATGGACCAGGGCACCCTGAACAGTGATTATGAACCACAGAACAATGAACATCAATTTTGGACCAGGGAACCCTGAACAGTGATTGTGGACCAGGGCAGCCGAACAGTGGATAAAGTCCAGGCAAACCTGAACAGTGAGTATGGACCAGGGAACCCTGAAGATAGACTATGGAGCAGGACACAATAAACTGTGACTACATAGAAGGGTACTCTGAACATCGACTATGGAAAAGGGCACCCTGAACTGTAATTATGGACCAGGGAACCCTGAATATCAATTATGGACCAGGGAAATCTAAAAGTCGATTACTGACCAGAACATCCTGAGCAATGATTATGGACCAGGGAACACTGAACATCGGTTATGGACTAGGGAGCCCTGAAGAGTGATTATGGACCAGGGAACTCTCAACATCAACTATGGAATCCAGCTCTCTAAACAGTGATTATGGACTACGGCACCCTGAACACTGATAATGGACCAGCGAACCCTGAATAGTGACTATGGACCAGGGCAGACTGAACATTGATTACCAACCAGGGCATCCTAAACAGTGATTAGGGACCGGGGAACCCTGAATATTGACAATTGTTGAGGACAGGCTGAACGGTGATTATGGACCAGAACACCATGAACAGTGATTATGGAGCAGGGGACCCTGAAGAGTGATTTTGGACCAGGAAATCCTGAATAGTGATTATGGTCCAGGGAGCCCTGAAGATTGACTATGCAGGGCACCTTGAGCAGAGATTATGGACCACAAAAACTGAACGTTGATGATCGACAAGGGTACCATGAAAGTAGATATGGACTGCGGCAATCTGAACAACGATTATGGACCAGGGCACGCTAAACAGTGATTTTGGACCAGGGAAACTTGGATTTCGATTATGGACCTGGTCATCTGAACGGTGATTATGGACCAGGGAATCCTGAACATCGACTATGGATCAGGGCATCCTGAACAGTGATTATGGATCAGTGACCCTGAACAGTGATTTTGGACCAGGGAACCTGAACAGTGATTATGGACCAGGGGACCTCATCAGTGGTTTTGGACCAAAGCACCCTGAACAGTGATTATGCACCAGGGAAACCTGTACACCCATAATGGATCAGGGCACCCTGAACAGTAATTATGTACCAGGGAACCCTGGACATCTATTACAGACAAGGGCACCAGAATGGTGATTATCGACCAGGGAATCCTGAATATAAATTATGGACGAGGGCACCATGAACAGTGCTTTCCTACAAGGGAACCCTGAACATTGATTATGGACGACGGCACCCTGAACAGTGATTATTGATTAGGGAAATGTGAATATCCACTATGGACGAGGGCAACCTGAACAGGGATTTTGGACCAGGGCACCCTGGGCAGCAATTATGGAACAGAGCACCCTGAACAGTGATTTTGAACCAGGGCACCCTGAATAGTGATTATGGACAACGCAACCCTGAACAGTGATTATGGAACAGGGGACCCTCAACAGTGATTATGGACCAGGGAAACCTGAACAGTGATTACGGACCATGGAATCCTGAACAGTGATTATTGTCCAGCGAGCCCTGAAGATTGACAATAGAGCAGTGCACCCTAAGCTGTGATTACAGACAAGGGAATCCTGAACATCGATTATGGACCAGGGCACCATGATCAGTGATTACAGACTGGGGAAACCTGCATATCGATTATGGACCTAGGAACCATGAACATCGATTATGGATCAGGGCACCCTAAACAGTGATTATGAACCAGGGAACAATGAACATCAATTATGGACCAGGGCAGCCTGAAAATCAATTAGGGATCAGGGCACCCTGATCAGTGATAATGGACAAAGGAACCCTGAACATCGACTATGGACCAGGGCACCTGAAGAGTGATTATGGACCAGTGCTCCCTGAACAGTGATTAAGGACCAGAGCACCCTGAATACTGATTATGGACTAGGGAACCCTGAACAGTTCTTATGGACCAAGGCACCATGAACTGTGATTTTGGATCAGGGATCCCTGAACATCGACTATGGACCAGGGCACCCAAACAGTGATAATGGACCTGGGAAACCCAAACAATGATTATGGATCAGGGAACCGTGAAGATGAACTATGTAGCAGGGCAACCTAAACTGTGATTACGGACAAGGGAACCCTGAACATCGATTGTGGACCAGGTCATCCTGAACAGTGATTAAGGACAGGGAAACACCGAATATCGATTATTGACCAAGGATGCTTAAAATCGATTATGGACCAGGGCATCCTGAACCAGAAAACCATGAACTTCGTTTATGGATGAGGGAACCCTGAACAGTGATTATGGAACAGGGCACCGTGAACAGTCATTATGGATCAGGGAACATTGAACAGTGATTTTGGACCAGGGAAGCCTGAACACTGATTATAAAACATGGATCACTGAATATAGACTATGGACCAGGGCACCCTGAACTGTGCTTTCATACAAGGGAAACCTGATCATCGATTATGGATGAGGGCAACCTGAACAGTGATTATGGATTAGGGAAACCTGTATATCCACTATGGACCAGGGCACCCTGAAGATTGATTTCTGACCAGGGCACACTGAGCAACGATTATGAACCAGGGCACCCTGAACATAGATTATGGATCAGGGCCCCCTGGGCAGTGATTATGGACCAGGTCATCCTGAATAATGATTATGGACAAGGCAACCCTGAATATTGACTATGGACAATGTGACCCTGAACATCGATTATGGACCTGGGCACCCTGAGCAGTGATAATGGACCAGAGCAGCCTGAACAGTGATTATGGACCACTGAAACCTGATCAGGGATTATGAACGGGGAAAACCTGCATATCGATTACGGACCAGGGAACCTGAACATCGATTATGGATCAGGGCACCCTGATGAGTCATTACGAACCAGGGAACAATGAACATCAATTATGAATCAGGGCACCCTGAACAGTGATTATGGAGCAGGGAACCCTGGACATCGATTATGAACCAGGGCACAGGAACGGGGATTATGGACCAGGGAACCTTAACATCGACTATGGACCAGGGAACCCTGAATAGTGATTATGGACCAGCGCAATCTGAACAGTGATTATGACCAGGGCACCCTGAACACTGATTATAGACCAGTGCACCCTGAACATTTTTTATGGTCCAAGGTAATCTGAACTGTGATTTTGACCAGGGAACCCTGAACAGCGACTATAGAAAAAGGCACCTGAAGAGTGATAATGGACGAAGGAAACCTGAATAGTGATTATGCACCTGGCAACCCTGTACATCGACTATGGACCAGGGCATCCTGAACCGTGGTTATGGAACAGTGAAAACCTGAACATCGATTATGGACCAGGGCACCTGAACTTTCATTATGGACCATTGAAACCGGAACATTGAGTATTGACCAGGGCCTCATGAACAGTGATTATGGACCAGGGCAGACTGAAAATCGATTATGGAACAGGGAAACCTTAACAGTGATTTTGGACCAGGGCATCGTGAATAGCGATTATGGAGCAGGGAATACTGAACATCGATTATACACCAAGGCACCTGAACTGTGATCATTTACCAGGGAAACATGAACAGTGATTATGGACCAGTGCACCCTGAACAGTGATTATGGACCAGGGAACCCTGAATATTGATTATGGACCAACGCACCCTGATTAGTGATTGTGGACTATGGAATCCTAAACATTGATTATTGACCATGATAGCCTGAAAGTCGATATGGATCAGGGAACCCTGAACTGTGATTTTGGACCACGGAACCAAGAACAGTGATTATGCAGCAGGGAGCCATGAAGAACGATTATGGACCAAGGCACCCAGAACAGTGATAATGGAACAGGGCACCCTGAAAATTGATTATGAACCAGTGTACCCTGAACAGTGATTATGGTCCAGGGAATCCTGAAGATCGGCTATGGACCAGGGCACGCTGAACAGTGATTATGGACTAACGCACTCAGAACAGTGATTGTGGTCCAGGGAAACCTAAACAGTGATTACGGACCAGGGCAACCTGAACAGTGGTAAAGGTCCAGGGAACGCTGAACAGTGAGTATGGACCGGGGAACCCTGATGATAGACTATGGAGCATGACACAATAAATTATGATTAGGGACAAGGCTACACTGAATATCGATTATGGACTAGGGATCCCTGAACATCGTTTATGAACCAGGGCACCATGAACATTGATTATGGACCAGGGCAATCTTAACAGTGATTATGAACTAGGGAACAATGAATATCAATTATGGACCAGGGAACCCTAAACAGTGATTATGGACCAGGGAACACTGGACATCGATTATGGACCAGGGTACCGTGAACTCTGATTATGGACCAAGGCACTGTGAACTGTCATTATGCACGAGGGAACCCTGTACACCAATTATGGATAAGGGCACCCTGAACATCTTTTATGGACCAGGGCAGCCAGAACATCGATTAGGGACCAGAGCACACTGAATAGTGATAATGGACCAGGGAAACCTGAACATCAACTATGGACCAGGGCAGCCAGAACTCTGATTTTGGACAAAGGAATCCTGAGCTTCGGCTATGGACCATGGTTCCGAACAGTGAAAATTGACCAGGGAAATCTGAACTGTGATTATGGACCAGGGAACCGTTATGATCAACTATGGAGAAGGGCACACTTAACTGTGATTATAGAACAGGGAACCCTTAATATAGACGATGGACCAGGATACCCTGATTATACACTTTGGACCAGGGTACACTTAACTGTGCTTTCATAAAATGGAAACCTGCACATCGATTATGGAGGAGAGCACACTGAACAGTGATTATGGATTAGGGAAACCTGAATATCCACTATGGACCAGGGCACCCTGAACAGTGATTTTGGACCAGGGCACCCTGGACAGTGATTATGAACCAGGGCAACGTGAAATGTGATTATGGAGAAGGGAATCGTGAATATCGATTATCTAAGTGGGCAACCTGAGTAGTGATTATGGAGAAGGCAATCCTGAACATTGATTATGGACCTGGGCAGCCTGAACATCGATTAGGGACCAGGGCAACCTGAACAGTGATAATGGAAAAGGGAACCCTGAATATCGACGGTGGACCAGGGCTCCGAGAACAGTGATTATGGACCAGCATAACCTGAACATTGATTATGGACCAGGGAACCCTGAACATCACTTATGGACCAGGGCCACCGAATGGTGATGATGGACAAGGGCATCCTGAACAGTGATTATGGAACAGGACAACCTGAAGAACGATTATGGACCAGTGTACCCTGAACAGTGATTATGGACCAGGGAACCCTGAAGATTGACTATGGACCAGGGCATCCTGTACAGTGCTTATGGACTAAAGCAAACTGAACATCGATTAGGGACCAGGGCACACTTAACTGTGACTATGGACCAGCGCACCATCATTAGTGATTATGGACCAGGGAATCCTGAACATCGACTATGGAACAGGGTACCGAGAATAGTGACTATGGACCAGAGCACCCTGAATACTGATTATGGACTAGTGCACCCTGAACAGTTCTCATGGACCGAGTCACCCTGAACTGTGATTTTGGACGATGGAACCCTGAATATTGACTATGGAGCAGGGCCCCCGAACAGTGATAAAGGACCAGGGAAACTTGAGCAATGATTATGGACCAGTGAACCCTGAACATCTGTTATGGACCAGGGAGATCCCTGACCAGTGATTTTGGGCCAGGAATCCTGAACAGTGATTATGGTCCAGGGAGCCCTGAAAATTGATTATGGAGCGGGGCACCGTAAGCTGTGATTAGGACAAGGGAATCCTGAACATCAATTATGGACCAGGGCACCCTGATCAGTGATTATGGACCGGGGAAACCTGAGCATCGATTAAGGACCAGGGCACCCTGAACATTGATTATAGACTAGGGAACCCTGGAAAACAAACATGGACCAGGGCACCTGAACGGTGATTATAGACATAGGAACCCTGACCATCTACTATGAAACAGTGCATCCTGAACAGTGATTATGGAACAGGGAACCCTGACCTGTAATTTTGGACCAGGGAAACCTGAACAGTTATTATGGAACAGGGAACCTTGAATATCGATAATGGATTAGTGTAACCTGAACACTGATTATGGACCCGGGAACCCTGAACATCAACTATGGAAGAGGGAACCCTGAATAGTGATTATGGACCAGGGCACACTGAATAGTGACTATGAACCAGGGCACCCTGAATATCAATTATCGACTATGGCATTCTAAACAGTGATTACGGACCGGGGAACCCTGAACATTGACTATGGATCAGGGCATCTTGAAGAGTGATTATGGATCAGGGATCCCTGAGCAGTGATTTTCGACCAGGGATCCTAGAACAGTGATTATGGAGCACTAAACCCTGTGTATCGACAAGGGACCGGGGCACCCTGAACAGTGATTATGGATCAGGGAAACCTGAATATCCACTACTTACCAGAGCACCCTGAAGAGGGATTTTGGACCAGGGCACCCTGAACAGTGATTATGGACCAGGGCCGCTGAAGATAGACTATGGACCAGGACACAATAAACTGTGATTACAGACAAGGGAACGCTGTGCAATGATTATGGACCAGGGAAACTTGTACTTCGGTTATAGACCAGGGAACCCTGAAGATTGATTATGGACCAGGTACACTGAACATCGACTCTGGAACAGAGAACCCTGAACAGTGATTATGGACCAGGGCACCCTGAATAGTGACTATGGACCAGGGCAACCTTAACATCGATTATCAAACAGGGCATCTAAAACACTGATTATGGACCAGGGAACTCTGAACAGTGACTATGGACCAGAGCACCTTGAACAGTGATTATGGACCAGGGAATCCTGAATAGTGACTATGGACCAGGGCAACCTTAAGATCGATTATCAAAGAGGGCATCCAAAACAGTGATTATGTACCAGGGAACCCTGAACAGTAACTATGGACCTGAAGATTGATTCTGGACCAGGGAAACTTGAACATCGATTATGGTCCAGCACATCCTGGACATCAATTATTGACCAGGGCAACCTGAACTGTGATTATGGACCAGCGCACCCTGATTAGTGATTATAGACCAGGGATCACTGAACATTGATTATCGACCAGGGTAGCCTGGAAGTTGATATGGATCAGGGCACCCTGAATATTGATTATGGACCAGGGCACCCTGAACAGTGATTCTGGACCAGGGAAACTTGAACATCGATTCTGGACCAGGACACCCTGAACAGGTATTTTGGACCAGGGAACGCTGAACTGTTATTATGGACCAGGGTACCCTGAATATCGATTACGTATCAGTGTACTCTGAACAGTGATTATGCACCTGGGAACCCTGAACATGGACTATGGACAAGGGCACCCTGAACAGTGATTATGGACTAGCGGACCCTGTATATTGATTATGGAGCAGGGCACCCTGAACAGTGATTATGGACCAGGAATCCTGAACATTTCTTATGGACCAGGGCACCCTGAACAGTGATAATGGATCAGGTAACCCTGGACATCGATTATGAACCAGGGCACCTGAACGATGACTACTGAACAGGAAAGCCTGAACATCGACTATGGTCCAAGGCATCCTGCACAGTAATTATGGACCAGGGAATCTTGAACTGTGTTTTTGGACCAGGGAACCCTGAACAGTGATTATGTACCAGGGAATACTGAACAGTGATTATGGAGCAGGTAAACCTGGACACAGATTATGGACCAAGGCACACTGAACATTCATTATGGACCAGAGAACCTTGAACATCGATTATGGACCAGGCCACCCTGGACATCGATTATGGACCAGGGCACCCTGAACAGTGATTATGGAGCATGGAACACTGAACACTGATTATTGACCAAGGCACAGTGAACTATGATTATGGACCTGGGAATCCTGAATATGGACTATGGACGAGGGCACCCTGAGCACTGATTATGGACCATGGAACACTGAACACTGATTATTGACCAAGGCACGGTGAACTATGATTATGGACCTGGGAAACCTGAATATTGACTATGGACGAGGGCACCCTGAGCACTGATCATTGACCAGGGAACCCTGAATATTGATTATGGACCAGGGCACCCTGAACAGTGATTATGGACCAGGAACCGTCGACATCAATTATGGACCAGGACACCTGAACTGTGATTACTGAACAGGGAAGACTCAATATCGACTATGGTTCAGGGCATCCTGCACAGTAATTGTGGACGAAGGAACCTTGAACTGTGTTTTTGGACCAGGGAACCTTGAATATCAACTAAGGACCAGAGCACTCTGAACAGAGATTATAAACCAGTGTAACTTGAACAGTGATTATGGAACAGAGAAGGCTGAACATCGATTATGGACCAGGTCACCCTAGACATCAATTATGGACCAGGGCACCGTGTAGACTGATTATGGACCATGGAACCCTGAACACTCATTATGGATGAAGGTACCGTGAACTGTGATTATAGACCAGTGAAACCTGAACAATGATTTTGGACCAGGGAACCCTGAATATCAATTATGGAACAGGGCATGCTGAACAGTAATTATAGAACAGGTAAACCTTAACACCAATTATTGACCAAGGCATCCTGAACTGTGATTTTGGACCAGGGAAACCTGAACACCGATTATGGACGGAGGCACCCTCAACAGTAATTGTAGACCATTGCAACCTAAAGAGTTATTATGGAGCAGGAAAGTCTGAACATCAATTATGGACTAGGGCTTCTGAACATGGATTCCAGAACAGGGCAACCTGAATAGTGATTATGGACCAGGGCATCTTGAACATCGATTATGGCCCAGGGAACCCTGAACATTGATTATGGACCAAGGTAACTTGAACATTGATTATGGACCAGGGCACCTTGAACATCAATTATGGACGCGGGCACCCTGAAAACTGATTATGGAGCAGGTAAACCTGAGCACCGATTATGGACCAAGGCACACTGAACAGTCATTATAGACCAGAGAAACCTAAACATCGATTACGGACCAGGGAAAACTGAACTGTGATTTTGGACAAGGGAACACTGAGCAGTGATTATGGACCAGGGAAACCTGAATATCGACTATGGACGAAGGCACCCTGAACACTGATCATGGACCAGGGAACCCGAAATATCGATTATGGACCAGGGCACCCTGAACAGTGATTATGGACCAAGAAACATCAACATTGATTATGGACCAGGGCACCTGAACGGTTATTATTGACCAGGGAAACCTGAATATTGACTATAGACAAGGGAACCCTGAGGAGTGATTATGAACCAGGAACCCTGAACATTTATTATGGACCAGGGCACGCTGAACCCTGATTATGGACCAGCACACCCTGATTAGTGATTATAGACCAGGGATCCCTGAACATTGATTATCAACCAGGTAGCCTGAAAGTCGATATTGATCAGAGCACCCTGAATATTGATTATGGAAGAGGGCACCCTGAACAGTAATTATGGACCAGGGAACCCTGAACATCGACAATGGACCAGGGCAACCTGAGCAGTGATTATGGATCAGGGCACCCTGAACATCGTTTATGGACCAAGGCAGCCTGAACATCAATTATGGACCAGGGCACTCTGAACAGTGATTATGGAAGAGATAACCCTGGATATCGATTATGGAGCATGTTACCCTGAAAAGTGATTATAGACCAGGGCATCTGAACAGTGATTATGGACCAGGGAACCGTGAACCTCTACTATGGACCACTGCATTTTGAACAGTGATTATAAACCAAGGAAATCTGAACTGTGATTGTAGACCAGGAACATCTGAAGTGTGATTATGGTCCTGGGAACCCTGAACGGTGATTTTAGACCAGGGAAACCTGAACAGTGATTATGGACAGGGGAAACCTGAATATCAACTATGGATCAGAGCACCCTGATCATCTGTTATGGACCAGTGAACACTGAACGATGATTATGGACCAGGGAACCCTGAACAACTATGGAAAATGGCACCATGAACAGTGATTATGGAACAGCACAGCTTGATCAATGATTATGAACCAGGGCATCGAGAACAGTGACTTTGGACCAGCGCACCCTGAAGATTTATTATGGACAAATGCACCCTGAAATGTGATTATGGAAAAGGGAACTCTGAAGAGTGATTATGGAGCAGCAAACCCTGAAATGTAATTATGGACCAGGGAACTATGAACAGTAATTTTGGACCAGAAAACCCTGATCAGTGATTATAGACCAGGGAACCCTGAACATTGATTATCTATAAGGTCAGTCTAAAAGTCGATTATGGACCAGGGAAACCTGAACAGTGATTTTGGATTAGGGAGCTCTGAACAGTGATTTTGAACCAGGGAATCCTGAAAAGTAAATATGGACCTGTGAACCCTGACTAAGGACTATGGACCAGGGCACTCTGAACTGTAATTTCAGGCAAGGTAACCCTGAACATCGATTATAGCCAAGGGAATCCTGAATAGTGACTATGGACCAGGCAACCCTGATCAGTCATTATGGACGAGGAATCCCTGAGATTTTATTACTGCCCAGGGTAGCCTTAAATTCAATATGGACCAGGCACCCTGAACAGCGATTATGGACTAGGGCAAATTGAATATCAATTATGGACCAGGAAAACCTGAAAAGTGATTATGGACCAAGGAACCCTGAACATTGACGATGGACCAGGGAACACTTCACAGTGATTATGGACCTGGGTACCCTGAACCAGGATTATGGACCAGCGCAACGTGGACATCAACTATTGATTAGGGCACCATGAACAGTGGTTATGGACCAGGAAACCCTAGACATCGAGTATGGACTAGGGTTACTGAACGGTGCTGATGGACCAGGAAAACCTGAACATCGATTATGGACAAGTGTACCCTGAAGAGTTATTATGGACCAGGGAACCCTAAACAACGAGTATGGACCACGGCACCCTGAACAGTGATTATGGACCAGGGAACCCTGAACAGCAATTAAATACCAAGGCACCCTGAACTGTCATTACGGACCAGGGAAATCTGAACAGTGATTATGGACCAGCAAAACCTGATCAGTGACTATGGACCAGGGAAACCTGAAGAGTGATTATGGTTCAGGGAGCCCTGAAGATCGACTATGGAGCAAGGCACCCTAAACGGTGATTACGGACAAGAGAAAATTGAACATTGATTATTGAGCAGGGCACCCTGAACAGTGATGATGGACTAGGAAACCATGAACATCGATTATGGACCAGGGAAACTTAAAGGTGATTATAGACCAGCTAACCCTGATCAGTGATTATGGAACAGGGAACCCTGAACATTGATTATCGACCAGAGTAGCCTGAAAGATTATATGGACCAGGGCATTCTGAATATTGATTATGTTCAAGGGCACCCTGAACAGTGATTATGGACCAGGAAAACTGAACTTTGTTTATCAACCTGGGTAGCATGAAAGTCGATATGGACAAGGGCACCCTGAATATTGATTATGGACCAGAGCAACCTAGACACCGATTTTGGATTATGGTACCCTGAACAGTGATTATGGACTTTGGACCCCTGTACTTCGATAATTGACCAGGTCATCTGAACGGTAATAATGAACCAGAGAACCCTGACCATCGACTATGGATCAGGGGATCCTGAATAGATTATACACCAGGGATCACTGAACAGTGATTTTGGACCAGGGCACCCTGATCAGTGGTTATTGACCAGAGAATCCCTGAATATAGATTATGGACCAGGCCACAGTGGATATCGATTATGATCCAGGGGACCTGAACGTGGATTATGAAACAGGGAAACCTGAATATTGACTATTGACCAGGGCACCATGAACAGTGATTATGGACGAGGGCAGCCTGAAAATCAATTATGGACCAGGGAACCCTCAACATTGATCATTTAGAAGGGAAAACTGAACAGTGATTATGGAACACGGAACACTGAACCCTGATTATTGAACATGGAACCCTGAATAACGATTATGGTACAGGGAACCCTGAATGGTGATTTTGGACCAGGGAACCCTGAACAGTGATTATGGACCAGGGAAACCTGAGTATCGACTATGGACCAGAGCACCCTGAACATAGTTTATGGACCAGTAAATACTGAAAGATGATTATGGACCAGGGAAACCTGAACATCGACTATGGAACAGGGCACCATGAACAGTGATTATGGACCAGCACAGCTTGATCAATGATTATGAACCAGAGCGTTGAGAACAGTGACTTTGGACCAGCGCAACCTGAAGATTTATTATGGACCAAGGCACTGTGATATGTGATTATGGAATAGGGAATTCTGAAGAGTGATTATGGACCAGCAAACCCTGAAATGTGATTATGGACCAGGGAACTATGAACAGTGATTATGGACCAGCAATCCCTGATCAGTGATTATAGACCACGGAACCCTGAACATTGATTATCTATAAGGTCAGTCTGAAAGTGGATTATGGATCAGGGAAACCTGAACAGTGATTTTGGACTAGGGAATCCTGTAAAGTAAATATGGACCTGTGAACCCTGAATATCGACTATGGACCAGGGAACCCTGAACTGTAATTTCAGACAAGGTAACCCTGAACATCGATTATAGCCCAGGGAACCCTGAACAGTGATTATGGACCAGGCAACCCTGATCAGACATTATGGACCAGGAATCCCTGAGCATTTTATTACCGACCACGGTAGCCTTAAAATCCATATGGACCAGGCACCCTGAGTATTGATTATGGACCAGGGCACCCTGAACAGTAATTATGGACCAGGAACCCAGAACAGCGATTAAGGACTAGGGCTACTTGAAAATTGATTATGGACCAGGAAACGCTGAGAAGTGATTATGGACCAGGGAACCCTGAACATTGAATATGGACCAGGGAACACTTCACAGTGATTATGGACCTGGGTACCCTGAACAATGATTATGGACCAGCGCAGCCTGGACATCAACTACTGACTAGGGCACCCTGAACAGTGATTATGGACCAGGAAACCCTAGACATCGAGTATGGACCAGGATAACTGAACATGGCTGATGGATCAGGGAATCCTGACCATTGATTATAGACAAGTGTACCCCGAACAGTTATTATGGACCAGGCAAACCTAAACAACGAGTATGGACCACAGCACCATGAACAGTGATTATGGACCCGGGCAACCTGAACAGTGATTATGGACCAAGGATCCCTGAACAGCGATTAAGTACCAAGGCACCCTGAACTGTCATTATGGACCAGGGAAATCTGAACAGTGAATATGGACCAGCAAACCCTGATCAGTGACTATGGACCAGGGAAACCTGAAGAGTGATTATGGTCCAGGGAGCCCTGAAGATCGACTATGGAGCAAGGCACCCGACAATGTGATTATGGACAAGGGAAAACTGAACATTGATTATTGAGCAGGGCACCCTGAACAGTGATCATGGACTAGGGAACCATGAACATCAAATATGGACCAGGGAAACTTAAAGGTGATTATAGACCAGCAAACCCTGATCAGTGATTAATGACCAGCAAACTCTTAACATTGATTATCAGCCAGGGTATCTGTAAAAACTATATGGACCAGGGGATGCTGAATATTGATTATGGTCCAGGGCACCCTGAACAGTGATTATGGAACAGGGAACCCTGAACATCGATTCGGGACCCCTGGACTTCGATTATGGGCCAGGTCATCTGAACAGTAATTATGGAACAGGGAACCGTGAGCATCGACTATGGATCAGGGGATCCTAAACAGATTATGCAGCAGGGATCCCTGAACATTGATTGTGGACCAGGGAACCCTGTATATAGACTATGGACCAGGACACCCTGAACAGTGGTTATAGACCAGAGAATTTGTGAACATCGATTATGGACCAGGCTACCCTGGACATTGATTATACACCAGGGCACCTGAATGTTGATTATGGACCAGGGAATCCGGAACATTGACTATTAACCAGGGCATGTGAACAGTGATTATGGACCAGGGCAGCCTGAAAATTGATTACGGACCAGGGAACCCTCAAAGTGATCATTTACCAGGGAAACCTGAACAGTGATTATGGACCAGGGAACCCTGAACATTGATTATGGAGCAGGGAAACCTGAACAAGGATTCTGGACCAAGGCAACCTGAACTGTGATTATGGACTAGGAAACCCTGAAAACCGAATATGGACCAAGGCACCACGAACAGTGATTTTGGACCAGGGCACTCTTACATCAATAATGGAACAGGGAACCCTGAACATTGATTATGGACCAGGGATCCCTGAACAATGATTTTGGACAAAGGATCCTGAACAGTGATTATGGACAAAGGATCCCTCAACAGTGACTATTGACCAGTGATTCCTGAACAGTGGTTTTGGACCAGGGTACCTTGAACATCAATGATGGAACAGGGAACACTGAACATCGACTATGGACCAGGGAACACTGAGCACTGATTATTGTCCATGGAAACCTGAACAGTGATTATGGACCAAGGAAACCTGAACTGTGATTATGGACCAGGGATCCCTGAACAGTGGTTTTGGACCACAGAACCTGAACAGTGATTATGGACAAGGGATCCCTCAACAGTGATGTTGGACCAGGAAACCCTGAACAGTGATTATGGACCAGTGAAACCTGTATATCGACTATGGACCAGGGAGCCTTGAACTGTTCTTTCGTACAAGGGAAACCTGAACATCGGTCATGGACGAGCGGACCCTGGGCAGTGATTATGGATTAGGGAATCCTGAACATCGACTATTAACCAGGGCATAGTGAACAGTGATTATGGACACCAGGGAACACTGGACATTGATTAAGGACCAGGGCACCCTCAAAAGTGATGATGGAGCAGGGAACCTGTACAACAATTATCGACCCAGGCACACTGAACTGTGAATATGGACCAGGAAACCCTGAACACCGATTTTGGAACACGGCACCCTGAACTGTGATTATGGACCAGGGCACCCTGAATATCAATTATGGAAAAGGGAACCCTGAAAATCGATTATGGACCAGGGACCTCTGAACACTGATTATGGACCATGGAACCCAGAACACCGATTATGGTCCAAGGAAACCTGAACTGTAATTATGGACCACGGAAACTTGAACAGTGATTTTGGACCAGGGAAACCTGAAGTTAGACTATGGAGCAGGACACAATAAACTGTGATTACGGATCGAGTATGGACTAGGGCACCTTGGGCATCGATTATGGACCATGGCACCTGAATGGTGGTTATGGTCCAGGAAACCCTGAACATCACCTATGGACCAGGGCATCCTAAAGAGTGAGTATGGACCAGGCGACAATGAACAACGATTATGGATCAGGTCACCTGAACACCGATTATGTACTAAGGCAACCTGAACTGTGATTATGGACCAGGGAAACCTGAACACTGATTTTGGACGAGGGAAACCTTCACAGTGATTATGGACCTGGGTACCCGGAACAATGATTATGGACCAGCACACCATGGACATCAACTATGTACCAGTGCACCTTGAAGAGTGATTATGGAGCAGGGAACCCTAGACATCGATTATGTACAAGTGTACCATGAACAGTTATTCTGGAGCAGGGAACCCTGAACATCGACTATAGACCAGGGCCCCCTAAGCAGTGATTATGGACCAGGGAGCCTGAACACTGACTATGGACCAAGCCACCTTAACTGTCATTATGGACCAGAGAAGTCTGAACAGTGAATATGTACCAGCAAACCCTGATCAGTGATTATGGACCAGGGAATCCTGAACAGTGATTTTGGTACAGGGAGCCCTAAAGATCGACTATGGAGCAAGGCACCCTAAACTGTGATTACAGACAAGGGAATCCTGAACATCGATTATTGAGCAGGGCACCCTGAACAGTGATCATGGACTAGAGAACCATGAACATTGATTACGGACCAGGGCACCCTGGACAATGATTATGGAACAGGGAACCTGAACGGTGATTATAGACCAGCCAACCCTGATCAGTGATTATGGACCAGGGAACCCTGAACATTGATTATCGACCAGAGTAGCCTGAAAGTCGATATGTACCAGGGCAAGCTGAATATTGATTATGGTCCAGGGATCCTTGAACAGTGATTATGGACCAGGAAAACTGAACTTTGAATATCGACCAGGGTATCATGAAAGTTGATATGGACAAGGGCACCCTGAATATTGATTATGGACCAGGGCAACCTGGACGCCGATTATGGACCATGGTACCCTGAACAGTGATTATGGATTAGGGTAACCTGAACATCGATTATCGACCAAGGCAACCTGAAGAGTGATTACGGACCAGGGCAGCCTGAACATTGATTATGGATGAGAGCACCCTGAACAGTGATTATGGACCACAGCACCCTGAACAGTGATTTTGCACCAGGGAACCTGAACAGTGATTATGGACTAGGGAAACCTGAACAGTCATTATGGTCCAGGGAACCCTGTGTTTTGACTATGGACCAGGGCACCATGAATAGTGGTTTTGGACCAAGGCATCCTGAACTGTGATTATGCATCAGGGAACCCTGTACACCTATTATGTATCAGGGCAACCTGAACAGTGATTATGGACCAGGGAAATATGAACATCGATTATGGATCAGGACACCCTGAACATCGTTTATGGACCAGAGCACACTGAATATCGATTAGGGACCAGGTTACTCAGAACAGTGATAATGGACCCAGGAAACCTGAACAGTGATTATGGACCAGGGAAACTAGAAGATCAACTAAGGGGCAGAGCAACCTAAACTGTGATTACAGACAAGGGATCCCTGAACATCGATTATGGACCAGGTCACCCTGATCATTTAAGGACAGGGGAACCCTGAATACCGATTATTGACCAAGGACGCCTAAAAATCAATTATTGACCAGGGCAACCTGAACAGTGATTATGATCCAGGAAACCCTGAGCTTCGGTTATGGACCAGGGAATGATGAACATCGATTATGGACGAGGACACCCTGAATAGTGATGATGGACCGGGGCACCATGATCTGTGATTTTGGATCAGGGAAACCTGAACAGTGATTTTGGACCAGGGAATCCTGAGCAGTTATTACAGACCAGGGCAACATGAACATTTTTTTCGTACAAGGGAACCCTGAACATCAATTATGGACAAGGGCAGCCTGAACTTTGATTATGGATTAGGGAAACCTGAATATCCACGATGGACCAGCGCGCCCTGAACAGGGATTTTGGACCAGGGCATATTGTACAGTGATTATGGACCAGGGCACCCTGAACAGTGATTATGGACAAGGCAAACCTGAACAGTGATTATGCACCATGGCAGCCTGAACAGTGGTTAAAGTCCAGGGAACTCTGAACAGTGAGTATGGACCAGGGAAACCTGAAGTTAGAGTATGGAGCAGGACACAATAAACTGTGATTACAGATAAGGGGATGCTGAACATCGATTATGGAACAGGGTACCCTGAACATTGATTATGGACCAGGGCACCATGAATAGTGACGATGGAGCAGGGCACCCTGAACATCGATTATCGACCAGGGCAACCTAAACAATGATTATGGACCAGGGAACCCTGAACATTGAGTATGGATGAGGGCTTCCTGAACAGTGATTATGGACCAGAGCACCCTGAAGAGTGATTTTGGACCAGGGAACCTGCACAGTGATTATGGACCAGGGAACCCTCAACAGTAATTTTGCACCAGGGAAGCCTGAACAATGATTATGTACCAGGGAGCCCTGTGTATCGACTATGGACCAGGGCACCTTGAATAGTGGTGTTGGACCAAGGCACCCCGAACTGTGATTATGCACCTCGGAACACTGTACACCAATTATGGATCAGGGCACCCTGAACAGTGATTATGGATGAGGAAAACTGAACTTTGAATATCGACCAGGGTAGCATGAAAGTCGATTTGGACAAGGGCACCCTGAATATTGATTATTGACCAGGGCAACCTGGACACCGATTATGGACCATGGTAGCCTGAACAGTGATTATGGACTAGGGACCACTGGACTTCGATTATGGACCAAGTCATCTGAACGGTAATTATGGACCACGGAACCCAGAACATCGACTAAGATTAGGGCATCCTGAACAGTTTATGGACCAAGGATCCCTGAAGAGTGATTTTGGACCGGGGAACCTGAACAGTGATTACGTTCCAGGGATCCCTCAACAGTGATTTTGGACGAGGGAAACCTGAACAGTGATTTTGGACGTGGGAACACTGAACAGTGATTATGGACCAGGGACCCTGAACATCGATTTGGACTACGGCACCCTGAACAGTAATTATGGATCAGGACAACATGAACAGTGATTATGGACCAGGGAAACCTGAACACCGATTATGGACCAAGGCAAGCTGAACTGTGATTATGGACCAAGGAACACTGAACAGTGATTATGGACCAGCAAACCCTGATCAGTGATTATGGACCAGGTAACCCTCAATTTAGACTATGGAAAAGGGCCCCGTGAACAGTGATTATGGACCAGGGAACCCTGAACAGTGATAATGGACCAGGGAATCCTGAATTTTGAATATGGAACAGGGCATCTTGAACCGTGATTATGGACCACGGAACCCTGAACAGTGATTATGGATCAGGAAACCCTGAATATCGATTATGGACCGGGGCACCCTGAACTGTGATTATTGATCAGGAAAACTTGAACAGTGACTTTGGACCAGGGAATGCTGAACAGTGATCATGGAGCAGAGAATCCTGAATATCGATTATGGACCAGGGCACCCTGAAGAATGATTATGCACCAGCCAACTGTGATGAGTGATTATGGACCAGGGAACCCTGAGCCCTTATTATCGATCACAATAGCCTGAAATTAGATATGGACCAGGGCATTCTGAACAGTGAATATGGACCAGGAAACCTAAACATCGATTATGGACTAGGGCATCCTGAACATCGATTATGGACAAGAGCACCCTGAAAATTGATTATGGACCAGGGAACCCTGGATATGGATTAAGGGCCAGAGCACCTAAACATTGATTATGGGCCAGGGAAACCTGAACATTGACTATGTACCAGGTGATCCTGAACAGTGATTGTTGATGAGGGAAACCTGAACTGTGTTTTTCGAGCAGGGAAACCTGAACAGTTTTTATCGACCATGGAAACTTGAAAAGTAATTTTTGACCAGGGGACCCTGAACAGTGATTATGGACGAGGGTAACGTGAACATCGATTATGGACCAGGGCACCCTGGATATCGATTATGGACCAGGGCACCCTGAACTATGATTATGGACCAGGGCACCCTGAACATTGATTATGGAGCAGGTAAACCTGAACATCGATTATGGACCAGCCACACTGGACATCGATTATGGACCAGGGCACCCTGAAGAGTGAGTATGGAACAGGGAAAACTGAAGATTGATTATGGACCAGGGTATCCTGAACTGTGATTAGGGACCAGGGCACCATGAATATTGATTATGGAGCAGGTAAACCTGAACATCGATTATGGACCAGGCCACACTGGACATCGATTATGGATCAGGGCACCCTGAACAGTGAGTATCGACCATGGAAACCTGAATATCGACTATGGACCAGGGCATCTTGAACAGTGAATATGGACCAGATAACCCTAAACATCTACTATGGAGCAGTGTAACCTGAAATGTGATTATGGACAAGGAATCCCTGAACATTGATTATCGACCAGGGTAGCATGAAAAACAATATGGATTGGGGAACCCTGAATATAGATTTTGGACCACGGCACCCTGAACAGTGATTATGGCCAGGAACCATGAACATCAATTATGGATCAGGGCACCCTGAATGCTGATTATGGTCCAGGGAAACCTGAACATCGATTATGGTACAGGGCAACCTGAACAGGTGTTATGGACCATGGCAACCTGACAATCGATTATGGCCCAGGGCACCCTGAACAGTGATTATGGTTCAGGTCACCCTGAAGCGTGATTAAGGACAGGGGAACACTGAATATCGATTATTGACCAAGGACGACTAAAAACCGGTTATGACCACGGCATCCTGAACAGGGATTATGGACCTGGAAAACCTGAACTTCATTTATGGAACAGGGAACCCTGAACATCGATTATGGACGAGGACACCCTGAACAATGATTATGGACCGGGGGACCGAGAAGTGGGATTTTGGTTCAGGGAACCCTGAACAGTGATTTTGGACCAGGGGAACCTGAACAGTGATTATAGACCAGGGAATCATGAATATAGACTATGGACCAGGGCACCCTGAACAGTGATTATGAACAAGGGAAACTTGTATTTTGATTATGGACGAGGTCATCTAAACGGTGATTATGGACCAGGGAACCCTGAACATCGACTATGGATCTGGGCATCCTGAACAGTGATTATGGACCAGGGATGCATGAACAGTGATTTTGGACCAGGGAACCTGAACAGTGATTATGGACCAGGGAACCTTGAATATCAACTATGGAGCAGGGCAACCTAAACTGTGATTATGGACTAGGGAACCCTGAACATCGATTATGGACCAGGTCACCCTCAACAATGATTCAGGAGAGGGGAACCCTGAATATCAATTATTGACCAAGGACGCCTAAAAATTGATTATGGACCAGGGCAACCTGAACAGTGATTATGGACCAGGAAAACCTGAACTTCGGTTATGGACCAGAAACGGAGAACATCAATTATGGACGAAGACACCTGAAGAGTAATTATGGACCGGGGCACCGTGAACTGTGATTTTGCATCAGGAAACCCTGAACAGTGATTTTGGACCAGGGAACCCTGAACAGTGATTATAGACCAGGGAACCCTGAATATAGACTATGGACCAGGGCACCTTGAACTGTTGTTTCATATAAGGGAACCCTGAACATCAGTTATGGAGGAGGGCACCTTGGGCAGTGATTATGGATTAGGTAAACCTGAATATCGACTATGGACCAGGGATTTTGAACCAGGGCACCCTGGAGAGTGATTATGGACCAGGGCACCCTGAGTAGTGATTATTGTCAAGGCAACCCTGAACATCGATTATGGACCTCAGCACCCTGTACAGTTATTATGGACCAGGGCCCCTGAACAGTTATTATGAACCAGGGAAACCTGAAGTGTGGTTAAAGTCTAGGGACACTGAACAGTGAGTGTTTACCAGGTAACCATGATGATAGACTATGGAACAGGATAGAGTAAACTGTGATTACGGACAAGGGTAACCTGAAGATCGATTATGGACCAGGGCACCTGAAGGGTGCTTATGGACCAGGGAACCCTGAACATTGATTATGGACCAGTGCACCCTGAACTGTTATTATGGACCAGGGACCCTGAACATCGAATATGGACGACGTCACCCTGAACAGTGATTATGGATCAGGGCAACATGAACAGTGATTATGGACCAGGGAACCCTGAACATCGATTATGGATCAGGGCACCTGAGCAGTGATTATGAACCATGGAACACTGAACTTTGATTATGGATCAGGGTAACTTGAAAGTCGATATGGACCAAGGCACGCTGAATAATTATTATGGACCAAGGCACTCTGAATAGTGATTATGGACCAGGAAAACTGAACATTGATTTTCGACCAGGGTAGCATGAAAGTTGATATAGACCAGGGCAGGCTGAATATTGATTATGGACCAGGGCACCCTGAACAATGATTATTGAGCATGGAAGCCTGAACACCGAATATGGACCAAGGCAACCTGAACTGTGATTATGGACCAGGGAACCCTGTACATCGACTATGGATCAGGGGATCCTGAACAATGATTACGGACCACAGCAGCCTGACAATCGATTATGGAACATGGAAACCTGAACAGTGATTATGGACCAGGAAAATAGGAACATCAATTATGGACGAGTGCACGTTGAACAGTGATTATGTTCCAGGGAACCCTGAACATCGACTATGGACCATGGCACACTGAACAGTGATTATGGAGCAGTGCAGCCTGATCAGTGATTATGAACCAGGGCACCCTGAACAGTGTTTATGGACCAGTGCACCCTGAACAGTTATTATGGACTAAGGCACCCTAAACTGTGATTATGGACCAGGGAACCCTGACGAGTCGTTATGGACCAGCAAACCCTCATCACTGATTATGGACCAGGGAACCCTGAATATTGATTATCGACCAGGGTATCCTGAAAGTCGATTATGAACCAGGGCACACTGAAAATTGATTATGGATCATGGCACCCTGAACAGTGATTATGGACAAGGAACTCTGAACATCGATTGTGGACCAGGGCAACCTGAACACTGATTTTGTACCAGGGAACGCTGAACACCGATTGTCTACCAAGGAACCCTGAACAGTGATTATGGACCAGGGCACCAGGGCTATCGATTATGGAACAGGGAACCCTGAACATCGATTACGGACCATTGCACCATGGACATCAAAATTGGAACAAGGAACCCTGCACATCGAGTATGGAACAGGGCAGCCTGAACAGTGATTATGGACCAGGGAAACCTGAACAGTGATTTTGGTACAGGGAAACCTGAACAGTGATTATGGAGAAGGAAATACTGAATTTCGACTCTGGTCCGGGCACTCTGAACACTGATCATGGACAAGGGAACCCTGAACATCGATTATGCACAAGGGCACCTGAACGGTGATTATGGACCAGGGAATCTTAACATCAAGTATGGACCAGACCATCCTGAACACTAATTATGGACCAGGGCAGCCTGAAAAGTTATTATGGACCAGAGCACTCTGAACAGTGATTATAGAACAGGTAAACCTTAACACCGATTATTGACCAAGGCACCCTGATTTGTGATTTTGGACCAGGGAAACCTGAACACCAATTATGGATGGAGGCAACCTGAACAGTAATGATAGACCAGTGCACCCTGAAGAGTGATTATGGAGCAGGGACGTCTGAACATCAATTATGGACCAGGGCTTCTGAACTTGGATTACGGAACAGGGAACCCTGAATAGTGATTATGGACCAGGGCATCTTGAACATCGATTATGGACTAGGGAACCCTGAACATTAATTATGGACTCGGGCACCCTGAAAAGTGATTATGGAGCAGGTAAACCTGAACACCAATTATGGACCAAGGCACAGTGAAGAGTCATTATGGACCAGAGAAACCTGAACATTGATTATGGACCAGGCCACCCTGAACAGTGATTATGGAGCAGGTAAACCTGAACACCGATTATGGACCAAGGCACACTGAACAGGTATTAAGGACCAGGAAACACTGAACAGTCATTATGGATCAGGGCACCCTGAATATCTATTACGTATCAGTGTGCTTTGAACAGTGATTATGCATCCGGGAACCCTAAACATCGAAAATGAACTAGCGCACCCTGAATATTGATTATGGACCAAGGCACACAACTGTCATTATTGACCAGAGAAACCTGAACATCGATTATGGACCATTGAACACTGAACACTGATTATGGACTCA
Source organism: Eospalax fontanierii (assembly GCA_035773235.1). Taxonomy (NCBI): domain Eukaryota; kingdom Metazoa; phylum Chordata; class Mammalia; order Rodentia; family Spalacidae; genus Eospalax; species Eospalax fontanierii. The sequence continues at coordinate 404,135 of CM069554.1, read as the reverse complement.
GGCACCGTGAACTGTGATTAATGGACCAGGGAAACCTGAATATCTACTATGAACAAGGGCACCCTGAACACTGATCATGGACCAGGGAACCCTGAATATCTATTATGGACCAGGGCACCCTGAACAGTGATTATGGACCAGGAAACGTCGACACCAATTATGGACCAGGGCACCTGAACGGTGATTATGGACCATGGTAACCTGAACATCGACTTTGGACCAGGGCAACCTGAACAGTGATTATGGAGCATGAAACACTGAATTTCAACTCTATTCCAGGCACCCTGAACACTGATCATGGACCAGGGAAGCCTGAACATCGATTATGCACAAGGGCACCTGAAAGGTGATTATGGACCAGGGAATCTTAACATCAAGTATGGACCAGAACATCCTGAACACTGATTATGGACCAGGGCATCCTGAAAAGTTATTATGGACCAGAGCACTCTGAACAGTGATTATAGAACAGGTAAACCTTAACACCGATTATTGACCAAGGCACCCTGATTTGTGATTTTGGACCAGGGAAACCTGAACACCGATTATGGATGGAGGCAAACTGAACAGTAATGATAGACCAGTGCACCCTGAAGAGTGATTATGGAGCAGGGAAGTCTGAACATCAATTATGGACCAGGGCTTCTGAACATGGATTACGGAACAGGGAACCCTGAATAGTGATTATGGACCAGGGCATCTTGAACATCGATTATGGACTAGGGAACCCTGAACATTAATTATGGACTCGGGCACCCTGAAAAGTGATTATGGAGCAGGTAAACCTGAACACCAATTATGGACCAAGGCACAGTGAAGAGTCATTATGGACCAGAGAAACCTGAACATCGATTATGGACCAGTCCACCCTGAACAGTGATTATGCAGCAGGTAAACCTGAACACCGATTATGGACCAAGGCACTGGTCAGGTATTAAGGACCAGGAAACACTGAACAGTCATTATGGATCAGGGCACCCTGAATATCTATTACGTATCAGTGTGCTTTGAACAGTGATTATGCATCCGGGAACCCTAAACATCGAAAATGAACTAGCGCACCCTGAATATTGATTATGGACCAAAGCACACAACTGTCATTATTGACCAGAGAAACCTGAACATCGATTATGGACCATTGAACACTGAACACTGAATATGGACTCAGGCACCATGAACTGTGATTATGGACCAGGGAAACCTGAATATCTACTATGAACAAGGGCACCCTGAACACTGATCATGGACCAGGGAACCCTGAATATCTATTATGGACCAGGGCACCCTGAACAGTGATTATGGTCCAGGAAACGTCGACATCAATTATGGACCAGGGCACCTGAACGGTAATTATGGACCATGGTAACCTGAACATCAACTTTGGACCAGGGTAACCTGAACAGTGATTATGGACCAGGGCAGCCTGAAAATAGGATAAAGTCCAGGGAATCCTGAACAGTGAGTATGAACAGTTATTAAGCACCAGGGAACCCTGTACACTGATTATGTATCAGGGCAGCCTGAACACTGATTACGGACCAGGGAACCATGCACAGAAATTATAGAAGAGGGCATGTGAACGGTGATTGTGGACCAGGGAACCATGAATATCTACTATGGACCACTGCAACTTGAACAGTGATTATGAACAAAGGAAATCTGAACTGTGATTTTGGATCAAGGAAACCTGAAGTGTGATTATGGTCCAGGGAACCCTGAACGTTGATTTTGGACCAGGGAACCCTGAACTGTGATAATGGACCAGGGAAACCTGAGTATCGACTATGGACCAGAGCACCCTGAACATCGGTTATGGACCCAGAGAACACTGAACGATGATTATGGACCAGGGAACCCTGAACATCGACTACGGAACAGGGCACCATGAACAGTGATTATGGACTAGCGCAGCTTGATTAATGATTATTAACCAGGGCATCGAGAACAGCGACTTTGGACCAGCGCGCCCTGAAGATTTATTATGGACCAAGGCACCCTGAAATGTGATTACGGAAAAGGGAACTCTGAAGACTGATTATGGACCAGTAAACCCTGAAATATGATTATGGACCAGGTAACCCTGAACATTGAGTATGGACCAGGGCATCCTGAAACGTGATTATGGACCACAGAGCATTGACCTGTGATTTTGGACCAGGGAAACCTGAACAGTGATAATGGACCAGGGAAACCTGAATTTCAACTATGGAACAGGGCATCCTGAACTGTGATTATTGACCAAGGAACCCTGAACAGTGATTATGGACCAGGGCACCCTGAACTGTGATTATTGAACAGGAAAACTTGAACAGTGATTTTGGACCAGGGAATCCTTAACAGTGATCATGGAGCAGGGAATCCTGAATATCGACTATGGACCAGGGTACCCTGAAGAATGATTATGCACCAGCCAACTGTGATGAGTGATTATGAACCAGGGAACCTTGACCATTTATTATCGACCACGGTACCGTGAAATTGGATATGGACCAGAGCATCATGAACAGTGATTTTGGACCAGGAACAATGAACATCGATTATGGACTAGGGCATCCTGAACATCGGTTATGGACCAGACCACCCTGAAAATTGATTATGGACCAGGGAACCCTGAATATGGATTAATGACCAGGGCACCTAAACATTGATAATGGACCAGGGAACCCTGAACATTGACTATGTATCAGGGAATCATGAACAGTGGTTATCGACCAGGAAACCTGAACTGTGATTTTCTAGCAGAGGAACCTGAACAATTTTTATCGAACAGGGAGCCTTGAAAAGTAATTTTCGACCAGGGAACCCTGAACAGTGATTATAGACTAGGGTAAGGTGAACATCGATTATGGACCAGGGCACCCTGGATATCGATTATGGACTAGGACACCCAGAACAGTTATTTTGGACCAGGGAAAACTGGACATTGATTATGGACCAGGGTATCCTGAACTGTGATTATGGACCAGGGCAGGCTGAGCATTGATTATGGAGCAGGTAAACCTGAACATCGATTATGGACCAGGTCACATTGGACATCGATTATGGATCAGGGCACCCTGAACTGTGAGTATGGACCAAGGAACCCTGAATATCGACTATGGACCAGGGCATCTTGAACAGTGGTTATGGAGCAGATAACCCTGAACTTCATTTATGGAGCAGTGTAACCTGAAATGTGATTATGGACAAATAATCCCTGAATATTGATTATCGACCAGGGTAGCCTGAAAGTCGAGATGGATCAGGGCACCCTGAATACTTATTATGGACCAGGGCACCCTGAAGAGTGATTATGGATAGGAAACCTGAACATCAATTATGGACAGGGCAGCCTGAACACTGATTATGGTCCAGGGAAAACCTGAACTTCGATTATGGTACAGGGCAACCTGAACAGGTCTTATGGACCATGGCAATCAGACAATCGATTATGGACCAGGGCATCCTGAACAGTGATTACGGACCTGGAAACCCTGAACTTCATTTATGGACCAGGGAACCCTGAACATCGATGATGAACGAGGACACCCTGAACATCGATTATGGACAACGACATTCTGAACAGTGATTACGCACTGGGGCACCGTGAAGTGTGATTTTGGTTCAGGGAACCCTGAACAGTGATTTTGGACCAGGGAAATCTGAACAGTGATTATGGACGAGGGAACCTTGCATTTTGATTATGGACCAGGTCATCTGAACGGTGATTATGGACCAGGGAACCCTGAAAATCGACTATGGATCTGGGCAACCTGAACAGCGATTATGTACCAGGGATCCATGAACAGTTATTTTTGACCAGGGAACATGAACAGTTATTATGGACCAGGGAACCTTGAAGATCAACAATGGAGCAGGGCAACCTAAAGTGTGATTACGGACTAGGGAACCCTGAACATCGATTATGGACCAGGTCAACCTGATCAGTGATTAAGGACAAGGGAACCCTGAACTTCAGTTATGTAGCAGGGAACGCTGAACATCGATTATGGACGAGGACACCCTGAACAGTAATTATGGACGGGGGCACCATGAGCTGTGATTTTTGCATCAGGAAACCCTGAACAGTGATTTTGGACCAGGGATTCCTGATCAGTGATTATAGACCAGGGAACCCTGAATATAGATTATGGACCAGGGCACCTTGAACTGTTGTTTCATACAAGGGAACCCTGAACATCGGTTATGGACGAGGGCACCCTGGGCAGTGATTATGGATTAGTCAAACCTGAATACTGACTATGGACCAGGGATTTTGAACCAGGGCACCCTGGAGAGTGATTATGGACCAGGGCACACTAAACAGTGATCACGGTCAAGGCAACCTTGAACATCGGTTATGGACCTAGGCACCCTGTACAGTTATTATGGACAAGGGCCCCTGAACAGTTATTATGGACCAGGGAAAGCTGAACTGTGGTTAAAGTCCAGGGAACACTGAACAGTGAGTATGGACCAGGGAACCGTGATGATAGACTATGGAACAGGATACAGTAAACTGTGATTACGGACAAGGGTACCATGAACATTGATTATGGAAAAGGGCACCCTGAACAGTGATTATGGACTGGGGAACACTGAAGACAGACTACGGAGGAGGACACAATAAACCGTGATTACGGACAAGGGTACGCTGAATATCCATTATGGAACATATCACCCTGAACAGTGCTTATGGACCGGGTAACCCTGAATATCAATTATGGACCAGGGAACCCTGAACATCGATTATGGATCAGAGCACCTGAGCAGTGATTATGAATCACGGAACCCTGAACATTGATTATTGATCAGGGTAACTTGAAAGTCGATATGGACGAAGGCACGCTGAATATTTATTATGGACCAAGGCACTCTGAACAGTGATTATGGACCAGGAAAACTGAACATTGATTTTCGACAAGGGTTGTATGAAAGTTGATATAGACCAGGGCAGGCTGAATATTGATTATGGACCAGGGCACCCTGAACACTGATTGTTGACCATGGAACCCTGAACACCGAATATGGACCAAGGCAACCTGAACTGTGCTTATGGAACAGGGAACCCTGAACAGTGATTATGGACCAGGGACCCATGAATATTGACTATGGAGAAGGGCCCCCTGAAGAGTAATAATGGACCAGGGTACCCTGAACATCGAATATGGACCAGGCACCCTGAACATTGATTATGGACTAGGGAATGCTGGACTTCGATTATGGACCAGGTCATGTGAATGGTGATTATGAACCAGGGAACCCTGAACATCGTGTATGGATCATGGCATCCGGAACAGTGATTGCAGACCGGGGAAACCTGAATATTGACTATGGACCAGGGACACCTAAAAGTGGATTACGGACCAGCGCATCCTGAGCAATGATTATGGACCAGGGAAACCTGAACATCGGTTATGGACCAGGGAAACCTGAAGAGTGATTATGGACTGGGGAACACGCAACATTTACTACGGAATCGAGCAACCTAACCAGTGAATATGGACGAGGGGACCCTGAATACTTATTATGTACCAGGGCACGCTGAATATCGATTATCGAGCAGGGCATCCTAAACAGTGATTATGGACCAGGGAACCCTGATTATCGACTATGGAACAGGGAACACTGTACCGTGATTATGGACCAGGACACACTGAATAGTGACTATGAAAAAGGGCACACTGAAAATCGATTATCGACCAGTGCATCCTAAACAGTGATTATGGACCAGGGAACCCTGAACATTGATTATGGATGACGGCACCCTGAACTTGATTATGGACCCCATCATCCTGAACAGTGATTTTGCACCAGCAAACCCGAACAGTGATTATGGACCAGGGAAACCACAACAGTGATTTTGGACCAGGGAAACCTGAACAGCCATTATGGACTAGAGAACCCTGTGTATCAACTATGGACCAGGGCAACCTGAACAGAGATTATGCACCAGGGAACACTGTACACCAATTATGGATCAGGGCACCCTGAACAGTGACTATGGACCAGGGAACCCTGGAGATCGATTATAGACCAGGGCACCAGAATGGTGATTATGGACCAGGGAACCTTTAACATTGACATTGGACCAGGGCAATCTGAACAATGTTTATGGACCAGGGAATCATGAACATCGATTATAGATCAGGGCACCCTGAATATCCTTTATGGACCAGGGCACCCTGATCATCAATTATGAACCAGGTCACCATGAACACTAATAATGGAAGAGGGAAACCTGAACAGTGTTTATTGACCAGGGAATCTTGAAGATCAACTATGGAGCAGGGCAACCTAAACTGTGATAATGGACAAGGGAAACCTGAACATCGATAAAGGAACAGGTCACTCTGAATATTGATTAAGGACAGAGGAACCCTGAATACCGATTATTGACCAAGGATGCCAAAAAATCGATTATGGACCAGGGCATTATGAACAGTGATTATGGACCAGGAAACCCTGAACTTCGGTTATGGAACAGGGAACGCTGAACACCGATGATGGACGAGGATACCCTGAACAGTGACTATGGACTTTTGCACCGTGAACTCTGATTTTGGATCAGGGAACCGTGAACAGTGATTTTGGACCAGGGACCCTGAACAGTAGTTATAGACCAGGGAACCCTGAATATACATTATGGACAAGGGCCCCCTGAACTGTTCTTTCGTCCAAGGGACCCCTGAACATCGATTATGGACAAGGGCAAACTGAACAGTGATTATGTATTAGGGAAACCTGAATATCCACTATGGACCAGAGCACCGTGAACAGGGATTATGGACAAGTCAACCCTGAATATCGATTATGGACCTGGACACCCTGAAGAGTGATTATGGACCAGGGCCCCTGAACAGTTATTATGGACAAGGGAAACCTGTACAGTGAGTATGGACCAGGGAAGCCTGAAGAATGACTATGGAGCAGGACACAATATACTGTGATTATGGACAATGGTACGCTGAACATCAATTATAGAAAAGGGCACCGTGAACAGTGATTATGGACGGGGGAACTCTGAATATGGATTATGTACACGGAAACCTAAATGTCAATTATGGACGAGCGCATCCTGAGCAATGATTAAGGAACAGGGAACCTGGAAAAACGGTTATTTACCAGGGATCCCTGCAGAGAGATTATGGACCAGGGAACTCTCAACATCGATTATGGAATCGAGCAACTTAAACAATGATTATGGACCACGTCACCCTGAATAGTAATTATGGCCAGAGAATCCTGAATATCGACTATTGCCCAGAGCACCCTGAACAGAGATTACGGACCAGAGCACCCTTAACAGTGATTTTAACCCAGGGAACCTGAACAGTGATTATGGACCAGGGAACGCTCAACAGTGATTTTGGAACAGGGAACCCTGTGTATCGACTATGGAACAGGGCACCCTGAACAGTGGTCTTGGACCAAGGCACCCTGAACTGTGATTATGCACCAGGGAAACCTATACACCGATTTTGGAAAAGGGCACCCTGAACAGTGATTATGGATCAGGTAACCCTGGACATCTAATGTGGACCAGGGCACCAGAATGGTGATTATGGACCAGGGAACCTTTAACATTGACGTTGGACCAGGGCAATCTGAACAATGATTATGGACCAGGGAACCATGAACATCGATTATAGATCAGAGCACCCTGAATATCCTTTATGGACCAGGGCACCCTGATCATCAATTATGGACCAGGTCACCCTGAACACTAATAATGGAAGAGGGAAACCTGAACAGTGTGTATTGACCAGGGAATCTTGAAGATCAACTATGGAGCAGGGCAACCTAAACTGTGATTATGGACAAGGGAAACCTGAACATCGATAATGGAACAGGTCACTCTGAATATTGATTAAGGACAGAGGAAACCTGAATACCAATTATTGACCAAGGATGTCGAAAAATCGATTATGGACCACGGCATCATGAACAGTGATTATGGACCAGGAAACCCTGAACTTCGGTTATGGAACAGGGAAAGCTGAACATCGGTGAGGGACGAGGACACCCTGAACAGTGATTATGGACTTTTGCACTGTGAACTCTAATTTTGGATCAGGGAACTGTGAACAGTGATTTTGGACCAGGGACCCTGAACAGTAATTATAGACCAGGGAACCCTCAATATACACTATGGACAAGGGCCCCCTGAACTGTTCTTTCGTCCAAGGGACCCCTGAACATCGATTAAGGACAAGGGCAAACTGAACAGTGATTATGTATTACGAAAACTTGAATATCCACTATGGACCAGAGCACCCTAACAGGGATTTTGGACCAGGGCACCCTGGACAGTGATTATGGACCAGGACATCCTGAACAGGGATTATGGACAAGGCAACCCTGAATATCGATTATGGACCTGGGCACCCTGAACAGTGATTATGGACCAGGGCCCCTGAACAGTTATTATGGACAAGGGAAACCTGTACAGTGAGTATGGACCAGGGAACCCTGAAGAATGACTATGGAGCAGGACACAATATACTGTGATTACGGACAATGGTACGCTGAACATCAATTATAGAAAAGGGCACCGTGAACAGTGATTATGGACGGGGGAACTCTGAATATGGATTATGTACACGGAAACCTAAATGTCAATTATGGACGAGCGCATCCTGAGCAATGATTAAGGAACAGGGAACCTGGAAAAACGGTTATTTACCAGGGATCCCTGCAGAGAGATTATGGACCAGGGAACTCTCAACATCGATTATGGAATCGAGCAACTTAAACAATGATTATGGACCACGTCACCCTGAATAGTAATTATGGCCAGAGAATCCTGAATATCGACTATTGCCCAGAGCACCCTGAACAGAGATTACGGACCAGAGCACCCTTAACAGTAATTTTAACCCAGGGAACCTGAACAGTGATTATGGACCAGGGAACGCTCAACAGTGATTTTGGAACAGGGAACCCTGTGTATCGACTATGGAACAGGGCACCCTGAACAGTGGTCTTGGACCAAGGCACCCTGAACTGTGATTATGCACCAGGGAAACCTATACACCGATTTTGGAAAAGGGCACCCTGAACAGTGACTGTGGATCAGGTAACCCTGGACATCTAATGTGGACCAGGGCACCAGAACGGTGATTATGGACCAGGGAACCCTGAACATCCACGTTGGAACAGGGTAACCTGAGCAGTGATTATGGATCAGGGAATCATGAATATCGATTATGGATGAGGGCACCCTGAACATCATATATGGACCAGGGCACCCAGAACATCGATTACGGACCAGATCACCCTGAACGGTAATAATGGGCTAGGGAAACCTGAACAGTGATTATGGACCACGGAAACTTGAAGATCAACTATGGAGCAGGGCAACCTAATCTGTGATTACAGAGAAGGGAACCGTGAACATCGATTATTGACCAGGTCACCATGCATATTGATTAAGGACAGGGGAAACCTGCATATCGGTTATTGACGAAGGACGACTAAAAATTGGTTATGGACCACGGCATCCTGAACAGTGATTATGGACCAGGAAATCCTGAACTTCGGTTATGGACCAGGGAAGGATAAACATCGATTATGGACGAGGACACCCTGAACAGTGATTATGGACTGGGGCACCGTGAACTGTGATTTTGGATGAGGTCATCTGAAAAGTGATTATGGACCAAGGCATCCTTAACAGTGGTTTTGGACCAAAGCACCCTGAACTTTGATCATGCACCTGGGAAACCTGTACACCCACAATGGATCAGGCCACCCTGAACAGTAATTATGGACCAGGGAACCCTGGACATCAATTATAGACCAGGGCACCAGAACGGTGATTATGGACCAGGGAACTCTGAATATAAATTATGGACCAGGGCACCATGAACTGGTCTTTTGTACAAGAGAAACCTGAAAGTGGATTATGGACGAGGGCACCCTGAGCAGTGATTATTGATTAGGGAAACCAGAATATCCACTAGGGATCAGGGCACCCTGAAAAATGATTTTGGACCAGTACACTCTGGACATTGATTATGGACCACGGCACCCTGAACAGTGATTATGGACAAGGCAACCCCGAAGAGTTATTATGGACCAGAGAAACCTGAACAGTGATTATGGCCCAGGGCATCGTGAACAGTGATTATGGATCAGGGATCCCAGAACAGTGACTTTGGACCAGGGAACCTGAACAGTGATAATGGACAAGGGATCCCTCAACAGTGGTTTTGGACCAGGAAACACTGAACAGTGATTATTGACCAGGGAACCCTGTATATCGACTATGGACCAGGACACCCTAAACAGTGTTTATGGACCAGAGAATCCCTGAACATCGATTATGATCCAGGGAAACCTTAACAGTAATGATTTACCAGGGAAACCTGAACACTGATTATGGAGTAGGGAACCCTGAACAATGATTATGGACCAAGGCAACCTGAAATGTGATTATGGACCAGTGAAATCATGAACATAGATTATGGACCAAGGAACCATGAACAGTTATTATGGACCAGGGAACTCTGAACATCAATTATGGAACAGGGAACTCTGAACATCTATTATGGACCAGGGAGCCCTGAACACTGACTATTTTGCATGGAACCCTGAACAACGATTATGGACCATGGAAACCTGAATATCAACTATGAACCAGGGTAACCTGAACAGTGATCATGGAACAGAGAACCCCGAACATCGATTATGGACCAGCACAACCAGGACATCGATCATGGACCAGGCCACGCTGAACAGTGATTATGGATCAGATAACCCTGGACATTGATTATGGACCAGGGCACCTGAACGGTGATTATGGACCAGGAAACCTGAATATCGACTATGGACCAGGGCAACATGAACAGTGATTCTGGATCAGGGCAACCTGAACAGTGATTATGGACCAAGGAACCCTGAACACCGATTATGGACCGAGGCAGCCTGAAAATGTGATTATGGACCAGGGAACTATTGAACAACATACCCCGATCAATGATCTGGACCCCGGAATCCTGAACAGGGATTATGGTCCAGGGAAACCTGAAGATCGACTATGCAACAAGGAACCCTAAAATGTGATTACGGAGAAGGGAATCCTAAACATCGATTATGGACCAGGGCACCCTGAACAGTAATCATGGACTAGGGAACGATGAACATCGGTTATGGACCAGGGCACCCTGAACAGTGATTATGGACCACGAAAACTGAACATTGATTTCGACCAGGGTACCATGAAAGTCGATATGGACAAGGGCAATCTAAGCACCGATTATGGACCAGGGCAACCTAAACAGTTATTTTGGACCAGGGAAACTTGGATTTCGATTATGGACGAGGTCATCTGAACGGTGATTATGGACCAGGGAATCCTGAATATCGAATATGGACCAGGGCACCCTGACAGTGGTTTTGGACCAAAGCACCCTGAACTGTGATTATGTACTAGGGAAACCTGTACCCCCATAATGGATCAGGCCACCCTGAACAGTAATTATGGACCAGGGAACCCTAGAAATCAATTAAAGACCAGGGCACCAGAACGGTGATTATGGACCAGGGAACTCTGAATATAAATTATGAACCAGGGCACCAAGAACTGTTCTTTCGTACAAGAGAACCCTGAACATGGATTATGGACGAGGGCACCCTGAGCAGTGATTATCAATTAGGGAAACCAGAATATCCACTAGGGACCAGGGCACCTTGAAAAATGATTTTGGACCAGTGCACCCTGGACAGTGATTATGGACCAGGGCACACTGAACAGTGATCATGGATTAGGGAAACCTGAATATCCACTATGGACCAGAGCACCCTGAACAGGGATATTTTTTACCAGAGCAACCTGGGCAGTGATTATGGACCAGGGCTCCCTGAACAGGGATTATGGACAAGGCAACCCTGAACATCGAGTTTGGACCTGGGCATCCTGAACAGTGATGATAGACCAGGTCCCCTGAACAGTTATTATAGACCAGAGAAACATGAACAGTGATTATGGACCAAGGCAGCATGAACAGTGGTTAAAGTCCAGGGAAACTTGGAAAGTGAGTATGGACCAGGGAACCCTGAAGAGTGATTATGGACCAGGGAAGTCTCAACATCGACTATGGAATCAAGCAACCTAAACAGTGATTATGGACCATGGCACCCTAAATAGTAATTATGGACCAGGGCACCCTGAACATCGAATATAGACCAGGGCAACCTGACGAGTGATTATGGACCAGGGAAAATTGAACAGTGATTATAGACCAGGGAACTCTGAATATAGACTATGGACCAGGGAACGCTGAACATCGTTTATGGATCAGGGCAACCTAAGCAGTAATTATGAAGCACCGAAGCTTGAACATTGATTATCAACCAGGGTAGCCTGAAAGTAGATATTGACCAGGGCATGCTGAATATTGATTATGGACCAGGGCACCCTGAACAGTGATTATGGACCAGGGAAACTGAATATTGATTATAGACCAGGGTACCATGAAATTCGATATGGAACAGGACACACTGAATATTGATTATGGACCAGGGAACACTGAAAGGTGATTATTGACCGTGGAACCCTGAACACTGATTATGGTCCAAGGCAACCTGAACTGTGATTATGGAGCAGGGAAACCTGAACAATGATTTTAGACCACGAAACACTGAACAGATTATGGACCAGGGAACCATGAATATTGACTATGCAGAAGGGCACCCTGAGCAATGATAATGGACCAGGAAGCCCTGAACAGTGATTATGGACCAGCGCACCCTGAACATCGATTATGGACTAGGGCATGCTGGGCATCAATTATGGACCAGGGCATCTGAACGGTGATTATGGACCAGGAAAAGCTGAACATCGACTATGGACCACGGAAACCTAAACAGTGAGTATGGACCAGGGAACCATGAACAATGATTATAGATCAGGTCACCTGAACAAAGATTATGGACCAAGGCAACCTGAACTGTGATTATGGACCAGGGAAACCTGAACAGTGATTTTGGAAGACGGAAACCTGAACAGTGATTATGGATCAGGGTACCCTGAATATCGACTCTGGACCAGGGCACCCTGAACAGAGATTATGGACCAGGGCACCATGAACCGTGATTACGGACAAGGGAACCCTGAACATCGATTATGGACCAGCGCACCCTGGATATTGATTATGGACCAGGGTACCCAAAACAGTGATTATGGACAAGGGAACCGTAGACTTCGATTATGGACCAGCACCCGTGAATGGTGCTTATGAACCAGGGAACCCTGAATATCGATTATGGACCAGTGTACCCTGAACTGTTATTATGGATCATGAAACTTGAATATCGACTATGGACCAGGGTAACCTGAACAGTGAATATGGACCAGGGAACCCTGAACACCGATTATGGACCAAGGCACCATGAAAGGTGATTATGGACCAGGAAATTCTGAACAGTGATATTGACCAGCAAACCCTGATCAGTGAATATGGACCCGGGAATCCTGAACAGTTATTATGGTCCAGGGAGCCCTGAACTATGGAACAAGGCACCCTAAACTGTGATTACGGAGAAGGGAATCCTAAACATCGATTATGGGACAGGGTACCCTGAACATTGATTATGGACCAGGGAACCTGAACGGTGATTATAGACCAGCAAACCCTGATCAATGATTATCGACCAGGGTAGCCTGAAAGTTGATATGGACCAGGGTAAGCTGAATATTGATAATGGTCCAGGGCAACCTGAACAGTGATTATGGACCAGGAAAACTGAACTTTTATTATCGACAAGGGTAGCATGAAAGTCGATATGGACAAGGGCAACCTGAATATTGATTATGGTCCAGGGCAACCTGGACACCGATTGTGGACCATGGTACCCTGAACAGTGAATATGGACTAGGCACCCCTGGAATGCGAATATGGAACAGGTCATCTGAACGGTAACTATGGACCAGGGAACCCTGAATATCGACTATGGATCAGGGCATGCTGAACAGTGATTATGGACCAGGGATCCCTGAACAGTGATTTTGAATCAGGGAAACTGAACAGTGATTATGGACAAGGGATCCCTCAACAGTGATTTTGGACCAGGGAAACCTGTATATCGACTATAGACTAAGGCACCTTGAACAGTGGTTATGGACCAGAGAATCCCTGAACATCGATTATGGAGCAGGCCACTGTGGACATCGATTATGGACCAGGGCACCTGAGCGTTGATTATGGACCAGGGAACCCTGAACATTGACTATGGGTCAGGGCATCCTGAACACTGATTATGGACCAGGGATCCCTCAAAGGTGATTTTGGACCAGGGAACCCAGAACAGTGATTATGGAGCAGGGAACCCTGTGTATTGACTATGGTCCAGGGTAACCTGAACAGTGGTTTTGGACCAGGGAATCTTGAAGATCAACTATGGAGCAGAGTAACCTAAACTGTGATTACGGACAAGGGAACCCTGAACATTGATTATGGATCAGGTCTCCATGAACAGTGATTAAGGACATGGGAACCTTGAATACTGATTATTGAACAAGGACGCCTAAAAATTGATTATAGACCAGGCCATATTGAACAGTGATTATGCTCCAGGAAACCCTGAAATTTGGTTATGGACCAGGGAACGCTGAACATCGAGTATGGATGAGGACACGCTGAACAGTGATGATGGCCCGGGGAACCGTGATCTGTGATTTTGGATCAGGGAAACCTGAACAGTTATTTTGGACCACGGAATCCTGAACAGTGATTACAGACCAGGGCACCATGAACATTTCTTTCGTAAAGGGAACCATGAACATAGATTATGGACAAGGGCAGCCTGAACTGTGATTATGGGTTAGGGAAACCTGAATATCCACCATTGACGAGAGCACCCTGAACAGGGATTTTGGACCAGGGCACATTGGACAGTGATTATGCACCAGTGCAGCCTGAACAGTGGTTAAAGTCCAGGGAACCCTGAACAGTGAGTATGAACCAGGGAACCCTGAAGATAGACTATGGAGCAGGACACAATAAACTGTGATTATGGACAAGGGGACACTGAGCATCGATTATGGAACAGGGCACCCAAAAAATTGATTACGGAGGGAAAACCTGAATATCGATTATGGACCAGGGAAAGCAAAAATTTGATTATGGACCAGCGCATCCGGAGCAATGATTATGGACCAGGGAGTCCTGAACACCAGTTATGGACCAGGGAACCCTGAAGAGTGATTATGGACAAGGGAACTCTCAACATCGACCATGGAATCGAGCAACCTAAAGAATGCTTATGGAGCACGGCACCATGAATGCAAATTATGGACCAGGGTAAGCTGAATATCATTTATCGAACAGGGCACTCTGAACAGTGATTATAGACCAGGGAACCCTGAACAACGA
Organism: Eospalax fontanierii; assembly: GCA_035773235.1. NCBI lineage: Eukaryota > Metazoa > Chordata > Mammalia > Rodentia > Spalacidae > Eospalax > Eospalax fontanierii. The sequence continues at coordinate 388,779 of CM069554.1, read as the reverse complement.
CTATGGAACAGGGAACCCTGAACAGTGATTGTGGACCTGGGCACCATGAATTGGGACGATGGAACAGGGCACCCTGAACATTGATTATCAACCAGCGCATTCTAAACAATGATTATGGACCAGGGAATCCTGAACATTAAGTATGGATGAGGGCTCCGTGAACAGTGATTATGGACCAGATCACACTGAACAGTGATTTTGGACCAGCGAACCCTCAACAGTGATTTTGGACCAGGGAAACCTGAACAATGATTATGTACCAGGGAACCCTGTGTATCAACTATGGACAGGGCACCCTGAACAGTGGTTTTGGACCAAGGCACCCAGAAGTGTCATTATGCACCAGGGAACACTGTACACCAATTATGGATCAGGGCACCCTGAACAGTGATTATGGACCAGGGAACCCTGGAGATCGATTATAGACCAGGGCACCAGAATGGTGATTAAGGACCAGGGAACCCGGAACATCGAACTTGGACCTGGGCAATCTGAACATGATTACAGACCAGGGAATCATGAACATCGATTATTTATCAGGGCACCCTGAACATCGATTATGGATCAGTTCACCCTGAACAGTGATAATGGAACAGGGAAACCTGAAGAGTGATTATGGACAAGGGAATCTTGACGATCCAGTATGGAGCAAGGCAACCTAAAGTGTGATTACGGACAAGGGAAACCTGAACATCGATAATGGACCAGGTCTCCCTGAACAGTGATTAAGGACAGGGGAATCCTGAATATCAATGATTGACCAAGGAAGCCTAAAAATCAATTATGGACCAGGACACCCTGAACAGTGATTATGGACCAGGAAATCCTGAACTTCGGTTATGGTCCAGGTAACGCTGAACAACGATTATGGACGAGGGCACCCTGAAGAGTGATTACGGACCGAGGCACCGTGAACTGTGATTTTGGATCAGGGAACCCTGAACAGTGATTATGGACCAGAGCACCCTTAACAGTGATTATGCATCAGGGAACCCTGAAGATTGACTATGGACCAGGGTCCCTGAACTGTTATTATAGATCAGGGAAACCTGAACAGTGATTATGGACCAGGGCAGCCAGAACAGTGGTTAAAATGTAGGAACCCTGAACAGCTAGTTTGGACTAGGGAACCCTGAAGATAGACTATCAAGCAGGACACAATAAACTGTGATTACAGACAAGGGCACGCTGAAAATCGATTAGGGATCGGGGCACCTCAACAGTGATTATGGAACGAGGAACGCTGAATATCGATTATGGACCAGGGAAAACTAAAATTCGATTATGGACCAGTGCATCCTGAGCAATGATTATGAACGAGGGAACCTTGAACATCAGTCATGGACATGGGGACCATGAAGAGTGATTACTGACCAGGGAACTCTCAACATCGACTATGGAATCGAGCAATCTAAACAGTGATTATGGACCACGGCACCCTAAACAGTGATTATGGACCAGCGAACACTGAATACTGACTATGTACCAGGGCACCCTGAACATCGATTACCAACCAGGACATCCTAAACAGTGATTATGGACCGGGGAACCCTGAACATTGACAATGGATGAGGACAGCCTGAAAAGTGATTATGGACCAGAACACCATGAACAGTGATTATAGACCAGGGAACTCTGAAGTGTGATTTTGTACCAGGAAATCCTGAAGAGTGATTATATTGCAGGGAGCCCTGAAAATTGACTATGGAGCAGAGCACCTTGAACAGTGATTATGGACCACGACAACCGAACATTGATTATCGACCAGGGTGCCATGAAAGTCGATATGGACCAAGGCAAACTGAACACCGATTATGGACCAGGGCACTCTAAACAGTGATTTTGGATCAGGGAAACTTGGATTTCGATTATAGACTAGTTCTTCTGAACGGTGATTATGGACCTGGGAATCCTGAATTTCGACTATGGATCAGGGCATTCCTGAACAGTGATTATGGACAAGGGCATCCTGAACATCGATTATCGCCATGGCAACCTGAACAGTGATTATGGACCAGGGAACCATGAACAGTGATTATAGACCAGGGAACCCTGAATATAGACTATGGAGCAGGGCACCCTGAACTCTTCTTTTGTACAAAGAAAACCTGAACATCGATTATGGACGAGGGCATCCTGAAGAGTGATTATGCATTAAGGAAACCTGAATATCCACTATGGATCAGAGCACCGTGAACAGGGATTTTTTTACCAGAGTGATTTCGGGCCAGGAAATCCTAAACAGTGATTATGGACCATGGAACCCTGAATATAGACTATGGACGAAGGCACCATGAACTGTTCTTTTGTAAAGAAAAACATGAACATTGATTATGGACCAGGGCACCCTGAACAGTGATTATGGATTAGGGAAACCTGAGTATCCACTATGGACCAGAGCAGCCTGAACGGGGATTTTGAACCAGGGCATCTTGGACAGTGATTATGCACCAGGGCACCCTGAACAGTGATTATGGACAAGGCAATCCTGCACATCGATTATGGACCTGAGCACCCTGAACAGTGATTATGGACCAGGGCATCTGAACAGTTATTATGGAGCAGGGAACCCTGAACTGTTATTATGGTCCAGGGCACCCTGAATAGTGACTATGGACCAGGGCTCCATGAACATTGATTATTGACCAGGACAACCTGAACAGTGATTATGAACCAGGGAACACTGAACATCGACTATGGAACAGGGAACCCTGAACAGTGATTATTGAACAGAGCACCCTGAAAGGTATTTATGGACCAGGGAACCCTGAAGAGTGATTTTGGAGCAGGAAAACCTGAACACTGATTATGATCCAGGGAGCCCTGAAGATTGACTATGGAGCAGGGCACCCTGAACAGTGATTATGGACCAGGAAAAATGAACATTGATTATCGACCAGGGTAGCTTGAAAGTTGATATGGACCAGGGCAACCTGAACACCGATTATGGACCAGGGCAACCTGAACAGTGATTATGACTAGGGAATCTTTGACTTTGATTATGGAGCAGGTCATCTGACCGGTGATTATGGACCAGGGATCCCTGAACAGTGGCTTTGCATCAGGGAACCTGAACAGTAATTATGGACCAGGGAACCATCAACAGTGATTCTGTACCAGGGAACCCTGAACAGTGATTATGGACCAGAGAACCCTGTGTATCGACTATGGACCAGGGCACCCTGAAAAGTGGTTTTAGACCAAGGCAACCTGAACTGTGATTATGCAACAGGGAACCCTGTCACCCATTCTGGATCAGGACACCCTGAACAGTGAGTATGGACCAGGGAACCCTGGACATCGATTATGGACCAGGGAACCCTGAACATTGATTATCGACCAGTGTAGCCTGAAAGTCGATATGGACCAGGGTAAGCTGAATATTGATGATGGTCCAGGGCAACCTGAACAGTGATTAAGGATCAGGAAAATGAACTTTTATTTTTGACCAGGGTAGCATGAAAGTCGATATGGACAAGGGCAGCCTGAATATTGATTATGGACCAGGGCACCCTGAACAGTGGTTTTGGACCAAAGCACCCTGAATTGTGATTATGCACCAGGGAAACCTGTACACCTATAATGGATCAGGGCACCCTGAACAGTAATTATGGACCAGGGATCCCTGGACATAGATTACAAACCAGGGCTCCGGAACAGTGTTTATGGACCATGGAACTCTGAATATAAATTATGGACCAGGGCACCCTAAACTGTTCTTTCGTACAAGGGAACCCTGAACATTGATTATGGACAAGGGCATCCTGAGCAGTTATTATGGATTAGGGAAACCTGAAAATCCACAATGGACCAGAGCACCCTGAACTGGGATATTGGACCAGGGCACGCTGGACAGTGATTATGAATATAATCAAGTTCAAGTTGCTGTCTGTTAGTTGGAGTTGCTGTCTGGGGGAAGAGTTGCTATCTTGGAAGAAGGACTGAATATAAGTGCTTGCAACTGGTACGTCTGGAGTGCGGTTTTTCCTTGCTGGTCGAGGGACACAACAATAATCGATGTTCAGGTTTTCCTTGATTGAAAGGAGAGTTCAGGGAGCCCTGGTCCATAGGCTATGTTCAGGGTTTCCAGCACAATAATCACTGTTCAGGATGCCATGGTCATAACCGACTTTTAGGCATCCTTGGACAATAATCGATATTCAGGTTTCCCCTTTCCTTAAACACTGTTCAGGGCGACCTGGTCCATAATCGATGTTCAGGGTTCCCTTGTCCATAATCACAGTTTAGATTGCCCTGCTACATAGCTGATCTTCAAGTTTCCCTGGTCCATAATCACTGTTCAGGTTTCCCTGGTCCATTATCACTGTTCAGGGGTCCTATTCCACAATCGATGTTGAGGGTGCCCTGGTCCAAAATCACAGTTCATGGTGCCTTGGTCCATAAGACCTGTTCATGGTGCACAAGTTTAATCCGTATTCAGGGTGTTCTGGTGCATAATCACTGTACAGGGTGCGCTGGTCCATAATCACTGTTCAGGTGCCTGGTCCTTAGTCGATGTTTAGGTTGCCCTGATCCATAATCGATGTTCAAGTTTTCCTGGACCATAATCACTGTTCAGGATGCCCTGGTCAATAGTCGATGTTCAGGTTTCCCTCGTCCATAATCATCGTTTGGGTGCCCTGGTCGAAAATCCATGTCCACTGTGGCCTGGTTCATAATCGTTGTTCAGGGATTCTCTGGTCCATAACCACTATTTAGGGTGCCCTGGTCCATAGTAGATATACAGGTTTCCCTGGTCAATAATCACTGTTCAGGTTCCCTGGTCCAAAATCACTGTTCAGGAATCCCTGGTCCATAATCACTGTTCAGGATGCCCTGATCCATAGTCGATGTTCAGGATTCCCTGGTCCATAATCACTGCTCACATGTCCTGGTCCATAATCAAAGTCCATCGTTCCCTAGTCCATAATCACTGTTCAGGGTGCCCTGGTACATAATCGGTGTTTAAGTTGCCCTGGTCCATAATCAATATTCAGGGTGCTCTGCTCCATAATCTCAGTTCAGGGTGCCCTCATCTGTAGTCAATGTTCAGGGTTCCCCGGTCCATAATCACTGTTTAGATTGCCCTGGTATATAATCGATGTTCAGGGTGCCCTGGCCCATAGTCACTATTCAGGGTACCCTGGTACAGAAATACGGTTCAGTGATCCCTGGTCCATAATAATTGTTCAGGTGCCCTGGTCCACAAGCAGGGTCCCCAGGTCCATAATCGATGTTCAGGGTTGCCTTGTCCATAATCACTGTTGAGGATTTCCTGGTTCATAATAACTGTTCAGGGGTCCTGGTCCATAATCACTGTTCAGGGTGCCCAGGTCCATAATTGTTGTTCAGGGTTGCCTTCTACATAATCAGTGTTCAGGATGCCCTAGTGCATAATCACTGTCTTCGGTGCCCTGATACAAAATCCCTGTTCAGGGTGCTCTGGTCCGTAGTGGATATTCAGGTTTCCCTAATCCATAATCACTGTTCAGGGTATCCTGGTCCATAATCACTGTTCAGGATTTCCTGGTCCAAAATCACTCTTCAGGTTTCCCTGGTCCATAATCACTCTCCAGGGTTCTCTGGTCCATAACCACTGTTCAGGGTACCCTGCTCCATAGTCAATCTTCAGGGCTCCCCGGACCATAATCACTGTTCAGGATTTCCTGGTCCAAAATCACTCTTCAGGGTTCCCTGCTCCATAATCACTGTTTAGGATGCCCTGGTCGATAACAGATGTTCAGGGTGCCAGGTCCATAGTCACTATTCCAGGTGCCGTGGTCCATAGTCAGTGTTCAGGGTTCCCTGTTCCATAATTGATTCTCAGTATTCCCTGGTCCACAATCACTGTTCAGGTTGCCCTGGTTGATAATTGATGTTCATGGTACCCTCGTCCATAATAAGCATTCAGGGTGCTGTGGTCCACAATAACTGTTTAGTTTGCTCGAATCCATAGTCTTTGTGGAGAATTCCCTGGTCCATAATTACTCTTCAGAGATCCCTGGTCCATAACTGAGGTTCAGAATTCCTTGGTCCATAATCATTGCTCAGGATGTGCAGGTCCATATTCGATTTTTAGGTTGCACTGACCCATAATCAATATTCAGGGTTCCCCAGTCTGTAATCACTGTTCAAGGTGCCCTGTTCCGAAATAGATATTCAGCGTACCCTTGTCCTTAATCACAGTTTATTGTGTCAGGTCCATAGTCTATCTTCAGAGTACCCTGGTCCATGATCACTCTTCAGGATTCCCTGAACTTTAACCACTGTTCAGTCTGCCCTGGTCCATAATCACTGTTCAGGTTTCCCTGGTCCATAAAACTGTTCAGGGGCCCTGGTCCATAATCAATGTTCAGCATGCCCAGGTCCATAATCACTGTCCAGAGTGCCCTGGTCCTAAATCCATGTTCAGGGTGCTCTGGTCCATTGTGTGTTTTTAGGTTTCCCTAATCCATAATCACTGTTCAGGATGCCCTCGTCCATAAGCGACATTCAGGGTTCCCTTTTACGAAAGAACATTTTAGGGTGCCCTGGTCCATAATCTATATTCAGGGTTCCCTGGTCTGTAATCACTGTTCAGGGTTCCCTGTTCCAAAATCGCTGTTCACGTTGTCCTAGTCGATAATCAATGCTCAGGGTGCCCTGGTCCATAATCAGTATTTAGGGTGTCGTGGTCGATAATCACTGTTTAGATTGCTCGATTCCATAGTCGATGTTCAGGGTTCCCTGATCCATAATCATTGCTCAGGATGCGCTGGTCCATAATGGACTTTTTGGTTTCCCTGTTCCCTAATCGATATTCAGGTTTCCCCGGACCATAATATCTGTTCAGGGTGTCCTGGTCCATCATCGATGTTCAGCATACCCTTGTTCATAATCACAGTTTATTGTGTCCTGCTCCACAGTCTATCTTCAGGCTACCCTTGTCCATACGCACTGCTCAGGTTTCCCTGGACTTTAACCACTGTTCAGGCTGCCCTAGTCCATAATCACTGTTCAGGTTTCTCTGGTCCATACTAACTGTCCAGGGGCCCTGGTCCATAAACACTATTCAGGTTGCCCTTGTCTATAGTCGATGTCCAGGGATCGCTGGTCCATAATCACTGTTCAGGGTTCCCTGATCCATAATGGGTGACAGGGTTACCTGGTGCATAATCACAGTTCAGGGTGCCTTGGTCCAAAACCCCTTTTCAGGGTAGCCTGATCCATAGTCCATACACAGAGTTCCCTGATCCATAATCACTGTTCATGTTTCCCCGGTACAAAATCACTGTTGAGGGTTCCCTGATCCTTAATAACTCTCCAATTTCCCTGGTCCAAAATCACTGTTCAGGGATCCCTGGTCCATATTCACTGTTCAGGGTGCCCTGATCCATAGCTGATATTCAGGGTTCCCTGGTCCATAATCACCGTTCAGATGACCTAGTCCATAATCAAAATCCAAGTTTCCCTAGTCCATAATCACTCTTCACGGAAACCCGGTCCATATTCACCATTCAGATGACCTGGTTCATAATCAATGTCCAAGATTCCCTTGTCCATGATCGATGGTCAGGGTAGCCTGGTCCATATTGATTTTCATGGTACCCTGTTCGATAATCAATGTTCAGTTTTCCTGTTCCATAATCACTGTTCAGAGTGTCCTGCTCCATAGTCAATCTTCAGGATTCCCTGGACCATAATCACTGTTCAGGATTTACTGGTCCAAATTCACTCTGCAGGGTTGCCTGGTCCATAATCACTCTTCATGGTGCTCTGATGATAATCACTGTTCAGAGTGCCCTCATCCATAGTCACTGTTCAGGGTTACCCAGTCCGTAATCATTGTTAAGGATTCCCTGTTCGATTATCGATGTTCAACGTACCCTGGTCCATAATCACTATTCAGGGTGCCGTGTTCCATAATCACTGTTTAGGTTGCTTGATTCCATAGTCCATGTTGAGAGTTCCCTGGTCCATAACCACTCTTAAGGGCTCCCTTCTCCATAACCGATATTCAGGGTTCCCTGGTCCATAATCTTTGCTTAGAAAGCGCTGGTCAATTATCGACTTTTAGATATCCCTGGTCCATATTCGATGTTCAGGGATACCCGCTCCATAATCACTGTTCAGATTGACCTGTTCCGTAATCAATGTTCAGCGTACCTTTGTCTGTAATCACAGTTTATGCTGTCCTGCGCCATAGTCTATCTTCAGGGTTCCCTGGTCCATACTCACTGTTCAGGGTTCCCTGCATTTTAACCACTGTTCAGGATGCCCTGGTCTATAATCACTGTTCAGGTTTCCCTGGTCCATAATCACTGTTCATGGGCCCTGGTCCATAACCACTGTTCAGGGTGCCCAGGTCCATAATGGATGTTCAGGATTGCCTTGTGCATAATCACTGTTCAGTGTGCCCTGGTCCATAATCACTGTTCAGGTTCCCTTATCCAAAATCACTGTTCAGGGATCCCTGGTACATAATCACTGTTCAGGATGCCCTGATACATAGTCGATGTTCAGGGTTCCCTGGTCCATAAACACCATTCAGATGACCTGGTCCATAATTGAAATCCAAGGTTCGCTAGTCCATCATCACTGTTCAGGGTAACCTTGTCCATATTCACCATACAGATGATCTGGTCCATAATCAAAGTCCAAGACTCTTGGTCCATAAGCAGTGTTCAGGTTGCCCTGGTCCATACGACTTCCATGGTACCCTGCTCGGTAGTAAATGTTTAGTTTTCCTAGTCCATAATCACTGTTCAAGCTGCCCTGCTCCATAGTCAATCTTCAGGGTTCCCTGGACTATAATCACTGTTCAGGATTTCCTGGTCCAAATTCACTCTGCAGGGTTCCCTGGTCCATAATCACTGTTCAGGGTGCTCTGGTGATAATCACTGTTCAGGGTGCCCTCATCCATAGTCACTGTTCAGGGTTACCTGGTCTGTAATCACTGTTTAGGATGCCCTGGTAGGTAATCGATGTTCAGGGTGCCCTGGTCCATAGTCACTCTTCAGGTTTCGCTGGTCCCTTATCACTGTTCAGGATGCCATGGTCCATAATCACTGTTTAGATAGCTTGATTTCATAGTCGATGTTGAGATTTTCCTGGTTAATAATCACTCTTTAGGGTTCCCTTGTCCATAACCATGTTCAAGGTTCCCTTGTCCATAATCATTGCTCAGGATGCACTGGTCCATAACCGACTTTTAGGTTTCCCTGGTCCATAATCGACATTCAGGGATCCTCGGTCCATAATCACTGTTCAGGTGCCTTGATCCATAATCGATTTTCAGCATACCCTTGTCCATAATCACAGTTTATTGTGTCCTGCTCCATAGTCTATCTTCAGGGTTCCCTGGTCCATACTCACTGTTCAGGGTTCCCTGCAATTTAACCACTGTTCAGCCTGCCCTGGTCCATAATCACCGTTCAGGGTGCCTTGGTCCATATTTACTCTCCAGGTTGCCCTGGTCCAAAATCCCTGTTCAGGGTGCTAAGGTCCATAGTGAATTTTCAGGTTTTCCTAATCCATAATCACTCTTCAGGGTACCCTAGTCCATAGTCAAGTTTACGGTTCCCTTCCATGAAAGAAGAGTTCAGGGTGCCCTGCTCCCTAGTCTATATTCAGGGTTCCCTGGGCTGTAATCACTGTTTAGGGTTCCCTGGTCCAAAATCACTGTTCAGTTTGCCCTCTTCGATAATCGATGTTCAGGGTGCCCTGGTCCCTAATCACCATTCAGGGTGCCATGGTCCATAATCACTGTTTTGATTGCTCAATTCCATAGTCGATGTTGAGAGTTACCTGGTCCATTATCACTCTTCAGGGTTACCTGGTCCATAAGCTAAGTTCAGGGTTCCCTGGTCCATAATCCGTGCTCAGGATGTGCTGGTCCATAAACGGCTTTATGTTTCCCTGGTCTATAATCGATATTCAGGGTTCCCTAGTCCGTAATTTCTGTTCAGGGTGCCCTGTTCCATCACCCATGTTCTGCATACCCTTGTCCGTATTCACAGTTTATCGCGTCCGGCTCGATAGTCTATCTTCAGAGTTCTCTGGTCCATACACACTATTCAGCGTTCCCTGGTCTTTAACCACTCTTCAGGCTACCTTGGTCAATAATCAGTGTTCAGATTTCCCTGGTCCATAATAACTGTTCAGGGGCCCTGATCCATAGTCATTCTTCAGTTTTCCCTGGTCCATAATCACTGTACAGGCTGCGCTGGTCCATAGTCACTGTTCAGGATTCCCTGGTCCATAATCACTCTTTAGGATGCCCTGTTTGATAATCGATGTTAAGGGTGCCCTGGTCTTTAGTCACTATTTAGGGTGCCCTGGTCCATAATCACTGTTCAGGTTGCCCTGGTACATAACCGAAGTTCAGGGTTCCCTGGTCCATAATCATTGCTCAGGATGCGCCTTTCCATAATCGACTTTTAGGTTTCCCTGGTCCATAATCGATATTCAGGGATCCCCGGTCTGTAATCACAGTTCAAGGTGCCATGTTCCATAGTCGATGTTCAGTGTACACTTGTCCGTAGTCACAGTTTACTGTGTCCTGCTCCATAGTCTATCTTCAGGCTTCCCTGATCCATAGTCACTGTTCAGGGTTCCCTGGACTTTAACCACTTTTCAGGCTGTCCTGGTCCATAATCACTGTTCAGGTTTCCCTTGTCCATAATCACTGTCCAGGGTGCCCTGGTCCACAATCCCTGTTCAGTGTGCTCTGGTGCATAGTGGATATTCAGGTTTCCCTAATCCATAATCACTGTTCAGGGTGCCCTCGTCCATGATCGATGTTCAGGTTTCTCTTGTACGAAAGAACAATTCATGGTGCCTTGGTCCATAGTCTATATTCAGGGTTCCCTGGTCCATAATCACCATTCTGGTGCCCTGGTCTATAATTGATGTCCAGGGTTCCCTGTTCCATAATCACTTTTCAGGGTGCCCTGGTCCATAGTCGATATGCAGGTTTCCCTGGTCCTTAATCACTGTTCAGGTTCCCTGGTGCAAAATCACTGCTCAGGGATCCCTGGTCCGTAATCACTCTTTAGGACGCCCTGATCCATAGTAAATATTCAGGGTTCTCCAGTCCGTAATCACTGCTTAAAATTCCCTAGTCGATAATTGATATTCAGGGTGCCCTGGTTCATAGTCACTATTCAGTGTGCCCTGGTCCAAAATTACTGTTCAGAGTTCCCTTTCCCATAGTCGATGATCAGGTTTCCCTGGTTCATAATCACTGTTCAGGTTGCCCTGGTCAATAATCGATATTCAGGATACCGTTGTCCATAATCATTATTCAGGGTGCCGTGGTGAACAATCACTGTTTAGTTTGCTCGATTCCATAGTCAATGTTGAGAGTTCCCTTGTCCGTAATCACTCTTCATAGTTCCCTGTCCAATAGCCGATGTTCAAGTTTCCCTGGTCCATAATCATTGCAAAGGATGCGCTAGTCCATAATCGACTTTTAGTTTTCCCTGATCTGTAATCTATATACAGGGTTCCCCATTATGTAATCACTGTTCAGGGTGCCTAGTTCCATAATCAATGTTCAGCGTACCCTTGTCTGTAATCACAGTTTATTGTCTCCTGCTCAAGGGTCTATCTTCAGGGTTCCCTGGTCCATACTCACTGTTCAGGTTTCCCTGGACTTTAACCAATGTTCAGGCTGCCCTCTTCCATAATCACTCTTCAGGTTCCCTTGGTCCATAATTACTGTTCATGGGCCCTGGACTACAATCACTGTACAGGGTGCCCAGTTCCATAATCGATGTTCAGGGTTCCCTTGTATGAAAAACAGTTCAGGGTGCCCTGGTCCATTTCCCTGGTCCATAATCACTGTTCACGTTTCCCTGGTCCATTATCACCGTTCACGGTGACCTGATCCCTAATCAATGTTCTAGGTGCCCTGGTCCATATACGATGTTCAGGGTGCCCTGATCCATAATCTATGTGCATGTTTCCCTGATCCATTATCACTGCTCAGGTTAGCCTGGACCAACGTGGATGTTCAGGTTTCCCTGGTCCATAATCACTGTTCTGGTGCCCTGGTCCCCATTAGATGTTCAGGGTTCCCTGATCCATAATCACTGTTCAGGGTGCTCTTTTTCAAAATCGGTGTACATGTTTCCCTAGTGCATAATCACAGTTCAGGGTGCCTTGGACCAAGACCACTGTTCAGGGTGCCCTTTTCCATAGTTGATACACAGGGTTCCCTGGTCCATAATCACTGTTCAGTTTTCCCTGTTCCAAAATCACTGTTGAGTGTTCCCTGGTCCATAATCACTCTTCAGGTTCCCTGGGTCTAAATCACTGTTCAGTGTGCTCTGGTCCATAATCTCTGTTCAGGGTGCTCTGGGCAATAGTCGATATTTATGGTTCTCTGGTACATAATCACTATTCAGTGTGACATGGTCCATAATCACTGTTTAGGTTGCTCAATTCCATAGTCGATGTTGAGAGTTCCCTGGTCCAAAATCTCTCTGCAGGGATCCCTGGTAAATAACCGTTGTCCCTGGTTCCCTGTTCCTTAATCATTGTTCAGGATGCGCTGGTCCATAATCGACTTTTAGGTTTCCATGGTCCATAACCCATATTCAGAGTTCCCCGGGCATTAATCACTGTTCAGGGTGCCCTTTTCCATAACTGATGTTCAGTGTACCATTGTCCGTAATCACAGTATATTATGTCCTGCTCCTTAGTCATTCTTCAGGGTTTCCGGGTCCATACTCACTGTACAGGTTTCCCTGGTACATAATAACTGTTCAGGGACCCTGGTGCATAATCATTGTTCAGGGTGCCCAGGTCCATAATCGATGTTCAGGGTTGCCTTCTCCATAATCACGGTTCACGGTGCCCTGTTCCATAATCAGTGTCCAGGATGTCGTGGTCCAAATTCCCTGTTCAGGGTGCTCTGGTCCATAGTGAATATTCACGTTTCCCTAATACATAATCACTGTTCAGTTTGCCCTCGTCCATAATCGATATTCAGGGTTCCCTTGGACGAAAGAACAGTTTAGGGGGCCCTTGTCCATAGTGTATATTCGGGGTTCCCTGGTCTATAATTACTGTGCAGAGTCCCTGATCCAAAATCACAGTTCACTGTGCCCCAGTCCATAATCACTGTTCAGGGTGTCCTCATCCATCATCGATGTTCAGCGTTTCCTGGTCCATAACTGCAGTTCAGGTTTTCCTGGTCCATAATTACTGTTCAGGATGCCCTGGTCCATAATCAATTTTTAGGCATCCTTGGTCAATAACCGGTATTCAGGGTTCCTCTGTCTCTAATCACTATTCAGTGTGATCTGTTCCATTATCGATGTTCAGGTTTCCCTTGTTCATAATCAGAGTTTAGGTTGGCCTGCTCCATAGTTGTTCTTCAAGATTCCCCGGTTCATAAACACTGTTCAGGATTCCCTGTTCCATTATTACTGGTCCATAATCGATGATCAGTTTTCCTGGTCCATAAAGGATATTCAGGGTGCCCTGATCCATAATCGATGTTCGTGATTCCCTGGTCCAAAATCACTGTTCAGATTGCCCTGGTCCAACGTGGATATTCAGGGTTCCCTGGTCCATCATCACCATTCTGGTGCCCTGGTCTATAATCGATCTCCAGGGTTCCCTGGTCCATAATCACTGTTCAGGGTGCCCTGATCCATAATCGGTGTACAGTTTTCCCTGTTGCATAATCATAGTTCAGGGTGCCTTGGTCCAAAACCATTCTTCAGGATGCCCTGGTCCATAGTCGATACACAGGGTTCCCTGGTACATAATCATTATTCAGGCTTCCCTTGTCCAAAATCACTGTTGAGGGTTCCCTGGTCCATAATCACTATTCAGGTTCCCTGGTTCAAAATCACTGTTCAGGGTCCTATGGTCCATAATCAATGTTCAGGGAGCCCTCATCCATACTCAATGTTCAGGTTTCCCTGGTCCATAATCATTGTTTAGGATGCCCTGGTCTATAATCGATGTTCAGGGTGCACTGGTCCATCGTCATTATTCATGGTGGCCTGGTCCCTAATCACTGTTCAGGGTTCCCTGTACCATAGTCGTTGTTCAGGGTTCCCTGGTCCATAATCACTGTTCAGGGTGCCCTGGTCAATAAATGATGTTCAGCTTACCCTGGTCCATAATCTGCATTCAGGGTGCCATGGTCCATAATCACTGTTTAGGTTGCTCGATTCCATCGTCGATGTTGATAGTTCCCTGGTCCATAATCACTCTTCAGGTTTCCCTGGGCATAACTAATGTTCACGGTTCCCTGGTCCATAATCATTGCTCCGGATTCGCTGGTCCATAGTCGACTTTTTGCTTTCCCTGTTCCATAATTGATATTCAGGTTTTCCCTCTGTAATCACTGTTCAGGGTACCCTGTTCCATAATCGATGTTCAACGTCCCCTTGTCCATAATCACAGTTTATTGTGTCCTGCTCCATAGTCTATCTTCTGGGTTCCCTGGTCCATACTCACTGTTCAGGGTTCCCTGAAATTTAACCACTGTTCAGGTTGCCCTGGTCCATAATCACTGTTCATGGTGCCCTGGGCCATAATCACTCTCCAGCTTGCCCTAGTCCAAAATCACTGTTCAGGGTGCTAAGGTCCATAGTGAATATTCAGGATTCCCTGATCCATCATCACTCTTCAAGGTGCCCTGTTCCATAAACCATGTTCAGTGTCCCCTTGCCCGTAATCACAGTTTATTGATTATAGACCCATAGTCTATATTATGGTTCCCTGGGCTGTAATCACTGTTTAGGGTTCCCTGGTCCAAAATCACTGTTCAGGTTCCCGGGTTCTAAATCACTGTTCAGGGTGCTCTGGTCCATAATCTCTGTTCAGGATGCTCTGGGCAATAGTCGATATTCAGGGTTCTCTAGTCCATAATCACTATTCAGAGTGACGTGGCCCATAATCACTGTTTAGGTTGCTCGATTCCATAATCGATGTTGAGAGTTCCCTGGTCCATAATCTCTCTGCAGGGATCCCTGGTAAATAACCGTTGTTCCTGGTTCCCTGTTCCTTAATCATTGTTCAGGATGCACTGGTCCATAATCGACTTTTAGGTTTCTGTGGTCCATAACCCATATTCAGATTTCCCTGGTCCGTAATCACTGCTCAGGGTGCTCTTTTCCATAACTGATGTTCAGTGTTCCATTGTCCATAATCACAATATATTGTGTCCTGCTGCTTAGTCATTCTTCAGGGTTTCTTGGACCATATTCACTGTACAGGTTTCCCTGGTACATAATAACTGTTCAGGGTGCCAAGTCCATAATCGATGTTCAGGTTTGCCTTCTCCATAATCACGGTTCACGGTGTCCTGTTCCATAATCATTCTCCAGGATGTCCTGGTCCAAAATCAATGTTCAAGTTGCTCTGATTCATAATAACTGTTCAGGGTACACTGCTCCACAGTCAATGTTCAGCTTTCCCTCTTCCAGAATCACAGTTCAGGGTTCCCTGGTCAATAATGACTGATCAGGTTTGGCTGGTCCATAATCACTCTTCAGGGTGCGCTGGTGTATAATCGATGTTCAGGGTTACTTTGTCCAAAATCCAATTCAGGGTGCCCTGGTACCTAGTGAATATTCAGTGTTCCCTAATCCATAATCACTTTTCAGGATTCCGGGGTCCAAAATCACTGTTCAGTTTTCCCTGGTCAATAATCACAGTTCAGTGTGCCCTGGTCCATATTCGATATTCAGGGTTCCCTGGTCCATAATCACTGTTCAGGGTGCCCTGTTTGATAGTCGAAATTCAGGTTTCCCTGGTCCATAATCAATGTTCAGGGTTCCCTGGTCCATAATCACAGTTCAGTGTTCCCTGGTCCATAATCACTGTTCAGGGGGCCCTGTTCCATAGTCGAAATTCAGAGATTCCTGGTCAATAATCACTGATCAGCGTTTGCTGGTCCATAAACACTTTTCAGAGTTCCCTGGTCCATAATCACTGTTCAGGTTGCGTTGGTCCATAATTGTTGTTCAGTTTTCCCTGGTCCGTTATAACTGTTCCGGTTGCCCTGGTCCATAGTCGATGTCTAGGTTTCCCTCACACATAATCACTCTTCAGGATGCCCTGGTCCATAATCGATAACCAGGGTGTGCTTGTAAATAATCATAGCTCAGTGTGCCCTGGTCCCTAATCACTGTTCAAGCTTCCCTGGTCCAAAATCACTGTTGAGATATCCCGGGTCCATAATCACTCTTCAGGTTCCCTGTTCCAAAATCACTGCTCTGGAATCCCTGGTCCATAATCACTCTTCAGGATGCCCTGATCCATAGTCAATGTTCAGGGTTCCCCAGTCCATTATCACTGTTTAGAATGCCCTAGTTGATAATCGATATTCATGGTGCAATGGTTCATAGTCACTATTCAGCATGCCCTGGTCCATAATCACTCTTTAGGGTTCACTGTTCCATAGTCGATGTTCAGGGTTCCCAGGTCCATAATCACTGTTCAGGTTACAGTGATCCATTCTCGTTATTCAGGGTTCCCTGGTCCATAATCACTGCTCAGGTTTCTCTGGTGCAAAATCACAGTCCAGGGTTCCCTGGTCCATAATCACTGTTCAGGATGCCCTGTTTTGTAGTAGATGATCAGGGTTCCCTGTTCTATAATCACCGTTCACGTGCCCTGGTCCATGAATGTTGTCCAGGTTTCCCTAGTCCTTAATCAATGTTCAGGGTGCCCTGGTCCGTAATCGATGTTCAGGTTTCCCTGGTTTATAATCACTGTTCTGCGTGCCCTGGTCCATAATCCAATCTAAGGCTGACCTGATCCATAATTGATGTTCATGGTGCTCTGCACCACAGTAGATATTCAGGGTTTCCTGGTTCATAATCACTCTTCAGAGTTCCCTGATCCAAAATCACTGTTCAGGGTTCCCTGATCCATAATCGATATTCAGGGTTCCCCGGTCCATAATCACTGATCAGGATGCCCTGGTCCATAATTGATGTTCAGGATTCCTTTGTCCTAATCACAGCTTACTGTGCCCTTCTCCATCATCAATTTTCAGGGCTCCCTGGACCATAATCACTGTTCAGGAGTCCCTGGTCCAAAATCAGAGTTCATGGTTCGCTGGTCCATAATCACTGTTCAGGATGCCCTGTTTCATAGTAGATGATCAGGGTTCCCTGGTCTATAATCACAGTTCAGGTGCCCTGTTCCATGACTGTTGTCCAGGGTTCCCTAGTTCTTAATCACTGATCAGGGTGCCCTGGTCCATATTGATGTTCAGGATTCCCTTGTCCTAATCACAGCTTATGGTGCCCTGCTCCATAGTCAATTTTCAGGGCTCCCTGGACCACAATCACTGTTCTGGATTCCCTGGTCCAAAATCCCTGGTCAGGGTTCCCTTGCCCATAACAGATGTTCAGGGTTCGGTGGTCCATAATCATTGCCCAGGTTTCCCAGGTCCTTTATCACTGTTGGGGGCCCTGGTCCATAGTCGACATTCAGCGATCAGTGGTCCAAAATCACAGTTCAGGGTGCCTTAGTCCATAAGAACTGTTCAGGGTGCACTAGTCCATAAGCCGTATTCAGAGTGCTCTGTTCCATAATCACTGTTCACGTTGCCCTGGTTTAGGTTGCCGTGCTCCATAGTTGATCTTCAAGATTCCCTGGTCAATAATCACTGTTCAGGATTCCCTGATCTATTGTCACTGTTCAGGGTGCCCTGGTCCAAAATCGATATTCAGTGCTCCCTGCTCCATAATTACTGTTCAGGATTCCATGTTCCAAAATCATTGTTCAGGATTCCCTTGTCCATAATCACAGTTAAGAGTGCCCTGGTCAATAATTGATGTCCAGGATTTGCTGGACCACAATTGGTGTTCAGGGTTCACTGGACCATAATCACAATTCAGGGTGCCATGATCCATAATCAAGTTTCAGGGTGCCCTGGTCCATAATCGACTTTCAGGCTGCCCTTGTCAATAATCAGTGCTCAGGGTTCCATGGTCCATAATCACTAATCAGGCTTTGCTGTTCCATCATGACTGTTCAGGCTTCCCTGGTCCATAATCACAGTTTAGGGTGCCTTGTTCCATAATAACTGTTCACTGTGCACTGCTCCATAAATACTGTTCAAGGTGTCCTGGTTCATTATCACTGATCAGGCTTCACTGCTCCATAATCACTGTTCAGTGTGCCATGGTCCATATTTGATGTTCAGGGTTCCCTGGTCCATAATCACTGTTCAGAGTTCCCTGGTCCATAATCGATGTTCATAGTTCTCTGGTACATAATCACTGTTCAGGTTTCCCTATTCCACAATGGATTTTCAGGCTGCCGTGGTCCATAATGTTTGTTCAGGATGCCCTGGTGCATAGTCGATGTTCAGCGTTCCCTGGTCTGTAACCAACAGTCAAGTGCCCTGGTCCATAATGGATCTCCAGGGTTTCCTGGTCCATAATCGATATTCAGGGTTCCCTGGTCCAAAATGACTGTTCAGGGTGACATGGTCCATAGTCGAAAATCAGGGTTCCCTGGTGCATAATCACTGTTCAGAGTTCCCTGGTCCAAAATCACTGTTCAGAGTTGCCTGGTCCATAATCACTCTTCAGGATGCCCTGGTGCATTGCCGATGTTCAGGTTTCTTGGTCCCTAATCACCATTCAGGTACCCCGGTCCATAATCGGTGTTCAGGGTGCCCTGGTACAAAATCGATATTCAGTGCTCCGTGCTCCTTAATCACTGTTCAGAGTTCAATCGTCCAAAATCAGTGTTCAGGATTTCCTGGTCCACAATCACTCTTCAGCGTGCTCTGGTCCATAATCAATATTCAGGGTGCGCTAGTCCATAATCATTGTTTAGGGTGCCCTGTTCCATAGTCGATGTTCAGGGTTCCCGGGTCCATAACCACTGTTCAGGTTCCCTGGTCCATAATCAGTTCACGGTACCTTGGTCCATGATGAGTGTTCAGGGTTCCATAGTCCATAATCACTGTTCAGGGTGCCCTGGTCCATAATCGATGTCCAGGGTGCCCTGATCCAAAACCAATGTTCAGGCTTCCCTGTTCCATAATCACAGTTCAGATTGCCCTGGTTCATAATCTCTGTTCAGAGTGCTCTGGTCCATAGTTGATATTCAAGTTTCCCTGGTCCATAATCACTGTTCAGTGTTCCCTGGTCCATAATCACTGTTCAGGGATCCCTGGTCCAAAAACACAGTTCAAGTTTCCCTGGTCCATAAACACTGGGCAGGATGCCCTGGAGCATTGTCAATGTTCAGGCTTCCCTGTTCAGTAATGATCGTTCAGGTGCCCTGGTCCATAATCGATGTCCAGGGTTCCCTGATCCATAATCACCGTACAGGGTGTTCAGGTCCATAATAAAAGTTCAGGTTTCCTGGTCCATAATCATTGATCAGTGTTCCCTGTTCCATAATCAATATTCTGGGTGCCCTGGTCCATAGTTGATGTTCAGGTTTCCCTGGTCCATAATCACCGTTCAGGTGCCCTGGTCAATAATCGATGTGCTGGGTTCCTGTTGCATAATCACTGTTCAGGGCGCCCTGGTCCATAATCGATATTCAGGGTTCCCTGGTTCATGATCAGTGCTCAGGGTACCCTCGTCCATAGTTGATGTTCAGGATTTCCTGGTTCATTATCACAGTTCACGGTGCCTTGGTCCATAATCAGTGTTCAGTATTCCATGGTCCATAATCACTGTTTAGCTTGCCGTGGCCCATAATCGAAGTCCAAGTTGGCCTGGTCCATAATCGATGTTCAGGATTCTCTGGTCCATAATGACTGTTCAGTGTGCCTTGGTCCATAATCGGTGTTCAGATATGCCTGCTCCATAATCACTATTTAGGGTGCCCTGATCCATAATCGATATTCAGGGTTCCCTGGTTCATGATCAGTGCTCAGGGTACCCTCTTCCATAGTTGATGTTCAGGTTTTCCTGGTTGATAATCACAGTTCACGGTGCCTTGGTCCATAATCAGTGTTCAGTATTCCATGGTCCATAATCACTGTTCAGCTTGCCCTGGCCCATAATAAAAGTCCAAGTTGGCCTGGTCCAAAATCGATAATCAGGGTTCTCTGGTCCATAATGACTGTTCAGTGTGCATTGGTCCATAATCGGTGTTCAGGTTTGCCTGCTCCATATTCACTGTCCAGGGTGGCCTGGTCCATAATCAGTGTTCAGTGTTCCACGGTCCATAATCACCATTCAATGTGCGCTGGCCAATAATCAATGTCCAACTTGGCCTGATCCATAATCGATGTTCAGGATTCATGGTTCATAATCACTGTTCAGGGTGCCCTGGTCCATAGTCAATATTCAGGGTTCCCTAGTCCATGATCAGTGCTCAGGGTATTATCGTCCATAGTGGATGTTCAGGTTTCCCTGGTCCATAATCACAGTTCACGGTGCCTTGGTCCATAAATACTTTTCAGTGTTCGATGGTCTATAATGACTGTTAAGGGTGCCCTGGTCCATAGCCATTGTCCAGGGTGGCCTGGTCCATAATCGATGTTCAGGGTTCTCTGGTCCAAAATCACTGTTCAGGGTACCCTGGTCCATAATCGATATTCAGGGTTCCTTGTCCATAATCACTGTTCAGGGTGCCATGATCCATAATCAATGTTCAGGGTTCCCTGGACCATAATCAGTTTTGGGTGCCTTAGTCCATAATAACTGTTCAGGTTTCCCTGGACCATAATCACTGTTCAGAGTGCCCTGGTCCAAAATCGATATTCAGTGCTCCCTGCTCTATAATCACTTTTCAGGTTTCCACGGTCCAAAATCACTGTTCATGATTTCCTTGTCCATAATCAAAGGTCAGGGTGCCCTGGTCAATAATCGATGTCTGGGATGTGCTGGACCATAATCGGTGTTCAGGGTTCCCCAGTCCATAATCAGAGTTCAGGGTGCCTGGTCCATTATGGACTTTCAGATGCCCTTGAGTATAATCAATGTGCAGGATTCCCTGGTCCATAATCACTGATCAGAGTTTGCTGGTCCATAATGACTGTTCAGGTTTCCCTCGTCCATAATAACAGTTTAGGGTGCCTTGATTCATAATCACCATTCAGGCTGCACTGGTCCATAATCACTGTTCAGCGTTCCCTGGTCCAAAAATACTGTTTAGGTTTCCGAGGTCCATAATCAGTGTTCAGTTTTCCCTGGTCCAAAAACACAGTTCAGGGTCCCCTTCTCCATAATCACTGTACAGAATGCCCTGGTCCATAGTCGATTTTCAGGGTTCCCTGGTCCATAATCACCATTCAGGTTTCCCTTGTCCATAATCACTGTTCAGGATTCCCTGTTCCATAGTCGATGATCAGGATTCCCTGGTTCATAATCAGTGCTCAGGTTGCCCTGGTCGATAATCAATATTCAGGGTACCAGGTCCATGATCAGTATTCAGGGTGCCGTGGTCCATAATTACTGTTTAGGTTGCTCGATTCCATAGTCGATGTTGAAAGTTCCCTGGTCCATAATCACTCTTCAGGGCTCCCTGGTGCATAACTGATGTTCAGGGTTCCCTTCTCCACAATCTTTGCTCAGAAAGAGCTGGTCCATTATCGACTTTTAGGTATCCCTTGTCCATAATCGATATTCAGGGTTCTCCGGTCCATAATCACTGTTCAGGTTGCCCCTTTCCATAAGCGATGTTTACCGTACCCTTGTCCGTAATCACAGTTTATGCTGTCCTGCTCCATATACTATCTTCAGGGTTCCCTGGTCCATACTCACTGTTCAGGGTTCCCTGGACTTTAACCACTGTTCAGCTGCCCAGGTCCATAATCAATGTTCAGGTTTCCCTGGTCCATAATCAATGTTCAGGGGCCCTGGTCCATAATCACTGTTCAGTGTGCCCAGGTCCATAGTCGATGTTCATGGTTTCCTTGTCCATAATCATTATTCAGGGTGCCTTGGTCCAAAACCACTGTTCAGGGTGGCCTGGTCCATAATCACTGTTCAAGTTCCCTAGTCCAAAATCACTGTTCAGGATGCCCTGATACATAGTCAATGTTCAGGGTTCCCTGGTCCATAAACACCATTCAGATGACCTGGTCCACAATTGAAATCCAAGGTTCCCTGGTCCATAATCACAGTTCAGGCTGCCCTGCTCCATAGTCAATCTTCAGGGCTCCCTGGACCATAATCACTGTTCAGGATTTCCTGGTCCAAAACCACTCTTCAGGGTTCCCTGGTCCATAATCACTCTCCAGGTTTCTGTGGTCTATAATCACTGTTCAGGTTGGCATCATCCATAGTGAATATTCAGGTTGCCCGGGTCGATAATCGTGTTCAGGGTGCCCTGGTCCATAATCAATATTCAAGGTCCCGTGGTCCATAATCACTGTTTAGGGTTCTCGATTCCATAGTCAATGTTGAAATTTCCCTGGTCCATAATCACTTTTCAGAGTTCCTTGGTCCATAACTGATGTTCAGTGTTCCCTGGCCCATAACCATTAGTCAAGATGCGCTGGTCTATAATCGACTTTCAGGTATCCCTGGTCCACAATCAATATTCAGGGTTCCCCGGTCCGTAATCACAGTTCATGTTGCCCTGTTCCATAATTGATGTTCAGCGTACCCTTGTCCATAGTCACAGTTTATTGTGTACTGCTCCATAGTCTATCTTCAGTGTTCCCTGGTCCATACTCAATGTTCAGTGTTCCCTGGACTTTAACCACTCTTCAGGCTGCCCTGATCCATAATTACTGTTCAGGTTTTCTTGGTCCATAAAAACATTTCAGGGGCCCTGGTCCATAATAAATATTCAGGGTGCCCAGGTCCATAATCGATATTCAGGTTTGCCTTGTCCATAATCACTGTTCAGGGTGCTCTGTTCCATAATTAATGCCCAGGGTGCCCTAATCCAAAATCCTTGTTCAGGGAGCTCTGGTCTATAGTGGATATTCAGATTTCCCTAATGCATAATCACTGTTGAGGTTGCCGTCGTCCTTTATCAATGTTCAGGGTTCTCTTGTATGAAAGAACAGTTCATGGTGTCCTGGTCCATAATTTATATTCAGAGTTCCCTGGTCCATAATCACCGTCTGGTGTACTGGCCTATAATCGATGTCCAGGATTCCCTGGTCTGTAATTACTGTTCAGGGTGCAGTGATCCGTTATGGGTGTACAGGTTTCCCTGGTGCATAATCACAGTTCAGGGTGCTGTGGTCCAAGACCACTGTTCAGGGTGCCCTGGTCCATAATCACTGTTCAGGTTCCCTAGTCCACAATCACTGTTCAGGGATCCCTGGTCCATAATCACTGTTCAGGATGCCCTGATACATAGTCAATGTTCAGGGTTCTCTGGTCAATAAACACCATTCAGATGACCTGTTCCATAATTGAAACCCAAGGTTCCCTAGTCCATAATCACCTTTCAGGTTAACCTGGTCCATATTCACCGGTCAGATGACCCAGTCCATAATCAATATTCAAGGTTGCCTAGTCCATAATCACTCCTCAGGTTGCCCTGGTCCATATCGACTTTCAGGGACCCTGGTCGATAGTCAATGTTCAGTTTCCTGGTCCATAATCGCTATTCAGGATGCCCTGATCCATAGTCGATGTTCAGGATTTCCTGGTCCATAATCACCATTCAGATGACCTGGTCCATAATCGAAATCCAAGGTTCCCTGGTCCAAAATCTCTGTTTAGGCTGCCCTGGTCCATATTCAGTGTTCAGATTGCCCTGGTCCATATCGACTTTCAAGGTACCCTGGTCGATAATCAATGTTCAGTTTCATGGTCCATAATCACTGTTCAGGGTGCACTGCTCCATAGACAATCTTCAGGGCTCCCTGGTCCAAAATCACTCTTCAGGGTTCCCTGGTCCATAATCACTGTTCATGTTGTTCTGGTCCATAATCACTGTTCAGGCTGTCCTCATCCATTGTCAATGGTCAGGGTTACACGGTCCATAATCACTGTTTAGCATGCCCTGTTTGGTAGTCGATGTTCAGGGTGCCCTGGTCCGTAGTCACTATTCAGGGTTCACTGGTCCATAATCACTGCTCAGTGTGCTGTGGTCCATAATCACTCTTTAGATTGCTCGATTCCATAGTCAATGTTGAGAGTTCCCTGGACAATAATCACTCTTCAGGGTTCCCTTGTCCATAACCTATGTTCAGGGTTCCCTGGTCCATAATTATTGCTTAGAATGCACTGGTCCATAATAGGCTATTAGGTTTTCCTGGTCCATAATCGATATTCATGGTTCCCTGGTCCATAATCACTGTTCATATGCCCTGATTCATAATAGATTTTCAGCGTACCCTTGTACATAATCAAAGTTTAATGTGTCCTGCTCCACAGTCTATCTTCAGGGTTCCCTGGTCCATACTCACTGTTCAGGTTTCCCTGCAATTTAACCACTGTTCAGGCTGCCCTGGTCCATAATCACAGTTCAGGGTGCCTTGGTCCATAATCACTCTCTGGGTTGCCCTAGTCCAAAATCCCTGTTCATTGTGCTAAGGTCCATAGTGAATATTCAGGTTGGCCTAATCGATAATCACTCTTCAGGGTGCCCTAGTCCATAATGGAAGTTCAGTTTTCCCTTGCACGAAAGAACAGTTCAGAGTGCCCTGGTCCATAGTCTATATTCAGGGTTCCCTGGGCTGTAATCACTGTTCAGGTTTCCCTGGTCCAAAATCATTGTTCAGTTTGCCCTCTTTGATAACCGGTGTTCAGGGTGCCCTGGTCCATAATCACTATTCAGGGTGCCATGGTCCATAATCACTGTTCAAAAATCACTGTTCACATTGTCCTGGTCTATAATCGAAGTCCAGGGATCCCTGGTCCATAATTAAAAATCAGGGTGCCCTGATCCATTATGGGTGTGCGGGTTTCCCTGGTGCATAATCACAGTTCAGAGTGCTTTGGTCCAAAACCACTGTTCAGGGTGCCCTGGTCCGTAATCACTGTTCAGGATGCCCTGATCCATAGTTGATGTTCAGGATTCCCTGGTCCAAATCACCGTTCTGAAGACTTGGTCCATAATCGAAACCCAAGTTGCCCAGGTCCAAAATCACTGTTTAGGGTTCCCTGGTCCATAATTGCTATTCAGTTTGCCTTGGTCCATATCGACTTTAATGGCACCCTGGTCGATAATCAATGTTCAGTTGTCATGGTCCATAATCAGCGTTCAGGGTGCCCTGCCCCATAGTCAATTTTCAGTGCTCCCTGGACCATAATCACTCTTCAGGATTTCCTGGTCCAAAATCGCTCTTCAGAGTTCCCTGGTCCATGGTCACTGTTCATGGTGTTCTGGTCCATAATCACTTTTCAGGCTGTCTTCATCCATTGTCAATGTTCAGGGTTCCCAAGTCCGTAATCACTGTTTACGATATCCTGGTTGGAAATCGATGTTCAGGGTGCCCTGGTCCATAGTCACTATTCAGGGTTCGCTGGTCCATAATCACTGTTCAGGGTGCCGTGGTCCATAATCACTGTTTAGATTGCTCGATTCCATAGTCGATGTTGAGATTTCCCTGGTCAATAATCACTCTTCAGGGTCCCATTGTCCATAACCGATGTTCAGGGTTCCCTCGTCCATAATCATTGCTCAGGATGCGCTGGTCCATAATCGACTTTTAGGTTTCCCTGGTCCATAATCGATTTTCAGAGTACCCTTGTCCATAATCAAAGTTTATTGTGTCCTGCTCCATAGTCTATCTTCAGGGTTTCCTGCTCCATAATCTATATTTAGGGTTCCCAGGTATGGAATCACTGTTCAGGGTGCCCTGTTCCATAATCAATGTTCTGCGTACCCTTGTCTGTAATCATAGTTTATTGTGTCCTGGTCCAGAGTCTATCTTCAGGGTTCCCTGATCACTCACTGTTCAGGTTTCCCTGTTCCTTTATCACTGTTCAGGATGAACTGGTCCATAATCGATGTGCAGGGTGCCCTGGTCCATAAAGGATATTCAGGGTGCCCTGATCCATAATCGATGTTCATGATTTCCTGGTCCATAATCACTCTTCAGATTGCCCAGGTCCAACGTCGATGTTCAGGGTTCCCTGGTCCTTAATCACCGTTCTGGTGCCCTGGTCTATAATCTGTTGTGTCCCTCGACCAACAAGGAAAAACCGCACTCCAGATGTACCAGTTGCAAGTAGTTTTATTTAGTCCTTCTTCCAAGATAGCAACTCTTCCCTCAGACAGCAACTCCAACTATAACAGACAGCAACTTGAACTCTCCAACAGTAACTCGAACTAACCCCTTCCTGGGCTTCTTCTCCTTTTATATCCCCTAGCTTAGCCAATCACCTAAAACGTCAAGTCGTGGTCGGCGAGCCTCCAGTCATGGAGGCCACGCATCACACGCAGGTCACAAGGCCTGCATGCTTTTAGCAACCAGTCATACTTCCTTCCTGTAACCTTGGCAACCTCCTGGCTCTAGGAGGAAGCAGCAGCAGGATGCCATCTTTATTTCTCCCCACAATAATCGATCTCCAGGGTTCCCTGCTCCATAATCACTGTTCAGGGTGCCCTGATCCATACTTGGTGTACAGTGTTCCCTGGTGCATAATCACAGTTCAGGGTGCCTTGGTCCAAAACCACTGTTCAGGGTGACCTGGTCCATAGTCAATACACAGGGCTCCCTGGTACATAATCATTGCTCAGGATTCCCTGGTCCAAAATCACTGTTGAGGATTCCCTGATCCAAAATCACTGTTCAGGGTGCTCTGGTCCATAATCACTGTTCAGGGAGCCCTCATCCATACTCAATGTTCAGGATTCCCTGGTCCATAATCGATGTTCAGGGTGCCCTGGTCCATCGTCCCAATTCATGGTGCCCACGTCCATAATCACTGTTCAGGGTTCCCTGTTCCATAGTCGTTGCTCAGGGTTCCCTGGTCCATAATCACTGTTCAGAGTGTCCTCGTCCATAATCGATGTTCAGCGTCCCCAGGTCCATAACCGAAGTTCAGGGTTTCCTGGAGCATAATAACTGTTCAGGGGCCCTGGTCCATAATCAATGTTCAGGGGGCCCAGGTCCATTATCGATGTTCAGGGTTGCCTTGTCCGTAATCACAGTTTAGGTTACTCTGCTCCATAGTTGATCTTCAAGATTCCCTGTTCCAAAAACACTGTTCAGGTTTCCTTGGTCCATTATCACTGTTCAGAGTAACCTGGTCCCAAATCGATATTCACGTTGCCATCATCTATAAACGATATTAAGGGTGCCCTGATCCATAATCGATGTTAATATTTCCCTGGTAGATAATCAGTGTTCAGCTTTCCCTCTTCCAAAATCACTGTTCAGGTTTCCCTGGTCCATAATCTCAGTTCAAGTTACCTTAATACATAATCAGTGTTCAGTTGACCTGATCCATAATCATTGTTCATGGCTCCCTGGTCTATACTCACTCTTTAGGTTGCCCTGGTCCATAGTCGATGTTCAGTGTTTCCTGGTCCATAATCACCGTTCAGGTGCCCTGGTCCATAATCGATGCCCAGCATGTCCTAGTCCATAATCGATGTTCAGGGTGCCCCGGTCCATAATCACTGTTCAGGGCTTCCTGGTCCATTATCACTGTTCAGGATTCCCTGGTCCATAATCACTGTTCAGGGTTCCGTGGTCTAAAATCATTGTACCGGTTTCCCTGCTCCATAATCACAGTTCAGGTTGCCTTGGTCCATAATCGGTGTTCAGGGTTTCATGGTCAATAATCAACTTTCAGCGTTCCCTGGTCCATAATCAATATTCAGCGTGTCCTTTTCCATATCAAATTTCATGCTACCCTGGTCTATAATCAATATTAAGTTTTCCTGGTTCATAATCACGGTTCAGGGTGCCCTGGTACATAATCAATATTCAGCATGCCCTGGTCCATATCTACTTTCAGGTTATCCTGGTCGATAATCAATGTTCAAGTTTCGGTGCTTCATAATCACTGCTCAGGTTGCCCTGATCCTTAAACGATGTTCAGCGTTCCCTGGTCCATAGTCTATATTCAGGGTTCCCTGGTCTATAAACACTGTTCAAGTTTCCCTGGTTCATAATCACTCGTCAGGTTGCCCTGGTCTATATTCGATGTTCAGGGTGCCCTGGTCCATAATTAATATTCAGGGCGCCGTGTTCCATAATCACTGTTTAGGTAGCTTGATTCCATAGTCGATGTTGAGAGTTCCCTGGTCCATAATCACTCTTCAGTGTTCCTTGTTCCATAGTCACTGTCCAAGTTTCCTTGGACTTGAACCACTGTTCATGCTGCCCTGGTCCATAATCACTGTTCAGGTTTCTCTGGTATATAATAACTGTTCAGGGGCCCTGGTCCATAATCACTGTTCAGGGTGCCCAGATCCATTATCAATGTTCAGGTTTGCCTTGTCCAAAATCACTGTTCAGGGCGCCCTGGTCCATAATCACTGTCCAATGTGCCTTGGTCCAAAATCCCTGTTCAGGGTGCTCTCATCCATGGTGGATATTCAGGTTTCCCTAACCCATAATCAAGGTTCAGGCTGCCCTTGTCCATAATCTATGTTCACGAGTCCCTTGCACGAAAGAAATGTCCACGGTGCCCTGGTCTGTAATGACTGTTCAGGATTCCGTGGTCCAAAATAACTGTTCAGGTTTCCCTGATCCAAAATCACAGATCACGGTGCCCCGGTCCATCATTACTGTTCAAGGTGTCCTCGTCCATAATCGATGTTCAGCGTTCCCTGGTCCATAACCGAAGTTCAGGGTTTCCTGGAGCATAATCACTGTTCATGATGGCCTGGTCCATAATCAATTTTTAGGCGTCCTTGTTCAATAATCGGTATTCAAGGTTCCCCGTCCTTAATCACTGTTCATGGTGACCTGGTCCATAATCGATGTTCAGGGTTCCCTTGTCCATAATCACAGTTTAGGTTACTCTGTTCCATAGTTGATCTTCAAGATTCCCTGGCCCATAATCACTGTTCAGGTTTCCTTGGTCCATTATCACTGTTCAGAGTAACCTGGTCCCTAATCGATATTCACGTTGCCCTGGTCCATAAATGTTGTTAAGGGTGCCTTGATCCATAATCGATGTTCGTATTTCCCTGGTCCATAACCACTGTTCAGGTTGCCGTGGTCCATAATCGGTGTGCAGGTTCCCTAGTGCATAATCACAGTTCAGGGTTCCTTGGTCCAAAACCACTGTTCAGGGCACCCTGGTTCATAGTCGATACACAGGATTCGCTGCTCCATTATCACTGTTCTGGGTTCCCTGGTCCATAATCACTCTTCAGGTTCCCTTATCCAAAATCACTGTTCAGGGATCCCTGGTACATAATCACTGTTCAGGATGCCCTGATACATAGTCGATGTTCAGGGCATAAGCACCATTCAGATGACCTGGTCCATAATTGAAATCCAAGGTTCGCTCGTCCGTCATCACTGTTCAGGGTAACCTGGTCCATATTCACCGTACAGATGATCTGGTCCATAATCAAAGTCCAAGACTCTTGGTCCATAATCAGTGTTCACGTTGCCCTGGTCCATATCAACTTTCATGGTACCCTGCTCGATAGTCAATGTTTAGTTTTCCTAGTCCATAATCACTGTTCAACCTGCCCTGCTCCATAGCCAATCTTCAGGGCACAATAAACTGTTAGTATGGACAAGCGTACTCTGAAAATCAATTATGGAACAGGGCACCCTGAACAGTGATTATGGGCTGGGGAACCCTGAATATCGATTATGGACCAGGGATACCTAAAAGTCACTAATGGACCAGCGCTTTCTGAGCAAAGATTATAGACCAGGGAACCCTGAATTTCGGTTATGGACCAGGGAGCCCTGAAGAGTGATTATGGACAAGGGAACTCTCAAGATCGACTATGGAATCAAGCAACCTAAGTAGTGATTATGGACCATGGCACCCTGAATAGTGATTATGGACCAGGGTACCTTGAACATCGATTATCGAACAGGGAATCCTGAACAGTGAGTATGGACCAGGGAACCCTGAACATCGATTATCGACCAGGGAATGCTTAACAGTGATTACGGACCGGGTAACCCTGAACAGTGACTATGGATGAGGGCACCCTGTACAGTGATTATCACCAGAGTACCCTGAACAGTGATTATGGAACAGGGAACCATGCAGAGTGAATTTGGACCAGGAAATCCAAAATCAATCTTCAGGGTTCCCTGGTCCATACTCACTGTTCAGGTTCCCTGGACTTTAACCACTCTTCAGGCTGCCCTGGTCTGTAATCACTGTTCAGGTTTCCCTGGTCCATAATAAATTTTTAGGGTCCCTGTCCCATAATCACTGTTCAGGTTGCCCTGGTCCATAATCACTGTTCAGGCTGCCCTGGTCCATAATCACTGTTCATGGTACCCTGGGCCATAATCCCTCTCCTGGTTTCCCTGGTCCAAAATCACTGTTCAGGGTGCTAAGGTCCATAGTGAATATTCAGGTTTCCCTAATCTATCATCACTCTTCAGGGTGCCCTGTTCCAAAATCCATGTTCAGCGTCCCCTTGTCCATAATCACAGTTTATTGATTATAGACCCATAGTCTATATTATGGTTCCCTGGGCTGTGATCACTGTTTAGGGTTCCCTGGTCCAAAATCACTGTACAGGTTCCCTGGGTCTAAATCACTGTTCAGGGTGCTCTGGTCCATAATCTCTGTTCAGGGTGCTCTGGGCAATAGTCGATATTCAGGGTTCTCTGGTCCATAATCACTATTCAGGATGACATGGTCCATAATCACTGTTTAGGTTGCTTGATTCCATAATTGATGTTGAGAGTTCCCTGGTCCATAATCTCTCTGCAGGGATCCCTGGTAAATAACCGTTGTTCCTGGTTCCCTGTTCCTTAACCATTGTTCAGGATGCGCTGGTCCATAATCGACTTTTAGGTTTCCGTGGTCCATAACCCATATTCAGAGATCCCCAGTCCGTAATCACTGTTCAGGGTGCTCTATTCCACAAGTGATGTTCAGCGTACCATTGTCCGTAATCACAATATATTGTGTCCTGTTCCTTAGTCATTCTTCAGGGTTTCCTGGTCCATACTCACTGTACAGGTTTCCCTGGTACATAATAACTGTTCAGGGGCCCTGGTCCATAATCACTGTTCAGGGTGCCCAGGTCCATAATCGATGTTCAGGGTTGCCTTCTCCATAATCACGGTTCATGGTGCCCTGTTCCATAATCACTGTCCAGGATATCCTGGTCCAAAATCCCTGTTCAGGGTGCTCTGGTTCATAATAACTGTTCAGGGTACACTGCTCCATAGTCGATGTGCATCTTTCCCTGGTCCTTAATCACAGTTCCGGGTTCCCTGGTCAATAATGACTGATCAGGTTTGGCTGGTCATAATCACTCTTCAGGGTGCCCTGGTGTATAATCGATGTTCAGGGTTCCCTAATCCATAATCACTCTTCAGGATTCCCTGGTCCAAAATCACTGTTCAGGTTTCCCTGGTCAATAATCAAAGTTCAGTGTGCCCTGGTCCATAATCGATATTCAGGGTTTCCTGATTCATAATCACTCTTCAGGATTCCTTGGTCCAAAATCACTGTTCAGGGTTCCCTAGTCCATAATCACTGTTCAGGGTGCGCTGATCCATAATTGATATTCAGGGTTCCCTGATCCATAATCGATATGCAGGTTTTCCCAGGCAATAATCATTAATCAGTGTTCCCTGGTCCATAATTGATGTTCAGGATTCCCTTGTCCTAATCACAGCTAACTGTCCCCTACTCCATCGTCAATTTTCAGGGCTCCCTGGACGATAATCACTGTTCAGGTGTCACTGGTCCACAATCACAGTTCAGGGTTCCCTGGTCCATAACCGATGTTCAGGGTTTGCTGGTCCATAATCATTTTTCAGGTTTCCTGGTCCTTTATCACTGTTCGGGGGCCCTGGTCCATAATCACTGATCATAGTGCCCTGGTCCATAATCGATGTTCAGGATTCCCTGGTCTATTGTCACTGTTCACTGTGCCCTGATCCCTAATCGATGTTCAGTCTGCCCTGGTCCATAAAAGATGTGCAGAGTGCCCTGATCCATAATTTATGTTAATGGATCCATGGTTCGTAATCACTTTTCAGAATGCCCTGGTCCATGGTCATTTTTCAGGGTTCTCTGGTCCACAATCACCAGTGTGGCCTGATCCATAATCGGTGTTCAGATTTACCTACTCCATAGTCAATGTTCAGGGTGCCCTTGTCCATAATCACAGGTCAGAATACCCTGGTCCATAATCAATGTCCAGTTTTCCCTCGTCCATAATCACTGTTCAGGGTGCCATGGCCCATATTCGATATATAGGGTGCCCTGGTCCATACTCGATGTTCACATTACCCTGGTCCATAATCACTGTTCAGGATTCCCTGCTCCAAAATCACGGTTCAGGGTTCCCTGATCCATAACCACATTTCAGGATGCCCTGGGGCATTGTCGATGTTCAGGGTCCCCAGGTCCCTAATCACTATTCAGGTACCCTGGTCTATAGTCGGTGTTCAGGGTTCCATGGATCATAATCACTGTTCAGGATTCTCTGGTTCAAAATCACTGATCAGTGTGGCATGGTCCATAGTCGATGTTCAGGGTTCCCTGGTCCATAATCATTGATCAGGTTTTGCTGGTCCATAATGGCTGTTCACGTTTTCCTGGTCCATAATCACAGTTTAGGGTGCCTTCGTCCATAATAACTGTCCAGGGTTCACTGGTCCATAAATACTGTTCAGGGTGCCCTGGTTCATAATCACTAATCAGGCTGCACTGCTCCATAATCACTGTTCAGTCTTGCATGGTCCATAGTCGATGTTCAGATTTCCCTGGTCCATAATCACTGTTCAAGGTGGACTGGTCCATAATCGATGTTCATATTTCCCTGGTCCATAATCACTGTTCAGGTTTCCCTGTTCTGTAATCGATTTTCAGGCTGCCATGGTCCATAATCCTTGTTCAGGATGCCCTGATCCATAGACGATGTTCAAGGTTCCCTGGTCCATAATCACAGGTCACGGTGTCTTGGTCCATAATGAGTGTTCAAAGTTCCATGGTTCATAATCACTCTTCACAGTGGCCTGGTCCATAATCGATGTTCACGGTGCCCTGGTCCATAATCGATGTTCAGCCTTCTCTGTTCCATAATCACTGTTCAGGTTGCCCTGGTTCATAATCTCTGTTCAGATTGCTCTGGTCCATAGTCGATATTCAAGTTTCCCTGGTCCATAATCACTGTTCAGGGTTCCCTGGTCCATAATCACTGTTCAGGTTGCCCTGGTCCATAGTCGATGTTCAGGGTTCCCTGGTCCAAAAACAGAGATCAAGGTTCCCTGGTCCAAAATTACTGTGCAGGATGCCCTGAACCATTGTTGATGTTCAGTCTTCCCTGTTCAGTAATCATTGTTCAGGTGTCCTGGTCCATAATCGATGTCCAGATTTCCCTGATCTATAATCATTTTTCAGTGTGCCCTGGTCCATAATCAATATTCAGGGTGTGCTAGTCTATAATCATTGTTCAGTGTGCTCTGGTAAATAGTCGATGTTCAGGGTTCCCAGGTGCATAATCACTGTTCAGAGTACACTGATAAGTAATCGATATTTACGGTGTCCTGTCCATAATAACTGTTCAGCGTGCCCTGGTCCATAATACCTGTTCAAGTTGTCCAGGTCCATAATTACTGTTCAGGGTTCCCTGGTCCAAAATCATTCTTCAGGTTTTCCTGGTCCATAATCACTGTTCAGGTTCCTCTAGTACATAATCGATGTTCAGGTTTCCCTCTTCCATTATTGATGTTCATGGACTCCTGGTCCATAATCACTGTTCATGGATCCCTTGTCCATAATCACTGTTCAGGGTGCCCTGGTCCATAATCAATATTCAGGGTGCCCTGGTCTAAAATCACTAATCAGGGTGCGCTTGTCCATAAACACTGATCAGAGTGCCTGGTCCATAATAAATGTTCAGGGTTCCTGGTCCATAATTACTGTTCAGGGTGCCCTGGTCCATAGTCGATGTTCAGGTTTCCCTGATCCATAATCACCATTCAGGTGCCCTGGTCCATAATCGATGTCGACGGTTCCTGGTCCAAAATCATTTTTCAGGTTTCCCTGGTCCATAATCACAGTTCATGATGCCTTCGTCCATAATCAGTGTTCAGTGTTCCATGGTTCATAATGACTGCTCAGTGTTCCCTTGTCCAAAATCACTGTTCAGGTTTTCCTGTTCCATAATCACAGTTCATGGTGCCTTGGTCCATAATAAGTGTTCTGTGTTCCATGGTCCATAATCACTGTTCAGGGTGCTCTGGTCCATAATCAATGTGCAAGGTGGCCAGGTCCTTAATCGATATTCAGGTTTCTCTGGTCCATACTGACTGTTCAGTGTGCCTTGGTCCACAATTGGTGTTCAGGTTTACCAGCTTCATAATCAATGTTCAGGGTGCCTTGGTCCATAATAGATGTCCAGGGTTGCGTGGTCCATAGTTGATGTTCAGGTTTCTCTCGTCCATAATTACTGTTCAGTGTGCCTTGGTCCATAAACGGTGTTCAGGTTTATCTGCTCCATAATCACTGTTCAAGGTGCCCACGTCCATAATTGATGTTCGTAGTTCCCCAGTCCATAATCAATGTTCAAGTTACCTTGGTCCATAATCAGTGTTCACAGTTCACTGATCCATAATCGATGTTCACGATGCCCTCGTCCATAATCACTATTCAGAGTGCCCGGTTCCATAATCCATGTTCAGTCGCCCTGCTCCATAATTGATGTTCAGTCTTCCCTGCTCCATAATCACTCTTCAGGGTGCACTGGTCTATAATTACTGTTTAGTGTGCCTCCGTCCATAATCGGTGTTCAGGTTTCCCTGGTTGAAAATCACAGTTCAGGGTGCCCTGGTCAATAATCGGTGTTAAGATTTACCTGCTCTATAATCACTGTTCAGTGTGCGCTGGTCCATAATCACTGTTCAGGATGCCCTGGTCCATAATCACTGCTCAGGATGGCCTGGTCCATACTTGATTTTAAGATTCCCTGGTCAACAATCACCATTAAAGTGCGCTTGTCCATAATCGATGTTCAGGGTTAACTGGTCCATGATCGGTGTTCAGGGTGCCCGGACCATAGTCGAAATTCAGTGTTCCCTGCTGCATAATCACTATTCAGGTTTCCCTGTACCAAAATCGCTGTTCAGGATTCCCTGGTCCATAATCATTCTTCAGGGTGCCCTGGTCCATAATCGATGTACAAGGTTCCCTGTTCTATAATCGATGTTCATGGTGCGCTGGTCTGTAATCGATGTTCAGGTTTACCTGTTCCATAATCGATGGTCATATTGCCCTGGTCCATAATAACTTTTCAGGGTGCCTTGGTCCATAATCAGTGTTCAGGGTTTTCTGGTAATAAATCACTGTTCAGGGAGCCCTGGTCCATAATCCATGTTCAGGGTCCCTTGTCGATAGTCACTGTTCAGGGTGCCATGATCCATAATCAATTTTCAGGGTGCCCTGGTTCATAATCGACTTTCAGGATACACTGGTTGATAATCAATGTTCGGTGTTCCCGGGTCCATAATCAGTGATGAGGGTTTGCTGGTCCAGAATGACTGTTCAGGGTTCCCTGGTCCATAATCACATTTTAGGGTACCTTAGTCCATAATAACTGTTCAGGGTGCACTGATCCATAAATACTGTTCAGGATGCCCTGGTTCATAATCACTGATCAGGCTGCACTGCTCCCTATTCACTGTTCAGTGTGCCATGGTCCATAGTCGATGTTCAGGGTTTCCTTGTCCATAATCACTGTTCAAGGTGCACTGGTCCATAATCGATGTTCATATTAACCTGGTCCATAATCACTGTTCAGATTTCCCTTGTCCAAAATCACTTTTCACGTTTCCCTGGTCCATAATCACTGTTCAGGGTGCCCTGGTCCTTAATCGATGTCCAGGTTGGCCAGGTCCATAATCTATGTTCAGATTTCTCTGGTCCATAATGAGTGTTCACTGTGCCTTGGTCCATAATCGGAGTTCAGGTTTACCTGCTCCATAATCACTTTTCAGGGTGCCCACGTCCATAATTGATATTAAGGGTGCCCTGGTCCATAATCAATATTTAAGTTACCTTGGTCCATAATCAATGTTCAGGGTTCCCTGGTCCATAATCGATGTTCCAAATGCCCTGGTCCGTAATCACTTTTCAGGGTGCCCTCTTCCGTAAACCATGTTCAGATGCCCTGGTCCATAAATGATGCTCAGTCTTCCGTGCTCCATATTCACGCTTCAGGGTGCACTGGTCTATAATTACTGTTCGGGTGCCTCCGTCCATAATCGGTGTTCAGGTTTCCCTGGTTCAAAATCACAATTCACTGTGCCCTGGTCCATAATCACTGTTCAGGATGCCCTGGTCCATAATCACTGCTCAGGATGGCGGAGTCCATACTCGATGTTAAGATTCCCTTGTCAAAAATCACCGTTAAAGTGCCCTTGTGCATATTCGATGTTCAGGGTTCCCTGGTCCATGATCAGTGCTCAGGGTACCCGGACCATAGTCGAAATTCAGTGTTCCCTGCTCCATATTCACTTTTCAGGTTTCGCTGTTCCAAAATCACTTTTCAGGTTTCCCTGGTCCATAATCACTGTTCAGGGTTCCATGGTCCAAAATCGCTGTTCAGATTTCCCTGGTCCATAATCACTGTTCAGGGTGCCCTGGTCCATAATCAATGTTCAGGTTTCCTCTTCCATAATTGATGTTCAGAGTTCCTTTTCCATAGTCACTGCTCAGAGTGCCATGATCTATAATCAATGTTCATGGTGCACTGGTCCATAATCGATGTTCATATTTCCCTGGTCCATAATCACTGTTCAGGTTTCCCTGTTCCATAATTGATTTTCAGGATGCCGTGTTCCATAATCATTGTTCAGGATGCCCTGGTCCATAGTCGATGTTCAGGGTTCCCTGGTCAATAATCAGCGTTCAGCTGCTCTCGTCCATCGTCAATGTCCAGGGTGGCCTGGTCCATAATCAATATTAGGATTCTCTGGTACATAATTACTATTGAGGGTGCACTGTTCCATAATCACTGTTCAGCGTACCCTGATCCTAAAATACTGTTCAGGGCTCCCTGGTCCATAAACAGTTTTCAGGTTTCCCTGGTCCAAAAACACAGTTCAGGGTTCCCATCTCCATACTCACTGTACAGGATTCCCTCGTCCATATTCGTTGTCCAGGTTTTCTTGGTCCATTATAACCATTCAGGCGACCTGGTCCATAATCAATATCCAGGGTTCCCTGGTCCATATCACTGTTCAGGGTGCCTTGATCCATAGTCACTTTATTAGTTTCCCTGGTGCATAATCACATTTCACGTCAGCGTGCCCTGGTCCATAATCGATATCAAGGATGCCCTGGTCCATTATCGATGTCTAGGGTTCCCTGGTCTATATTCACTATTCAGGGATCCATGGTCCAAAATCACTGTTCAGGACTCCCCTGACCATAATCACAATTCAGCGTGCCCTGGTCAATAATCGATGTCCAGGATGTGCTGGACCATAATCAGTGTTAAGGTTTCCCTGGACCATAATCTCAGTTCAGGGTGCCTTGGTCCATAATTGGTGTTCAGGATTCCCTGGTCCATAATCACTCTTCATGGTGCACTGGTCCATAATCACTGTTCAGCGTGCCCTGGTCCAAAAATACTGTTCAGGTTTCCCTAATCCATAAATAGTGTTCAGGTTTCCCTGGTCCAAAAACACAGTTCAGGGTTCTCTTCTCCATAATCACTGTACAGGATTCCCTGGTCCATAGTCGATGTTCAGGGTTCCCTGGTTCATAATCACCTTTCAGGAGCCCTGGTCAATAACCAATGTCCAGGTTTCCCTGGTCCATAATCACAGTTCAGGCGCTCTGGTCCATAATCAATATCCAGGGTTCCCTGGTCCATAATCACTGTTCAGGATGCCTTGAAACATATTCGGTTTATCGGTCTTCCTGCTGCATAATCACAGTTCAGAGTGCCCTGCTCCACAGTCCATATTCAGGGTTCCCTGGTCGATAATCCCTCTTCAACGTTCCCTTGTCCATAATTACAGTTCAGGTTGCCTTGGTCCATAATAACTGTCCAGGGTGCGCTGTTCCATACTCGTTGTACAGGGTGTCCCAGGCCATAGTCTATTTTGAGAATTCCCTGGTTCGTTATCACTGTATAGGTTGCACTGGGCCTCAATCGATGTTCAGGCTTTCCTGCTCCATAATCACTGTTCAGGCTTCCCTGCTCCATAATCACTGTTCAGGGTGCCATGATCCATAATAGCTGTTCAGCTTTTCCTGGTCCATAATCAGTGTTCAGGTCCCCTGTTCCATAATCGATGTACAGGGTGCCCTGGTCCATGATCGATGTTCAGGCTTCCCTTGTCCATAATCACTGTTCAGGGTGCCGTGACCAATAATCTCTGTTCAGGGTGCCCTGATCCATAGGCGATATTCAAGTTCCCTGGTCTATAATCACTGCTCAGGATGACCTGGTCCATGCTCAATGTTAAGATTCCCTGCTCCATAATCACAGTTCAGGGCACCCTGCTTCATAATCGATGTTCAGGGTGCCCGTGTCCATAATCAATGTTCAGGTTCCTTGGTCCATGATCAGTGTTCAGTGTGCCCTGTCCATAGTTGAAATTCAGTGTTCCCTGGTCCATAATCACTGTTCAGGGTGCCCTGGTCCAAAATCGATGTTCAGGGTTCCCTGTTCCATAATCGATGGTCATGATGCTGTGGTCCATAATCACTGCTCTGGGTGCCTTGGTCCATAATCGGTGTTCAGGATTCCCTGGTCCATAATCACTGTTCAGGGTACCCTGATCCATAAGTGATGTTCAGGGTTCCCTGGTCCATAATCACTGATCAGGGTTTGTTGGTCCATAATGACTTTTAAGAGTTCCCTGGTCCATAATCATTTTAGGGTTCCTTAGTCCATAATAACTATTCAGGGTTCCCTGGTCTATATTCACTGTTTAGGGTGCCCTGGTCCAAAATCGATATTCAGTTCTCCCTGCTCCATAATCACTGTTCAGGGTTCCATGGTCCAAAATCACTGTTCAGGATTTCCTTGTCCATAATCACAGGTCAGGGTGACCTGGTCAATAATTGATCCCCGGGATGTGCTGGACCATAATCGGTGTTCACGGTTCGCCTGTCCATAATCACAATTCAGGGTGCCCTGGTCCATTATGGACCTTCAGGCTGCCCTAGATGATAATCAATGTTCTTAGATCCCTGGTCCATAGTCACTGATCAGGGTTTGCTGGTCCCTAATGACTGTTCAGGATTCCCTGGTTCATAATCACAGTTTAGGGTGCCTTGGACCATAATAACTGTTCAGGGAGCACTGGTCCGTAAATATTGTTCAGGGTGCCCTGGTTCATAATCACTGATCAGGCTGCACTGCTCCATAATCACTGTTCAGGATGCACTGGTCCATAGTCGAAAATCAGGGTTCTCTGGCCCATAATCACTGTTCAGAGTTCCCTTGTCCAAAATCACTGTTCAGGGTTCCCTGGTCCGTAAACACTCTTCAGCATGCTCTGGTGCATTGTCGATGTTCAGGGTACCCTGGTCCCTAATCACCGTTCAGGTACCCTGATCCATAATCAAAGTTCAGAGTGCTCTGGTCAATAATCGATGTTCAGGATGTGCTGGACCATAATCGGTGTTCAGGGTTCCCTGGTCCTTATCACAGTTCAGGGTGCCTTGGTCCATAATTGGTGTTCAGGTTTCCCTGGTCACTGAATAATCACTATTCAGGGTGTACTGTTCCATAATCACTGTTCAGCTTTCCCTTTTTCAAAAATACTGTTCAGGTTTCCCTGGTCGATAAACAGTTTTCAGGTTTCCCTGGTCCGAAAACACAGTTCAGGGTTCCCTTCTCCATAATCACTGTACAGAATGCCCTGGTCAATAGTCGATGTTCAGGGTTCCCTCGTCCATAATCACCATTCAGGGTTTCCTGGTCCGTAATCACTGTTCAGAATTCTCTGGTCCATAATCGGTGTTCAGGGTTCCCTGGTCCATAATGGCTGTTCAGGGTTCCCTGGTCCATAATCACAGTTTAGGGGTCCTTAGTCCATAATAACTGTTCAGGGTGCACTGGTCCATAAATACTGTTCAGGGTTCCCTGGTTCATAATCACTGATCAGGCTGCACTGCTCCATAATCACTGTTCAGTGTGCCATGGTCCATAGTCGATGTTCAGGTTTCCCTGGTCCATAATCACTGCTCACATGTAGTGTTCCATAATCAAAGTCCAGCGTTCCCAAGTCCATAATCACTGTTCATGGTGCCCTGTACATAATCGGTGTTCAAGTTGCTCTGGTCCATAATCAATAGTCAGGGTGCCCTGATCCATATCCACTTTCCTGCTAACCTGGTCGATAACCAATGTTCAGGGTTCCCTGGTCCATAATTTCTGATCAGGGTTTGCTGGTGTAAAATCAGCGTTCAGGTGCCCTGGTCCATAATCGGTGTTCAGTGTGCCATGGTCCATAATCACTGTTCAGGGTGCCGTGGTCCATATTCGGTGTTCAGGTTGCCCTGGTCCATATCGACTTTCATGGTACTCTGGTCGATAATCAATGTTCAGTTTTCCTGGTCGATAATCACTGTTCAGAGTGCTATGCTCCATAATCAATCTTTTGGGCTCCCTGGACGATAATCACTGTTCAGGATTTCCTCCACCGAAATCACTCTTCAGTTTCTTTGATCCATAATCACTGTTTAGGATGCCCTGGTCGATAATAGATGTTCAGGGTGCCTGGTCCATAGTCAGTGTTCGGGGTTCCCTGTTCCATAATCAATGTTCAGGCTTCCCTTGGTCCATAATGAGCATTCAGGGTGCTGTGGTCCATAATCACTGTTTCGGTTACTCGAATCCATAATCAATGTTTAGAATTCCCTGGTTCATAATTACTCTTCAGAGTTCCCTGGTCCATAAATGATATTCTGAGTTCCTTGGTCAATAATCATTGCTCAGCATGCGCTGGTCCATAATCAATTTTTAGGTTTCCCTGGTCCATAATAGATATTCAGGTTTCCCAGGTCCGTAATCACTGTTCAGGTTCCCCTATTCCATAATCGATGTTCAGTGTACTCTTGTCCTTAAATACAGTTCATTGTGTCCTGTTCAATAGTCTATCTTCAGGGTTGCCTGGTCGATGCTCACTGTTCAGGGTTCCCTGGACTTTAACCACTCTTCAGGCTGCCCTGGTCCATAATCACTGTTCAGGTTTCCCTGGTCAATAATAACTGTTCAGGGGTCCTGGTCCATAATCACTGTTCAGCGTGCCCAGGTCCATAATCGATGTTCAGGCTTGCCCTGTCCATAATCTCTGTCAAGGTGCCTGGTCCATAATCACTGTCCAGCGTGCCCTGGTCCAATATCTTGGTTCAGGGTGCTCTGGTCCATTGTGGATTTTCAGGTTTCCCTAATCCATAATAACTGTTCAGGATGCCCTCGTCCAAAATCAATGTTCAGGGTTCCCTTGTACGAAAGAACAGTTTAGGGTTCCCTGGTCCATAATCACTATTCAGGGTGCCGTGGTCCATAATCATTGTTTTGATTGCTTGTTTCCATAGTCAATGTTGAGAGTTCCCTGCTACAATATCACTCTTCAGGTTTACCTGGTCCAAAACCGATGTTCAATGTTCCCTGGTCCATAATCGCTGCTCAGGATGTGCTGGTCCATAATCGACTTTTAGGTTTCCCTGGTCCATAAACCTTATACAGGGTTTCCCGGTCCGTAATCACTTTTCAGGGTGCCCTGTTCCAAAATACATGTTCAGCGTACCCTTGTCCTTAATCACAGTTTATTGTGTCCTGCTCCATAGTCTATCTTCAGGGTTCCCTGGTCCATGCTCACTCTTCAGGATTCCCTGGATTTTAACCACTGTTCAGTCTGCCCCAGTCCATAATCACTGTTCAGGTTTCCCTGGTCCATAATAAATTTTCAAGGGCCCTGGTCCATAATCACTGGTCAGCGTGCCCAGGTCCATAATCACTGTCCAGAGTGCCCTGGTCCAAAATCCCTGTTCAGAATGCTCTGGTCCATTGTGGAATTTCAGGTTTCGCTAATCCATAATCACTGTTCAGGATTCCCTCGTCCATAAGCGATGTTCAGGGTTCCCTTATATGAAAGAACAGTTTAGGGTGCCCTGGTCCATAGTCTATGTTCACGGTTCCCTTGTCTGTAATTACTATTCAGGGTTGCCTGTTCAAAAATCACTGTTCACATTGTCCTAGTCGATAATCTATGTTCAGGGTGCCCTGGTCCATAATCAGTATATAGGGTGTCCTGTTCGATAATCACTGTCAACACAATCAACATCATAGTCGATGTTGAGAGTTCCCTGGTACATAATCACTCTTCAGGGATCCCTGGTCCATAACTGATGTTCAGGGTTCCCTGGTCCATAATCATTGCTCAGGATGTGCTGGTCCATAATTGACTTTTAGTTTTCCCTGTTCCATAATCGATATTCAGGGTTCCCCGTACCGTAATATCTGTTCAGGGTGTCCTGTTCCATCATCGATATTCAGCATATCCTTGTCCACAATCACAGTTTATTGTGTCCTGCTCCATAGTCTATCTTCAGGCTAACCTGGTCCATACGCACTGTTCAGGTTTCCCTGGACTTTAACCACTGTTCAGGCTGCCCTAGTCCATAATCACTGTTCAGGTTTCCCTGGTCCATACTAACTGTTCAGGGGCCCTGGTCCATAATCACTGTTCAGGGAGCCCTCATTCATAGTCACTGTTCATGGTTACCCGGTCCGTAATCACTGTTTAGGATGCCCTCATCGATAATCGAAGTTCAAGATAACCTGGTCCATAATCACTATTCAGTGTGCCATGGTCCATAATCACTGTTTAGGTTCCTTGATTCCATAGTTGATGTTGAGAGTTCCCTGATCCATAATCACTCTTCAGGGCTCCCTGTTCCATAACCAATATTCAGGGTTCCCTGGTTCATAATCTTTGCTTAGAAAGCGCTGGTCCCTTATCGACTTTTAGGTATCCCTGGTTCATAATCGATATTCAGGGATCCCAGGTCCATAATCACTGTTCAGGGTGCCCTGTTTTGTAATCAATGTTCGGCGTACCCTTGTGTTTAATCACAGTTTATGCTGTCCTACTGCATATTCTATCTTCTGGGTTCCCTTGTCCATACTCACTGTTCAGGTCTCCCTGGTATTTAACCACTGTTCAGCTGCCCTCATCCATAATCACTGTTCAGGGTACCCAAGTCCATAATCAATGTTCAGGATTGCCTTGTCCATAACCAATGTTCAGGGTGCCTTGGTCCAAAACCACTGTTCAGGGTGCCCTGGTCCATAATCACTGTTCAGGTTCCCTTATCCAAAATCACTGTTCAGGGTTCCCTGGTCAATAAACACCATTCAGATGACATGGTCCATAATTGAAATCGAAGGATTGCTAGTCCATCATCACTGTTCAGGGTAACCTGGTCCATATTCACCGTACAGATGATCTGGTCCATAATCAAAGTCCAAGACTCCACTGTTGAAGATGCCCTGGTCCATAGTCGATACACAGGGTTCCCTGGTAGATAATCATTGTTCAGGCTTCCCTGGTCCAAAATTACTGTTGAGGGTTCCCTGGTCCAACATCACTGTTGAGGGTTCCGTGGTCCA
This sequence comes from Eospalax fontanierii, assembly GCA_035773235.1. NCBI lineage: Eukaryota > Metazoa > Chordata > Mammalia > Rodentia > Spalacidae > Eospalax > Eospalax fontanierii. The sequence goes on along the minus strand of CM069554.1, from coordinate 345,168 downwards.
TAATCACTGTGCAGGTTCCCTGGTCCATAATCACTGTTCAGGAGCAGTCATCCATGCTAAATGTTCAGGGTTCCCTGGTCGATAATCATGGTTTAGGATGCCCTGGTCGATAATCGATGTTCAGGGTGCCCTGGTCCATCGTCACTATTCATGGTGCCCTTGTCCATAATCACTGTTCAGGGTTCCCTGTTCCATAGTCGTTGTTCAGGGATCCCTAGTCCATAATCACTGTTCAGGGTGCCCTGCTCAATAAATGTTGTTCAGCTTACCCTAGTCCATAATCTACATTCAGAGTGCCGTGGTCCATAATCACTGTTTAGGTTGCTGAATTCCATCATCGATGTTGAGAGTTCCCTGGTCCATAGTCACTCTTCAGGGTTCCCTGGTCCATAATCATTGCTCCGGATGCATGGTCCATAATCCACTTTTTGCTTTCCCTTTTCCATAATTGATATTCAGGTTTTCCCTCTGTAATCACTGTTCAGGGTACCCTGTTCCATAATCGATGTTCAGTGTCTCCTTGTCCGTAATCACAGTTTATTGTGTCCTGCTCCATAGTCTAACTTCAGGTTTCCCTGGTCCATACGCACTGTTCAGAGTTCCCTGGGCTTTAACCACTGTTCAGGCTGCCCTGGCGCATAATCACTCTTCAGGTTTGCCTTGTCCATAATCACTCTTCAGGGCATCCTGGTCCATAATCACTGTCCAATATGCCCTGGTCCAAAATCCCTGTTCAGGGCACTCTGGTCCATCGTGGATACTCAGGTTTCCCTAACCCATAATCAAGGTCCAGCTTGCCCTTTTCCATAATCGATGTTCAGGGTTCCCTTGTATGAAAAATATTTTCACGTTGCCCTCGTCTGTAATCACTGTTCAGGATTCCCTGGTCCAAAATCACTGCTCAGGTTTCCCTGATCCAAAATCACAGATCATGGTGCCCCGGTCCATCATCACTGTTCAGGGTGTCCTCGTCCATAATCGATGTTTATCCTTCCCTGGTCCGTAACCGAAGTTCAGGGTTTCCTGGATCATAATCACTGTTCAGGTTGCCCTGGTCCATAATTGATTTTTAGGCGTCCTTGGTCAATAATCAGTATTCAGGTTTCCCCTGTCCTTAAATGATCAGGGTGTCCTGGTCCATAATCAATGTTCAGGGATCCCTTGTCTGTAATCACAGTTTAGGTTGCTCTGCCCCATAGTTGATCTTCAAGATTCCCTGGTCCATTATCACTGTTCAGGTTTCCTTGGTCCATTATCACTGTTCAGAGTAAGCTGGTCCCTAATCGATATTCAGGTTGCACTGGTCCATAAACGATGTTCAGGGTGCCCTGATCCATAATCAATGTTCATATTTCCCTGGTCCATAATCACTGTTCAGGTTGCCCTGGTCCAACGTCTTTGTTCAGGGTTCCCTGGTCCATACTCACTCTTCAGGGTGCCCTGATACATAATCGGTGTACAGGGTTCCCTGATTCATAATCACAGTTCAGGGTGCCTTGGTCCAAAACCACTGTTCACTGTGCCCTGGTCCATAGTCGATACACAGGGTTCCCTGGACCATAATGACTGTCCCTGGTCCAAAATCACTGTTGAGGTTTCCCTAGTCCATAATCACTGTTCAAGTTCCCTGGTGCAAAATCACTGTTCAGGGTGCTGTGGTCCATAATCACTGTATAGGGTGCCCTCATTCATAATCAATGTTCAGGGTTCCCTGGTCCATAATCACTGTTTAGGATGCCCTGGTCAATAATTGATGTTCAGTGTACCCTGATACATAGTCACTATTCAGGGTGCCCTGGTCTGTATTCACCCTTCAGGTTGCCGTGTTCGATAATCAATGTTCAGGGTACCCTGGTCCATAATCACTATTCAGGGTGCCCTCGTCCATAATCACTGCTTAGGTTGCTCGATTCCTTATTCAATGTTCCGAGATCCCCAATCCATAATCCCTCCTCAGGTTTTCCTGGTCCATGATCATTGCTCAGGATGCGCTGGTCCGTAATTGGCTTTTAGGCTTCTGTGGTCCATAGTCAATATTCAGGTTTGCCCGATCCGTAGTAACTGTTCATGGTGCCCTGTTCCATAATCGATGTTCAGCGTACCGTTGTCCATAATCACTGTTTATTGTGTCCTGCTCCATAGTCTATGTTCAGGGTTCCCTGGTCCATACTCACTGTTCAGGGTTCCCTGGACTTTAACCACTGTTCAGGCTGCCCTGGTCCATAATCACTGCTCAGATTTCCCTCGTTCATAATAACTGTTCAGTTCAAGGGCCATGGTCCATAATCACTGTTCAGGGTGCCCTCGTCCAAAATCACTTTTCAGGATGCCATGATCCATACTGGATGTTCAGGGTTCCCTGGTCCATAATCACCTTTCACATGACCTGGTCCATAATTGAAGTCCAGCATTCCCTAATCCATAATCAAAGTTCAGGGTTCCCTGGTCCATAATCACTGTACAGGGTTCCCTGTTCCATAATCACAGTTCAGGTTGCCTTGGTCTATATTCTGTGTTCAGGCTTCCATGCTAAATATCACTATTCAGGGTGCCCTGGTCCATAAACACCATTCAGATGACCTGCTCCATAATCAAAATGCAACGTTCCATAGTCCATAATCACTGTTCAGTTTGCCCTGGTCCATAGTCTATATTCACAGTTCCCTGGTCTATAATCAATGTTCAGGTTTCCCTGGTCCAAAATCAGTGTTCAGGGTTCTCTGAACCAAAATCCCACTTCACGGTGACCCGGTCCATAATCACTGTTCAGGGTGTCCTCGTCCATAATCGATGTTCAGGGTGTCCTCGTCCATAATCGATGTTCAGGGTTCCCTGGTCCATAAATGAAGTTCAGGTTTTCCAGGTCCATAATCACTGTTCAGGATGCTGTGGTAATAACGCATTTTTACTAGTCCTTGTTCAGTAATCGATATTCAGTGTTCCCCTGTCCTTAATCACTCTTCAGGGTGACCTGAACCATAATCACTGTTCAGGGTGCTCTGGTGCATAATCGATTGTCAGGTTGCCATGGTCCATAATACCTCTTCAGGTTGCCCTGCACCATAATCGATGTTCAGGTTTCCCTGGACCATAATCAGTGTTCAGCCTGCCCTGATCCATAATTGTTGTTCAGGGTTCCTGGCCATAATTAATGTTCAGGGTGCCCTGGTCCATAATTTATATTCAGGGTGCCCTGATCCATATGTACTTTCAGGCTACCGTGGTCGATAATCAATGTTCAGGGATTCCTTGTCCATAATCAAATTTCAGGTTACACTGCTCTGTAATAGATGTTCAGGGTTATCTGGTCCATAATCACTGTTCAAGATGCCCTGATGAATAGTCGATATTCAGGGTTCCATGGTCCATACTCACTGTTCAGGGTGCCCTGATCCATAATCGATGTCCAGTGTTGCCTGGTCCGTTATCGATGTTCAGGTGTACCTGCTCCAAAATCAATGTTCATGGTGCCCTTGTCCCTAATCACAGTTCAGGATACCCTGGTCCATAATCAATGTTCAGTGTTCCCTGGTCCATACACACGGTTCAGGGTGCCCTGGTCCATAATCGATGTCCAGTGTGGCCTGGTCCATAACCGATGTTCAGGTTTACCTGCTCCATAATCAATGTTCAGGGTGCCCTGGTCCATAATCACAGTTCAGGATACCCTGGTCCATAATCAATGTCCAGTTTTCCCTGGTCCATGATCACTGTTCAGGGTGCCCTGGTCCATAATCGATATCCAGGGTGCCCTGGTCCATAATCGATGTTCACGTTACCCTCATCCATAATCACTGTTCAGGGTCCCCTGGTCAAAAATTACTTTTCAAGTTTTCCTGGTCGATAAAAACTGTTCAGGTTTCCCTGCTCGAAAATCACAGTTCAGGTTTCCCTGGTCCACAATCACTGTTCAGGATCACCTGGTACATAGTCAATGTTCAGGGTACCCTGGTCCGAAATCAATGTTCAGGTGCCCTGGCCCTTAATCCATATCCAGGGTTCCCTGGTCCATAATCAATTTTCTGGGTTCTCTGGTCCATAGTTAATGTTCAGGATGCCCTAGTCTATAATCGATGTTCAGTGTCCTGGTCCATAATCACTGTTCAGGATGCCCTGGTCCATATCGAATTTCAGGCTATCCTGGTCAATAATAAATGCTCAGGGTTCTCTGGTCCATAATCACTCATCACAGTTGGCTGGTGCATAATCATTCTTCAGGGTGCCCTGATCCATAGTCGATATTCAGGATTCCCTGCTCCATGATCACTGTTCAGGTTTCCCTGGTCCAAAATCACTGTTCAGGGTTTCCTGTTCAATAATCACAGTTCAGGGTGCCCTGGTCCATAATCACTGTTCAGGGTTCACTGGTCCACAATTACTTTTCAGGATGCGCTGGTCAATAATATCTATTCAGGCTGCTCTGGGCCATAGTCAATATTCAGGGTTCCCTGGTCCATAATCACAGTTCAGAGTCCCCTGGTACAAAATCACTGTTCATATTTCCCTGGTCCATAATCGCTGTTCAGGTTTCCGTGGTCTATAACCACATTCCGGCATGCCGTGGTCCTTAATTGATGTTCAAGTTGCCCTAGTCCATAATTGCTGTTCTGAGTTCCTGGTCCACAATTATTGTTCAGGGTGCACTGGTCCATATTCTATATTCAGGTTGCCCTGATCCATATCGACTTTCAGGCTACCCTGGTCGATAATCAATGTTCAGGGATGCCTTGTCTATAATCACTAAACAGGGTGTCCTGGTCCATAATCACTATTAAGGGTTCCCTGATCCAAAATCAATGTTCAGGGTGCCCTAGTCCATAATCACTGTTCAGGATGCCTTGGTCCATAGTCGATATTCAGGTTTCCATGGTCCATACTCACTGTTCAGGGTGCCCTTGTCCATAATCGATGTCCAGTGTGGCCTGGTCCATAATTGTTGTTCAGGTTTACCTGTTCCATAATCAATGTTCAGGGTGCCCTGGTCCATTATCACAATTCAAGATACCATAGTCAATAATCAGTGTCCAGTTTTCCGTGGTCCAAAATCACTGATCAGGGTACCCTGGTCCAAAATCGATATCCAGGATGCCCTGATTCATAGTTGATGTTCAGTGTTTCCTGGTCCATAATTACCGTTCAGGTGCCCTGGTCCATAATCAATATCCAGGAGCTCTGGTCCATAATCGAAGTACATGTTACTCTGCTCCATAATCACTGTTCAGGTCCCATGGTCTAAAATCAATTTTGAAGGATCCCTGGTTGATAAAAACTGATCAGGTTTCCCTGCTCAAAAATCACAGTTCAGGTTTCCCTGGTCCATAATCACTCTTCAGGATCCCCTGGTCCATAGTCAATGTTCAGGGTTCCCTGGTCCATAAACAATTTTCAGTGTGCTCTGGTCCATAATCGATGTTCAGCGTGCCCTAGCCCATAGTCGATGTTCAGGGATCCTGGTCCATAATCAGTTTAGGGTGTCCTGTTCCATAGTTGAAATTCAGGGTTACCTGGTGCATTATCACTGTTCATGGGGCCCTTTTCCATAGCCTAAATTGAGGGTTGGTCCATAATCACTGATCAGGGTTTGCTGGTGCATAATAATTGTTCAGTGTTCCTTGGTCCATAATCACAATTCAGCTTGCCTAGGTCTATAATTGTTGTTCAGGTTTCCCTGGTCCATAATCACTGTTCAGGTTGCAATAGTCCATAATCACTCCTCAAGGTGCCCTGGTCCATTGTCGATGTTCAGGATTCTCTGGTCCATAATAACTGTTCAGTCTACACTGGTCCATAATCGATCTTCAGGGTTCCCTTGTCCATAAGCACCGTTCAGGTGTCCTGGTCCATAATCGATGTCTAGGGTGCACTGGTCCATAATCATTGTTTAGGGTACCCTGGTCCATAATCACTGTTCAGTGTTCCCTCGTCCAAAATCACTGTTCTCTTTTCCTTGGTCCATAATCACAGTTAAGGTTGCCTTGGTCCATAATCGGTGTTCAGGTGACCTGATCCATAATCTTTGTTCATGGTTCCCTGGTACATGCTCACTCTTTAGGATGCCCTGGTCCATAATCAATGCTCAGGTTTCCCTGGTCCATAATCACCATTCAGGTGACCTGGTCCAAAATCAATGCCCAGGGTGCCCTAGTCCATAATGGATGTTCAGGGTTCCCTGGTCCATAATCATTGTTCAGGGTGCGCTGGTCCATAATCTCTGTTCAGGCTGCTCTGGGCAATTGTCTATATTGAGGGTTCCCTCGTCCATAATCACTGTTCAGGGTCCCCTGGTCCAAAATCACTGTTCAGGATGTTTTGGTCCATAGTCGATGTTCAGGATTCCCTGCTCCATAATCACCATTAAGTGTTCACTGGTCCATAACCAATGTTCAGGGTTCCAGAGTCCATAATCACTGTTCAAGGTGCACTGGTCCATAATTGATTTTCCAGTTGCCATGGTCCATAATACGTGTTCAGGTTGCCCTGTACCATAATCAGTGTTAAGGTTTTCCCTCGACCATAATCAGTGTTCAGGCTGCACTGGTCCATAATTGATGTTCAGGATTCCTGTCCATAATCACTTTTCAGGGTGCCCTGGTCCATAAACAATATTCAGGGTGCCCTGATCCATATCGAATTTCAGGCTACCCTTGTCGATAATCAATGTTCAGGGTTCCCTGGTCCATAATCACTAATCATGGTGCGCTGGTCCATAGTCACAGTTCAGTGTGCCTTAGTCCATAATCACTGTTAAGTTTGCCCTAGTCCATAAGCACCGTACGGGGTGCCCTGGTCCATAGTTGATCTTCAGGATTCCCTGGTCCAAAATCACTGTTCAGGGTATACTGATCCATAATCGATATTCAGGGTGTCCTGGTCCATAATCACTGTTCAGGATGCCCTTGTCCATTATCACCGTTCGGTGGCCCTGGTCCATAGATTATGTTCAGGGTTCCCTGGTATATAGTCAAAGTTCAGAGTTCCCTGGTCCATATTCAGCATTCACCTGCCCTGGCCCTTAATCCATATCCATGGTTCCCTGGTCCATAATCACTGTTCAGGGTCCAAAATCACTCTTTAAGGTTCTATGGTCCATAAAAACTGTTCAGATTTCCCTGGTCAAAAATCACCAGTCAGGTTTCCCAGGTCCATAATCAATGTTCAGGATCCCCTGGTACATAGTCAATGTTCAGGGTTCCCTGGTCAGTATTCAGCATTCACGTGAACTGGCCCTTAATCCATATCCAGATTTCCCTGGTCCATAATCACTTTTCAGCATGCTCTGGTCCATAATCGATGTTCATGGTGCCCTGGTCCATAATCACTGTTCAGGGTGCCCTGGTCCATATCAAATTTCAGGCTACCCTAGTCAATAATAAATGCTCAGGTTTCCCTGGTCAATAATCACGGATTAAGGTTCCTGGTGCATAATCACAGTTCACGGTGCCCTGTTCCATAGTCGAAATTCAGGGTTCCCTGGTCTATAATCACTGTTCAGGATTCCCTGGTCCAAAATGACTGTTCAGGTTTCCCTGGTCAATAACCACAGTTCAGGATGCCCTGGTCAATAATCAATATTCAGGGTTCCCTGGTGTATAATCACTGTTCAGATTTCCCTGGTTAAAAATCACTGTTCAGGTTTCCCTGGTCAATAATCACAGTTCAGTGTGCCCTGGTCCATAATCTATATTCAGGGTGCCCGGGTCCATAATCACATTTCATGGTACCCTGTCCATAATCAATGTCCAGTTTTCCCTGGTCCATAAATGGTTTTCAGGTTTCCCTGGTCCTTAAACACTGTTCAGGTTGCCCTGTTCCATAATCACTCTTCAGGGTTCTCTGGTCCATCATCGGTATTCAGTATGCCCTTGTCCATAGTCCATGTACAGGGTTTCCTGTTTCATAATTGCCATTCACATGCCCTGGTCCATATTCAATATCCATGGTGCCCTGTTCCATAATCGATGATCACATTACCCTGGTCCTTAATCACTCTTCAGGGTCCCCTGGACCAAAAACACTGTTAGTGTTTCCCTGGACCATAATCACTGTTCAGGTTTTCCTGGTCCAAAATCACAGTACTGGGTTCCCTGGTCCATAATGACGTTTCAGGATGCCCTAGTACATAGTCAATGTTTAGGGTTCCTCGATCCATAATCGATGTCCAGTGTGGCTGGTCCATAATCTGTGTTCAGGATTACCTGCTCCATAATCAATGTTCAGGGTTCCCAGTTCCATAATCACTGTTCAGGATACCCTGGTCCATAATCAATGTCCAGTTTTCCCTGGTCCGTATTCACTGTTCAGGGTGCCCTGGTCCATAATTGATATCCAGGATGCCCTGGACCATAGTCGATGTTCAGGGTTTCCTGGTCCATAATTACCATTCAGGTGCCCTGGTCCATAATCAGTATCCAGGGTGCCCTGGTCCATAATCGATGTTCACTTTACCATGATCCATAATCACTGTTCAGGGTGCCATGGTTGAAAATTACTTTTCACGATTCCCTAGTCGATAAAAACTACTCAGGTTTCCCTGCTCGAAAATCACATTTCAGGTTTTCCTAGTCCATAATCACTGTTCAGGATCCCCTGGTCCATAGTCAATGTTCAGTCCATAATCACTGTTCAAGTTTTCTTGGTCAATAATCACAGTTCAGGGTTCCCTGGTCCATAATCGATATTCAGGGTTTCCTGGTCCATAATCACTGTTCAGGGTTCCTTGATCCATAATCACGGTTCAGGATGCCCTGTTCCATAGTCGAAATTCAGGATTCCCTGGTCCATTATTACTGTTCAGGGTTCCCTGGTCCATAATCACTGTTCACGGGGCCCTTTTCCATAGTCTAAATTGAGGGTTACCTGGTCCATAATCACTGATCAGGGTTTGCTGGTCCATAATCACAGTTCAGCTTGCCTTGGTCCATAATCGGTGTTTATGGTTCCCTTGTCCAAAAATCACTGTTCATGTTGCCCTGATCCATAAACACTGTTCAGGGTGCCGTGGTCCATAGTCGATGTTCAGGGTCCCTGGTCCATAAAAGCTGTTCAGGCTACACTGGTCCATAATCGATGTCTTTGGTTCCCTGGTCTATAATCACCGTTCAGGTGCCCTGGTCCATAATCGATGCCCATGGTGCCCTAGTCCATAATCATAGTTCAGGGTTCCCTGGTCCAAAATCACAGTCAGGGTTCCCTGGTCCATAATCACTTTTCAGGGTGCCCTGGTCCATTATCAATGTTCAAGTTGCACAGTCCATAATCTCTGTTCAGGGTTCCTGGTCCATATTACTGTTCAGGGTGCCCTGGTCCATAATCAATATTCATGGTTCCTGGTCCATATCGATTTTAAGAATACTCTGGTCTATAATAAATGTTCTAGGTTCCTGGTCCATAATTATTGTTCAGGGTGCCCTGGTCCAAAATGAATATTCAGGGTGCCTGGATCATATCGAATTTAAGGCTACCCCTGTTGATAATAAATGCTCAGTGTTCCCTGGTACATAATGACTGATCAGGGTTGCCTGGTACATAATCACTGTTCAGGGTTTCCTGGTCCATAATCACTGTTCAGGGTTCCTTGATCCATAATCACGGTTCAGGATGCCCTGTTCCATAGTCGAAATTCAGGCTTCTCTGGTCCATAATCACTGTTCAGGATCCTTTGTCCAAAATCATTGTTCAGGGATCCCTGGTTCATAATCACAGTTCAGGTTTCCTTGGTCCATAATCAGTGTTCAGGATTCCATGGTCAATCATCAGTGTTCAGGGTTCCCTGGTCCATAATCAATGTTCAGGGTTCCCTGTTCCATCATTGATGTTCAGGGCGCCCTGGTCCAAAATCAATGTTCATGGTGCCTTGGTCCATATTCAGTGTTCAAAGTTTCCTAGTCCATAATCACAGTTCAGAGTGCCTTGGTCCCGAATCGTTGTTCAGGTTTCTCTGCTCCATAATCACTGTTCAGGGTTCCCTGGTCCATAATCACTGTTTAGGTTTCCCTGGTAAATGATCACTTTGAGGGTTCCCTGGTCCGTAATCAATTTTCAGGGTGCCCTGGTCCATAATCCCTGTTCACTATGCCCTGGTTAATAGTCGATGTTCAGGATTCCCTGGGCCATAATCAACATTCAGGTGCCCTGGTATATAATCAATGTCCACGGTGGCCTGGTCCATAATCGATGTTCAGGGATTCTCTGGTCTATAACCACTGTGCAGGGTGTCCTTATCCATAGTCTATATACAGGGTTCCCTGGTCCAAAATCACTGTTCAGGGATCCCTGGTGTATAATCTATTTAGGATCCCCTGATCCATAGTTGATGTTCACAGTTCCCTGTTCCATAATTACCGTTCAGATGACCTGGTCCATAATCGAAGTCCAGGGGTCCCAAATCGATCTTCAGGGTTCCCTGTTCCATAATCACACTTCAAGTGTGTCCTGGACTATAATCAATATTCAGCGTGCCCTGGTCCATATACTTTTTCGGCTACCCTACCCGATAATCAATGTTCAGGGTTCCCTGGTCATTAATCACTGATCAGGGTTTTCTGGTCTATAATCACCATTAAGGTTCCCTGGTCCATAATCGATGTTCATGGTTCCCTAGTCCATAATCACTGTTCAGGTTTCCCTGCTCAATAATCAATGTTCAGTTTTCCCTTGTCCATACTCACAGTTTAGGGTGCCTTGCTCCATAGTCGATTTTCAGGGCTCCCTGGACCATAATCACTCTTCAGGTTTCCCTGGTCCATAGTCACTGATGAGGGTTTGCTGGTCCATATTCACTATTCAGTTTGCCTGGGTCCATAATCACTGTTCAGGGTACCGTGGTCCATACTCGTTGTTTAGGGTTGCCTGGTCTATAATAACTGTTCGGGGTACACTTGTCCATAATCGATGTTCAGGTTTCCCTGGTCCATCAGCCCCGTTCAGTTACCCTGTTCCATACTCGATGTCTAGGGTTTCCTGGTCCATAATCACAGTTCAGGGTGCCTTAGTCAGTAGTTGATGTCCAGGGTGTGCTGGTCCATAATCATGGTTCAGGGTACCCAGGTCCATAATCACTGTGAAGTATTCCCTGGTCCATAGTCAATGTTCAGGGTTCCCTGGTCCATAATCACTTCTCAGGGTTTCCTGGTCCATAATCAATATTAAATTTACCCTAGTCCATAATCGCTGTTCAGGGTTCCTGGTCCATAATTACTCTTCAGGATTCCTGGTCCATAACCACTTGAAGGCTACCCTGGTCCATAATAAATGCTCAGGGTTCGCTGTTCCATAATGACTGATCAGGGTTGCCTGGTCCATAATCACCGTTCAGGTGCCCCGGTCCTTAATTGATATCCAGTGATCCCTGGTCCATAATCACTTTTCAGGTTGCCCTGGTTGATAATAAATGCTCAGGGATCCCATGATGACTGATCAGGGTTGCCTTGCCCATAATCACTGTTCAGGGTGCCTTGGGCTATAATCGATGTTCAGGTTTACCTTGTCCGACATCCCATTCAGAGTGTGCTGGTCCATAGTCGATATTCAGGCTTCCCTGGTCCATAATCTCTGTTCAGGATTCCTTGGTTCAAAATCACTGTTCAGAGTTCCCTGGTTCACAATCACTGTTCTAGTTGCAATGATCCATAGTAGATGTTCTAGGTTCCCTTGTCAATAATCACTGTTCAGATGCCCTGGTCCATGATCGTTGTCCAGTGGTCCCCAGTCCATAATCACTGTTCAGTATCCCCAGGTCCAAAATCGATGTTCTGGGATCCTGGTTAATAACCACTGTTCAGGGTGCACTAGTCAATAGTCGATGTCCAGGGTACGCTGGTCCATAATAATTGTTCAGGGTACCCATGTCCATAATCTCTTCTCAGGGTGTCCTGGTCCATAATCAATGTTCAAGTTGCCCTAGTCCATAATCGCTGTTCAGGGTTCCTGGTCCATAATTCCTGTTCAAGGTGCCCTGGTCCATAATCGATTTTCACGGTGCCTGGTCCATAATCATGTTTCAGGATGCCCTGGTCCATAGTCAATGTTCAGGGTTTCCTGGTCGATAACCACTTTTCAGGGTGCCCTGGTCCATAATCGATTTTCAAGTTGCCCTAGTCCTTAATCGCTGTTCTGGGTTCCTGGTCCATAATTACTGTTCATGGTGCCCTGGTCCAAAATCAATACTCAGGGTGCCTGGTCCATATTGAATTTAAGGCTACCGTGGTCGGTAATAAAATGCTCAGGGATTCCTGGTCCATAATGACTGATCAGGGTTTCCTGGTCCATAGTCACTGTTCAGGGTTACCTTGTCTGAAATTCCTGTTCAGGGTTCCCTGGTCCATAGTCGATATTCAGGGTTCACGGGTCCATATATACTTTTCAGGATTCCCTAGTCCAAAATCACTGTTCAGGTTTCCCTGGTCCATAATTGACTTTCAGACTGACCTGGTAGATATTCAATATTCAGGGTTCCCTGGTCTATAATAACTGATCAGGGTTTGCTGGTCCATAATCACTATTCATAGTTCCCTGGTCCATAATCACATTTCAGTGTTTGCTGGTCCATAATCACACTTCAGAATTCCCTTTTCCATAATCACATTTCAGGGTGCCTTGTTCCATAATAAATCTTCAGGGTGCGCTGGTCCAAAGTCGCTGTTCTCTATGCCCTGGTTCATAATCATTGATCAAGCTGCGCTGGTCCATAATCACTGTTCATGGTGCCCTGTTCCATAGTCGATGTTCAGGTTTCCCTGGTCCATAATCATTGTTCAGTGTTCACTGGTCCATAACAGATGTTCAGGGTGCTCTGGTCCATAGTCGATATTCAGGTTTCCCTGGTCCATAATCACTGTTCAGGGTTCCCTGGTCCAAAATCACCGTTCAGGTTTCCCTGGACCATAATCACACTTCAGGTTTCCCTGGTCCAAAATCACAGTTCATATTTCCTTGGTTCATAATCACTGTTCAAGATGCAGTGGTCCATAGTAGATGTTCACTGTTCCCTGGTCCATAATCACTGTTCAGATGCCCTGGTCCATGATTGTTGTGCAGTGGTCCCTAGTCCATAAGCACTGTTCACGATGCCCTAGTCCATAATCAATTTTCAGGGTAGCATGGTCCATAATCGATATCCAGGGTTATCTCGTCCATAACCACTGTTCAGAGTGCCCTGGTCCATAATTGATATTCAGGGTTCCCAGATCCATGATCACTGTTCAGGTTGCCTGGTCCATAGTCGATATTCAGTCTTCCGTGGTCCATAATCACTTTTCAGGTTTCCCTGGTCCAAAATCACTGTTGAGGTTTCCCTGGTCCATAATTACAGTTCAGGTTTCCTTGGTCCATAATCGTTGTTCAGGGTTCCATGTTCAATAATCAGGGTTCAGTGTGCCGTGTTCCATAATCACTGTTCAGTTTTCCCTTCTAAATGATCAATGTTGAGGGTTCTCTGGTCCATAATTGATTTTCAGGCTGCCCTCTTCCATAATCACTCTTCACGGTGCCCTGGTCAATAGTCTATATTCAGGATTCCCTTTTCATAATCCACGTTCAGGTCCTCTGGATCATAATCGATGTCCACTGTGGCCTGGTCCATAATCGATTTTCAGGGATTCTCTGGTCCATAACCACTGTTCAGGGTGCCCTGGTCCATAATCACTATTCTGGGTTCCCTGGTCCAAAATCACTGTTGAGGGATCCCTGGTTCATAATCACTGTTCAGGATGCCCTGATTCATAGTCGATGTTCAGGGTTCCCTGGTCCATAATCGATGTTCAGGGACTCTCTGGTCCATAACCACTGTTAAAGGTTCCCTGGTCTATTGTCGATACACAGGGTTCCCTGGACCAAAATCACTGTTGAGGGATCCCTGGTCCATAATCACTGTTCAGGATGCCCTGTTTAATAGTCCATTTTCAGGGTTCCCTGGTCCATAATTACCATTCAGATGACCTGGTCCATGTTTGAAATCACTGCGTCCCTAGTCCATATTCACCGTTCACGGTACCATGGTCCATAATTGGTGTCCAGCTTGCCCTGTTCCATAATCAATATTCAGGCTGCCCTTGTCCATATCGACTTTCATGCTACCCAGTTCGATAATTAAAGTTCAGTTTTCCTGGTCCGTAATCACTGTTCAGGTTGCCCTGGACCATAATCAATATTCAGCGTACCCTGGTCCATATTGACTTTCAAGCTACCCTGTTCGATAATCAATGTTCAGGGTTCCCTGGTCCATAATCACTGATCAGGGTTTGCTGGTCTATAATCACCATTCAGGTTCAAAAGCCCATAATCAATGTTCAGGGTTCCCTGGTCCATCATTGATTTTCAGGGTTCCCTGGTCCAAAACCACTGTTCAGGGATCTCTGATGCATAATCTATTCAGGATCCCCTTATCCATAGTCGATGTTCAGGGTTCCCTGGTCCATAATTACCGTTCAGATGACCTTGTCCATAATCGAAATACAGGGGTCCCAAGTCCATAATCACTGTTAAGCGTACCATGGTCCAAAATCGGTGTCTAGGTTGCTCTGATCCATAATCAATATTCAGGCTGCCCTTGTCCATATCGACTTTCATGCTACCCAGTTCGATAATTAAAGTTCAGTTTTCCTGGTCCGTAATCACTGTTCAGGTTGCCCTGGACCATAATCAATATTCAGCGTACCCTGGTCCATATTGACTTTCAAGCTACCCTGTTCGATAATCAATGTTCAGGGTTCCCTGGTCCATAATCACTGATCAGGGTTTGCTGGTCTATAATCACCATTCAGGTTCAAAAGCCCATAATCAATGTTCAGGGTTCCCTGGTCCATCATTGATTTTCAGGGTTCCCTGGTCCAAAACCACTGTTCAGGGATCTCTGATGCATAATCTATTCAGGATCCCCTTATCCATAGTCGATGTTCAGGGTTCCCTGGTCCATAATTACCGTTCAGATGACCTTGTCCATAATCGAAATACAGGGGTCCCAAGTCCATAATCACTGTTAAGCGTACCATGGTCCAAAATCGGTGTCTAGGTTGCTCTGATCCATAATCAATATTCAGGGTGCCCTTATCCATATCGACTTTTATGCTACCGAGGTTAATAGTCAAAGTTCAGTTTTCCTGATCCATAATTCCTGTTCAGGGTGCCCTGGTCCATAATCCATTTTCACGGTGCATGGTCCATATCGACTTTAAGGATACCCTGTTCGATAATAAATGCTCAGGGTTCCCTGGTCCATAATGACTGATCAGGGTTGCCTGGTCCATAATCACAGTTCAGGTTTCCCTGGACCAAAATTACAGTTCAGGGTCCCCTGGTCCAAAATCCCTGTTTAAGGTTCCCTGGTCCCTAATCACTGTTCAGGTTTCCCTGGTCCAAAACCACAGTTCAGTGTTCCCTGGTCCATAATCAATGTTTAGGATACCCTGTTCCATAGTTGATGTTCAGGGTTCCCTGGTCCATAATGAACATTCAGGTGCCCTGGTCCATAATCACTGTTCAGGGTCCCCAATTAGAAAATCCGTGTTCGGGGTTCCATGGTCCATAATCACGTTTCAGGATGCCCTGGTCCATAGTCAATGTTCAAATTTCCCTGGTCCATAATCGATTTTCAGACTGACCTGGTAGATATTCAATATTCAGGGTTCCCTGGTCTATAATCACTGATCAGTGTTTTCTGGTGCAAAATCACTGTTCATAGTTCCCTGGTCCATAATCACATTTCAGGGTTTGCTGGTCCATAATCACTCTTCAGAGTTCCCTTTTCCATAATCACATTTCAGGGTGCCTTGGTCCCTAATAAATCTTCAGGGTGTGCTGGTCCAAAGTCACTGTTCTCGATGTCCTGGTTCATAATCATTGTTCAAGCTTCTGGTCCATAATCACTGTTCATGGTGCCCTGTTCCATAGTCGATGTTCAGCGTTCCCTGGTGCATAATCATCATTCAGTGTTCACTGGTCCATAACCGATGTTCAGGGTGCTCGGGTCCATAGTTGATATTCAGGATTCCCTGGTCCAAAATCACTGTTCATAGTTCTCTGGTCCATAATCACATTTCAGGTTTTGCTGGTCCATAATGACTCTTCAGATTTCCCTTTTCCATAATCACATTTCAGGGTGCTTTGGTCCATAATAAATCTTCAGGGTGTGCTGGTCCAAAGTCGCTGTTCTCGAGGCCCTGGTTCATGATCATTGTTCATGGTGCCCTGTTCCATAGTCGATGTTCAGGGTTCTCTGGTACATAATCATCGTTCAGTGTTCACTGGTCTATAACCAATGTTCAGGGTGCTCTGTTCCATAGTCGATATTCAGGTTTCCCTGGTCCATAATCACTGTTCAGGGTTCCCTGGACCATAATCACACTTCAAGTTTTCCTGGTCTAAAATCACAGTTCAGATTTCCTTGGTTTATAATCACTGTTCAAGATGCAGTGGTCCATATTAGATGTTCATGGTTCCCTGGTCCATAATCACTCTTCAGATGCCCTGGTCCATGATCGTTGTCCAGTGGTCCCTAGTCCATAATCACTGTTCAGGATGCCCTGGTTCAAAATCGATGTTCTGGGTTCCTGGTTAATAACCACTGTTCAGGGTGCCCTGGACCATAATCAATTTTCAGGATAACATGCTCTATAATCGATATCCAGGGTTATCTCTTCCATAATCACTGTTCAGAGTGCCCTGGTCCATAATCGATGTTCAGGCTGCCTTGGTCCATAAATGATGTTCAGACTGCCCTGATCCATAATCACTGCTCAGGTTGCCCTGGTCCATTGTCGATGTTCAGGGTTCCCTGCTCCATAATTAATGTTCAGCATGCCCTCTTCCATAATCAATATTCAGGGTGCTCTGATCAAGATCGACTTTCAGGCTACCCTGGTCGATAATCAATGTTCAGGGATCCCTGGTCTATAATCACTAACCAGGGTGCGCTGGTCCATAATCAGAGTTCAGCGTGCCTAGGTCCATAATAAATGTTCAGGGTTCCTGGTCCATAATCACTCTTCAGGGTTCCTCCATAGTCAATATTCAGGTTTCCCTGGTCCATAATAACCGTTAAGGTGCCCTGGTCCATAATCTATGTTGATGGTTGCTGGTCCATAATCACTGTTCGGGGTGCCCTGGTCCATAATCGATATTTCTGGTTCCCTGGTCCACGATCTGTGTTCAGTGTGCCTTGGTCCATAATCGGTGTTCAGGTTTACCTGCTCCATAATCAATTTTCAGGGTGACCTGGTACATAATCAATGTTCAAGTTACCTTGGTCCATAATCAATATTCAGGGTTCCCTGGGCCATAATCTATGTTCAAGATGCCCTGGTCCACAATCACTATTCAGGGTGCCCTGTTCTGTAAATCATGTTCAGAAGCCCTAGTGCCTAATAGATGTTCAGGCTGCCCTGGTCCATAAATGATGTTCAGGGTTCCCCAGACCATAATCTCTGTTCAGGGTACCCTGTTCCATCATTGATGTTCAGCGTACCCTTGTCCGTAACCACAGTTTATTGTGTGCTGCTCCATAGTCTATCTTCTGGGTTCCCTGGTCCATACTCACTGTTCAGGTTTCCCTGCATTTTAAACACTGTTCAGGCTGCCCTGGTCCATAATCACTGTTCAGGTTTCCCTGGTCCATAATAACTGTTCAGGGGCCCTGGTCCATAATCGGTGTTCAGGTTGCCCTGGTCCATATCGACTTTCATGCTACCCTGGTCGATAACCAATGTGCAGTTTTCCTGTCAATAATCACTGTTCAGGGTGCCCTGTTCCATAGTCAATCTTCAGGGTGCCCTTGTCCATAATCACTGTTAAAGGTGCTATGGTCCATAGTCACTGTTCAGGGTTCACTGGTCCATAATCACTGTTTTGGATGCCCTGTTTGATAATTGATGTTAAGGTTGCCCTGGTCCATAGTCACTGTTCAGGGTGCCCTAGTCCATAATCACTGTTCAGGGTTCTCTGTTCCAGAGTCGATGTTCATGGTACCCTGGTCCATAATGAGTATTCAGGGTGCCATCGTCCATAATCACTGTTTAGGGTGATCGATTCCATAGTAGATGTTCAGAGTTCCCTGGTCCATAGTCAATCTTCAGGGTTCCCTGGTCCATAACCGAAGTACAGGGTTCCCGGTTCCATAATCGATATTCAGTGTACCTTTGTCCATAATCACAGTTTATTGTGTCCTGGTCCATAGTCTATCTTCAGTGGCCCTGGTCCATAATCACTGTTCAGGGTGCCCAGGTCCATAATGGATATTCAGGTTGGCTTGTCCCTCATCACTGTTCAGGGTGCCCTGGTCGATAATCACTGTCTAGGGTGCCCTGGTCCAAAATCCCTGTTCAGGGTGCTCTGGTAAATAGTGGATATTCAGGTTTCCCTAAACCATAATCACTGTTCAGGGTGCCCTCGTGCATAATCGATGTTCAGGGTTCTCTTGTATGAAAGAACAGTTCATGATGCCCTGGTCCATAGTCTATATTCAGGGTTCCCTTCTCCATGGTCCCTAGTCGATACACAGGGTTCCCTGGTCCATAATCACTGTTCAAGGTTCCCTGGTCCAAAATCACTGCTCAGGGATCCCTGGTCCATTATCACACTTCAAGTTGCCCTGATCCATTGTCAATGTTCAGTGTTCCCCGGTCCGTAATCACTGTTTAGAATGCCATAGTAGATAATTGATATTCAGGATGCCCTGGTTCATAGTCACTATTCAGCGTGTCCTGGTCCATAATCACTGTTCAGGGTTCGCTCTTCTATAGCCGATGTTCAGGGTTCCCGGGTCCATAATCACTGTTCAGGTTACACTAATCCATTATCGATATTGAAGGTTCCCTGTTCCATAATCACTGTTCAGGATGCCCTGTTTCATAGTAGATGGTCAGGGTTCCTATGTTTATATTCACCGTTCAGGTGCCCTCTTCCATGTTTGTTTTCAGGGTTCCTTAGTCTATAATCAATGTTCAGGGTGCCCTGGTCCTTAATCGATGCTCAGGTTTCTCCGGTCCATAATCACTGATCAGGGTGTCCTGGTCCATAATTGATGTTCAGAATTCCCTTGTCCTAATCACAGCTTACAGTGCCCTGCTCCGTAGTCAATTTTCAGGGCTCCCTGGACCATAATCACTCTTCAGGATTCCTGGCCCAAAATCACTGGTCAGGGTTCCCTGGTCCATAACCGATGTTCAGGGTTTGCTCGTCCATAATCATTCCTCAGGTTTCCCTGGTCCTTTATCACTGTTTGGGGTCCCTGCTCCATAGTCGATATTCAGGGTTCCCTTCTCCAAAATCACAGTTCAGGCTGCCTCAGTCCATAAGAGCTGTTCAGAGTGCACTAGTCCATAATCAGTATTCAGGGTTCTTTGGTCCATAATCACTGTTCAGGGTGCACTGGTCCATAATCACTGTTCTCGGTGCCCTGGTCCATAGTGGATGTTCAGGATTCTCTGGTCCATTGTCACTGTTCAGGGAGCCCTGGTCCCTAATCGATGTACAGTCTGCCCTGGTCCATAAAAGTTGTTCAGCGTGCCCTGCTTCATAGTTGATGTTAATGGTTCCAGGGTCCATAATCACTTTTCAGGATACCCTGGTCCATTGTCAATGTTCAGGGTTGCCTGGTCCACAATCCCTGTTCACGTGCCCTGGTCTATAATTTCTGTGCAGGGTTCCCTGGTCCGTAATCACTAATGATGGTGCGCTGGTCCATAGTCACAGTTAAGTGTGCCCTAGTCCATAATCAATGTTCAGTTTTCTGTAGTCCATAAGCACTGTACAGGATGCCCTGGTTCATAGTCAATCTTCAGGGTTCCCTGGTCCATAATCACTCTTCAGAGTACACTGGTCCTTAATTGATCTTCAGGGTGTCCTGGTCCATAATCACTATTCAGGATGCCTTTGTCCATCCATCATCACCGTTCGGTGGCCCTGGTCCATAGTTGATGTTCAGGGTTCCCTGGTCCATAACCAATGTTCAGGTTACGCTAGTCCATAATCACTGTTCACGGAGCCCTGGTCCACCGTTGATGTTCAGGGTTCCCTTTTCCATTATCACTGTTCAGGTTGAACTGGTCCCTAATCGATGTTCAGGCTGCCCTGGTCCATAAATGATGTTCAGGGTTCCCTGGTCCATAATCACTGTTCAGGTTGCCCAGGTCCATAATCGATGTTCAGGGTTGCCTTATCCTCATTGCTCAGGGTGCCCTGGTCCATAATCACCCTCCAAGTTGCCGTGGTCCAAAATCTCTCTTCAGGTTGCTAAGGTGCATTCTGGATATTCAGGTTTCCATAATCCATAATCACTCCTCAGGTTGCCCTAGTCCATAATCGAAATTAAGGGTTCCCTTGTATGAAAGAAGAGTTCAGGGTGCCGTGGTACAGGGTTCCCTGGGCTATAATCACTGTTCAGGATTCCCTGGTCCCAAATCATTATTCAGTTTGCCCTCTTCGATAATCGATGTTCATGTTGCCCTGGTCCATAATCACTATTCAGGGTGCCATGGTCCATAATCAATGTTTAGATTGCTCGATTCCATAGTCGATGTTAAGAGTTCCCTGGTCCATTATCACTCTTCAGGGTTATTGGTCCATAAGCTAAGTTCAGGGTTCCTTGGTCCATAATCATTGCTCAGGATGTATTGGTCCATAATCAAATTTATGTTATAGTCTATCATCACGGTTCCCTGGTCTATACTCCCTGTTCAGTGTTCACTAGACTTTAACCACTGTTCAGGTTTCCCTGGTCCATAATAACTGTTCAGGGGCCCTGGTCGATAATAACTGTAAGGTATCCGGGTCAATAATCGATGTTCAGGTTTTCCTTGACCATAATCACTGTTCAGGGTACCCTGGTCCATAATCACTCTCCAGGGTGCCCTGGTTCAAAATCCCTATTCTGGTTGCTCTCGTCCATACTCGATATTCAGGTTTCCCTAATCCATAATCACTGCCCAGAGTGCCCTCCTCCACGATCGATGTTCAGGGTTTCCTCATACGAAAGAACAGTTCGAGGTTCCCTGCTCCATAGTCTATATTCAGGGTTTCCTGGTCTATAATCACTGTTCAGGGTTCCCTGGTCCAAAATCACTCTTCAGGTTTCCTCATCCAAAATCACAGTTCACGGTGCCCCAGTCCATAATTACTGTTCAGGGTGTCCTCGTCCATAATCGATGTTGAGCGTTCCCTGGTCCATAACCGAAGTTCAGGGTTTCCTGGTTCATAATCCCTGTTCAGGTTGTCCTGGTTCTTAATCGATTTTTAGGCATCCTTGGTCAAGAATCGATATTCAGGGATCCCCTGTCCTTAATCACCTTTCAGGTAGACATGGTCCATAATTGATGTTCAGGGTTCCCTTGTCCATAATCACAGTTTAGGTTGCCCTGCCCCGTATTTGATCTTCAAGGTTCCCTGGTCCATAATCACTGTTCACCTTTCCCTGGTCCATAATCATTGCTCCGGATGTGCTGGTCCATAATCGATTTTTTGCTTTCCCTGGTCCATAATCGATATTAAGGTTTTCCCTCCATAATCGCTGTTCAGTATGCCCTGTTCCATAATCGATGTTCAGTGTTCCCTTGTCTGTAATCACAGTTTATTGTGTCCTGCTCCATAGTCTATCTTCAGGGTTCCCTGGTCCATACTCACTGTTCAGGGTTCCCTGGACTTTAACCACTGTTCCGGCTGCCCTGTCCATAATCACCGTTCAGGTTTCCGTGGTACATAATCCCTGTTCAGGAGCCCTGGTCCATAATCACTTTTCAGGTTGCCCAGGTCCTTAATCGATGTTCAGGCTTGCCTTCTCCATAATCACTATTCAGGTTGCCTAGTTCGATGATCGATATTCAGGTTTGCCTCTTCCATGATCACATTTCAGAGTGCTCTGGTTCATAATCACTGTCCAGGGTCCCCTGGTCCAAAATCACTGTTCAGGGTGCCCTGGTCCATAGTGGATATTCAGGTTTCCCTAATCCATAATCACTGTTCAGTGTGCTCTCCGCCATAATCGATGTGCAGGGTTCCATTGTATGAAAGCACAGTTAAGGGTACCCTGGTCCAAAGTCTATATTCAGGGTTCCCTGGTCTATAATCACAGTTAAGGGTGCCCTTCTCCACAGTTGATCGTAACGGTTCCCTGGTCCATAATCACAGCTCAGAGTTCCCTGGTCCATTTTCAGTGTTCGGGGACCGTGGTCCATAGTTGATGTTCAGGGTTCCCTTGTCCAAAATCAGAGTTCAGGGTGCCTTGGTCCATAATCAATGTTCAGGGTGCCCTGGTCCATAGTTGATGTTCAGGTTTCCCTGGTCCATTATCACTGTTCAGTGTGCTCTGGTCCCCAATTGATGTTCTGGCTGCCCTGGTCCATAAACGATGTTCAGGGTGCCCTTATCCATAATTGGTGTACAGGGTTCCCTGGGGCATAATGACAGTTCACAGTGCCTTGGTCCATAATCAGAGTTCACGGTGCCCTGGTCCATAATCACTGTTCACGGTGCCCAGATTCATAAATGATGTTCGGGTTCCCGAGTCCATAATCGATATTCAGGGTATCCTTTTCCCTAATCATAGTTTATTGTGTCCTACTCTGTAGTCTATCATCAGGGTTCCCGGTCCATACTCACTGTTCAGGGTTCCCTGGACTTTAACTACTGTTCAGGCTTCCCTGGTCCATAATCACTGTTCAGGTTTCCCTGGTCCACAATCACTGTTCTGGGTGCGTTAGTCCATAATCACTGTTCAGTGTGCCCTGGTCCATAGTCGATCTTCAGGATTCCCTGGACCATAATCACTGTTCAGGGTACACTGGTCCATAATCAATTTTCAGGGTGCCCTGTTCCATTATCACTGTTCAGGGTGCCTTGGTCCATAATCGTTCTTCAGGGTTCCCTGCTGCATAATCACTGTTCTGGGTTCCCTGGTCCAAAATCACAGTTCAGGTTTCCCTGATCCATATCGACTTTCAGGCTACAATGGTCGATAATCAATGTTCAGAATTCCGTGGTCCACAATCACTAATCAGGTTGCATTGGTCCATAATCAATGTTCAGGGTTCCCTGGTCCACAATCACTGTTCAGGGTGCAGTGGTCCATAATCACTGTTCATGTTTCCCTGGTAAATAATCACAGTTCAGGTGCCTTGGTGCATAATTGATGTTCAGTGTTCCCTGCTCCATAATCGCTCTTCACGGTGCCCTGGTCCAAAATCACTGTTAAGGTTTCCCTGTTCCATAATCGATTTTCAATCTGCCCTGGTTCATAATCACTGTTCATGATGCCCTGGTCAATAGTTAATGTTCAGGTTTCAATGGTCCATAATGAAAGTTCAGGTGCCCTGGTCCATAATCGATGTTCACGGTTTCTCTGTTCCATAACCACGGTTCAGGGTGCCCTGATCCATAATTGATGTTCATTGTTCCCTGGTTCATAATAATTCATCAGGTGCCCTAATCCATAATCGATATTCAGGTTCTGTGGTCCATATTCGATATGCAGGTTTCCCCGGTCCATAATCACTGATCAGGTTTCCGTGGTCCATAACCAGTGTTCAGGGAGCTCTGGTCCATAATCACTCCTCAGGCTACCCAGGTCCATAGTCAATGTTCAGGGATGCCTTGTCCATAATCACTATTCAGGATGACCTGGTCCATTATCACTGTCCAGGGGGCCCTGATCCATAATCTATGTTCAGGGTTCCCTGGTTCATAATCACTGCTCAGTGTGCCCTGGTCCAAAATCAATGTTGAGGTTTCCCTGGTCCATAATCACTGTTCAGGTTCCCTGGTCCAAAATCACTGCTCACGGATCCCTGGTCCATAATCACTCTTCAGGATGCCCTAATCCATATTTAATGTTCAGGGTTCCCGGTCTATAATCACAGTTTGGAATGCCATAGTCGATAATTGATATTCAGGGTGCCAAGGTTCATAGTCACTATTCAGTGTGCCCTTGTCCATAATCACTGTTCAGGCTTCCCTCTTCTATAGTCGATGTTCAGGGTTCCCGGGTCCATAATCACTGTTCAGGTTACAGTAATTGATTTTCGATATTCAAGGTTCCCTGGTCCATAATCACTGTTCAGGTTTCCCTGGTCCAAAATAACAGGTCAGGGTTCCCTGTTACATAATCACTGTTCGGGATGCCCTGCTTCATAGTAGATGGACAGGGTTCCTATGTCTATAATCACTGTTCAGGTGCCCTCTTCCATGTTTGTTTTCCAGTATTCCCTAGTCTATAATCACTGATCAGGGTGCCCTTGTCCATAATTGATGTTGAAGTTTCCCTTGTCCTAATCACAGCTTACGGTGTCCTGCTCCATAGTCAATTTTCAGGGCTCCCTGGACCATAATCACTGTTCAGGATTCCTGGCCCAAAATCACTGGTCAGGGTTCCCTGGTCCATAACCGATGTTCAGGGTTCGCTGGTCCATAAGCATTGCTCAGGTTTCCCTGGTCCTTTATCACTGTTCGGGTGCCCTGCTCCAGAGTCGATATTCAGGGTTCCCTCCTCCAAAATCACAGTTCAGGGTGCCTCGGGCCATAAGAACTGTTCAGGGTGCACTAGTCCATAATCAGGATTCAGGATGCTCTGGTCCATAATCACTGTGCAGGGTGCACTGGCCCATAATCACTGTTCTCGGTGCCCTGGTCCACAGTCGATGTTCAGGATTCCCTGGTCCATTGTCACTGTTCAGGGTGCCCTGATCCCTAATCAATGGTCAGTCTGCCCTGGTCCATAAAAGATGTTCCGTGTGCCCTGCTCCATAATTGATGTTAATGGTTCCATGGTCCATAATCACTTTTCAGGATGCCCTGGTCCATTGTCAATGTTCAGGGTTGCCTTGTCCACAATCCCTGTTCACGTGCCCTGGTCTATAATTTCTGTGCAGGGTTCCCTGTTCCATAATCACTGTTCAGGGTGCCCTGATCCATAATCGGTGTACAGGATTCTCTGGTTGTTAATACCTGTTCAGAGTTCCGTGGTCCATAATCACTATTCAGTGTTCCCTGGTAAAAAATCACAGTTCAGGATTCTCTGATCCATATCGACTTTCAGGCTACCCTGGTCGATAATCAATGTTCAGGGTTCCCTGGTCCATAATCACTAATGATGGTGCGCTGGTCCATAGTCACAGTTAAGTGTGCCCTAGTCCATTATCAATGTTCTGTTTGCTCTAGTCCATAAGCACTGTACAGGATGCCCTGGTCCATAGTCAATCTTCATCGTTCTCTGGTCCATAATCACTAATGATGGTGCGCTGGTCCATAGTCACAGTTAAGTGTGCCCTAGTCCATAATCAATGTTCAGTTTGCTGTAGTCCATAAGCACTGTACAGGATGCCATGGTCCATAGTCAATCTTCAGGGTTCCCTGGTCCATAATCACTCTTCAGGGTACACTGGTCCATTATCGATCTTCAGGGTGTCCTGGTCCATAATCACTGTTCAGGATGCCCTCGTCCATCATCACCGTTTGGTGGCCCTGGTCCATAGTTGATATTCAGGGTTCCCTGGTCCATAATCAATGTTCAGTTTACGCTGGTCCATAATCACTGTTCACGGAGCCCTGGTCCACCGTCGATGTTCACGGTTCCCTTTTCCATTATCACTGTTCAGGTTGCCCTCGTCCGTAATCGATGTTCAGGCTGCCCTGGTCCATAAATGATGTTCAGGGTTCCCTGGTCCATAATCCCTGTTCAGGTTGCCCTGGTCCATTGTCGATGTTCAGGGTTTCCTGGTCCATAATCGATGTTCAGAGTTGCCTTGTCCACAATCATTGCTCAGGGTGCCCTGGTCCATAATCACTCTGCATGTTGCCCTGGTCCAAAATCCCTCTTCAGGTTGCTAAGGTGCATAGTGGATATTCAGGTTTCCCTAATCCATAATCACTCTTCAGGTTGCCCTAGTCCATAATCAAAGTTCAGGGTTCCCTTGTATGAAAGAAGAGTTCAGGGTGCCGTGGTCCATAGTTTATATTCAGGATTCCCTGGGCTATAATCACTGTATAGGATTCCCTGGTCCAAAATCACTGTTCAGTTTTCCCTCTTCGATAATCGATGTTCATGTTGCCCTCGTCCATAATCACTATTAAGGGTGCTGTGGTCCATAATAACTGTTTAGAGTGCTCGATTCCATAGTCGATGTTGAGAGTTCCCTGGTCCATTATCACTCTTCAGGGTTACTTGGTCCATAAGCTAAGTTCAGGTTTCCTTGGTCCATAATCATTGCTCAGGATGTGGTCGTCCATAATCGAATTTATGTTATAGTTTATCATCACAGTTCCCTGGTCCATACTCACTGTTCATTGTTCCCTGGACTTTAACCACTCTTCAGGTTTCCATGGTCCATAATAACTGTTCAGGGGCCCTGGTCTATAATAACTGTACAGTGTTTCCAGGTCAAAAATCGATGTTCAGGTTTGCCTTGACCATAATCACTGTTCAGGGTGCCCTGGTCCATAAGCTCTCTCCAGGGTGCCCTGGATCAAAATCCCTATTCAGGATGCTCTGGTCCATAGTCAATATTCAGGTTTCCCTAATCCATAATCCCTACCAGGGTTCCCTCGTCCATTATCGATGTTCAGGGTTCCCTCGTACAAAAAAACAGTTAATGGTTCCCTGGTCCATAGTCTATATTCAGGGTTCCCTGGTCTATAATCATTGTTCAGGGTTCCCTGGTCCAAAATCACTGTTCAGTTTTCCTGATCCAAAATCACAGTTCATGGTGCTCCGGTCCATAATTACTGTTCAGGGGGTCCTCATCCAGAATCGATGCTGAGTGTTCCCTGGTCCATAACCGAAGTTCAGGTTTTCCTGGTCCATAATTCCTGTACAGCTTGTCCTGAACGATTTTTAGGCATCCTTGGTCAATAACCGATATTCAGGGTTCCCCAGTCCATAATCACAGTTCAGATTTCCCTGGTCCATAATCACTGTTCAGGGTGCCCTGGTCCATAATAAATGTTCCGGGTTCCAGGCCCATAATCACTGTTCAGGGTGCCCTGGTCCAAAGTCGATGTTCAGGTTACACTGTTCCATAATTGATGTCGACGGTTCCTGGTCCATAATCACTGTTCAGGGTGCCTTGGTCCATAATCAATATTCAGAGTGCGCTAGTCCATAATCACTGTTCAGGGTTCCCTAGTCCATTGTCGATGTTTAGGGTTCCCGGGTGCATAATCACTGTTCAGAGTATACTGATATGTAATCGATATTCAGGGTGCCCCATAATAACTGTTCCACGTTCCCTGGTCCATAATACCTGTTCAGTGTGCATTGGTCCATAATCGGTTTTCAGATTTACCTGCTCCATAATCACTGTTCAACATGCCCTGGTCCATAATCGATGTTCAGGTTTCTCTGGTCCATAATGTCTCTTCACTGTGCCTTGGTCCATAATCAGTGTTCAGGTTTACCTGTTCTATAATCACTATTCAGGGTGCCCTGGTCCATAATCACTGTTGAAGATGCCTGCTCCATAATCACTGTTCAGGATGGCCAAGTCCATACTCGATGTGAAGATTCCCTGGTCCATAAACACCATTCACTTGCCCTTGTCCATAATCGATGTTCAGGGTTCCCTGGTTCATGATCAGAGTTCAGGGTGCCTGGACCATAGTCAAAATTCACTGTTCCCTGGTCCATAATCACTGTTCAGGTTTCCCTGTTCCAAAATCAGTGTTCAGGTTTCCCTGGTCCATAATCACTGTTCAGGGTGCACTGGTCCAAAAATACTGTTCAGGGTGCCCTTGTGCATAATCACTGATCAGTCTGCACTGCTCCATAATCACTGTTCAGTGTAGCAAAGGTCCATAATCTATGTTCAGTGTTCCCTGGTCCAGAATCACAGTTCACGGTGTCTTGGTCTATAATCAGTGTTCAGTATTCCATGGTCCATAATCACTGCTCAGTGTTCCCTTATCCAAAATCACTGTTCAGGTTTCCTTGGTCCATAAACACAGTTCACGGTGCCTTGGTCCATAATCAGTGTTCAGTGTTCCATGGTCCATAATCGATGTCCAGGGTGGCCTGGTCCATAATTGATGTTCACGGTTCTCTGGTCCATAATGACTGTTCAGTGTGCCATAATCGGTGTTCAGGTTTACCTGCTCGATAATCACTGTTCAGGATGCCCTGGTCCATAATCACTGTTCAGGATGGTCTGGTCCATATTTAATGTTAAGATTCCCTGGTCCATAATCACCGTTCAGAGTGCCCTTGTCCGGAATCACTGCTCTGCGTACACAGATCCATCATCGATATTCAGGGTGCCTTGGTTAATAATACCTGTTCAGAGTGCCCTGTTCCATAATACCTGTTCAGGGTGCCCTGGTCATAATCACTGTTCAGGGGTCCCTGTTCCATAATAGATGTTCAAGGTTCCTGGTCCAAAATCATGTTCAGGGTGCCCTGGTCTATAATCACTAATCTGGTTGGGCTGGTACATAATAACTGTTGGGGGTTCCCTGGTCCATAATAAATGTTCAGGATTCTTGGTCCATAATTACTGTTCAGGGCGCCCTGGTCCATAGTCGATGTTCAGGTTTCCCTGGCCCTTAATCACCGTTCAGGTGACCTGGTCCATAATCGATGTCGACGGTTCCTGGTCCATAATCACTGTTCAGGTTGCTCTGGTCCGTAAGGGTTCCCTGGTCCATGATCACTGTTCAGGGTAACTTGGTCCATAGTCGATGTTCAGGTTTCCTTGGTCCATAATCACCGTTCAAGTGCCCTGGTCCATAATCGATGTCGACGATTCCTGGTCAAAAATCACTGTTCAGGTTTCCCTGGTCCATAATCACAGTTCACGGTGCCTTGGTCCATAATCAGTGTTCAATGTTCCATGGTCCATAATGGCTGTTCAGGTTGCCCTGGTCCATAATGAGTGTTCAGTGTGTCTTGGTCCACAATCGGTGTTCAGGTTTACCTGCTCCATAATCACTGTTCAGGATGCCCTTGTCCATAATCACTGTTCAGGATGGTCTGGTCCATACTTGATGTTAAGATTCCCTGGTCCATAATCACGGTTCAGGGTGCCATGGTCCATAGTCGATGTTCTTGGTTCCATGGTCCATAATCACTGTTCAGGATGCCCTGGTCCATAATCACAGTTCAGGATGGCCTGGTCCATACTTGATGTTAAGATTCCCTGGCCCAAAATCACCGTTCAGGTGCTCTTGTCCATAATAGATGTTCATAGTTCCCTGGTCCATGATCAGTGTTCAGGGTGCCCGGACCATAGTCACAATTCAGTGTTCCCTGCTCCATAGTCACTGTTCAGGTTTCCCTGTACCAAAATAACTGTTCACGTTTCCCTGGTCCATAATCACTGTCAGGTTGCCCTGGTCCATAATCGATGTGCAAGTTTCTCTGTTCCATTGCCGATGTTCATGATGCACTGGTCTGTAATCGATGTTCAGGGTTCCCTGTTCCAAAATCAATGGTCCTGGTGCCCTGGTCCATAATCACTGTTCAGGGTGCCTTGGTAGATAATCAGTGTTCAGGGTTCCCTGGTACAAAATCACTGTTAAGGGTGCCTTGGTCCAAAATCGATGCTCAGGATTCCTTGTCCATAATCACTGTTCAGGGTGCCATGATCCATAATGAATTTTCAGGGTGCCCTTGTTCATAATCGACTTTCAGTCTACCCTGGTCGATAATCAATGTTCAGGGTTCCCTGGTCCATAATCAATTTTGAGGGTTTGCTGGTCCATAATGACTGGTCAGGGTTCCCTGGTCCATAATCACAGTTTAGGGTGCCTTTGTCCATAATAACTGTTCAGGGTGTGCTAGGGACCGTCCCTCCTGGAGACTGGACACCGAGGGAGAGAAGGGGTAAAGTTTACGAGAATTAGGATTCGACGAATGACAGATAGACACGACTTATGAGGAGGTTTGAATCTGCTGCAATTTCCTGAAGTTTTCACTAAGATTTTATACAGTTACAGAAGAAAATTGGCAAGTTTTACAAGTTTTGAGAAAGAAGAGATACACATTTAATCATTATACTTGTTTTGTCTTTTTCAGCACATCTTGAGGTTTCTCAGTATACCTTGTTGTTATTGCCAAATGGGCACAACAGTACCAGTTTTTTAGAAACTGGACTGGCACTATTAGACACATTTTTAAAGTTTCACATGGCCTTGAATCAAAACAACTTGTAAGATATGCTTCATATGAAATATTGTTTATATTCTTTTGAAGTACCTAGTGGGACTTGCCAGACTCTGCAATTCTTTGTTTGAAGAGTTAGAATTATTGTGACTATTTCCTAATATTCTTTCTAGTTGCACTTTCTCAGGGTCACTATTTATTTTTTGCATCATTAACTATTTTTGCCCAAGTGAGTTCATAAAGATCCCAAAACTATTTTTTAAATCATTATGTAGGTCATAAACTGCTAAGTTAAAAGCTTGAATCAGGGGAAGAAACATCTATGCCAGTTCTTCTGAACTCACTGATTCATTAAAAACAGTTTTTGCTTTAAAGAAAGAAAGCGTATGTGGGCATGAAAGTAAGGGTTATGAGAAATCCAAATAAGAAAGCCAGTGCTGCGAGCCGTGATCAGGAACACCATGGGTGTTTATAGAGTGCTCGTTCAGGTATCAGGAGTCGGGCTGATTGCCAGGGAACCGCTGGGGGCAAAGCCCCAAAAAGCACACGTCGCCCTATCCTTCAGCACCCACCATCTGTGAGACATGTTGTCACACAGGCGTTGCTGTGGATGGAGCAAGGGTGCACTGGTCCATAAATACTATTCAGAGTGCCCTGGTTCATAATCACTGATCAGGATGCACTGCACCATAATCACTGTTCAGTGTGCAATGGTCCATAGTCGATGTTCAGGGTTCCCTGGTACATAATCACAGTTCAAGGTGCACTGGACCATAATTTATGTTCATATTTCCCTGGTCCATAATCACTGTTCAGGTTTCCCTGTTCCATAATCGATTTTCAGGCTGCTGTGGTCCGTAATCATTGTTCAGGTTGCCCTGATCCATAGTCGAAGTTCAGAGTTCCCTGTTCCATAATCACAGTTCAAGGTGTCTTGGTTCATAGTTATTGTTCAGAGTTCCAAGCTCCATAATCTCTCTTCACGGTGCCCTGATCCATAATCGATATCCAGGGTAACCTGATCCATAATCAGTGTTCAGGGTGCCCTGGTCCATAAGAAATGTTCAGGGTTCCTGGTCCATAATCACTGTTCAGGGCGCCTTGGTCCATAATCAATATTCAGAGTGCACTAGTCCATAATCACTGTTCAGGGTGCCCTGGTCCATAATCAATATTCAGGGTTCCCTGATCCACATCGACTTTCAGGCTGCCCTGGTCGAAAATCAATGTTCAGGGATCCCAGGTCTATAATCACTAATAAGTGTGCGTTGATCCATAATTGATGTCGATGGTTCCTGGTCCATAATCACTGTTCAGGGTGCCCTGGTCTATAATCGATATTCAGGGATCCCTGGTCTATGATCAGTCTTCAGGTTGCCCTCGTCCATAGTCGATATTCAGATTTCTCTGGTCCATATTCACTGCTCAGTGTTCCATTGTCCAAAATCATTTTTCAGGTTTCCCTGTTCCACAATCACAGTTCTCGGTGCCTTGGTCCATAATCAATGTTCAGTGTTACATGGTCCATAATCACTGCTCAGGGTGCCCTGGTCCGTAATCGATGTCGAAGGTGGCCTGGTTCCTAAACGATGTTTAAGGTTCACTGGTCCATAATGACTGTTCAGTGTGCCCTGGTCCATAATCGGTGTTCAGGTTTACCTGCTCCATAATCACTCTTCAGGGTGACCACGTCCATAATTTATGTTAAGGGTGCCCTGGGCCAGAATCAATGTTTAAGTTACCTTGGTCCATAATCAATGTTCAGGGTTCCCTGGTCCAAAATCAATGTTCCAAATGCCCTGATCCATAATCACTATTCAGGGTGCCCTGTTCCGCAATCCATGTTCAGAAGCCCTGGTCAATAATTGATGTTCTGGCTAACCTGCTCCATAATCACTATTCAGGGTGCACTGGTCTATAATTACTGTTCAGGGTGCCTCTGTCCATAATCGGTGTTCAAGTTTCCTGGTCCAAAATCACAGTTCAGGGGTCCTTGGTCAATAATCGGTGTTAAGGTTTACCTGTTCCATAATCACTGTTCAGTGTGCCCTGGTCCATAATCACTGTTCAGGATGCCCTTGTCCATAATCACTTTTCAGGATGGCCTAGTCCATATTTGATGTTAAGATTCCCTGGTCCATATTCACCATTCAGATGTCCATGTCCATAATCGATGTTCAGGGTTCCCTGGTTCATGATCAGTGTTCAGTGTGCCCGGACCATAGTCGAAATTCAGTGTTCCCTGCTCCATATTCACTGTTCAGGTTTCCCTGTTCCAAAATCACTTTTCAGATTTCACTGGTCCATAATCACTGTTCAGGGTGCCCTGTTCCAAAATCACTGTTCAGGTTTCCCTGGTCCAACATCACTGTTCAGGGTGCCCTGGTCTATAATCGATGTTCCTGTTTCCCTCTTCCATAATTGATGTTCAGGGTTCCTTTCCCATAATCACTTTTCAGAGTGCCATGATCCATAATCAATTTTCAGGGTGCCCTGGTCCATAATCGATGTTCAGGTATCCCTCTTCCATAATTGATGTTCAGGGTTCCTTTTCCATAATCACTTTTCAGAGTGCCATGATCCATAATCAATTTTCAGGGTCCCCTGGTCCATAATCGACTTTCTGGCTGCCCTTGTCAATAATCAATGTTCAGGGTTCCCTGGTCCATAATCACTGATCAGGGTTTCCTAGTCAATAATGAGTGTTCACAGTTGCCTGGTCCATAATCACAGTTTAGGGTGCCTTGGTCCATAATAACTGTTCAGGTTGCACTGGTCCATAAATACTGTTCAGGGTGCCCTGGTTCATAATCACTGATCAGGTTGCACTGCTCCATAATCACTGTTCAGTCCAAGGTCCATAGTCGATATTCAGGGTTCCTGGCTCCATAATCACTGCTCAGGGTACACTGATCCATCATCCATTTTCAGGGTGCCCTCGTCCATAATACCTGTTCAGGGTGCCCTGGTCCATAATCACTGTTCAGGATGGCCTGGTCCATACTTGATGTTAAGATTCCCTGGTCCATAATCACCGTTAAAGTGCCATTGTCCATAATCGATGTTCAGGGTTTCCTGGTCCATGATCAGTGTTCAGGGTGCCCGGACCACAGTCGAAATTCAGTGTTCCCTGCTCCATAATCACTGTTCAGGGTTCCCACGTCCATAATCGATGTGCAAGATACCCTGTTCTATAATCGATGTTCATGGTGCGCTGGTCCATAATCAATGTTCAGGTTTCCCTGTTCCATAATCGATAGCCATATTGCCCTGCTCCATAATCACTGTTCAGGGTGCCTTGGTCCATAATCGGTGTTCAGGTTTCCCTGGTACAAAATCACTCTTCAGGGTGCCCTGGTCCATAATCGATGTTCAGGGTTCCTTGTCCATAATCACTGTTCAGGGTGCCATGATCCATAATCAATTTTCAGAGTGCCCTGGTCCATAATCAACTTTCAGGCTGCCCTTGTCGATAATAAATGTTCAGGGTTCCCTGGTCCATAATCACTGATCAGGGTTTGCTGGTCCGTAATGACTGTTCAGGGTTCCCTGTTTCATAATCACAGTTTAGGTTGCCTTAGTCCATAACAACTGTTCAGAATGCACTGGTCCATAAATACTGTTCAGGATACCTTGGTTCATAATCACTGATCAGGCTGCACTGCTCCATAATCACTGTTCAGTGTGCCATGGTCCATAGTCGACGTCCTTGGTTCCCTGATCCATAATCACTGTTCAGGATGCCCTGGTCCATAATCACAGTTCAGGATGCCCTGGTCCATACTTGATGTTAAGATTCCCTGGTCCAAAATCACCGTTCAGGTGCTCTTGTCCATAATAGATGTTCAGGGTTCCCTGATCCATGATCAATGTTCAGGGTACCTGGACCATAGTTGAATTTCACTGTTCCCTGCTCCATAATCACTGTTCAAGTTTCCCTGTACCAAAATCACTGCTCAGGATTCCCTGGTCCATAATCACTGTTCAGGATGCCCTGGTCCAAAATCGATGTGCAGGGTTTTCTGGTACAAAATCACTGTTCAGGGTGCCCTTGTCCATAATCGATGTTCAGGATTCCTTGTCCATAATCAATGTTCACGGTGCCATGATCCATAATCAATTTTCAGGGTTCTCTGGTCCATAATCACAGATCAGGGTTTGCTGGTCCATAATGACTGTTCAGGGTTCCCTGGTCCATAATCACAGTTTAGGGTGTCTTAGTGCATAATAACTGTTCAGGGTGCTCTGGTCCATAAATACTGTTCAGGATGCCCTGGTTCATAATCACTGATCAGGCTGCAATGCTCCATAATCACTGTTCAGTGTGCCATGGTCCATAATCGTTGTTCAGGGTTCCCTGGTCCATAATCACTGTTTAGGGTGCCTTGGTCCATAATAACTGTTCAGGGTGCACTGGTGCATAAACACTGTCCAGGGTGCCCTGGTTCATAATCACTGATCAGGTTGCACTGCTCCATAATCACTGTTCAGTGCAAGGTCCATAATTGATGTTCAGGTTTCCCTGGTCTATAATCACTGTTCAGGATGCCCTCGTCCGTAATCGATGTTCAGCCTTCCCAGGTCCATAATCACCGTTCAGGTGCCCTGGTCCATAATAGATTTCTAGAGTTCCCTGATCCATAATCAATTTTCAGACTGCCCTGGTCCATAATAAAAGTTCAGGGTTCCTGGTCCATAATCACTGTTCAGGTTGCTCTGGTTCATAATCGATATTCAGGGTTTCCTGGTTCATAATCACTGTTCAGGGTGCCCTCGTCCATAATCGATATTCAGGGTTCCCTGGTCCATAATCACTTTTCAGGGTCCCCTGGTCCATAATAAATGTTCAGGGTTCCTGGTCCATAATCACTGTTCAGGGTGCCCTGGTCCATAGTCGATGTTCAGTGTGCCCTGGTCTATAATACCTGTTCAGGGTGCCCTGGTACATAATCAATGTTCAGGGTTCCCTGGTCCATAATCACTGTTCAGGGTGCCCTGGTCCATAATTCATGTTCAGAAGCCCTGGTACATAATTTATGTTCAGGCTTCCCTGCTCCATAATCACTCTTCAGTTTGCATTGGTCTATAATTAATATTCAGGGTGCCTCCGTCAATAATCGGTGTTCAGGTTTCCCTAGTCCAAAGATCACAGATCAGGTTGCCTTGGTCAATAATCGGTGTTAAGGTTTACCTGTTCTATAATCACTGTTCAGGGTGCCCTGGTCCATAATCACCATTCAGATGCCTTGTCCATTATCAATGTTCAGGGTTCCCTGGTTCATGATCAGTGTTCAAGGTGCCTGGACCATAGTCAAAATTCAGTGTTCCCTGGTCCATAATCAATGTTCAGGTTTCCCTGTTACAAAATCACTTTTAAGGTTTCCTTGGTCCATAATCACTGTTCAGGGTACACTTGTCCAAAATCAGTGTTCGGGTTTCCCTTGTCCATAATCACTGTTCAGGTTGCCCTGATCCATAATCGATATTCAGGGTTCCTTCTTCCATAATTGATGTTCAGGATTCCTTTTCCATAATCACTGCTCAGGGTGCCATGATCCATAATCAATTATCAGGATGCCCTGGTCCGTAATCGACTTTCAGGCTGCCCTTGTCAATAATCAATATTCAGAGTTTCCTGGTCCATAATCACAGTTTAGAGTGCCTTGGTACATAATAACTGTTCAGGGTGCACTGGTCCATAAATACTGTTCAGGGTGCCCTGGTTCATAATCATTGATGAGGCTGCACTGCTCCATAATCACTCTTCAGTGTGGCAGGGTGCATAGTCGATGTTCAGGGTTCCCTGGTCCGTAATCAGTGGTCAGGATGCCCTGGTCCATAATCCATGTTCAGCCTTCCCTGGTCCATAATCACCGATCAGGTGCCCTGGTCAGTAATTGATGTCCTTGGTTCGCTGATCCATAATCACTTTTCAGAGTGCCCTAGTCCCAAATAAATGTTCAGAGTTCCGGGTCCATAATCACTGCTCAGGTTGCCCGTGTCCATAATCAATATTCATGGTGCACTAGTCCAAATCACTGTTCAAAGTGCCCTGGTCCATAGTCGATGTTCAGAGTTCCCGGGTCCATAATCACTGCTCAGGGTACACAGATCCATCATCGATATTCAGGGTACTCTGGTCCATAATAACTGCTCAGGGTGCCCTGTTTCATAATACCTGTTCAGGGTGCCCTGGTGCATATTCTATGTTCAGGGTGCCCTGGTCCATAATCACTGTTAAGGTGCCCTGTTCCATAATCGATGTTCAGGGTTCCTGGTCCATAATCACTGTTCAGTGTACTCTGGTCCATAATCAATATTCAGGGTGCCCTGGTCTAAAATCACTAATCAGGGTGCACTTGTCCATAATCACTGTTCAGGGTGCCCTGGTCCATAATAAATGTTCAGGTTTCCCCGTCCATAATCACTGTTCAGGTTTCCCTGGTCCACAATCACCGTTCAGGTGGCCTGGTCCATAATCGATATCGACAGTTCCTGGTCCATAATCACTGTTCAGGTGGCCCTGGTCCATAATCGATGTCCAGGGTGGCCTGTTCCATAATTGATGTTCAGGGATCCCTTGTCCATAATGACTGTTCAATGTGCTTTGGTCCATAATCGGTGTTAAGGTTTACCTGCTCCATAATGACTGTTCAGGGTGCCCACATCCATAATTGATGTTCATGGTTCCCTGGTACATAATTAATGTTCAAGTTACCTTAGTCCATAATCAATGTTCAGGGTGCTCGGTTCCATAACCCATGTTCAGTAGCCTTGGTCCATAATTGATGTTCAGGCTACCCTGCTCCATAATCACACTTCAGGGTGCACTGGTCTATAATTACTGTTCAGGGTGCCTCGGTTCATAATCGGTGTTCAGGTTTCCCTGGTCGAATATCACATTTCAGGGTGCCTTGGTCAATAATCGGTGTTGAAGTTTACCTGCTCTATAATCACTGTTCAGGGTGCCCTGGTCCATAATCACTGTTCAGGATGGCGTGGTCCATAATCACTGTTCAGGATGCCGTGGTCCATACTTGATGTTAAGATTCCCTTGTCCGTAATCACCATTAAGGTGCCCTTGTCCATAATCGATATTCAGGGTTCCCTGGCCCATGATCAGTGTTCAGGATGCCCAGACCATAGTCGAAATTCAGTGTTCCCTGCTCCATAATCACTATTCAGGGTTCCCTGTACCAAAATCACTGTTCAGGTTTCCCTGGTCCATAATCACTGTTCAGGGTATCCTGGTCCATGATCGATGTGCAGGTTTCCCTGTTCTATGATCAATGTTCATGGTGCGCTGGTCCGTAATTGATGTTCATGTTTCCCTGTTCCATAATCGATGGTCATATTGCCCTGGTCCATAATCACTGTTCAGGGTTCCTTGGTCGATAATCGGAGTTCAGGGTTTCCAGGCCCTTAATCACAGTTCAGGGTGCCTTGGTCTACAATCGGTGTTCAGGGTTACCTGTTCCATAATCACTGTTCAGATTGCCCTGGTCCATAATGACAGTTCAGGATTCCCTGGTCGTTAATCAATGTCCAGGTTTCCCTGGTCCATAATCACTGTTCAGGTTGCCCTGGTCCATAATCAATATTCAGGGTGTGCTAGTCCATAATGATTGTTTAGGGTGCCCTGGTCCATAGTCGATGTTCAGGGTTCCCGGTTCCATAACAACTGTTCAGGTTCCCTGCTCCATAATCACAGTTCACGGTGCCTTGGTCCATAATCGATGTTCAGGGTACCATGGTCCATAATCACTGTTCAGGATGCCCTGGTTCATAATCGATTACCAGGGTGCCCTGTTCCAAAAAAAATGTTCAGGCTTCCCTGTTCCATATTCACTGTTCAGGTTGCCCTGGTTCATAATCTCTGTTCAGAGTGCTCTGGTCCATAGTCGATATTCAAGTTTCTCTGGTCCGTAATCACTGTTCAGTGTCCCCTGGTCCATAATCACTGTTCCGGGTTCCCTGGCCCTAAAACACAGTTCAAGTTTCCCTGTTCCATAAACACTGGGCAGGATGCTCTGGACCATAGTCAATGTTCAGGCTTCCCTGTTCAGTAATGAATGTTCAGGTGCCCTGGTACATAATCGATGTCCAGGGTTCCCTGATCCATAATCCCTGTTCAGGGTGCTCTGGTCCATAGTCGATGTTCAGGGTTCCCTGATCCATATCGACTTTCAGGATACCCTGGTCGAAAATCAATGTTAAGGGAACCCTGGTCTATATTAACTAATCAGGGTGTGCTGGTACATAATCACTATTCAGGGTGCCCTGGTCCATAATAAATGTTCAGGTTTCCTCTTCCATAATCACTGTTCAGTGTGCCCTGATCCATAGTCGATGTTCAGGTTTCCCTGGTCCATAATCACCATTCAGGTGCCCTGGTCCATAATCGATATGCTGGGTTCCTGGTGCATAATCACTGTTCAGGGTGCCCTGGTCCATAATCGATATTCAGGGTTCCCTGGTTCATGAACAGTGCTCAGGGTCCCCTCGTCCATAGTCGATATTCAAGTTTCCTGGTCCATAATCACTGTTCAGTGTGCCATGGTCCACAGTCGATGTTCAGGGTTCCCTGGACCATAATCACTGATCAGGATACACTGGTCCATAATCGATGTTCATAGTTCCCTGGTCCATAATCACTGTTCAGGGTGACATGGTCCATAAATAGTGTTCAGTGTTTGATGGTCCATAATCACTGTTTAGGGTGCCCTGGTCCATAGTCGTTGTCCAGGGTGGCCTGGTCCATAATCGATGTTCAGGGTTCTCTGATCCAAAATCATTGTTCAGGGTACCCTGGTCCATAATCGATATTCAGGGTTCCTTGTCCATAAACACTGTTCAGGGTGCCGTGATCCATAATCAATACTCAGGGTTCCCTGGTCCATAATCAGTTTTGGATGCCTTAGTCCATAATAACTGTTCAGGGTTCCCTGGACCATAATCAATGTTCAGAGTGCCCTGGTCCAAAATCGATATTCAGTGCTCCCTGCTCCATAATCACTTTTCAGGTTTCCATGGTTCAAAATCACTGTTCATGATTTCCTTGTCCATAATCACAGGTCAGGGTGCCCTGGTCAATAATCAATTTCCAGCATGTGCTGGACCATAATCGGTGTTCAGGGTTACCCAGTCCATAATCACAGTTCAGGATGCCTGGTCCATTATGAACTTTCAGACTGCCCTTGAGTATAATCAATGTTCAGGATTCCCTGGTCCATAATCACTGACCAGAGTTTGCTGGTCCATTATGACTGTTCAGGGTTCCCTCCTCCATAATCACATTTTGGGTGCCTTGGTCCATAATAACTGCTCAGGGTGCACTGCTCCATAAATACTGTTCAGGGTGCCCTGGTTATTCATCACTGATCAGGTTTCACTGCTCCCTAATCACTGTTCAGTGTGCCATGGTCCATAGTCGATGTTCAGGTTTCCCTGTACCATAATCACTGATCAGGGTACACTGGTCCATAATCGATGTTCATAGTTCCCTGGTGCATAATCACTGTTCAGCGTGACATGGTCCATAGTCGAAAATCAGGGTTCCCTTGTCCATAATCACTGTTCAGGGTTTCCTGATCCAAAAACACAGTTCAGGGTTCTCTGTTCCATAATCACTGTGCAGGATGCCCTAGTCAATAGTCGATGTTCATGCTTCCCTCTTCAATAATCATCATTGAGGTTCCCTGGTCCATAATCGATATCCAGGATGCCCTGGTCCATTATTGATGTCTAGGGTTCCGTGGTCCATAATCACTGTTCAGGATTCCATGGTCCAAAATCACTGTTCAGGATTCCCTTGTCCATAATCACAGTTCAGGGTGCCCTGGTCAATAATCGATGTCCAGGTTGTGCTGGACCATAATCGGTGTTCAGTGTTCGCTGGTCGATAATATCAGTTCAGGGTGCCTTGGTACATAATCGGTGTTCAGGATTCCGTGGTCCACAATCACTATTCAGGGTGCACTGGTGCATAATCACTCTTCAGCGTTCCCTGGTCCACAAATACTATTCAGGGCTCTCTGGTCCAAAAACAGTGATCAGGTTTCCCTGGTCCAAAAACACAGTTCAGGGTTCCCTTCTCCATAATCACTGTACAGGATTCCCTGGTCCATAGTCGATGTTCAGGGTTCCCTGGTCCATAATCACCTTTCAGGAGCCCTGTTCAATAACCAATGTCCAGGTTTCCCTGGTCCATAATCACCGTTCAGACGCTCTGGTCCATAATCAATATCCAGGGTTCCCTGGTGCATAATCACTGTTGAGGGTGCCTTGATCCATAGTCGGTGTACAGGTTTCCCTGGTGCATAATCACAGTTCAGGTTGCCCTGCTCCACAGTTGATATTCAGGGTTCCCTCTTTGATAATCCCTGTTCAGGGTTCCCTGATCCATAATCACAGTTCAGGGTGCGCTGGTCCATACTCTTTGTACATTGTTTCCCGGGCCATAGACGATTTTGAGAATTCGCTGGTTCTTTATCACTGTATAGGTTGCACTGGCCCTCAATCGATGTTCAGGCTTCCCTGCTCCATAATCACTGTTCAAGTTGCCCTGACCCATAATAGCTGCTCAGGTTTCCTGGTCCATAATCAGTGTTCAGGTGCCCTGGTCCATAATCGATGTCCAGTGTGCCCTGGTCCATGATCGATGTTCATCTTCCCTGGTCCATATTCACTGTTCAGGGTGCCCTGATCCATATTTGATATCCAAGTTCCGTGGTCCAAAATCACTGCTCAGCCTTGCCTTGGCCATAATCACTGATCAGGGTTCCCTGGTCCAAAAACACAGTTCAGGGTTTCCTGTTCCATAATCACTGTGCAGGATGCCCTAGTCAATAGTCTATGTTCACACTTCCCTGTTCATTAATCATCATTGAGGTGTCCTGGTCAATAATTGATGTCCAGGGTTCCCTGATCCATAATAGCTGCTCACGTTTCCTGGTCCATAATCAGTGTTCTGGTGCCCTGGTCCATAAACGATGTCCAGGGTGCCTTGGTCCATGATTGATATTCAGGGATTCCT
The DNA here is from genome assembly GCA_035773235.1 of Eospalax fontanierii. NCBI lineage: Eukaryota > Metazoa > Chordata > Mammalia > Rodentia > Spalacidae > Eospalax > Eospalax fontanierii. The sequence goes on along the minus strand of CM069554.1, from coordinate 304,063 downwards.
GGTCTAGAATCTTTAATCAGGGTGCGCTGGTGCATAATCTATGTTCAGGACGCACTAGTCCATAATCACTTTTCAGGGTGCCCTGGTCCATAATTGATATCCAGGATGCCCTGTTCCATTATAGATGTCTAGGGTTCCCTGGTCCATAATCACTGTTCACGGTTCCATGGTCCAAAATCACTGTTCAGAATTCCCTTTTCCATAATCAAAGTTCAGGGTGCCCTGGTCCATAATCGATGTTCAGGGTTTCTCTGTTCCATAACCACGGTTCAGGGTGCCCTGATCCATAATTGATGTTCATTGTTCCCTGGTTCATAATAATTCATCAGGTGCCCTAATCCATAATCGATATTCAGGTTCTGTGGTCCATATTCGATATGCAGGTTTCCCCGGTCCATAATCACTGATCAGGTTTCCGTGGTCCATAACCAGTGTTCAGGGAGCTCTGGTCCATAATCACTCCTCAGGCTACCCAGGTCCATAGTCAATGTTCAGGGATGCCTTGTCCATAATCACTATTCAGGATGACCTGGTCCATTATCACTGTCCAGGGGGCCCTGATCCATAATCTATGTTCAGGGTTCCCTGGTTCATAATCACTGCTCAGTGTGCCCTGGTCCAAAATCAATGTTGAGGTTTCCCTGGTCCATAATCACTGTTCAGGTTCCCTGGTCCAAAATCACTGCTCACGGATCCCTGGTCCATAATCACTCTTCAGGATGCCCTAATCCATATTTAATGTTCAGGGTTCCCGGTTTATAATCACAATTTGGAATGCCATAGTCGATAATTGATATTCAGGGTGCCAAGGTTCATAGTCACTATTCAGTGTGCCCTTGTCCATAATCACTGTTCAGGCTTCCCTCTTCTATAGTCGATGTTCAGGGTTCCCGGGTCCATAATCACTGTTCAGGTTACAGTAATTGATTTTCGATATTCAAGGTTCCCTGGTCCATAATCACTGTTCAGGTTTCCCTGGTCCAAAATAACAGGTCAGGGTTCCCTGTTACATAATCACTGTTCGGGATGCCCTGCTTCATAGTAGATGGACAGGGTTCCTATGTCTATAATCACTGTTCAGGTGCCCTCTTCCATGTTTGTTTTCCAGTATTCCCTAGTCTATAATCACTGATCAGGGTGCCCTTGTCCATAATTGATGTTGAAGTTTCCCTTGTCCTAATCACAGCTTACGGTGTCCTGCTCCATAGTCAATTTTCAGGGCTCCCTGGACCATAATCACTGTTCAGGATTCCTGGCCCAAAATCACTGGTCAGGGTTCCCTGGTCCATAACCGATGTTCAGGGTTCGCTGGTCCATAAGCATTGCTCAGGTTTCCCTGGTCCTTTATCACTGTTCGGGTGCCCTGCTCCAGAGTCGATATTCAGGGTTCCCTCCTCCAAAATCACAGTTCAGGGTGCCTCGGGCCATAAGAACTGTTCAGGGTGCACTAGTCCATAATCAGGATTCAGGATGCTCTGGTCCATAATCACTGTGCAGGGTGCACTGGCCCATAATCACTGTTCTCGGTGCCCTGGTCCACAGTCGATGTTCAGGATTCCCTGGTCCATTGTCACTGTTCAGGGTGCCCTGATCCCTAATCAATGGTCAGTCTGCCCTGGTCCATAAAAGATGTTCCGTGTGCCCTGCTCCATAATTGATGTTAATGGTTCCATGGTCCATAATCACTTTTCAGGATGCCCTGGTCCATTGTCAATGTTCAGGGTTGCCTTGTCCACAATCCCTGTTCACGTGCCCTGGTCTATAATTTCTGTGCAGGGTTCCCTGTTCCATAATCACTGTTCAGGGTGCCCTGATCCATAATCGGTGTACAGGATTCTCTGGTTGTTAATACCTGTTCAGAGTTCCGTGGTCCATAATCACTATTCAGTGTTCCCTGGTAAAAAATCACAGTTCAGGATTCTCTGATCCATATCGACTTTCAGGCTACCCTGGTCGATAATCAATGTTCAGGGTTCCCTGGTCCATAATCACTAATGATGGTGCGCTGGTCCATAGTCACAGTTAAGTGTGCCCTAGTCCATTATCAATGTTCTGTTTGCTCTAGTCCATAAGCACTGTACAGGATGCCCTGGTCCATAGTCAATCTTCATCGTTCTCTGGTCCATAATCACTAATGATGGTGCGCTGGTCCATAGTCACAGTTAAGTGTGCCCTAGTCCATAATCAATGTTCAGTTTGCTGTAGTCCATAAGCACTGTACAGGATGCCATGGTCCATAGTCAATCTTCAGGGTTCCCTGGTCCATAATCACTCTTCAGGGTACACTGGTCCATTATCGATCTTCAGGGTGTCCTGGTCCATAATCACTGTTCAGGATGCCCTCGTCCATCATCACCGTTTGGTGGCCCTGGTCCATAGTTGATATTCAGGGTTCCCTGGTCCATAATCAATGTTCAGTTTACGCTGGTCCATAATCACTGTTCACGGAGCCCTGGTCCACCGTCGATGTTCACGGTTCCCTTTTCCATTATCACTGTTCAGGTTGCCCTCGTCCGTAATCGATGTTCAGGCTGCCCTGGTCCATAAATGATGTTCAGGGTTCCCTGGTCCATAATCCCTGTTCAGGTTGCCCTGGTCCATTGTCGATGTTCAGGGTTTCCTGGTCCATAATCGATGTTCAGAGTTGCCTTGTCCACAATCATTGCTCAGGGTGCCCTGGTCCATAATCACTCTGCATGTTGCCCTGGTCCAAAATCCCTCTTCAGGTTGCTAAGGTGCATAGTGGATATTCAGGTTTCCCTAATCCATAATCACTCTTCAGGTTGCCCTAGTCCATAATCAAAGTTCAGGGTTCCCTTGTATGAAAGAAGAGTTCAGGGTGCCGTGGTCCATAGTTTATATTCAGGATTCCCTGGGCTATAATCACTGTATAGGATTCCCTGGTCCAAAATCACTGTTCAGTTTTCCCTCTTCGATAATCGATGTTCATGTTGCCCTCGTCCATAATCACTATTAAGGGTGCTGTGGTCCATAATAACTGTTTAGAGTGCTCGATTCCATAGTCGATGTTGAGAGTTCCCTGGTCCATTATCACTCTTCAGGGTTACTTGGTCCATAAGCTAAGTTCAGGTTTCCTTGGTCCATAATCATTGCTCAGGATGTGGTCGTCCATAATCGAATTTATGTTATAGTTTATCATCACAGTTCCCTGGTCCATACTCACTGTTCATTGTTCCCTGGACTTTAACCACTCTTCAGGTTTCCATGGTCCATAATAACTGTTCAGGGGCCCTGGTCTATAATAACTGTACAGTGTTTCCAGGTCAAAAATCGATGTTCAGGTTTGCCTTGACCATAATCACTGTTCAGGGTGCCCTGGTCCATAAGCTCTCTCCAGGGTGCCCTGGATCAAAATCCCTATTCAGGATGCTCTGGTCCATAGTCAATATTCAGGTTTCCCTAATCCATAATCCCTACCAGGGTTCCCTCGTCCATTATCGATGTTCAGGGTTCCCTCGTACAAAAAAACAGTTAATGGTTCCCTGGTCCATAGTCTATATTCAGGGTTCCCTGGTCTATAATCATTGTTCAGGGTTCCCTGGTCCAAAATCACTGTTCAGTTTTCCTGATCCAAAATCACAGTTCATGGTGCTCCGGTCCATAATTACTGTTCAGGGGGTCCTCATCCAGAATCGATGCTGAGTGTTCCCTGGTCCATAACCGAAGTTCAGGTTTTCCTGGTCCATAATTCCTGTACAGCTTGTCCTGAACGATTTTTAGGCATCCTTGGTCAATAACCGATATTCAGGGTTCCCCAGTCCATAATCACAGTTCAGATTTCCCTGGTCCATAATCACTGTTCAGGGTGCCCTGGTCCATAATAAATGTTCCGGGTTCCAGGCCCATAATCACTGTTCAGGGTGCCCTGGTCCAAAGTCGATGTTCAGGTTACACTGTTCCATAATTGATGTCGACGGTTCCTGGTCCATAATCACTGTTCAGGGTGCCTTGGTCCATAATCAATATTCAGAGTGCGCTAGTCCATAATCACTGTTCAGGGTTCCCTAGTCCATTGTCGATGTTTAGGGTTCCCGGGTGCATAATCACTGTTCAGAGTATACTGATATGTAATCGATATTCAGGGTGCCCCATAATAACTGTTCCACGTTCCCTGGTCCATAATACCTGTTCAGTGTGCATTGGTCCATAATCGGTTTTCAGATTTACCTGCTCCATAATCACTGTTCAACATGCCCTGGTCCATAATCGATGTTCAGGTTTCTCTGGTCCATAATGTCTCTTCACTGTGCCTTGGTCCATAATCAGTGTTCAGGTTTACCTGTTCTATAATCACTATTCAGGGTGCCCTGGTCCATAATCACTGTTGAAGATGCCTGCTCCATAATCACTGTTCAGGATGGCCAAGTCCATACTCGATGTGAAGATTCCCTGGTCCATAAACACCATTCACTTGCCCTTGTCCATAATCGATGTTCAGGGTTCCCTGGTTCATGATCAGAGTTCAGGGTGCCTGGACCATAGTCAAAATTCACTGTTCCCTGGTCCATAATCACTGTTCAGGTTTCCCTGTTCCAAAATCAGTGTTCAGGTTTCCCTGGTCCATAATCACTGTTCAGGGTGCACTGGTCCAAAAATACTGTTCAGGGTGCCCTTGTGCATAATCACTGATCAGTCTGCACTGCTCCATAATCACTGTTCAGTGTAGCAAAGGTCCATAATCTATGTTCAGTGTTCCCTGGTCCAGAATCACAGTTCACGGTGTCTTGGTCTATAATCAGTGTTCAGTATTCCATGGTCCATAATCACTGCTCAGTGTTCCCTTATCCAAAATCACTGTTCAGGTTTCCTTGGTCCATAAACACAGTTCACGGTGCCTTGGTCCATAATCAGTGTTCAGTGTTCCATGGTCCATAATCGATGTCCAGGGTGGCCTGGTCCATAATTGATGTTCACGGTTCTCTGGTCCATAATGACTGTTCAGTGTGCCATAATCGGTGTTCAGGTTTACCTGCTCGATAATCACTGTTCAGGATGCCCTGGTCCATAATCACTGTTCAGGATGGTCTGGTCCATATTTAATGTTAAGATTCCCTGGTCCATAATCACCGTTCAGAGTGCCCTTGTCCGGAATCACTGCTCTGCGTACACAGATCCATCATCGATATTCAGGGTGCCTTGGTTAATAATACCTGTTCAGAGTGCCCTGTTCCATAATACCTGTTCAGGGTGCCCTGGTCATAATCACTGTTCAGGGGTCCCTGTTCCATAATAGATGTTCAAGGTTCCTGGTCCAAAATCATGTTCAGGGTGCCCTGGTCTATAATCACTAATCTGGTTGGGCTGGTACATAATAACTGTTGGGGGTTCCCTGGTCCATAATAAATGTTCAGGATTCTTGGTCCATAATTACTGTTCAGGGCGCCCTGGTCCATAGTCGATGTTCAGGTTTCCCTGGCCCTTAATCACCGTTCAGGTGACCTGGTCCATAATCGATGTCGACGGTTCCTGGTCCATAATCACTGTTCAGGTTGCTCTGGTCCGTAAGGGTTCCCTGGTCCATGATCACTGTTCAGGGTAACTTGGTCCATAGTCGATGTTCAGGTTTCCTTGGTCCATAATCACCGTTCAAGTGCCCTGGTCCATAATCGATGTCGACGATTCCTGGTCAAAAATCACTGTTCAAGTTTCCCTGGTCCATAATCACAGTTCACGGTGCCTTGGTCCATAATCAGTGTTCAATGTTCCATGGTCCATAATGGCTGTTCAGGTTGCCCTGGTCCATAATGAGTGTTCAGTGTGTCTTGGTCCACAATCGGTGTTCAGGTTTACCTGCTCCATAATCACTGTTCAGGATGCCCTTGTCCATAATCACTGTTCAGGATGGTCTGGTCCATACTTGATGTTAAGATTCCCTGGTCCATAATCACGGTTCAGGGTGCCATGGTCCATAGTCGATGTTCTTGGTTCCATGGTCCATAATCACTGTTCAGGATGCCCTGGTCCATAATCACAGTTCAGGATGGCCTGGTCCATACTTGATGTTAAGATTCCCTGGCCCAAAATCACCGTTCAGGTGCTCTTGTCCATAATAGATGTTCATAGTTCCCTGGTCCATGATCAGTGTTCAGGGTGCCCGGACCATAGTCACAATTCAGTGTTCCCTGCTCCATAGTCACTGTTCAGGTTTCCCTGTACCAAAATAACTGTTCACGTTTCCCTGGTCCATAATCACTGTCAGGTTGCCCTGGTCCATAATCGATGTGCAAGTTTCTCTGTTCCATTGCCGATGTTCATGATGCACTGGTCTGTAATCGATGTTCAGGGTTCCCTGTTCCAAAATCAATGGTCCTGGTGCCCTGGTCCATAATCACTGTTCAGGGTGCCTTGGTAGATAATCAGTGTTCAGGGTTCCCTGGTACAAAATCACTGTTAAGGGTGCCTTGGTCCAAAATCGATGCTCAGGATTCCTTGTCCATAATCACTGTTCAGGGTGCCATGATCCATAATGAATTTTCAGGGTGCCCTTGTTCATAATCGACTTTCAGTCTACCCTGGTCGATAATCAATGTTCAGGGTTCCCTGGTCCATAATCAATTTTGAGGGTTTGCTGGTCCATAATGACTGGTCAGGGTTCCCTGGTCCATAATCACAGTTTAGGGTGCCTTTGTCCATAATAACTGTTCAGGGTGTGCTAGGGACCGTCCCTCCTGGAGACTGGACACCGAGGGAGAGAAGGGGTAAAGTTTACGAGAATTAGGATTCGACGAATGACAGATAGACACGACTTATGAGGAGGTTTGAATCTGCTGCAATTTCCTGAAGTTTTCACTAAGATTTTATACAGTTACAGAAGAAAATTGGCAAGTTTTACAAGTTTTGAGAAAGAAGAGATACACATTTAATCATTATACTTGTTTTGTCTTTTTCAGCACATCTTGAGGTTTCTCAGTATACCTTGTTGTTATTGCCAAATGGGCACAACAGTACCAGTTTTTTAGAAACTGGACTGGCACTATTAGACACATTTTTAAAGTTTCACATGGCCTTGAATCAAAACAACTTGTAAGATATGCTTCATATGAAATATTGTTTATATTCTTTTGAAGTACCTAGTGGGACTTGCCAGACTCTGCAATTCTTTGTTTGAAGAGTTAGAATTATTGTGACTATTTCCTAATATTCTTTCTAGTTGCACTTTCTCAGGGTCACTATTTATTTTTTGCATCATTAACTATTTTTGCCCAAGTGAGTTCATAAAGATCCCAAAACTATTTTTTAAATCATTATGTAGGTCATAAACTGCTAAGTTAAAAGCTTGAATCAGGGGAAGAAACATCTATGCCAGTTCTTCTGAACTCACTGATTCATTAAAAACAGTTTTTGCTTTAAAGAAAGAAAGCGTATGTGGGCATGAAAGTAAGGGTTATGAGAAATCCAAATAAGAAAGCCAGTGCTGCGAGCCGTGATCAGGAACACCATGGGTGTTTATAGAGTGCTCGTTCAGGTATCAGGAGTCGGGCTGATTGCCAGGGAACCGCTGGGGGCAAAGCCCCAAAAAGCACACGTCGCCCTATCCTTCAGCACCCACCATCTGTGAGACATGTTGTCACACAGGCGTTGCTGTGGATGGAGCAAGGGTGCACTGGTCCATAAATACTATTCAGAGTGCCCTGGTTCATAATCACTGATCAGGATGCACTGCACCATAATCACTGTTCAGTGTGCAATGGTCCATAGTCGATGTTCAGGGTTCCCTGGTACATAATCACAGTTCAAGGTGCACTGGACCATAATTTATGTTCATATTTCCCTGGTCCATAATCACTGTTCAGGTTTCCCTGTTCCATAATCGATTTTCAGGCTGCTGTGGTCCGTAATCATTGTTCAGGTTGCCCTGATCCATAGTCGAAGTTCAGAGTTCCCTGTTCCATAATCACAGTTCAAGGTGTCTTGGTTCATAGTTATTGTTCAGAGTTCCAAGCTCCATAATCTCTCTTCACGGTGCCCTGATCCATAATCGATATCCAGGGTAACCTGATCCATAATCAGTGTTCAGGGTGCCCTGGTCCATAAGAAATGTTCAGGGTTCCTGGTCCATAATCACTGTTCAGGGCGCCTTGGTCCATAATCAATATTCAGAGTGCGCTAGTCCATAATCACTGTTCAGGGTGCCCTGGTCCATAATCAATATTCAGGGTTCCCTGATCCACATCGACTTTCAGGCTGCCCTGGTCGAAAATCAATGTTCAGGGATCCCAGGTCTATAATCACTAATAAGTGTGCGTTGATCCATAATTGATGTCGATGGTTCCTGGTCCATAATCACTGTTCAGGGTGCCCTGGTCTATAATCGATATTCAGGGATCCCTGGTCTATGATCAGTCTTCAGGTTGCCCTCGTCCATAGTCGATATTCAGATTTCTCTGGTCCATATTCACTGCTCAGTGTTCCATTGTCCAAAATCATTTTTCAGGTTTCCCTGTTCCACAATCACAGTTCTCGGTGCCTTGGTCCATAATCAATGTTCAGTGTTACATGGTCCATAATCACTGCTCAGGGTGCCCTGGTCCGTAATCGATGTCGAAGGTGGCCTGGTTCCTAAACGATGTTTAAGGTTCACTGGTCCATAATGACTGTTCAGTGTGCCCTGGTCCATAATCGGTGTTCAGGTTTACCTGCTCCATAATCACTCTTCAGGGTGACCACGTCCATAATTTATGTTAAGGGTGCCCTGGGCCAGAATCAATGTTTAAGTTACCTTGGTCCATAATCAATGTTCAGGGTTCCCTGGTCCAAAATCAATGTTCCAAATGCCCTGATCCATAATCACTATTCAGGGTGCCCTGTTCCGCAATCCATGTTCAGAAGCCCTGGTCAATAATTGATGTTCTGGCTAACCTGCTCCATAATCACTATTCAGGGTGCACTGGTCTATAATTACTGTTCAGGGTGCCTCTGTCCATAATCGGTGTTCAAGTTTCCTGGTCCAAAATCACAGTTCAGGGGTCCTTGGTCAATAATCGGTGTTAAGGTTTACCTGTTCCATAATCACTGTTCAGTGTGCCCTGGTCCATAATCACTGTTCAGGATGCCCTTGTCCATAATCACTTTTCAGGATGGCCTAGTCCATATTTGATGTTAAGATTCCCTGGTCCATATTCACCATTCAGATGTCCATGTCCATAATCGATGTTCAGGGTTCCCTGGTTCATGATCAGTGTTCAGTGTGCCCGGACCATAGTCGAAATTCAGTGTTCCCTGCTCCATATTCACTGTTCAGGTTTCCCTGTTCCAAAATCACTTTTCAGATTTCACTGGTCCATAATCACTGTTCAGGGTGCCCTGTTCCAAAATCACTGTTCAGGTTTCCCTGGTCCAACATCACTGTTCAGGGTGCCCTGGTCTATAATCGATGTTCCTGTTTCCCTCTTCCATAATTGATGTTCAGGGTTCCTTTCCCATAATCACTTTTCAGAGTGCCATGATCCATAATCAATTTTCAGGGTGCCCTGGTCCATAATCGATGTTCAGGTATCCCTCTTCCATAATTGATGTTCAGGGTTCCTTTTCCATAATCACTTTTCAGAGTGCCATGATCCATAATCAATTTTCAGGGTCCCCTGGTCCATAATCGACTTTCTGGCTGCCCTTGTCAATAATCAATGTTCAGGGTTCCCTGGTCCATAATCACTGATCAGGGTTTCCTAGTCAATAATGAGTGTTCACAGTTGCCTGGTCCATAATCACAGTTTAGGGTGCCTTGGTCCATAATAACTGTTCAGGTTGCACTGGTCCATAAATACTGTTCAGGGTGCCCTGGTTCATAATCACTGATCAGGTTGCACTGCTCCATAATCACTGTTCAGTCCAAGGTCCATAGTCGATATTCAGGGTTCCTGGCTCCATAATCACTGCTCAGGGTACACTGATCCATCATCCATTTTCAGGGTGCCCTCGTCCATAATACCTGTTCAGGGTGCCCTGGTCCATAATCACTGTTCAGGATGGCCTGGTCCATACTTGATGTTAAGATTCCCTGGTCCATAATCACCGTTAAAGTGCCGTTGTCCATAATCGATGTTCAGGGTTTCCTGGTCCATGATCAGTGTTCAGGGTGCCCGGACCACAGTCGAAATTCAGTGTTCCCTGCTCCATAATCACTGTTCAGGGTTCCCACGTCCATAATCGATGTGCAAGATACCCTGTTCTATAATCGATGTTCATGGTGCGCTGGTCCATAATCAATGTTCAGGTTTCCCTGTTCCATAATCGATAGCCATATTGCCCTGCTCCATAATCACTGTTCAGGGTGCCTTGGTCCATAATCGGTGTTCAGGTTTCCCTGGTACAAAATCACTCTTCAGGGTGCCCTGGTCCATAATCGATGTTCAGGGTTCCTTGTCCATAATCACTGTTCAGGGTGCCATGATCCATAATCAATTTTCAGAGTGCCCTGGTCCATAATCAACTTTCAGGCTGCCCTTGTCGATAATAAATGTTCAGGGTTCCCTGGTCCATAATCACTGATCAGGGTTTGCTGGTCCGTAATGACTGTTCAGGGTTCCCTGTTTCATAATCACAGTTTAGGTTGCCTTAGTCCATAACAACTGTTCAGAATGCACTGGTCCATAAATACTGTTCAGGATACCTTGGTTCATAATCACTGATCAGGCTGCACTGCTCCATAATCACTGTTCAGTGTGCCATGGTCCATAGTCGACGTCCTTGGTTCCCTGATCCATAATCACTGTTCAGGATGCCCTGGTCCATAATCACAGTTCAGGATGCCCTGGTCCATACTTGATGTTAAGATTCCCTGGTCCAAAATCACCGTTCAGGTGCTCTTGTCCATAATAGATGTTCAGGGTTCCCTGATCCATGATCAATGTTCAGGGTACCTGGACCATAGTTGAATTTCACTGTTCCCTGCTCCATAATCACTGTTCAAGTTTCCCTGTACCAAAATCACTGCTCAGGATTCCCTGGTCCATAATCACTGTTCAGGATGCCCTGGTCCAAAATCGATGTGCAGGGTTTTCTGGTACAAAATCACTGTTCAGGGTGCCCTTGTCCATAATCGATGTTCAGGATTCCTTGTCCATAATCAATGTTCACGGTGCCATGATCCATAATCAATTTTCAGGGTTCTCTGGTCCATAATCACAGATCAGGGTTTGCTGGTCCATAATGACTGTTCAGGGTTCCCTGGTCCATAATCACAGTTTAGGGTGTCTTAGTGCATAATAACTGTTCAGGGTGCTCTGGTCCATAAATACTGTTCAGGATGCCCTGGTTCATAATCACTGATCAGGCTGCAATGCTCCATAATCACTGTTCAGTGTGCCATGGTCCATAATCGTTGTTCAGGGTTCCCTGGTCCATAATCACTGTTTAGGGTGCCTTGGTCCATAATAACTGTTCAGGGTGCACTGGTGCATAAACACTGTCCAGGGTGCCCTGGTTCATAATCACTGATCAGGTTGCACTGCTCCATAATCACTGTTCAGTGCAAGGTCCATAATTGATGTTCAGGTTTCCCTGGTCTATAATCACTGTTCAGGATGCCCTCGTCCGTAATCGATGTTCAGCCTTCCCAGGTCCATAATCACCGTTCAGGTGCCCTGGTCCATAATAGATTTCTAGAGTTCCCTGATCCATAATCAATTTTCAGACTGCCCTGGTCCATAATAAAAGTTCAGGGTTCCTGGTCCATAATCACTGTTCAGGTTGCTCTGGTTCATAATCGATATTCAGGGTTTCCTGGTTCATAATCACTGTTCAGGGTGCCCTCATCCATAATCGATATTCAGGGTTCCCTGGTCCATAATCACTTTTCAGGGTCCCCTGGTCCATAATAAATGTTCAGGGTTCCTGGTCCATAATCACTGTTCAGGGTGCCCTGGTCCATAGTCGATGTTCAGTGTGCCCTGGTCTATAATACCTGTTCAGGGTGCCCTGGTACATAATCAATGTTCAGGGTTCCCTGGTCCATAATCACTGTTCAGGGTGCCCTGGTCCATAATTCATGTTCAGAAGCCCTGGTACATAATTTATGTTCAGGCTTCCCTGCTCCATAATCACTCTTCAGTTTGCATTGGTCTATAATTAATATTCAGGGTGCCTCCGTCAATAATCGGTGTTCAGGTTTCCCTAGTCCAAAGATCACAGATCAGGTTGCCTTGGTCAATAATCGGTGTTAAGGTTTACCTGTTCTATAATCACTGTTCAGGGTGCCCTGGTCCATAATCACCATTCAGATGCCTTGTCCATTATCAATGTTCAGGGTTCCCTGGTTCATGATCAGTGTTCAAGGTGCCTGGACCATAGTCAAAATTCAGTGTTCCCTGGTCCATAATCAATGTTCAGGTTTCCCTGTTACAAAATCACTTTTAAGGTTTCCTTGGTCCATAATCACTGTTCAGGGTACACTTGTCCAAAATCAGTGTTCGGGTTTCCCTTGTCCATAATCACTGTTCAGGTTGCCCTGATCCATAATCGATATTCAGGGTTCCTTCTTCCATAATTGATGTTCAGGATTCCTTTTCCATAATCACTGCTCAGGGTGCCATGATCCATAATCAATTATCAGGATGCCCTGGTCCATAATCGACTTTCAGGCTGCCCTTGTCAATAATCAATATTCAGAGTTTCCTGGTCCATAATCACAGTTTAGAGTGCCTTGGTACATAATAACTGTTCAGGGTGCACTGGTCCATAAATACTGTTCAGGGTGCCCTGGTTCATAATCATTGATGAGGCTGCACTGCTCCATAATCACTCTTCAGTGTGGCAGGGTGCATAGTCGATGTTCAGGGTTCCCTGGTCCGTAATCAGTGGTCAGGATGCCCTGGTCCATAATCCATGTTCAGCCTTCCCTGGTCCATAATCACTGATCAGGTGCCCTGGTCAGTAATTGATGTCCTTGGTTCGCTGATCCATAATCACTTTTCAGAGTGCCCTAGTCCCAAATAAATGTTCAGAGTTCCGGGTCCATAATCACTGCTCAGGTTGCCCGTGTCCATAATCAATATTCATGGTGCACTAGTCCAAATCACTGTTCAAAGTGCCCTGGTCCATAGTCGATGTTCAGAGTTCCCGGGTCCATAATCACTGCTCAGGGTACACAGATCCATCATCGATATTCAGGGTACTCTGGTCCATAATAACTGCTCAGGGTGCCCTGTTTCATAATACCTGTTCAGGGTGCCCTGGTGCATATTCTATGTTCAGGGTGCCCTGGTCCATAATCACTGTTAAGGTGCCCTGTTCCATAATCGATGTTCAGGGTTCCTGGTCCATAATCACTGTTCAGTGTACTCTGGTCCATAATCAATATTCAGGGTGCCCTGGTCTAAAATCACTAATCAGGGTGCACTTGTCCATAATCACTGTTCAGGGTGCCCTGGTCCATAATAAATGTTCAGGTTTCCCCGTCCATAATCACTGTTCAGGGTGCCCTGGTCCATAGTCGGCGTTCAGGTTTCCCTGGTCCACAATCACCGTTCAGGTGGCCTGGTCCATAATCGATATCGACAGTTCCTGGTCCATAATCACTGTTCAGGTGGCCCTGGTCCATAATCGATGTCCAGGGTGGCCTGTTCCATAATTGATGTTCAGGGATCCCTTGTCCATAATGACTGTTCAATGTGCTTTGGTCCATAATCGGTGTTAAGGTTTACCTGCTCCATAATGACTGTTCAGGGTGCCCACGTCCATAATTGATGTTCATGGTTCCCTGGTACATAATTAATGTTCAAGTTACCTTAGTCCATAATCAATGTTCAGGGTGCTCGGTTCCATAACCCATGTTCAGTAGCCTTGGTCCATAATTGATGTTCAGGCTACCCTGCTCCATAATCACACTTCAGGGTGCACTGGTCTATAATTACTGTTCAGGGTGCCTCGGTTCATAATCGGTGTTCAGGTTTCCCTGGTCGAATATCACATTTCAGGGTGCCTTGGTCAATAATCGGTGTTGAAGTTTACCTGCTCTATAATCACTGTTCAGGGTGCCCTGGTCCATAATCACTGTTCAGGATGGCGTGGTCCATAATCACTGTTCAGGATGCTGTGGTCCATACTTGATGTTAAGATTCCCTTGTCCGTAATCACCATTAAGGTGCCCTTGTCCATAATCGATATTCAGGGTTCCCTGGCCCATGATCAGTGTTCAGGATGCCCAGACCATAGTCGAAATTCAGTGTTCCCTGCTCCATAATCACTATTCAGGGTTCCCTGTACCAAAATCACTGTTCAGGTTTCCCTGGTCCATAATCACTGTTCAGGGTATCCTGGTCCATGATCGATGTGCAGGTTTCCCTGTTCTATGATCAATGTTCATGGTGCGCTGGTCCGTAATTGATGTTCATGTTTCCCTGTTCCATAATCGATGGTCATATTGCCCTGGTCCATAATCACTGTTCAGGGTTCCTTGGTCGATAATCGGAGTTCAGGGTTTCCAGGCCCTTAATCACAGTTCAGGGTGCCTTGGTCTACAATCGGTGTTCAGGGTTACCTGTTCCATAATCACTGTTCAGATTGCCCTGGTCCATAATGACAGTTCAGGATTCCCTGGTCGTTAATCAATGTCCAGGTTTCCCTGGTCCATAATCACTGTTCAGGTTGCCCTGGTCCATAATCAATATTCAGGGTGTGCTAGTCCATAATGATTGTTTAGGGTGCCCTGGTCCATAGTCGATGTTCAGGGTTCCCGGTTCCATAACAACTGTTCAGGTTCCCTGCTCCATAATCACAGTTCACGGTGCCTTGGTCCATAATCGATGTTCAGGGTACCATGGTCCATAATCACTGTTCAGGATGCCCTGGTTCATAATCGATTACCAGGGTGCCCTGTTCCAAAAAAAATGTTCAGGCTTCCCTGTTCCATATTCACTGTTCAGGTTGCCCTGGTTCATAATCTCTGTTCAGAGTGCTCTGGTCCATAGTCGATATTCAAGTTTCTCTGGTCCGTAATCACTGTTCAGTGTCCCCTGGTCCATAATCACTGTTCCGGGTTCCCTGGCCCTAAAACACAGTTCAAGTTTCCCTGTTCCATAAACACTGGGCAGGATGCTCTGGACCATAGTCAATGTTCAGGCTTCCCTGTTCAGTAATGAATGTTCAGGTGCCCTGGTACATAATCGATGTCCAGGGTTCCCTGATCCATAATCCCTGTTCAGGGTGCTCTGGTCCATAGTCGATGTTCAGGGTTCCCTGATCCATATCGACTTTCAGGATACCCTGGTCGAAAATCAATGTTAAGGGAACCCTGGTCTATATTAACTAATCAGGGTGTGCTGGTACATAATCACTATTCAGGGTGCCCTGGTCCATAATAAATGTTCAGGTTTCCTCTTCCATAATCACTGTTCAGTGTGCCCTGATCCATAGTCGATGTTCAGGTTTCCCTGGTCCATAATCACCATTCAGGTGCCCTGGTCCATAATCGATATGCTGGGTTCCTGGTGCATAATCACTGTTCAGGGTGCCCTGGTCCATAATCGATATTCAGGGTTCCCTGGTTCATGAACAGTGCTCAGGGTCCCCTCGTCCATAGTCGATATTCAAGTTTCCTGGTCCATAATCACTGTTCAGTGTGCCATGGTCCACAGTCGATGTTCAGGGTTCCCTGGACCATAATCACTGATCAGGATACACTGGTCCATAATCGATGTTCATAGTTCCCTGGTCCATAATCACTGTTCAGGGTGACATGGTCCATAAATAGTGTTCAGTGTTTGATGGTCCATAATCACTGTTTAGGGTGCCCTGGTCCATAGTCGTTGTCCAGGGTGGCCTGGTCCATAATCGATGTTCAGGGTTCTCTGATCCAAAATCATTGTTCAGGGTACCCTGGTCCATAATCGATATTCAGGGTTCCTTGTCCATAAACACTGTTCAGGGTGCCGTGATCCATAATCAATACTCAGGGTTCCCTGGTCCATAATCAGTTTTGGATGCCTTAGTCCATAATAACTGTTCAGGGTTCCCTGGACCATAATCAATGTTCAGAGTGCCCTGGTCCAAAATCGATATTCAGTGCTCCCTGCTCCATAATCACTTTTCAGGTTTCCATGGTTCAAAATCACTGTTCATGATTTCCTTGTCCATAATCACAGGTCAGGGTGCCCTGGTCAATAATCAATTTCCAGCATGTGCTGGACCATAATCGGTGTTCAGGGTTACCCAGTCCATAATCACAGTTCAGGATGCCTGGTCCATTATGAACTTTCAGACTGCCCTTGAGTATAATCAATGTTCAGGATTCCCTGGTCCATAATCACTGACCAGAGTTTGCTGGTCCATTATGACTGTTCAGGGTTCCCTCCTCCATAATCACATTTTGGGTGCCTTGGTCCATAATAACTGCTCAGGGTGCACTGCTCCATAAATACTGTTCAGGGTGCCCTGGTTATTCATCACTGATCAGGTTTCACTGCTCCCTAATCACTGTTCAGTGTGCCATGGTCCATAGTCGATGTTCAGGTTTCCCTGTACCATAATCACTGATCAGGGTACACTGGTCCATAATCGATGTTCATAGTTCCCTGGTGCATAATCACTGTTCAGCGTGACATGGTCCATAGTCGAAAATCAGGGTTCCCTTGTCCATAATCACTGTTCAGGGTTTCCTGATCCAAAAACACAGTTCAGGGTTCTCTGTTCCATAATCACTGTGCAGGATGCCCTAGTCAATAGTCGATGTTCATGCTTCCCTCTTCAATAATCATCATTGAGGTTCCCTGGTCCATAATCAATATCCAGGATGCCCTGGTCCATTATTGATGTCTAGGGTTCCGTGGTCCATAATCACTGTTCAGGATTCCATGGTCCAAAATCACTGTTCAGGATTCCCTTGTCCATAATCACAGTTCAGGGTGCCCTGGTCAATAATCGATGTCCAGGTTGTGCTGGACCATAATCGGTGTTCAGTGTTCGCTGGTCGATAATATCAGTTCAGGGTGCCTTGGTACATAATCGGTGTTCAGGATTCCGTGGTCCACAATCACTATTCAGGGTGCACTGGTGCATAATCACTCTTCAGCGTTCCCTGGTCCACAAATACTATTCAGGGCTCTCTGGTCCAAAAACAGTGATCAGGTTTCCCTGGTCCAAAAACACAGTTCAGGGTTCCCTTCTCCATAATCACTGTACAGGATTCCCTGGTCCATAGTCGATGTTCAGGGTTCCCTGGTCCATAATCACCTTTCAGGAGCCCTGTTCAATAACCAATGTCCAGGTTTCCCTGGTCCATAATCACCGTTCAGACGCTCTGGTCCATAATCAATATCCAGGGTTCCCTGGTGCATAATCACTGTTGAGGGTGCCTTGATCCATAGTCGGTGTACAGGTTTCCCTGGTGCATAATCACAGTTCAGGTTGCCCTGCTCCACAGTTGATATTCAGGGTTCCCTCTTTGATAATCCCTGTTCAGGGTTCCCTGATCCATAATCACAGTTCAGGGTGCGCTGGTCCATACTCTTTGTACATTGTGTCCCGGGCCATAGACGATTTTGAGAATTCGCTGGTTCTTTATCACTGTATAGGTTGCACTGGCCCTCAATCGATGTTCAGGCTTCCCTGCTCCATAATCACTGTTCAAGTTGCCCTGACCCATAATAGCTGCTCAGGTTTCCTGGTCCATAATCAGTGTTCAGGTGCCCTGGTCCATAATCGATGTCCAGTGTGCCCTGGTCCATGATCGATGTTCATCTTCCCTGGTCCATATTCACTGTTCAGGGTGCCCTGATCCATATTTGATATCCAAGTTCCGTGGTCCAAAATCACTGCTCAGCCTTGCCTTGGCCATAATCACTGATCAGGGTTCCCTGGTCCAAAAACACAGTTCAGGGTTTCCTGTTCCATAATCACTGTGCAGGATGCCCTAGTCAATAGTCTATGTTCACACTTCCCTGTTCATTAATCATCATTGAGGTGTCCTGGTCAATAATTGATGTCCAGGGTTCCCTGATCCATAATAGCTGCTCACGTTTCCTGGTCCATAATCAGTGTTCTGGTGCCCTGGTCCATAAACGATGTCCAGGGTGCCTTGGTCCATGATTGATATTCAGGGATTCCTGGTCTAGAATCTTTAATCAGGGTGCGCTGGTGCATAATCTATGTTCAGGACGCACTAGTCCATAATCACTTTTCAGGGTGTCCTGGTCCATAATTGATATCCAGGATGCCCTGTTCCATTATAGATGTCTAGGGTTCCCTGGTCCATAATCACTGTTCACGGTTCCATGGTCCAAAATCACTGTTCAGAATTCCCTTTTCCATAATCAAAGTTCAGGGTGCCCTGGTCAATAATCAGTGTCCAGGATGTGCTGGACCATAATCGTCTTTCAGGGTTCCCTGGTCCATAGTGACTATTCAGGTTGCACTGGTCCATAATCACTGTTCAGCTTTCCCTGGTCCAAAAATACTGTTCTGGTCCCCCTGGTCCATAGACAGTGTTCAGGTGTCCCTGGTGCAAAAGCACAGTTCAAGGTTCCCTTTCCAAAATCACTGTACAGGATTCCCTGGACCATAGTCGATGCTCAGGGTTCCCTGGTCTATAATCACCTTTCAGAGCCCTGGTCAATAACAATGTCCAGATTTCCCTGCTCCATAATCACCGTTCAGGCGCCCTGGTCCATAATTGTTCAGGGTTGACTTTTCCATAATCACTGTTCTTGGTTCCCTGGTCTATAAACGGTGTCCAGGATTCATTGGTCCCTAATCACTGCTCAGGGTGCCCTGATCCACAATGAGTGAGAGGGTTCCCTGGTGCATAATCTCAGTTCAGGTTGCCTTGGTCCAAAACCACTTTTCAGTGTGCCCTGGTCCATAGTAGATACACAGGGTTCCCTGGTCCATAATCACTGTTCAGGTTTCCCTGGTACAAAATCACTGTTGAGGGTTCCCTGGTCCATAATCACCTTTCAGGAAACCCTGATCCATAGTCGATGTTCAGGGTTCCCTGGTCCATAATCATCGTTCAGATGACCTGGTCCATAATCGAAATTCAAGGTTCCTTAGTCCATCACTGTTCAGTCTAATCTGGTCAATATTCACCGTTCAGATGACCTGGTTCATAATCAATGTCCAAGATTCCCTTGTCCATAACCATTGTTCATGGTGCTCCGGCCCATAGTCAATCTTCACGGTTCCCTGGACCATAATCACTGTTCAGGATTTCCTGGTCCAAAATCACTCTTCAGGTTTACCTGGTCCATAATCCCTCTTCAGGGTGCTCTGGTGATAATCACTGTTTAGGATGCCCTCATCCATAGTCAATGTTCAGGGTTACCTGGTCCGTAATCACTGTTTAGATTGAACTGGTAGATAATCGATGTTCAGAGAGCCCTGGTCCATAGTCACAATTCAGGTTGCCCTGGTCCATCATCACTGTTCAGGTTGCCCTGGTCGATAATCGATGTTCAGGTTGCCCTGGTCCATAATCACTATTCAGGGTGCCGTGGTCCATAATCACTGTTGAGGGCGCCCTCGTCCATAATCGACGTTCAGGTTTCCCTTGTACGAAAGCAGAGGTCAGAGTGCCCTGGTCCATAGTCTATATTCAGGGTTTGCAGCTCCATAATCACTGTTCAGGTTGCCCTGGTCATAATCGATTTTTAGGCATCCTTGGTCAATAATCGATATTCAGGGTTCCCCTTTCCTTAAACACTGTTCAGGGTGACCTGGCCCATAATCGATATTCAGGGTTCCCTTGTCCATAATCACAGTTAAGGTTGCCCTGCTCCATAGCTGATCTTCAAGTTTCCCTGGTCCATAATCACTGTTTAGGTTTCCCTGGTCCAATATCACTGTTCGGGGGCCCTATTCCACAGTCGATGTTCATTGTTCCCTGGTCCAAAAATCACAGTTCAGGTTGCCTTGCTCCATACGGCCTGTTCAGGGTGCACTAGTTTAATCCATATTCATGGTGTTCTTGTGCATAATCACTGTACAGGGTGTGCTGATCCATAATCACTGTTCAGGGTGCCTGGTCCTTAGTCAATGTTCAGGTTGCCCTGATCCATAATCGATGTTCAAGTTTTCCTGGTACATAATCACTATTCAGGATGCCCTGGTCAATAGTTGATGTTCAGTTTTCCCTGATCCACAATCATCGTTTGGGTGCCCTGGTCGATAATCGATGTCCACAGTGGCCTGGTTCATAATTGATGTTCAGGGTTTCTCTGGTCCATAACCACTGTTCAGGGTGCCCTGGTCCATAGAAGATATACATAATTCCCTGGTCCATAATCACTGTTCAGGTTCCCTGGACCAAAATCACTGTTCAAGAATCCTTGGTCCATAATCACTGTTCAGGATGCCCTGATTGATAGTCGATGTTCAGGGTTCCCTGGACCATAATCACTGCTCACATGTCCCGGTCCATAATCAAAGTCCAGCGTTCCCTACTCCATAATCACTGTTCATGGTGCCCTGGTCCATAATCAATGTCCAGGGTGCCCTGGTCCATAATCTGTGTTCAGGGTACCATGGTCCATAATCACTGTTCAGGGTGCCCTGGTCCATAATCTGTGTTCAGGTTGCCGTGGTCCATATCGACTTTCATGGTACTCTGGTCGATAATCAATGTTCAGTTTTCCTGGTCGATAATCACTGTTCAGCGTGACGTGCTCCATAATCAATCTTCAGGGCTCCCTGGACCATAATCACTGTTCAGGATTTCCTGGTCCAAATTCACTCTTCAGGGGCCCCTGGTCCATAATCGCTGTTCAGGGTGCTCTGCTCCATAATCACAGTTCAGGATGCCCTCATCCGTAGTCAATGTTCAGGGTTTCCCATTCCATAATCACTGTTTAGAATGAACTGGTAGATAATCGATGTTCAGGGTGCCCTGGTCCATAGTCACTATTCAGGGTGCCCTGGTACATATATACGGTTCAGGTTTCCTTGGTCCATAATAACTGTTCAGGTGCCATGGTCCGCAAGCACTGTTCAGGATGCCCAGGTCCATAAGCGATGTTCAGGTTTGCCTTGTCCATAATCATGGTTCAGGTTTTCCTTGTCCATAATAAATGTTCAGGGGCCCTGGTCCATAATTGATGTTCAGGGGTACCTTGTCCATAATCAGTGTTCAGGGTGCCCTAGTGTATAATCAGTGTCCACGGTGCCCTGATCCAAAATCCCTCTTGAGGGTGCTCTGGTCCATAGTTGATATTCAGGTTTCCCTAATCCATAATCACTGTTCAGGGTGCCCTGGTCCATAATCAATGTCCAGGATTTTCTTTACCAAAGAACAGTTCATGGTGACCTGGTCCATAATCTATATTTAGGGTTCTCTTGACCATAATCACTGTTCAGGATTTCCTTCACCAAAATCACTCTTCAGGTTTCCCTGATCCATAATCACTGTTTAGGATGCCCTGGTAGATAATAGATGTTCAGGCTGCCGTGGTCCATAGTCAGTGTTCAGGGTTCCCTGTTCCATAATCAATGCTCAGGTTTTCCTAGTCCATAATCACTGTTCAGGTTGCCCTGGTTGATAATCAGTATTTAGGGTGTCGTGGTACATAACCACTGGTTAGATTGCTCAATTCCATAATCCATGTTAGGAGTTCCCTGGTACATAATCACACTTCAGGGGTCCGTGGTCCAAAACCGATGTTCAGGGTTCCCTGGTCCATAATCATTGCTCAGGATGCACTGGTCCATAATCGACTTTTAGGTTTCCATGTTCCATAATCGATATTCAGGGTTCCCTGGACCGTAATATCTGTACAGGTTTCCCTGTTCCATCATCGATGTTCAGCGTACCCTTGTCCGTAATCACAGTTTATTGTGTCCTGCTCCATAGTCTATCTTCAGGGTAACGTGGTCCATATGCACTGTTCAGGTTTCCCTCGAATTTAACCACTGATCAGGCTGCCCTGATGCATAATCACTGTTCAGGTTTCTCTGGTCCATACAATCTGTTCAGGGTCCCTGGTCCATAATCACTGTTCAGGGTGCCCAGGTCCATAATCACTGTCCATGTTGCCCTGTTCTATAGTCGATGTCCAGGGTTCGCTGGTCCATACTCACTGTTCAGGGTTCCCTGCAATTTTCAGGCTGCCCTGATCCATAATCACTGTTCAGGGTGCCTTGGTCCATAATCCCTGTTCATTGTGCTAAGGCCCATACTGAATATTCAGGTTTGCCTAGTCCATAATTGCCACGGACCGTCCCTCCTGGAGACTGGACACCGAGGGAGAGCAGGGGTGAAGTTTAGGAGAATTAGGATTTGACGAATGACACACAGACACAACTTATGAGGAGGTTTGAATCTGCTGCAATTTACTGAAGTTTTCACTAAGATTTTATACAGTTACAGAAGAAAACTGGCAAGTTTTACAAGTTTTGACAAAGAAGAGATACACATTTAATCATTATACTTGTTTTGTCTTTTTCAGCACATCTTGCGGTTGGGCAAGATGGGCACAACAGTACCAGTTTTTTAGAAACTGGACTGGCACTATTAGACACATTTTTAAAGTTTCTCATGGCCTTGAATCAAAACAACTTCTAAGATATGCTTCATACGAAATATTGTTTATATTCTTTTGAAGTACCTAGTGGGAATTGCCAGACTCTGCAATTCTTTGTTTGAAGAGTTAGAAATATTGTGACTATTTCCTATTAATCTTTCTAGTTGCACTTTCTCATGGTCACTATTTATTTTTTGTATCATTAACTCTTTTTGCTCAAGTGAGTTCATAAAGATCCCAAAACTATTTTTTAAATCATTATGTAGGTCATAAACTGCTAAGTTAAAAGCTTGAATCAGGGGAGGAAACATCTATGCCAGTTCTTCTGAACTCACTGATTCATTAAAAACACTTTTTGCTTTAAAGAAAGAAAGCGTATGTGGGCATGAAAGTAAGATTTATGAGAAATACAGATAAGAAAGCCAGTGCTGCGTGCCGTGACCAGGAACACCATAGGTGTTTATAGAGTGTTCGTTCAGGTATCAGGAGTCGGGCTGGTTGCCAGGGAACCGCTGGGAGCAAAGCTCCAAAAAGCACACGTCCCCCCATCCTTCAGCACCCACCGTTTGGGAGACATGTTCTCATACAGGCGTTGCTGTGGATGCAGCAGTTCCCCGCTTTTTATTTTTTAAATGTAACTCAAAAATTCCCTGTTCGACAGCAGCAACTGACCTGAAAAGAGATTGCAAGATGCATGCAAATAAGATAACAGCACAGAGAACTAGAAGCCCAATGATTCCTACAAAAATCAAGTATTGTGCCCAATCCATAGGATTCAAGGCACGAATATTGGTCTCAGGAGCAGAAGCAAGAGATTGTAGGTTATCAAATTGTAAATGGGCTTGGCTCATAGCAGAAATATCTTTCTGAAGAGCCTTGAGATTATGAGTAATATCACTATCTTTCCCGATTTCCTGTAGATGGGCCTTAACCTTTTCCCAAGGGGCAGAAGTATTATAAGGAAAAGGTGTAACACAAATAGACTGAAAACCACTATGACATCTGGTTTCCTGCTGAGCTTTGAGGTTAGCAACATCCTGCCCTAAAGCTAAAACAACTTCTTCTAATACATTTATTTTTGCTTCTAATTTTATATCTATGTAGGCTTGTTCCATAAGTGCTGAGGAGATATTTTTATTAAGGGTATTAACAAAATGTGCAGGATGAATGCCTTGTACTAATGCAGTAGTAGCTACTACAAAAGTAGTTAAAATGGAAATTAAAGCAGCAATACCTAAAATCAAGGCTGCAACAAACCTTTTTGGCCTAATTAATTCATTTAATGCTGAAAGAACCTGCAATGCAGAATTATCATACCAAGGTTCATCACCTAAATCCACAGGAAGCATTACAAAAGGAGGGCGTCTAATGATTAATAGAACTCCCAAATCTTTAGGCTCACTAGAAGTAATGCAATTAGTCAATTTACAGGAATGACATTGTACATAATAGGAATTTCCAGTTTGATTAATAATACCATGAGTTTGTTGTCCTAAAAGAAGAGCATAAGGATAAGAAATACAAGCTTTAATATCATAAGAAACAATTTTAGTAGTATTTGGTTTTTTTTCTAAATATACATTGGCAGCGGCAGCTAATCTAAAAAGACCTTTATGTACAATCATAGTGCCAGATTGAGGCATTTTTGCAACCCAGATGGGTTCTACATTTCCTGGAGTAAACCACCGTCTAATTTTTTCACCCAATAAATCAGGAGTATAATCATGAAATTTCTGCTTATTGTCATTTAAATATTCTTCATATTTTCCTTCTACAGAGGAGGCAGAAAAATCCCAAATTTCTATATTAGAGCCCTTAGGTTCATACTTCGTGGCAGCATGTAAAAAGCCACAAGAAAGCCAAGCTGGGTGTTTAGTCAAAGAGGAGTCCCAGAATTGGTCCAAATGCCTATATTCCTGGATACAGGCAGGGATAGGCATAAAATTTACAGACTGAAAGGTCTCATTATAAGAAGGATGGCCTAAGGTTTGAATTTGCATTTCCCACATCCATCGCTTACCAGGATTTTGATAGTCAGGAGCATCGATTAGGAAAGTTCGATAGCTAACTTTAACACATCCGTCTGGCACTTTCCCTTGTAAAGTAATGCAAATCGTAAGTATATCAGTCCGGCCCTCAAAAGTTATATATGAGGATGAGTTAGGGCTGATGTCAGAATCTTGTAAACCATCTAAGCGCATTGTATCATTGTTAAGAATTTTGATGGGTTCTGGATCGAACCAACCTACAGATTGTAATAGGGGAGGACGTGGGACATAGGCCCAAAATGCCATTTCTTCCACCAGGGGAGTTCCAGAGATTAATGCAAGAAAAGCAATAAAATACATGCAAGGAGAGAGGGGCTTTCCCTGATTTAAGATTAGGTCTTTGGCCTCTTTAACCAGATGACGAATCTTTGTCCAAGTCATCTGGTCTCTTTTCTGCCCTTCCACTTTCATTTTCTGCAGACCATTCGTGATTTG
Organism: Eospalax fontanierii; assembly: GCA_035773235.1. Lineage (NCBI taxonomy): Eukaryota > Metazoa > Chordata > Mammalia > Rodentia > Spalacidae > Eospalax > Eospalax fontanierii. The sequence continues at coordinate 279,114 of CM069554.1, read as the reverse complement.
GTGAATCATCTTCCGATCTTTTCTGTGCTGGCGCCGCCTTCTCTGGTGGAGCAGGTCGGACCAGTCAATCTGGAATCCAGATGGGCGAATCCACATCCTGTGGAAAAACATAAGCATACCCTCGTCCCGAAGTTATGAGCACATCTGGTCCTCTCCAGATCCCAGACAACAAGTCTTTCCAAAAAACTTGTGGGAGCGTTTTAGCTAGCTCCTTGTCCCCAGTGCATCAAAGCAGGGGTGGCACCTTGCTCATTAGTATTTAAATGATTTAATACAAGTAGGGAATGTGAAAGTAAATGATGAGGGGAAAAATAAGAATTTGCCTTTTGTAAATGTTCAATTTGTAATTTTAGTATTTGATGTGCTCTTTCAATTATTGTTTGTCCTTGAGGATTATAAGAAATTCCTGTAATATGACCAATTTTCCATTGTAAACAAAAGTTGTTAAAGACCTTGGCAGTATAAGCGGGACCATTATCTGTTTTTATTTGTGAGGGCTTTCCCATGAAGGAAAAACATTGAGATAGGTGCTGTATCACATCCTTAACTGCTTCCCCAGTCCTAGCGGATGCAAAAATTATGTGAGAAAAAGTATCTATAGTAACATGAACATAACTTAATTTTCCAAAGGAAGGGATGTGTGTCACATCCATCTGCCAAAGAACATTTGCTTTAAGCCCTCGAGGATTAACTCCCATCTTTAATGAATGTAAATGAGGAGGGCACTCAGAACAATTTTTAACAATTTGTCTAGCTTGTTCTCGGGAAATTGAAAACATTTGCTTCAAAGCAAGGGCATTTTGATGATGTAGTGCATGACTCTCTTGCGCTTCAGCAACGGGGGAGACAACAATTTTTGTTAATAAATCAGCTATGGAATTGCCATGAGATAAAGGTCCAGGTAAATTTGTATGTCCTCTAATATGCCCTATAAAAAACTTTTCTTGTCTATCATGTATAAAATTTTGTAGTTTTCTTAGCAGAGGAAGAATGGTGAAATGTCCAGACAAAAGTGCCGTTTCCATTGCAGTAAATAAAGAAGTAACATATTTTGAATCAGAATATAAATTGAAAGGCTGAGGGAAAGTTTTAAAGGCTAAGATAACAGCTCTAATTTCTGCTTGTTGTGCAGAAGTCTGAGCTCCTTCCTCCACAACAGGTCTGTGCCCTTCTGTAAAAACCACAGCTCTTACTGAGGAGGAACCATCAGTAAAAATAGTTAAAGCCTTAATTAATGGTTCTGAAGAACAAAGGCGAGGAAAAATTAAAGAAACATTTTTAGTAAATTCAACTAATGGATGCTTAGGGTAATGATATAAAATTTGGCCCGTATATCCCTGTAATGCTAAAATCCAATCATTATTATTTTGCAATAGATTCTCTACTTGTACCTTATTATAAAGTGTAACAATTTCCATAACCTCTTTTCCAAATAACTCTCGGGATCTTTGTCTTCCTTTGATAATTAATAGTGAACACATATATGGATAATCAGCAAGCATTTTAGATTGTGTATGTGGTAAATGTAACCATTCTAATATCCCATTCTGCCACAAACAAGCTGTGGGAGTATATTCAGTTGAAAAAATTAACAAAGTCAAATATCTTGTATAATCTATCTGTTTTAATCTTGCTAGATTTAATTCCTTTTCTAGTACTTGTAATGCTGTTAATGCTTCAGGGGTAAGAGTTCTTTTTGATTTTGGATTGGAATAACTATGTAATATTGCAAATAGGGGACTCAAAATGCTTGTAGCAATTTTGAAATATGGTCTAATCCAATAAATATCTCCTAATAATTTTTGAAAATCATTTAATGTTTGTAATTTATCCTTTCTAATAGCAACCTTTTGAGTTGATATATAATCATCATGTACCCATTGTCCTAAATAACTTAAAGGCTTATCTCTCTGAATTTTTTCAGGAGCTATAATAAGTCCAAAGATAGTTAATTGTAAAATAGCTTCTTGTAAAATCTCTTCTACTACATCCTTTTTTGAATGAGCCAATAATATATCATCCATATAATGAATGATATAGGCTGTTTTAAACCTTTTTCTAACACCCTGTAATGCCTTGTCTACAAATTTTTGACATAGTGTTGGACTGTTTTTCATCCCTTGAGGTAAAGTTTTCCATTGATATCTCCTAAAGGGTCTTTGGAAATTTATTGATGGGACACTAAAGGCAAAATGAGCACAATCTGATGGATCCAAACGTATTGTAAAAAAGCAATCTTGTAAATCTATAATGATTAAGGACCATCCTTCAGGCACAGCTACTGTGGAAGGAAGGTCAGGTTGCAGTGCTCCCATATCTTCCATGACTGCATTAACTGCTCTAAGATCCTGTAGCAGCCTCCATTTTCCTCACTTTTTCTTTACAACAAATATTGGGTTATTCCAAGGGCTGTTGGATTCTTCAATATGCCCTTTTTTCTAATTGTTCTTGTACTAGTTGCTCCAGAGCCTGGATCTTTTCTTGAATTAGGGGCCACTGATTGATCCATATAGGCTCCTCAGTTTTCCATTTTATTTTATCTTCATATAATTCCTCAGTGGCCCCTAAGTAAAATATTATTCATTTAAATGATCTGCAGTAACTAATTTTAAATCTAGGTTTTCCATCATATCTCTTCCCCATAGGGAGAAAGGTAAAGAAGATAAAATATAGGGCTGAATCATTCCTGTCTTATTTTCTAATTCCCACCTTAAAGGAGAAGAGCTCTGCATTACTCCCAAAGCTGTTTCTAACCCCATAAGGGTGGATACAGTTCTCTGAATGGGCCTATGATTAGGCCATTCTGAAGCAGCAATACAAGTTTTGTCAGCCCCAGTATCTAAAAGTCCTTTAAACTTTTTGCAATTAATTTTTACTATTTTAAAGGGTCTTTCAGTGAGATCTTGTACCCAGGCCACTAAATCTGAAGATCCGAATTGGCCCTCTCCTCTATCTGGTTTCATGACCTGATTGGGAAGATTTATATAGGGAAATAATATCAATTGAGCTATTCTTTGTCCTTTATGTATCTGAATGGTTTCTGACAAAGGTTTGACCATTATTTTTATATCATTTTGAGTATCTGAGTCTACAATCCCCAGAATAACTTCAAAATTCTTTTGATAATTGGAACTTCTACCAATTATAAGCCCTACTGTTTGAGGCAATAATTCCCCTTTTACATAAGTAGGGATTAAAGCGATTCCCTCCCACTTGGAGAGAATTACATCTTGAGCACTAGCCAGATCTAATCCTGCGCTCCCTGGTTTTGCTCTAGATAGCTCAGGAATAGTAAATTCTGGAGCTGAAGGATTAAGTAAAGACTTAATCTCTTTGTCTTTTGTATTTCTCCTATTCGATCTGGGCCAGGAGAAGGCCCCTCATCTAGTTTTTTGCCTCCTCATTTTCTTCCTCTTTATTTAGAGGGGTCCCATCCTTATGGAACTTAGACTTACATTCATTTTTCCAATGTCTTCCTATTTTGCATCGGGGGCAAAGCCATGGGGGACTCTTTTTATCTTCCCCTTTTTGTTTCTTATAAGTCTTTTTTTAAATGGCCAGGCTTGCTACAACTATAGTAAGTGGTTTCTTTCTGTGATCGACCTTTTCCTCCTAAGGTCTTTTTAACATAGGCGCTGAATTTTTCTCCTTTCATGGCTGCAGCATAAGCCATTCCCAGGACTATAGCTGGTGAGGCATCCATGCATGCTTTAATGAAGTCGTGCAAATTCCTGTTTTCCATATGGGTATAATAAGATCTTGACATAGAGCATTAGCATTTTCCCAGGCCAGCTGTTTAATAAGCATATCCGTCCCCTCAGAAGGGGGGAGCATTCTATGCACAGCTTCTTCAAGCCTGGAAACGAATTCCTGAGAGGGTTCCTCTGTACCCTGCCTAATACTAGCTAATGCCCCGCCCTTGGTCCCTGGAGGAGGAATCTTGTGCCAAGCCAACACAGCATTCCCAGTTATGGCTTCCAGAATTTCTCTGGGAATGGTAATTTGTGATTGAGGCGTAGCACACTCATTGGTACCCAGGAGCATGCTCATAGTGGGCTTAGGGCCTCTTTTCTTTAAAGAATTATGGTATCTTTGCTCCTGTCTTCGTATTCTGTCCTCCAGCGTATATAATCTCCGGGGGAAAATGTGGCTTGTTTCATGCCAATATACGGAGTTAACCAGAGATTGGCGATCATGTCAACTATTTGTAAAGTATATGGAGCAGAGGCTCCCGCTGTTTTAACAGCAGATTGTAATTCTTTTAATGTTTTAAGTGGGAGAGGTTCCCATTGGGGGGGATCGTTATCCTCCAAAGCCTCTGCTACAGGAAAGGAGAATGAAAAGTCTCGAATTTTGCGAGCCTCTGCCGAAGCTCCCTGGAACCCGACAGGGGGTAAGGGAGGTCTCCTTTTGATCTTTAAAGGACAAGATTTTAACTTCCACAAATCATGATCTCGATCCTCATTTTGAAATGCTGTTTTTACCATTTCGTCTGCGAGATCAAAATCATCATCATCATCATCAAATTCCTTGCTTGATAAAATCTTTTCCTTCAAAGTCGGGGACCTTTCAGAAAAAGCCCCATACTTTGATGGTTTAGATTCCTCATCTAATATAATTAGAGCTTCATGACTATTTCCTGCAGAGGCTGTTTCATGAACAAGTCCCTCAAAATCAGATGACTCAGTAAGTAACTTTCTAATTTGTAACCACAGTGGGTAAGCTTGTGCTGGTAGAGTTTTTTCCCCATTCTGCTGAACATAGTGGCGCATTTCTTTACGAATCTTTTTCCATTCATCTATAGTCATAGACCCATCCTCCATGAACCAAGGACTGACCTTCTTAATAAAGGTAAAGTATTCCCATAGTAGGTGTTCTGATACCTTAAACCCTCTTGTTGCCAGCATGCGCTTAATCATATGCAAAAACATTTTATCATTCTTAGTCATATGTTGCCCCATGGTTACTGAGATTACTTACTCTTAACCGGTCAGGCTTTACCGACGGGACTGCAGCTCTCTGGTAAGATCCGATCCTAAATTCTGAATAAAAAGGAAAGAAAGAATTACCTGTCCTTCAAGTCCCTGTTCCAAGCGCCACCTGCCACGGACTGTCCCTCTTGGAGACTGGACACCGAGGGAGAGCAGGGGTGAAGGCTAAGGAGAATTAGGATTCGACGAATGACAGACAGACACGACTCAGGATGAAGTTTGAATCTGCTGCAATTTCCTGAAGTTTTCACTAAGATTTTATACAGTTACAGAAGAAAATTGGCAAGTTTTACAAGTTTTGAGAAAGAAGAGATACACATTTAATCATTATACTTGTTTTGTCTTTTTCAGCACATCTTGAGGTTTCTCAGTATACCTTGTTGTTATTGCCAAATGGGCACAACAGTACCAGTATTTTAGAAACTGGACTGGCACTATTAGACACATTTTTAAAGTTTCTCATGGCCTTGAATCAAAACAACTTCTAAGATATGCTTCATATGAAATAGTGTTTATATTCTTTTGAAGTACCTAGTGGGAATTGCCAGACTCTGCAATTCTTTGTTTGAAGAGTTAGAATTATTGTGACTATTTCCTAATATTCTTTCTAGTTGCACTTTCTCAGGGTCACTATTTATTTTTTGCATCATTAACTATTTTTGCCCAAGTGAGTTCATAAAGATCCCAAAACTATTTTTTAAATCACTATGTAGGTCATAAACTGCTAAGTTAAAAGCTTGAATCAGGGGAAGAAACATCTATGCCAGTTCTTCTGAACTCACTGATTCATTAAAAACAGTTTTTGCTTTAAAGAAAGAAAGCGTATGTGGGCATGAAAGTAAGGTTTATGAGAAATCCAAATAAGAAAGCCAGTGCTGCAAGCCGTGATCAGGAACACCATGGGTGTTTATAGAGTGCTCGTTCAGGTATCAGGAGTCGGGCTGATTGCCAGGGAACCGCTGGGGGCAAAGCTCCAAAAAGCACACGTCGCCCCATCCTTCAGCACCCACCATTTGGGAGACATGTTCTCATGCAGGTGTTGCTGTGGATGTAGCACATAATCACTATTCAGGGTGCCCTAGTCCATAAACGAAGTTCAGTTTTCCCTTGCACGAAAGAACAGTTCAGAGTGCCCTGGTCCATAGTCTATATTCAGGGTTCCCTGGGCTGTAATCAATGTTCAGGGTTCCCTCGTCCAAAATCACTGTTCAGTTTGCCCTCTTCGATAATCAGTGTTCAGGGTGCCCTGTCCATAATCACTATTCAGGGTGCCATGTTCCATAATCACTGAACAGGGTGCCCTGATCCAAAATCCTTGTTCAGGGAGCTCTGGTCCATAGTGGATATTCAGATTTCCCTAATGCATAATCACTGTTGAGGTTGCCATCGTCCTTTATCAATGTTCAGGATTCTCTTGTACGAAAGAACAGTTCATGGTGCCCTGGACCATAGTCTAAATTCAGGGTTCCGTGGTTCATAATCACCTTTCTGGTGCCCTCGTCTATAATCGATGTCCAGGGTTCCCTGGTCCATAATCAATGTTTAGGGTGCTCTGGTCCATAGACGATACACCGGTTTTCCTGGTCCATAATCACTGTTCAAGGTTGTTCCCTAGTCCAAAATCACCGTTGAGGTGTCCCTCGTCCATAATCACTGTTCAGGTTCCCTGGCCAAAATTACTGCTCGGGGATCCCTGGTCCATAATCACTGTTTAGAATGCCCTAGTCGATCATCGATACTCAGGGTGCCTGGTTAATAGTCACTATTCAGCGTGCCCTCGTCCATAATCACTGTTCAGGGTTTCCTGTTCCATAGTCGATGATCAGGGTTCCCTGGTTCATAAAAATTGTTCAGGTTGCCCTGGTCGATAATCAATATTCAGGGTACCAAGGTCCATAATCAGTATTCAGGGTGCCGTGGTCCATAATCACTGTTAACGTTGCTCGATTCCATAGTCGATGTTGAGAGTTCGCTGGTCCATTATTGACTTTTAGGTATCCCTGGTCCATAATCGATATTCAGGGTTCCCCGGTCCATAATCACTGTTCAGGGTGCCCTGTTCCATAATCGATGTTCAGCGTACCCTTGTCCGTAATCACAGTTTATGCTGTCCTGCTCCATATTCTATCTTCAGGTTTCCCTGGTCCATACTCACTGTTCAGGTTTCCATGGACTTTAACCACTGTTAAGCTGCCCTGGTCCATTATCACTGTTCAGGTTTCCCTGGTCCATACTCACTCTTCAGGGCCCCTGGTCCATAATCACTGTTCAGGGTGCTCAGGTCCATAATCGATGTACATAGTTTCCTTGTCCATAATCATAGTTCAGGGTGCCTTGGTCCAAAAGCACTGTTCAGGGTGGCCTGGTCCATAATCACTGTTCAGGTTCCCTGGTCCAAAATCATTCTTCAGGGATCCCTGGACTATAATCACTGTTCAGGATGCCCTGATACATAGTCAATGTTCAGGGTTCCCTGGTCCATAAACACCATTCAGATGACCTGGTCCATAATTGAAATCCAAGGTTCCGTAGTCCATAATCACTGGTCAGGTTGCCCTGGTCCATATCAACTTTCATGGTACCCTGGTCGATAGTCAATGTTCAGTTTTCCTGGTCTATAATCACTGTTCAGGCTGCCCTGCTCCATAGTCAATCTTTAGGGCTCCCTGGACCATAATAACTGTTAGGGACTTCCTGGTCCAAAACCACTCTTCAGGGTTCCCTGGTCCATAATCATTCTCCAGAGTTCTGTGGTCTATAATCACTGTTCAGGTTGCCATCATGCATAGTCAATACTCAGGTTGCCCTGGTCGATAATTGACGTTCAGGGTTCCCTGGTCCATAATAAATATTCAGGGTCCCGTGTTCCATAATCACTGTTTAGGGTGCTTGATTCCATAGTCAATGTTGAAATTTTCCTGGTCCATAATCACTCTCAGGGTTCCCTCGTCCAGAACCGATGTTCAAGGTTCCCTGGTCCATAATCGTTGCTCAGGATGTGCCAGTCCATAATTGACTTTTAGGTTTCCCTGGTCCATAATTGATATTCAGGGTTTCCTGGTATGTAATCACTGTTCAGGATGCCCTGTTCCATAATCGATGTTCAGGGTTCCCTTCTATGAAAAACTGTTCAGGGTTCCCTGGTCCATAGTCTATATTCAGGGTTCCCTGTCCTATAATCACTGTTCAGGTTTCCCTGGACTTTAACCACTGTTTAGGCTGCCCTGGTCCATAATAACTGTTCAGGGGCCCTGGTCCATAATCACTGTTCAGCGTGCCCAGGTCCATAATCGTTGTTCAGGGTTGCCTTGTCCATAATCACTGTTCAGGGTGCCCTGGTCCATAATCACTGTCCAGCGTGCCCTGGTCCAAAATCCCGGTTCAGGTTTCTGGTCCATTGTGGATTCTCAGGTTTCCCTAATCCATAATCACTGTTCAGGATGCCCTCTTCCATAATCGATGTTCAGGGTTGCCTTGCATGAAAGAACAGTTCAGGGTACCCTGGTCCATAGTCTAAATTCAGTGTTCCCTGGGCTGTAATCTCTGTTCATGGTTCCCTGGTCCAAAATCACTGTTCAGTTAGCCCTCTTCGATAATCTATGTTCAGGGTGCCCTGGTCCATAATCACTATTCAGGGTGCCGTGGTCCATAATCACTGTTTTCATTGCTCGATTCCATAGTCAATGTTGAGAGTTCCCTGCTCCAATATCACTCTTCTGGTTTACCTGGTCTATAAGCGAAGTTCAGGGTTCCCTGGTCCATAATCCTTGCTCAGGATGTGTTGCTGCATAAGCGACTTTATGTATCTCTGGTCTATAATCGATATTCAGGGTTCCCCGGTCCGTAATCTCTGTTCAGGGTGCCCTGTTACATCATTGATGTTCAGGGTACCCTTGTCCATAATCACAGTTTATTGTGTCCTGCTCAATAGTCTATCTTCAGGGTTCCCTGGTCCAAACACACTGTTCAGGGTTCCCTTCATTTTCACCACTGTTCTGGCTGCCCTGGTCCATAATCACTGTTCAGTTTTCCCTGGTCTATAATAACAGTTCAGGGGCCCTTGTCCATAGTCAATCTTCATGGTTCCCTGGTGCTTAATCACTGTTCAGGGTGATCTGGTCCATAATCACTGATCAGGGTTCCCGCATCCATAATCACTGTTTAAGATGCCCTGTTTGATAATTGATGTTAAGGGTGCCCTGGTCCATAGTCACTATTCAGGGAGCCCTGGTCCATAATCACTGTTCAGGGTTCCCTGTTCCAGAGTCGATGTTCAGGGTTCCCTGGTCCATAATCACTGTTCAGGTTGTACTGGTCCATAACCGATTTTCAGGGTTCCCTGGTCAATAATCATTGCTCAGGGTTCCCTGGTCCATAATCACTCTTTAGGATGCCCTGATCCATAGTCAATGTTCAGGGTTCCCTGGTGTGTAATCACTGTTTAGGATGCCCTGGTCGATAATCGATGTTAAGGATGCCCTGGTTCATAGTCACTATTCAGGGTGCCCTGATCCATAATCACTGTTCAGGGTTCCCTCTTCCAGAGTCGATGTTCAGGCTTCCCTGGTTTATAATCACTGTTAAGGTTGCCCTAGTCAATAATTGATGCTCAAGTTTCCCTGGTCCATAATCATTGCTCAGGATGCGCTGGTCCATAATCGACTTTTAGTTTTCCCTTTTCCGTAATCGATATTCAGGGGTCCCCGGTATGGAATCACTGTTCAGGGAGCCCTGTTCCATAATTGATGTTCCGCGTACCCTTGTCCGTAATTATAGTTTATTGTGTCCTGCTTCAGAGTCTATCTTCAGGGTTCCCTGGTCCATACTCATAGTTCAGGTTTCCCTGGACTTTAACCAATGTTCAGGCTGCCCTGATCCATAATCACTGTACAATTATGTCCATAATCTATGTTCAGGATTGCCTTGAACATAATCAATGTTCAGGGTGCCCTGGTCCATAATCACTGTCCAGGGTGTCCTGGTTCAAAATCCCTGTTCAGGGTGCTCTGATTCATAATAGATATTCAGATTTCCCTAATCCATAGTCACTGTTCAGGATGCCCTAGTCCATAATCGATGTTCAGGGTTGCCTTGCACAAAAGAACAGTTTAGGGTGCCCTGGTCCATAGTCTATATTCAGGGTTCCCTGGCCTATAATCACTGTTCAGGGTTCCCTGGACTTTAACAACTGTTCAGGCGGCCCTGGTCCGAAATCACTGTTCAGGTTTCCCTGACCAAAATCACAGTTCACGGTGCCTCGGTCCATAATCACTGTTAAGGTATTCTCTTCCATAATCGATGTTCAGCGTTACCTGGACCATAAGCTAAGTTCAGGGTTTCCTGGTCCATAATCACTGTACAGGTTGCCGAGATCCGTAATCGATGTTCAGGGTTGCCTTGACCATAATCACTGTTCAGGTTGCCCTGGCCATAATCACTGTCCAGGGTGTCCTGGTTCAAAATCCCTGTTCAGGGTGCTCTGGTTCATAGTGGATATTCAGATTTGCCTAATCCATAACCACTGTTCAGGATACTCTAGTCCATAATCAATGTTCAGGATTCCCTTGTACAAAAACTTCTTCAGGGTGCCCTGGTCCAGAGTCTATATTCAGGGTTCCCTGGCCTATAATCACTGTTCAGGGTTCCCTGGACTTTAACCACTGTTCAGGCTGCCCTGGTCCAAAATCACTGTTCAGGGTTCCCTCATCCAAAATCACAGTTCACGGTGTCCTCATCCATAATCGATGTTCAGTGTTACCTGGACCATAACCGAACTTCAGGTTTTCCTGGTCTATAATCACTGTTCATAATGCCCTGCTCCATAATCGATTTTTAGGAGTCCTTGGTCAATAATTGATTTTCAGGTTTCCATGTCCTTAATCACTATTCAGGGTGACCTGGTCCATTATCGATGTTCAGGATTCCCTTGTCCGTAATCACAGTTTAGGTTGCCTTGCTCCATAGTTGATCTTCAAGTTTCCCTGGTCTATAATCACTGTTCAGGATTCCCTGTTCCATTATCACTGTTCAGGGCGAACTGGTCCAAAATCGATGTTCAGGGTGCCCTGGTCCATAAAGGATATTCAGGGTGCCGTGATGCATAATCAATGTTCATGATTCCCTGGTCCATAGTCACTGTTCAGATTGCCCAGGTCCAACGTCGATGTTCAGGTTTCCCTGGTCCTTAATCACCGTTCTGGTGCCCTGGTCTATAATCGATCTCCAGGCTTCCCTGGTCCATAATCACTGTTCAGGGTGCCCTGATCCATAATTGGTGTACAGGGTTCCCTGGTGCATAATCACAGTTCAGGGTGCCCTGGTCCAAAACCACTGTTCAGGGTGACCTGCTCCATATTCGATACACAGTGTTCCCTGGTACATAATCATTGCTCAGGGTTCCCTGGTCCAAAATTGCTGTTTAGGGTTCCCTGGTACAAAATCACTGTTCAGAGTGCTCTGGTCCATAATCACTGTTCACGGAGCCCTCATCCATACTCAATGTCCAGGGTTCCCTGATCCATAATCATTGTTTAGAATGCCCTGTTCGATAATCGATGTTCAGGCTGCCCTGGTCCATCGTCTCACTTCATGGTGCCCAGGTCCATAATCACTGTTCAGGGTTCCCTGTTCCATAGTTGTTGTTCAGGGTTCCCTGGTCCATAATCACAGTTCAGAGTGCCCTGGTCAATAAATGATGTTCAGCTTATCCTGGTCCATAATCTGCATTCACGGTGCCGTGGTCCATAATCATTGATTAGGCTGCTCGTTTCCATGGTCGATGTTGAGAGTTCCCTTGTCCATAATCACTCTTCAGAGTTCCCTTGTCAATAACTGGTGTTCAGGGCTCCCTGGTCCATAATCGACTGTTTGCTTTCCCTGGTCCATAATCGATATTCAGGTTTTGCCTCTGTTATCACATTTCAGGGTGCCCTGTTCCATAATCGATGTTCAGCGTACCCTTGTCCATAATCACAGTTTATGCTATCCTGCTCCATATTCTATCTTCAGGGTTCCCTGCTCCATACTCTCTGTTCAGGATTCCCTGGACTTTAACCCCTGTTCAGCTGTCCTGGTCCATTATCACTGTTCAGGGTTCCCTGGTCCATAATCACTGTTCAGGGTGCTCAGGGCCATAATCGATGTTCACGGTTTCCTTTTCCATAATCATTGTTCAGGGTGCTTTGGTCCAAAACCACTGTTCAGGGTGGCCTGGTCCATAATCACTGTTCAGGTTCCCTGGTCCAAAATCACTCTTCAGGGATCTCTGGTCCATAAACACCATTCAGATAACCTGGTCCATAATTGGTTAATAACTGTTCAGAGTTCCGTGGTCCATAATCACAGTTCAGGGTTCCCTGGTAAAAGATCACAGTTCAGGATTCTCTGATCCATATCGACTTTGAGGCTACCCTGGTCAATAATCAATGTTCAGGGTTCCTTGGTCCATAATCACTAATCATGGTGCACTGGTCCACAGTCACAGTACAGTGTGCCTTAGTCCATAATCACTGTTAAGATTGCTCTATTCCATAAGCACTGTACAGGGTGCCCTGGTCCATAGTTGACTTTCAGACTACCCTGGTCGATAATCAATGTTCAGGGTTCCTTGATCCATAATCACTAATCATGGTGCACTGGTCCATAGTCACAGTTCAGTGTGCCTTAGTCCATAGTGTGCCTGGTCCATAGTTGATGTTCAGGGTTCCCTGGTCCATAATCAATATTCAGGTTACGCTGGCCATAATCAGTGTTCAGGGAGCCCTGGTCCATCATCGATGTTCAGGGTTCCCTTTTCATTTATCACTGTTCAGGGTGCCCTGATCCCTAATCGATGTTCAGGCTGCCCTGGTCCATAAATGATGTGGAGGTTTCCCTGGTCCATAATCACTCTCCAGGGTGCCCTGGTTCAAAATCCTATTCAGGGTGCTCTGGTCCAGAGTGGATATTCAAGTTTCCCTAATCTATAATCACTGTTCAGAATGCCTTCATCCATAATCGATGTTCAGGATTTTCTTCTACAAAAGAACAGTTCATGGTGCCCTGGTCCATATTCTATATTCAGGGTTCCCTGGTCCATAATGAGTGTTCTGGTGCCCTGGTCTATAATTGATGTCTAGGATTCCCTGGTCCATAATCACTGTTCAGGGTGACCTGATCCATAGTCAATGTTCAGGGTTCCCCAAATCACTGTTTCGAATGCCCTAGTTGATAATCGATATTCAGGGTGCCCTGGTTCATAATCACTCTTCAGCATGCCCTGGTCCATAAGCACTGTTCAGGGTTCACTGTTCCACAGTCGATGTTCAGGATTCCCGGGTCCATAATCACTACTCAGGGTGCCCTGGTCCATAGTCGATACACAAGGTTCCCCGGTCCATAATTACTGTTGAGGTATCCCTGGTCCATAATCACTGTTCAGGTTCCCTCGTCCAAAATCACTACTCAGGAATCCCTGGTCCATAATCACTCTTCAGGATGCCCTGAATGTTCAAGGTTCCGGGGTCCATAATCCCTGTTTAGAATGCCCTAGTTGATAATCGATATTCAGGGTCTACTGGTTCATAGTCACTATTCAGCGTGCCCTGGTCCATAATCAATGTTCAGGGTTCCCTGTTCCATAGTAGATGTTCAGGGTTCCTGGGTCCATAATCACTGTTAAGATTACACTAATCCATTATCGATATTCAGGGTTCCCTTGTCCCTAATCACAGTTAAGGTTTCCCTGGTCCAAAATCACAGTTCCAGATGCCCTGTTTCATAGTAGATGATCAGGTTTCCCTGGATTATAATCACCGTTCAGGTGCCCTGGTCCATGGTTTTTGTCCCTGGTTCCCTAGTCCATAATCAATGTTCAGAGTGCCCTGGTCCATAATCGATGTTCAGGCTTCCCCGGTTCATAATCAATGTTCTGGGTGCCCTGGTGCATAATCCATTCTAAGGCTGCCCCGATCCATAATTTATGTTCATGGTGCTCTGCTCCATAGTCGATATTCAGGATTTCCTGGTTCATAATCACTCTTCGGGGTTCCCTGGTCCAAAATCACTGTTCAGGGTTCCCTGGTCCATAATCACTGCTCAGGGTGCGCTGATTCATAATTGATATTCAGGATTTCCTGATCCATAATTGATATGCAGGATTCCCTGGTCCATAATCATTGACCAGTGTGGCCTGGTCCATAATTGATGTTCAGGATTCCCTTGTCCTAATCACAGCTTACGGTGCCCTGCTCCATAGTCAATTTTCAGGGCTCCCTGGACCATAATCACTGCTCAGGATTCCCTGGCCTAAAATCACTTGTCACGGTTCCCTCGTCCATAACCTATGTTCAGGGTTCGCTGGTCCATAATCATTGCTCAGGTTTCCCTGGTCCTTTATCACTGTTCGGGGACTCTGGTCCGTAATCACAGCTCAGGGTGCCCTGTTCCATAGTCGAAATTCAGGGTTACCTTGTCCATAATCACTGATCACGGTTTGCCGGTCCATAATCACTGTTCAGTGTTCCCTTGGATATAATGACATTTCAGGGGGCCTTGGTCCATCATCAGTGTTCAGGTTTCCCTGGTCCATAATCACTGTTCAGGGTGCCCTGGTCCATAATCACGCTTCAGGGTGCTCTGGTTAATAATAACTGTTCAGGGTGCACGGCTCCATAGTCGATGTTCAGGGTTTGCTGTTCCATAATCACAGATTAGGGTTCCCTGGTCCATAATCACTGATCAGGTTTTGCTGGTCCATAATCACTCTTCAGGGTGCCCTGGTGTATAATCGATGTTCAGGGTTACCTTGTCCGAAATCCAATTCAGGGTGCCCTGGTACTTAGTCAATATTCAGGGTTTCCTAATCCATAATCACTGATCAGGATTCCCTGGTCCAAAATCACTTTTCAGGTTTCCCTCGTCAATAATCACAGTTCACTGTGCCCTGGTCCATAATCGATATTGAGGGTTCCCTGGTCCATAATCAGTGTTGAGGTTTCCCTGGTCCATAATCACTGTTCAGGTTCCCTGGTCCAAAATCACTGCTCAGGGATCCCTGGCCATAATCACTCTTCAGGATGCCCTGAATGTTCAAAGTTCCCAGGTCCATAATCCCTGTTTAGAATGCCCTAGTGGGTAATCGACATTCAGGGTGCCCCTGTTCATAATTACTATTCAATGTGCCCTGGTCCATCATCACTGTTCAGTGTTCCCTGTTCCATAGTCGACATTCAGGGTTCCCGGGTCCATAATCACTCTTCAGGTTACACTAATCCATTATCGATATTCAGGGTTTCCTTGTCCATAATGACTGTTAAGGTTTCCCTGGTCCAAAATAACAGTTCAGGTTCCTCTGGTCCATAATAACTGTTAAAGATGCCCTGTTTCATAGTAGATGATCAGGGTTCCCTGGTCAATAATCACCATTCAGGTGCCCTGGTCAATGTTTTTTGTCCAGGGTTCCCTAGTCCATAATCAATGTTCAGGGTGCCCTGGTCCATAATCAATGTTCAGGATTCCCTGGTTCATAATCACTGTTCTGGGTGCCCTGTTTCATAGTAGATGATCAGGGTTCCCTGGACTATAATCACCGTTCTGGTGCCATGGTCAATGTTTTTTGTCCAGGGTTCCCTAGTACATAATCAATGTTCTGGGTGCCCTGGTCCATAATTAATGTTCAGGATTCCCTGGTTCATAATCACTGTTCTGGGTGCCCTGGTCCATAATCCATTCTAAGGCTGCCCCCATCCATAATGTATGTTCATGGTGCTCTGCTCCATACTTGATATTCAGGGTTTCCTGATTCATAATCACTCTTCAGGGTTCCCTGGTCCAAAATCACTGTTCAGGGTTCCCTGGTCCATAATCACTGCTCAGGGTGCGCTGATCCATAATTGATATTCAGGATTTCCTGATCCATAATCGATATGCAGGATTCCCTGGTCCATAATCATTGACCAGTGTGGCCTGGTCCATAATTGATGTTCAGGATTCCCTTGTCCTAATCACAGCTTACGGTGCCCTGCTCCATAGTCAATTTTCAGGGCTCCGTGGACCATAATCACTGCTCAGGATTCCCTGGCCTAAAATCACTTGTCAAGGTTCCCTCGTCCATAACCTATGTTCAGGGTTCGCTGGTCCATAATCATTGCTCAGGTTTCCCTGGTCCTTTATCACTGTTCGGGGACTCTGGTCTGTAATCACAGCTCAGGGTGCCCTGTTCCATAGTCTAAATTCAGGGTTACCTTGTCCATAATCACTGATCACGGTTTGCCGGTCCAAAATTACTGTTCAATGTTCCCTTGGATATAATGACATTTCAGGGGGCATTGGTCCATCATCAGTGTTCAGGTTTCCCTGGTCCATAATCACTGTTCAGGGTGCCCTGGTCCATAATCACGGTTCAGGGTGCTCTGGTTCATAATAACTGTTCAGGGTGCACTGCTCCATGGTCGATGTTCAGGGTTCGCTGTTCCATAATCACAGATTAGGGTTCCCTGGTCCATAATCACTGATCAGGTTTTGCTGGTCCATAATCACTCTTCAGGGTGCCCTGGTGTATAATCGATGTTCAGGGTTACCTTGTCCGAAATCCAATTCAGGGTGCCCTGGTACTTAGTCAATATTCAGGGTTTCCTAATCCATAATCACTGATCAGGATTCCCTGGTCCAAAATCACTGTTCAGGTTTCCCTCGTCAATAATCACAGTTCACTGTGCCCTGGTCCATAATCGATATTGAGGGTTCCCTGGTCCATAATCAGTGTTGAGGTTTCCCTGTTCTATAATCACTGTTCAGGTTCCCTGGTCCAAAATCACTGCTCAGGGATCCCTGGCCATAATCACTCTTCAGGATGCCCTGAATGTTCAAAGTTCCCGGGTCCATAATCCCTGTTTAAAATGCCCTAGTTGATAATCGACATTCAGGGTGCCCCTGTTCATAATTACTATTCAATGTGCCCTGGTCCATCATCACTGTTCAGGGTTCCCTGTTCCATAGTCGACATTCAGGTTTCCCGTGTCCATAATCACTGTTCAGGTTACACTAATGCATTATCGATATTCAGGGTTTCCTTGTCCATAATGACTGTTAAGGTTTCCCTGGTCCAAAATCACAGTTCAGGGTCCCCTGGTCCATAATAACTGTTCAAGATGCCCTGTTTCATACTAGATGATCAGGGTTCCCTGGTCTATAATCACCATTCAGGTGCCCTGGTCAATGTTTTTTGTCCAGGGTTCCCTAGTCCATAATCAATGTTCAGGGTGCCCTGGTCCGTAATCAATGTTCAGGATTCCCTGGTTAATAATCACTGTTCTGGGTGCCCTGTTTCATAGTAGATGATCAGGGTTCCCTGGACTATAATCACCGTTCAGGTGCCCTGGTCCATGGTTTTTGTCCAGGGTTCCCTAGTCCATAATCAATGTTCAGGGTGCCCTGGTCCGTAATCGATGTTCAGGCTTCCCTGGTTCATAATCTATGTTCTGGGTGTCCTGGTCCATAATCCATTCTAAGGCTGCCCTGATCCATAATGTATGTTCATGGTGCTCTGCTCCATAGTCGATATTCAGGGTTTCCTGGTTCATAATCACTCTTCAGTGTTCCCTGGTCCAAAATCACTGTTCAGGTTTCCCTGGTCCATAATCACTGCTCAGGGTTCGCTCATCCATAATTGATATTCCGGGTTACCTAATCCATAATCGATATGCAGGTTTACCCGGTCCATAATTGATGTTCAGGATTCCCTTGTCCTAATCACAGCTTCTTGGGCCTCAAGGGCTGCTGCAGCTCCGGCCAGCCCTTTAAGGTCAGGTTTTCAGTTCCCAGTGGGGCGGACTGCAGCTGTCATTTTATGGGATCGAGGCGTGGCAGGTGCCGCCAATGATTGCCTTTTCCCAGGCAGCTGTCCTGGCCAACGCCCTCTCCCAGGACGTTTCCCCTGGCGATCCGCGCCCCCCCACTCCTGAGCCCTTGAGGATTGCCCTCTTCCGGGCTGCTGATCTCTGTGACAGTCTGGCCTTCCACCCCGTGGGGCCAACCGCCCCCCTCCACGGTCCGCCCCGGCCTTCCCCCATAATCACTGGTCCATAATCACTGTTCAGGGTGTCCAGGTCCATGATCGATGTTCAGGGTTGCCTTCTCCATATTTATTGTTCACGTTGCCCTGTTCCATAATCACTGTCCAGGGTACCCTGGTCTAAAATCCCTGTTCAGGTTGCTTTGGTCCATAGTGGATATTCAGGTTTCCCTAATACATAATCACTGTTAAGTTTGCCCTCGTCCATAATCGATGTTCAGCGTTGTCTTGTATGAAAGAACATTTCAGGGGGCCCTCGTCCATAGTGTATATTCAGGGTTCCCTGGTCTATAATTACTGTTCAGGGTCCCAGGTCTAAAATCACTGTTCAGGGTTCCCTCATCCAAAATCACAGCTCACGGTGACTGGGTCCATCATCACTGTTCAGGGTGTCCTCGTCCATAATCGATGTTCAGCGTTCCCTGGTCCATAATCGATTTTTAGGTGTCCTTGGTCAATAATCGGTATTCAGGGTTCCCCTGTCCTTAATCACTGTTCAGCGTGATCTGGTCCATAATCGATGTTCAGGGTTCCCTTGTCCATAATCACAGTTTAGCTTGCTCTGCTCAATAGTTGATATTCAAGATTCCCGGGTCCATAATCACTGTTCAAGTTTCCTTGGTCCATTATCACTGATCAGAATAACCTGGTCCCTAGTCAATATTCAGTTTTCCCTGATCCATAAACGATGTTCAGGTCGCCCTGATCCATAATCGATGTTCATATTGTCCTAGTCCACAATCACTGTTCAGGTTGCCCTAGTCCAACTTCGATATTCAGGGTTCCCTGCTCCATAATCACCATTCTGGTGCCCTGGTCTATAATCAATGTCCAGGTTTCCCTGGTCCATACTCACTGTTCCGGGTGCCCTGTTCCATAACCGGTGTACAGTGTTCCCTGATGCATCATCACAGTTCAGGGTGCCTTGGTCCAAAACCACTGTTCAGGGTGCCCTGATCCATAATCGATACACAGGGTTCCCTGGTCCATAATGACTGTTCAGGTTTCCCTGGTCCAAAATCACTGTTGATGTTTCCCTGGTCCATAATCACTGTTCAGGTTCCCTGGTCCAAAATAACTGTTCAGGGTGCTCTGGTCCATAATCACTGTTCAGGGTCCCCTCATCCATAGTCACTGTTCAGGCTTCCCTGGTCCATAATCACTGTTTAGGATGCCCTGGTTGATAATCGATATTCAGGGTACCCTGGTCCATAGTCACTATTCAGTGTGCCCTCGTATATAATCACTGCTTAGGTTGCTCGATTCAGTAGTCAATGTTGTGATTTCCCTGGTCCATAATGACTCTTCAGGGTTCCCAGGTCCATAACCGATGTTCAGCTTTCCCTGGTCTGTAATCATTGTTCAGGATGTGCTGGTCCGTAATCGACTTTTAGGTTTCTCTGGTCCATAGTCGATATTCACGGTTCTCTTGTCTGTAATCACTGTTCAGGGTGCCCTGTTCCGTAATCGATGTTCAGCGTACCCTTGTCCGTAATCACAGTTTATTGTGTCATGCTCCATAGTCTATCTTCAGGTTTCCCTGGTCCATACTCACTGTTCAGGGTTTCCTGAACTTTAATCACTGTTCAGGCTGCCCTGGTGCATAATCACTGTTCAGGTTTCCGTGGTCCATAATCACTTTTCAGGGCACCCTGCTCCATAATTACTGTCCAATGTGCCTTGGTCCAAAATCCCTGTTCAGGGTTCTCTCGTCCATGGTCGATATTCAGATTTCCCTAAAACATAATCACGATTCAGGCTGCCCTTGTCCATAATCAATGTTCAGGGTTCCCTTGTATGAAAGAAATGTTCAGGTTCAATGTTGAGGTTTCCCTGGTCTATAATAACTGTTCAGGGTGCCAAGGTCCTTAATTCATGTTCAGGGTTGCCTTGTCCATAATCACTGTTCAGGGTGCCCTTGTCTGTAATTACTGTTCAGGATGCCATGATCCATATTCAATATTCAGGGTTCCCTGGTCCATATTCACCATTCACATGACCTGGTCCATAATCGAAGTCTAGCGTTCCCTAGTCGATAACCAATGTTCAGGGTGCCCTGCTCCATAATTGGTGTTCAGGTTTCCCTGGTTCATAATCAATATTCAGGGTGCCCTGATCTATATTGACTTTTATGCTACCATGGTTGATATTCAATATTCAGGATTCCCTCATCCATAATCACTGATCAGGGTTTGCTGGTCTATAATCCCCGTTCAGATGCCCTGGTCAATTATCGATATCCAGGTTGCCCTGGTCCATAATCGATGTTCAGGTTACTCTGGTCCATTATCACTGTTCAGCGCGCCCTTCTCCATAGTCAATATTCATGGTTCCCTTGTCCATAATCACTGTTCAGTTTTCCCTGTTACATAAGCACAGTTCAGGATGCCCTACTCCATAATCAATATTCAGCCTGCCTTTGTTTATATCAACTTTCATGCTACCCTGGTCTAAAATCAATGTTCAGTTTTCCTGGTCCATAATCACTGTTCAGAGTGCGTTGGTCCATAATAAATATTCAGCCTGCCTTGGTCCATATGGACTTTCAAGTTACCCTGGTAGATAATCAATGTTCAGGGTTTCGTGGTTCATAATCAATGTTCTTGGTTCCCTGGTTCATAATCGATATTCAGGATTCCCCGCTCCGTAATCACTGTTCAAGGTGATATATTCCATAATGGATATTCAGCATACCCTTGTTCATAATCACAGTTTATTGTGTACTCTTCCATAGTCTATCATCACAGTTTCCTGGTCCATACTCACTGTTCAGTGTTCCCTGGACTTTAACCACTGTTCAGGTTTCCCTGGTCCATAATAGCTGTACAGGGGCCCTGGTCCACAATAACTGTACAGTGTGCCAAGGTCCATAATCGGTGTTCATATTTGCTTTGACCATAATCACCGTTCAGGGTGTCGTCGTCCATAATCACTCTCCAGGGTGCCCTGGTTCAAAATCCCTATTCAGGTTGCTCTGGTCCATAGTCGATATTCAGGTTTCCCTAAACCATTATCACTGCCCAAGGTGCCCTCGTCCATAATCGATGTTCCGGGTGCCCTTGTATGAAAGAACAGTTCAATGTTCCCTCATCCATAGTCTATATTCAGGGTTCCCAGGTCTATAATCACTGTTCAGGGTTCCCTGCTCCAAAATCACTCTTCAGGGTTTCCTCATCCAAAATCACAGTTCACGGTGCCCCGGTCCATAATTACTGTTCAGGGTGTCCTTGTCCATAATCGATGTTCAGCGTTCCCAGGCCCATAACCGAAGTTCAGGATTCCTGGTCCATAATCACTCTTCAGGTTGCCCTGGTCCATAATCGATTTCTAGGCATCCTTGTTCAATAATCGATATTCAGGGTTCCCGTGTCCTTAATCACTGTTCAGGCTGTCCTGGTCCATAATCGATTTTCACGGTTCCCTTGTCCATAATCACAGTTTAGTTTTCCCTGCTCCATAGTTGATCTTCAAGGTTCCCTGTTCCATAATCACTTCTCAGGTTCCCTGGTCCAAAATCACTGTTCAGGGATCCCTGGTCCATAATCACTGTTCAGGATGCCCTGATCCACAGTCGATGTTCAGGGTTCCCTGGTCCATAAATGAAGTCCAAGGTTCCCTGGTCCTAAATCACTGTTCGGGGTTCCATGAACCAAAATCCCAGTTCACGGTGCCCCGGGCCATAATAACTGTTCAGGGTTTCCAAGTACATAATCGATGTTCAGTGTTCCCTGGTCCATAATTGAAGTTCAGGGTTTCCAAGTCCATAATCACTGTTCAGGATGCCCTGGTCATAATCGATTTTTAGTCGTCCTTGGTCAATAATCGATATTCAGGGTGCCCTTGTCCGTAGTCACATTTTAGGTTGCCCTGCTCCAGAGTTGATCTTCAAGATTCCCTGGTCCATAATCACTGTGCAGGGTTCCCTGGTCCATAATTCATGTTCATTGTTCCCTGGTCCATAATCACTGCTCAGGGTGTCCTGATCCATAATCGATGTTCAGGGTTCCCTGGTACATAATCACAGTTTAGTGTGCCCTGTTCCATATTCGATCTTCAGGTCTCTCTGTTCCATAATCGATATGCGGATTTCCCCAGGCCATAATCACTGATCAGGGTACCCTGGTCCATAATCGATGTTCCCGATTCCTTTGTCCGTAATCACAGTTTAGGGTGACCTGCTCCATAGTCGATTTTCAGGGTTTCCTGGTCCATAATCACCGTTCAGGTGCCCTGGGTCATAATTAATGTCCAGGGTTCCGTGGTCCATAATCGCTGTTCAGGGTTCCCTGGTCCAAAATTGATGTGCATTGTTCCCTGGTTCATAATCACTGTTCAGGATTCCCTGATCCATACTCAATGTTCACAGTGCCCTGTTCCATAATCGATGTTCAGGGTTCCCTGGTCTTTAATCAATGTTCCGTGTTCCCTGGCCCATAATCATTGCTCAGGATGCCCTGGTCCATAATCAACTTTTAGTTTTCCCTGGTCCATAATCGATATTCAGGGTTTCCCAGTCCATGATTACTGTTCAGTGTGCCCTGGTCCATAACCGATATTCAGGCTACCCTTGCCTGTAATCACAGTTTATTTTGTCCTGTTCCATACTCTATCATCGGGGTTCCCTTGTCCATACTCACTATTCAGGGTTCCCTGGACTATAACCACTGTTCAGGCTGATCTGCTCCATAATCACTGTTCAGGATTCCCTGGGCCTTCATCAATGTTCAGGTTTCACTAGTCCATAATCACTGTTCAGGGTGCCCTTGTCCATAGTCGATCTTCAGTTTTCCCTGGTCCATAATCACTGTTCAGGGTACAATGGTGCATACTCAGTTTCCGGGTGCCCTATTCCATAATCACTGTTCAGGATGCTCTGGTCCATAGTCGATATTCAGGGTTCCCTGGTCTATAATCACTGTTCAGGGTACACGTGTCCATAATCGATGTTCAAGGTACCCTGGATCATTGTCACGTTTCAGAGTGCGGTCCATAGTCGATATTCAGGGTTCCTTGGTCTATAATCACTGTTCAGGGTACACGGGTCCATAATCGATGTTCAAGGTACCCTGGATCATTGTCACGTTTCAGAGTGCCCTCGTCACTAATCCATGTTCAGGCTGCCCTGCTCCATAAACAATGTTCATGGTTCCCTAGTCCATAATCACAATTCAGGGTGCCTTGGTCCATAATCGTTGTTCAGGATTCCCTGCTGCATAATCACTGTTCAGGGTTCCCTGATCCTTATGGACTTTCAGGCTACCATTGACGATAATCAATGTTCAGGATTCCTTGGTCCACAATCACTAATCAGTGTGCGTTGGTCCATAATCACAGTTCAGGGTGCCCTAGTCCATAATCACTGTTCAGGGTGGGCTAGTCCATAATCACTGTCCAGGATGCCCTGGTCCATTGTAGATCTTCAGGTTTCCCTGGTCCATAATCACTGTTCAGGGTACACTGGTTCATAATCGATGTTCATGCTTCCCTGGTCCATAATCACTGTTCAGGATGCCCTGTTCCATTGTCAATGTTCAGGGTTCACTAGTCCATAATCTCCTTTCAGTTGCTCTGGTCCATAATCAATATTCAGGGTGCTCTGATGCACATTGACTTTCAGGTTTCCCTGTTCAATAATCAATGTTCAGGTTTCCCTGGTTCATAATCACTGTTCAGGGTGCCTTGGTCCATATTCACTGTTCATGTTCCGTGGTAAATTATCACAGTTCAGGGTGCCTTAGTCCATAATTGATTTTCAGCTTTCCCTGCTCTATAATCACTGTTCAGGGTGCCGTGGCCCCAAATCACAGTTAAGGTTTCCCTGGTCCATCATGATTGTTGACGTTTCCCTGGTCCATAATCGATTTTCAGGCTGCCCTGGTCCATAATCACTATTCATGATGCCCTGGTCAGTATCAATGTTCAGGGTTCAATGGTCCATAATGAAAGTTCAGGTGCCCCGGTGCATAATCGATGATCAGTTTTCCCTTGTACGAAATCACAGTTCAGGGTGCCTGGTCCATAGTCTATATTCAGGGATCTATGGTTTATAATCAGTGTTCCCGGTTCCCTGGTCAAAAATCACTGTTCTGGGTTCCCTGATCCATAATCACTGTTCAGGGTGTCCTCTCACATAATCGATGTTTAGGGTTCCCTCATCTGTAAACGAAGTTCAGGATTTCCTGGTTCATAATCACTGTTCAGGATGCCCTCGTCCATAATCGGTTTTTAGGGGTCCTTGGTCAGGAATCAATATTCAGGGTTCCCCTGTCCTTAATCACTGTTCAGGTTTACCTGGTCCATAATCAATGTTCAGGGTTCCCTTGTCCGTAATCACAGTTTAGGTTGCCCTGCTACAGTTGATTTTCACCGTTCCCTGATCCATAATCAATGTTTGGGTTTCCGTAGTCCATTATCACTGTTTGGGGGCCCTGGTCCATAGTCGATATTAAGGGTTCACTGGTCCAAAATCACAGTTCAGGGTGCCTTGGACCATAACAGCTGTTCAGGTTGCACTAGTCCATAATCAGATTTGATGTTGCTCTGGTCCATAATCACTGTTCAGGGTGTGCTAGTCTATAATTGCTGTTCACGGTGACTGGGTCCATAATCGATGTTCAGGATTCTCTGGTCCATGGTCACTGTTCAGGGTGACCTGGTCCCTAATCGGTGTTCAGTCTGCCCTGGTCCAGAAAAGATGTTCAGAGTGCCCTGATCCATAATTGATTTTAATGGTTCCATGATCAATAATCACTTTTCAGGTTGCCCTTTTCCACTTTCAATATTCAGGGTTCCCTGGTCCTCAATCACCGTTCACGTGCCCTGGACTATAATTTCTGTGCAGGGTTCCCTGGTCCATTGTTACTGTTCAGGGTGCCCTGGTCCCTAATCGATGTTCAGTCTGCCCTGGTCCATAAAAGATTTTCAGAGTGCCCTGATCCATAATTGAAGTTAATGGTTGCATGGTCCATAATCACTTTTCAGGATGCCCTGATCCATTGTCAATGTTCAGGGTTTCCTGGTCCACAATCACCGTTCGCGTGCCATGGTCTATAATTTCTGTGCAGGGTTCCCTGGTCTGTAATCACTGTTCAGGTTGCTCTGATCCATAATTGGTGTACAGGGTTCCCTGATGCTTAATAACTGTTCAGAATTCCCTGATCCATAATCACTGTTGAGGGTTCCCTGGTAAAAAAATCAAAGCTCAGGATTCTCTGATTCATATCGACTTTCAGGCAATCCTGGTCGATAATCAAAGTTCAGGGTTCCCTAGTCAGTAATCACTAATGATGGTGCGCGGGTGTATAGTCACAGTTCAGTGTGACCTAGTCCATAATCACTGTTACATTTGCTTTAGGCCACAAGCACTGTACAGGATGCCCTGCTCCATAGTCTATTTTCTGCGTTCCCTGGTCCATACTCACAGTTCAGGGTTCCCTGCATTTTAACCACTGTTCAGGCTGCCCTGGTCCATAATCACTGTTCAAATTGCCCTGGTAAATATCGACTTTCATGCTACGCTGGTCGATAATCAATTTTCAGTTTTCCTGTCCATAATCACTGTTCAAGGTGCTCTGGTCCATAA
Source organism: Eospalax fontanierii (assembly GCA_035773235.1). Lineage (NCBI taxonomy): Eukaryota > Metazoa > Chordata > Mammalia > Rodentia > Spalacidae > Eospalax > Eospalax fontanierii. Next base: position 253,490 of record CM069554.1, on the reverse strand, counting down.
TCACTGTTCAGAGTTCCGTGTTGCATGATCACTGTTTTGGATGCCCTGTTTTTTAATCGATGTTAAGGGTGCCCTGGTACATAGTCACTATTCAGGGTGCCCTGGTCCATAATCACTGTTCATTGTTTCCTGTTCCAGTGTCAATGTTCAGGTTTCCCTGGTGCATAATCACGGTTCAGGTTGCCCTGATCGATAATTGATGTTCAGGGTACCCTGGTCCATAATCACCGTTCTGGTGCCCTGGTCTATAATTGATGTCCAGGATTCCCTGGTCCATAATAACCGTTCATGTTTCCCTGGTCCATTGTCGATACACAGGGTTCACTGGTGCATAATCACTGTTCAAGGTTCCCTGGTCCAAAATCCCTGTTGAGGTTTACCTGGTCCATAATCACTGTTCAGGTTTCCCTGGTGCATAATAACTGTTCAGGGTTCCCTGGTCCATAATCACTGTTTCGGGTGCCCTGTTTGATAATCGATGTTAAGTGTGCCATATTCCATAGTCACTATGCAGGGTGCCTGGTCCATAATCACTTTTCAGGTTCCCTGTTCCAGAGTCGATATTCAGGGTTCCCTTGTCCATAATCACTGTTCAGTTAGCCCTGGTCCATAATGAGTATTCAGGGTGCCGTTGTCCATAAACACTGTTTAGGTTGCTCGATTCCATAGTCGATGTTCAGAGTTCCCTAGTCCATAATCAATCTTCAGGGTTCCCTGGAACTTAACCGAAGTTCAGGTTTCCCTGGTCCATAATCATTGCTCAGGGTTCCCCGGTCTGTAATCACAGTTGAGGGTGCCCTGTTCCATAATCGATGTTCAGCGTACCCTTGTCCATAGTCACAGTTTATTGTGTCATGCTCCATAGTCTATCTTCAGGATTCCGTTATCCATACTCACCCTTCAGGTTTCCCTGGTCTTTATCCACTGTTCAGGCTGCACTGGTCCATAATCACTGTTCTGGTTTCCCTGGTCCATAATACATTTTCAGCGGCCCTGGTCCATAATCACTGTTCAGGTTGCCCAGATCCCTAATTGATGTTCAGGCTGCCCTGGTCCATAAATGATGTTCAGGGTGCCCTGGTCCATAATCACTGTTCAGGGTGCCCAGGTCCATAATCGATGTTCAGGGCTGCCTTGTCCACAATCATTGTTCAGAGTGCCCTGTTCCATAATCACTCTCCAGGTTGCCCTGGTCCAAAATCCCTGTTCAGGGTGCTAAGGTCCGTAGTGGATATTCAGGTTTCCCTCATCCATAATCACACTTCAGGGTGCCCTAGTCCATAATCGAAATTCAGGGTTCCCTTGTATGAAATAACAGTTCAGGGTGCCCTGGTCCATATTCTATATTCAGTGTTCCCTGGGTTATAATCACTGTTCAAGGTTCCCTGGTCCAAAATAACCGTTCAGTTTGCCTTCTTCCATAATCAGTGCTCAGGTTGCCCTGGTCCGTAATCACTCTTCATGGTGCCGTGGTCCATAATCACTTTTTGATTGCTCCATTCCATAGTCGATGTTGAGAGTTCCCTGGTCCATTATCACTCTTCAGGGTTACCCGGTCCATAAGCTACGTTCAAGGTTCCCTGGTCCATAATCATTGCTCAGTTTGTGCTGGTACATAATCGACTTTATGTGTCCCTGGTCCATAATCGATATTCAGGATTCCCCGGACTGTAATCTCAGTTCAGGGTGCGCTGTTCCATCATCGATGTTCAGTGTACCCTTGTCCGTAATCACAGTTTATTGTGTCCTGCTCCATAGTCTAACTTCAAGGTTCCCTGGTCTATAACAGAAGTTCAGGGTTTCCTGGAGCATAATCACTCTTCAGGATGCCCTGGTCCATAATCGATTTTTAGGCGTCCTTGATCAATAATCAGTATTCAGGGTTTCCCTGTCCTTAATCACTGTTCAGGGTACCATGGTCCATAATCGGTGTCCAGGTTGCCCTGGTCCATAATCAATGTTCAGGCTGCCCTTGTCATATTGACTTTCATGCTACCCTGGTCTATAATCAAAGTTCAGATTTCCTGGTCCATAATTACTCTTCAGGTTGCTCTGGACCATCATCAATATTCAGCATACCGTGGTCAATATAGACTTTCAGGCTACCCTGGTCGATAATCATTGTTCAAGGTTCCCTCGTCCATAATCACTGATCAGGGTTTGCTGGTCTATAATCACCATTCAGTTTCCCTGGGCCATAATCAATGTTTAGGATTCCCTTCTCCGTAAGCACAGTTTAGAGTGCCTTGTGCCATAGTCGATCTTCAGGGCTACCTGGACCATAATCACTTTTCAGGATTCCCGGGTCCATAGTCACTGTTCAGGTTTCCCTGGTCTATAATCACAGTTCAGGTTGCCTTGGTCCAACATCAGTGTTCAGGTGAACTCATCCATAATTGTTGTTCATGGTTCCCTGGTCCATAATTACTGTTTAGGTTGCCCTGGTCCATAGTTGATGTTTAGCGTTTCCTGGTCCATAATCACCGTTCAGGTGCCCTGGTCCATAATCACTGTTTAGGGTGCCCTGGGCTATAATCGATGTCCATAATGGCCTGCTCCATAATAGATGTTCAGGGATTCTCTGGTCCATAACCACTGTTCAGGGTGTCCTGGTCCATAGTTGATATACAGGGTACCCTGGTCAATAGTCACTGTTCAGTGTTTCCTGGTTCAAAATCACTGTTGAGGGATCCATTGTCCATTATCACTGTTCAGGTTCCCTGTTCCAAATTCACTGCTCAGGGATCCCTGGTCCATAATCACTGTTCAGGGTGCCCAGGTTCATAATCGATGTTCAGGATTGCCTTTTCCATAATCACTGTTCAGGGTGCCGTGGTCCATAATCAATGTCCAGGGTGCACTGGTCCAAAATCATTTTTCAGTGCGATCTGGTCCATAGTGGATATTCTGGTTTCCCTAATCGATAATCACTGTTCAGCGTGCCCTCGTCCGTAATCCATGTTCAGGCTTCCCTGGTCTATAATCACTATTCAGGGTTCCCTGGTCCAAAATCACTTTTCAGTGTTCCCTGATCCAAAATCACAGTTCATGGTGCCCCGGTCCATAATCACTGTTCAGGGCTTCCTGGTCCTTGATCACTGTTCAGGGTGCCCTTCTCCATAGTCAATATTCATGGTTCCCTGGTCCATAATCACTTTTCAGGGTTCCCTGGTCCATAATCACTGTTCAGTGTTCCCAGGTCCATGATCACGGTTCATGGTGCCATTCTCCATTGTCAATATTCATGGTGCCCTGTTTCATAATCGATGTCCAGGGTGCCCTGGTCCACAATCAATGTTCAGGTTTTTCTGGCCCATGATCACTGTTCAGGGTGCCCTTCTCCATAGTCATTATTCATGGTTCCCGGTCCATAATCACTGTTCAGGTTTCCCTGCTCCATAATCACAGTTCAGGTTGCCTTGGTCCTTAATCACTGTTCAGTGTTCCCAGGTCCATGATCACTCTTCAGAGTACCCTTCTCCATAGTCAATATTCATGGCGTCCTGGTTGATACTCGATGTCCAGGGTGCCCTGGTCCACAATCAATGTTCAGGTTTTTCTGGCCCATGATCACTGTTCAGGGTGCCCTTCTCCATAGTCATTATTCATGGTTCCCGGTCCATAATCACTGTTCAGGTTTCCCTGCTCCATAATCACAGTTCAGGTTGCCTTGGTCCATAATCACTGTTCAGTGTTCCCAGGTCCATGATCACTCTTCAGAGTGCCCTTCTCCATAGTCAATATTCATGGTGCCCTGGTTCATAATCGATGTCCAGGGTGCCCTGCTCCATAATCAATATTCAGCGTGTCCTGTTCCATATCGAATTTCATGCTACCCTGGTCGATAATCAATGTTCAGTTTTCCTGGTCCATAATCACTGTTCAGGGTTCCCTGGTCCATAATTACTATTTAGGGTGCTGTGGTCCATAATCAATGTTTAGGTTGCTTGATTCCATAGTCGATGTTGAGAGTTCCCTGGTCCACAATCACTCTTCAGGGTTCCCTGTTCCATAGTCTATGTTCAGGTTTCCCTGGTCCATAATCATCGATTGGGTGCCCTGGTCGATAATCGATGTCCATAGTGGCCTGGTTCATAATCGATGTTCAGGGTTTCTCTGATCCATAACCACTGTTCAGGGTGCCCTGGTCCATAGTAGATGTACAGGATTCCCTGGTCCATAATCACTGTTCAGGATTCCCTGGTCCAAAATCACTGTTATGTGTTCCCTGGTCCATAATCACTGTTCAGGTTCCGTGGTCCAAAATCACTTTCAGAAATCCCTGGTCCATAATCACTGTTCAGGGTGCCATCATCCATAGTCAATGTTCAGGGTTCCCCGGTCCGTAATCACTGTTAAGGATGCTCTGGTCGATAATCGATGTTCAGGGTGCCCTGGTCCAGAGTCAATATTCAGGTTGCCCTGGTCAATAATTGATGTTCAGGGTACCATGGTCCATAATCAATATTCAGGGTGCCCTGTTTAGGGTGCTCAATTCCGTAGTCGATGTTGAAATTTCCCTGGTCCATAATCACTCTTGAGAGTTCCCTGGTCCATAACTGATGTTCAGTGTTCCCTGGTCCATAATCGATATTCAGGGTTCCCCAGTCTGTAATCACAGTTCAGGATGCCCTGTTCCATAATTGATGTTCAGCGTACCCTTGTCCATAGTCACAGTTTATTGTGTCCTGCTCCATAGTCTATCTTCAGGGTTCCCTGGTCCATAATCACTGTTCAGGGTTCCTGGACTTTAACCACTGTTCAGGCTGCCCTGCTCCATAATGGCTGTTCAGGGTACCCTGGTACATAATCACTCTCCAGGTTGCCCTGGACCAAAATTCCTGTCCAGGGTGCTAAATTCCATAGTGAATATTGAGGTTTCCCTAATCCATAATCACTCTTCGGGTTCCCTTGCACGAAAGAACAGTTCAGGGTGCCCTGGTCCATAGTCTATATTAAGGTATCCCTGGGCTGTAATCACTGTTCAGGGATCCCTGGTCCAAAATCACTGTTCAGTTTGCCCTCTTCTATAATCATTGTCCAGGGTTCCCTGGTCCATAATCACTGTTCAGGTTTCCCTTGTCCATAATTGATGTTCATTGTTCCCTGGTTCATAATCTTTGTTCAGGGTTTCCTGATCCATACTCAATGTTCACAGTGCCCTGCTTCATAATCGATGTTCAGGTTTCCCTGGTATTTAACCGATGTTTAGGGTTCCCTGGTCCATAATCATTGCACAGGATGCGCTGGTGCATAAACGACTTTTAGTTTTCCCTGGTCCATAATCGATATTCAGGGTTTCCCAGTCCTTAATCACTGTTCAGTGTGCTCTGGTCCAAAATCACTGTTCAGGTTTCCCTGATCCAAAATCTCAGTTCATGGTGCCCAAGTCATAATCACTGTTCAGGGTGTCCTCATCCATAATCGATGTTCAGGGTTCCCTTGTCCTTAATCACAATTAAGGATGCCCTTCTCCATAGTTGATCTTAATGGTTCCCTGGTCCATAATCACAGTTCAGATTTCTCTGGTCCATTTTCACTTTTCGGGGACCATGATCCATAGTCGATGTTCAGGGTTCCCTGGTCCATAATCAGAGTTTAGGGTGCCTTGGTCCATAATCACTGTTCAGGGTGCCCTGGTCCATAGCTGATGTTCAGGATTCCCTGGTGCATAATGACAGTTCACAGTGCCTTGGTGCATATTCAGAGTTCACAGTGTTCTGGTCCATACTCGATGTCCAGGGTTCACTGGTCCATAATCACTGCTTAGGGTGCCCTGGTCCATAATTGATGTTCGTTGTTCCCTAGTTCATAATCACAGATCAGGTTGCCCTGGTCCATAATCAATGTTCACGATGCCCTGGTTCATAAACGATGTTCAGGCTTCCCTGGTCTATAATCGATATTCAGGGTACTCTTGTCCATAATCATAGTTTATTTTGTCCTGCTCCATAGTCTATCATCAGGTTTCCCTGGTCCATACTCATTGTTCAGGGTTCCCTGGACTTTAACCACTGTTCAGGCTGCCCTGGTCCACAATCACTCTTCTGGGTGCGTTAGTCCATAATCACTGTTTAGGGTGCATGATCCATAGTTGATCTTCAGGGTTCCCTGGTCCATAATCACTGTTCAGGGTACACTGGTCCATAATCAATTTTCAGGATGCCCTGTTCCATTATCACAGTTCAGGGTGCCTTGGTACATAATCGTTCTTCAGGGTTCCCTGCTGCATAATCACTGTTCAGGGTTCCCTGGTTCAAAATCACAGTTCAGGGTTCCCTGGTCCATATCGACTTTCAGGATACCATGGTCGATAATCAATGTTCAGGATTCCATGGTCCACAATCACTAATCAGGTTGCGTTGGTCCATAATCACTGTTCAGGTTGCCCTTGTCCATAATCACTGTCCAGGGTGCGCTAGTCCATAATCACTGTCCAGGATGCCCTGGGCCACTGTCGATCTTCAGAGTTCCCTGGTCCATACTCACTATTCAGGATACACTGGTCCATAATCAATGTTCATGCTTCCCTGGTCCATTATAACTGTTCAGGATGCCCTGTTCCATTGTCGGTGTTCAGGGTTCCCTGGTCCATAATCTTCTTTCAGATGCCCTGGTTCATAATCACTGCTCAGGGTGCACTGGTCCATAATCACTGTTCATGTTTCCCTGGTAAATGATCACTGTTCAGGTGCCTTGGTCCATTATCGATGTTCATTGTTCCCTGCTCCTTAATCACTGTTCAGGGTGCCCTGGTCCAAAATCTGTGTTAAGGTTTCCCTGGTCCACAATCGATTTTCAGGCTGCCCTGGTCCATTATCACTGTTCAGGGTGAAATGGTGGCTAATTAATTTTCAGGCTGCCCTGGTCCATAATGGATGTTCAGGGTACCCTGATTCAGTGTCGATGTTCAGGGTTCCCTGGTCCCTAATCGATATGCAGGTTTCCCCTGTCCATAAACACTGACAAGGGTGCCCTGGTCCATAATCGATGTTCAGGGTTCCCTTGTCCGTAATCTCCACTTAGGGTGCCCTGCTTCATTTTCAATCTTCAGGGCTCGCTGGACCATAATCACTGTTCAGGATTCCCTGGTCCAAAATCACTGTTCAGGTTTCCCTGGTCCATAATCACTATTCAGGTGTCCTGATCCAAAATCACTGTTCAGGGTGCCCTGGTCTATAGTGGATATTCAGGTTTCCGTAAAACATATACACTTGTTCTGGTTGTCCTCGTCCAGAATGGATGATCAGGTTTCCCTTGTACGAAAGCACAGTTCAGGGTGCCCTGGTCCATAGTCTATATTTAGGGATCCATGGTTTATAGTCATTGTTCAGGGTTCCCTGGTCCAAAATCACTGTTCAGGGTTCCCTAATCCATAATCACTCTTCGGGTTCCCTTGCACGAAAGAACAGTTCAGGGTGCCCTGGTCCATAGTCTATATTAAGGTATCCCTGGGCTGTAATCACTGTTCAGGGATCCCTGGTCCAAAATCACTGTTCAGTTTGCCCTCTTCTATAATCATTGTCCAGGGTTCCCTGGTCCATAATCACTGTTCAGGTTTCCCTTGTCCATAATTGATGTTCATTGTTCCCTGGTTCATAATCTTTGTTCAGGGTTTCCTGATCCATACTCAATGTTCACAGTGCCCTGCTTCATAATCGATGTTCAGGTTTCCCTGGTATTTAACCGATGTTTAGGGTTCCCTGGTCCATAATCATTGCACAGGATGCGCTGGTGCATAAACGACTTTTAGTTTTCCCTGGTCCATAATCGATATTCAGGGTTTCCCAGTCCTTAATCACTGTTCAGTGTGCTCTGGTCCAAAATCACTGTTCAGGTTTCCCTGATCCAAAATCTCAGTTCATGGTGCCCAAGTCATAATCACTGTTCAGGGTGTCCTCATCCATAATCGATGTTCAGGGTTCCCTTGTCCTTAATCACAATTAAGGATGCCCTTCTCCATAGTTGATCTTAATGGTTCCCTGGTCCATAATCACAGTTCAGATTTCTCTGGTCCATTTTCACTTTTCGGGGACCATGATCCATAGTCGATGTTCAGGGTTCCCTGGTCCATAATCAGAGTTTAGGGTGCCTTGGTCCATAATCACTGTTCAGGGTGCCCTGGTCCATAGCTGATGTTCAGGATTCCCTGGTGCATAATGACAGTTCACAGTGCCTTGGTGCATATTCAGAGTTCACAGTGTTCTGGTCCATACTCGATGTCCAGGGTTCACTGGTCCATAATCACTGCTTAGGGTGCCCTGGTCCATAATTGATGTTCGTTGTTCCCTAGTTCATAATCACAGATCAGGTTGCCCTGGTCCATAATCAATGTTCACGATGCCCTGGTTCATAAACGATGTTCAGGCTTCCCTGGTCTATAATCGATATTCAGGGTACTCTTGTCCATAATCATAGTTTATTTTGTCCTGCTCCATAGTCTATCATCAGGTTTCCCTGGTCCATACTCATTGTTCAGGGTTCCCTGGACTTTAACCACTGTTCAGGCTGCCCTGGTCCACAATCACTCTTCTGGGTGCGTTAGTCCATAATCACTGTTTAGGGTGCATGATCCATAGTTGATCTTCAGGGTTCCCTGGTCCATAATCACTGTTCAGGGTACACTGGTCCATAATCAATTTTCAGGATGCCCTGTTCCATTATCACAGTTCAGGGTGCCTTGGTACATAATCGTTCTTCAGGGTTCCCTGCTGCATAATCACTGTTCAGGGTTCCCTGGTTCAAAATCACAGTTCAGGGTTCCCTGGTCCATATCGACTTTCAGGATACCATGGTCGATAATCAATGTTCAGGATTCCATGGTCCACAATCACTAATCAGGTTGCGTTGGTCCATAATCACTGTTCAGGTTGCCCTTGTCCATAATCACTGTCCAGGGTGCGCTAGTCCATAATCACTGTCCAGGATGCCCTGGGCCACTGTCGATCTTCAGAGTTCCCTGGTCCATACTCACTATTCAGGATACACTGGTCCATAATCAATGTTCATGCTTCCCTGGTCCATTATAACTGTTCAGGATGCCCTGTTCCATTGTCGGTGTTCAGGGTTCCCTGGTCCATAATCTTCTTTCAGATGCCCTGGTTCATAATCACTGCTCAGGGTGCACTGGTCCATAATCACTGTTCATGTTTCCCTGGTAAATGATCACTGTTCAGGTGCCTTGGTCCATTATCGATGTTCATTGTTCCCTGCTCCTTAATCACTGTTCAGGGTGCCCTGGTCCAAAATCTGTGTTAAGGTTTCCCTGGTCCACAATCGATTTTCAGGCTGCCCTGGTCCATTATCACTGTTCAGGGTGAAATGGTGGCTAATTAATTTTCAGGCTGCCCTGGTCCATAATGGATGTTCAGGGTACCCTGATTCAGTGTCGATGTTCAGGGTTCCCTGGTCCCTAATCGATATGCAGGTTTCCCCTGTCCATAAACACTGACAAGGGTGCCCTGGTCCATAATCGATGTTCAGGGTTCCCTTGTCCGTAATCTCCACTTAGGGTGCCCTGCTTCATTTTCAATCTTCAGGGCTCGCTGGACCATAATCACTGTTCAGGATTCCCTGGTCCAAAATCACTGTTCAGGTTTCCCTGGTCCATAATCACTATTCAGGTGTCCTGATCCAAAATCACTGTTCAGGGTGCCCTGGTCTATAGTGGATATTCAGGTTTCCGTAAAACATATACACTTGTTCTGGTTGTCCTCGTCCAGAATGGATGATCAGGTTTCCCTTGTACGAAAGCACAGTTCAGGGTGCCCTGGTCCATAGTCTATATTTAGGGATCCATGGTTTATAGTCATTGTTCAGGGTTCCCTGGTCCAAAATCACTGTTCAGGGTTCCCTAATCCATAATCACTCTTCGGGTTCCCTTGCACGAAAGAACAGTTCAGGGTGCCCTGGTCCATAGTCTATATTAAGGTATCCCTGGGCTGTAATCACTGTTCAGGGATCCCTGGTCCAAAATCACTGTTCAGTTTGCCCTCTTCTATAATCATTGTCCAGGGTTCCCTGGTCCATAATCACTGTTCAGGTTTCCCTTGTCCATAATTGATGTTCATTGTTCCCTGGTTCATAATCTTTGTTCAGGGTTTCCTGATCCATACTCAATGTTCACAGTGCCCTGCTTCATAATCGATGTTCAGGTTTCCCTGGTATTTAACCGATGTTTAGGGTTCCCTGGTCCATAATCATTGCACAGGATGCGCTGGTGCATAAACGACTTTTAGTTTTCCCTGGTCCATAATCGATATTCAGGGTTTCCCAGTCCTTAATCACTGTTCAGTGTGCTCTGGTCCAAAATCACTGTTCAGGTTTCCCTGATCCAAAATCTCAGTTCATGGTGCCCAAGTCATAATCACTGTTCAGGGTGTCCTCATCCATAATCGATGTTCAGGGTTCCCTTGTCCTTAATCACAATTAAGGATGCCCTTCTCCATAGTTGATCTTAATGGTTCCCTGGTCCATAATCACAGTTCAGATTTCTCTGGTCCATTTTCACTTTTCGGGGACCATGATCCATAGTCGATGTTCAGGGTTCCCTGGTCCATAATCAGAGTTTAGGGTGCCTTGGTCCATAATCACTGTTCAGGGTGCCCTGGTCCATAGCTGATGTTCAGGATTCCCTGGTGCATAATGACAGTTCACAGTGCCTTGGTGCATATTCAGAGTTCACAGTGTTCTGGTCCATACTCGATGTCCAGGGTTCACTGGTCCATAATCACTGCTTAGGGTGCCCTGGTCCATAATTGATGTTCGTTGTTCCCTAGTTCATAATCACAGATCAGGTTGCCCTGGTCCATAATCAATGTTCACGATGCCCTGGTTCATAAACGATGTTCAGGCTTCCCTGGTCTATAATCGATATTCAGGGTACTCTTGTCCATAATCATAGTTTATTTTGTCCTGCTCCATAGTCTATCATCAGGTTTCCCTGGTCCATACTCATTGTTCAGGGTTCCCTGGACTTTAACCACTGTTCAGGCTGCCCTGGTCCACAATCACTCTTCTGGGTGCGTTAGTCCATAATCACTGTTTAGGGTGCATGATCCATAGTTGATCTTCAGGGTTCCCTGGTCCATAATCACTGTTCAGGGTACACTGGTCCATAATCAATTTTCAGGATGCCCTGTTCCATTATCACAGTTCAGGGTGCCTTGGTACATAATCGTTCTTCAGGGTTCCCTGCTGCATAATCACTGTTCAGGGTTCCCTGGTTCAAAATCACAGTTCAGGGTTCCCTGGTCCATATCGACTTTCAGGATACCATGGTCGATAATCAATGTTCAGGATTCCATGGTCCACAATCACTAATCAGGTTGCGTTGGTCCATAATCACTGTTCAGGTTGCCCTTGTCCATAATCACTGTCCAGGGTGCGCTAGTCCATAATCACTGTCCAGGATGCCCTGGGCCACTGTCGATCTTCAGAGTTCCCTGGTCCATACTCACTATTCAGGATACACTGGTCCATAATCAATGTTCATGCTTCCCTGGTCCATTATAACTGTTCAGGATGCCCTGTTCCATTGTCGGTGTTCAGGGTTCCCTGGTCCATAATCTTCTTTCAGATGCCCTGGTTCATAATCACTGCTCAGGGTGCACTGGTCCATAATCACTGTTCATGTTTCCCTGGTAAATGATCACTGTTCAGGTGCCTTGGTCCATTATCGATGTTCATTGTTCCCTGCTCCTTAATCACTGTTCAGGGTGCCCTGGTCCAAAATCTGTGTTAAGGTTTCCCTGGTCCACAATCGATTTTCAGGCTGCCCTGGTCCATTATCACTGTTCAGGGTGAAATGGTGGCTAATTAATTTTCAGGCTGCCCTGGTCCATAATGGATGTTCAGGGTACCCTGATTCAGTGTCGATGTTCAGGGTTCCCTGGTCCCTAATCGATATGCAGGTTTCCCCTGTCCATAAACACTGACAAGGGTGCCCTGGTCCATAATCGATGTTCAGGGTTCCCTTGTCCGTAATCTCCACTTAGGGTGCCCTGCTTCATTTTCAATCTTCAGGGCTCGCTGGACCATAATCACTGTTCAGGATTCCCTGGTCCAAAATCACTGTTCAGGTTTCCCTGGTCCATAATCACTATTCAGGTGTCCTGATCCAAAATCACTGTTCAGGGTGCCCTGGTCTATAGTGGATATTCAGGTTTCCGTAAAACATATACACTTGTTCTGGTTGTCCTCGTCCAGAATGGATGATCAGGTTTCCCTTGTACGAAAGCACAGTTCAGGGTGCCCTGGTCCATAGTCTATATTTAGGGATCCATGGTTTATAGTCATTGTTCAGGGTTCCCTGGTCCAAAATCACTGTTCAGGGTTCCCTGATCCATAATCACTGTTCATGGTGCCCCATTTCATAATCACTGTTTAGAGTGTCATGTTACATAATCGATGTTTAAGGTTCCCTCATCCATAAACGAAGTTCAGGGTTTCCTGGTTCATAATCACTGTTGAGGATACCCTGATACATAATCGATTTTTAGGCATCCTTGGTCAATAATCGATATTCAGGATTCCCCTGTCCTTAATCACTGTTCAGGGTTACCTGGTCCATAATCGATGTTCAGGGTTCCCTTGTCCATAATCACAGTTTAGGTTGCCCTGCTACATAGTTCCCCGGTCCATAATCACTGTTTGGGTTTCCCTGGTCCATTATCACTGTTCGGGGGCCCTGTTCCATAGTCGATGTTCAGGGTTCCCTGGTCTAAAATCACAGTTCGAGCTGCCTTGGTCCATAAGAACTCTTCAGGGTGCACTAGTCCATAATCAGTATTCAGCGTGCTCTGGTTCATAATCACTGTTCAGGTGTGCTGGTCCATAATAACTTTTCAGGCGCCCTGGTCCATAATCACTGTTCAGGTTTCCCTGGTCCATAATAATTGTCAGGGGCCCTGGTCCATAATGACTGCTCAGGGTACCCAGGTCCATAATCGATATTCATGTTTGCCTTGTCCATAATCACTGTTCAGGGTGCACTTGTCCATAACCACTGTCCAGGGTGTCCTGTTTCAAAATCCCTATTCAGGCTGCTCTGGTTCATAGTGGATATACAAGTTTCCTTAATCCAAAATCACTGTTCAGGGTGCCCTAGTCCATAATCGATGTTGAGTTTTCCCTTGTGCGAAAAACAGTTCAGGGTGCCCTGTCCATAGTTTATACTCAGGGTTCCCTGGACTATAATTACTGTTCAGGGTTCCCTGGTCCAAAATCACTGTTCAGGTTGTCCTCCTCTATAATCGATGTTCAGCATTCCCTGGTCCATAACAGAAGTTCAGGTTTTCCTGGTCCATAATCACTGTTCAGGATGCCCTGGTCAATAATTGATTTTTAGTATTCCTTGGTCAATAATCGATATGCAGGTTTCCCCTGTCCTTAATCTCTCTGCAGGGTGACCTGGTCCATAATCGATTTTCAGGGTTCCCTTGTCCGTAATCACAGTTTAGGTTGCCCTGCTCCATAGTTGATCTTCAAGATTCCCTGGTCTATATTCACTGTTCACGTTTCCCTGGTCCATTATCTCCGTTCAGGGTGACTTGGTCCCTAATCGATGTTCTGGGTGCCCTTGTCCATATATGATGTTCAGGGTGCCCTGATCCATAATAGATTTTCATGGTTGTCTGATCCATAATCACTGTTCAGGGCTCCCTGGTCCATAACTACCATTCTGGTGGCATGGTCTATAATAGATGTCCAGGGTTCCCTGATCCATAATCACTGTTCAGGGTGCCCTGTTCCAAAATCGGTCTACACGGTTCCCTGGTTCATAATCTCTGTTCAGGGTGCCTTGGTCAAAGACCACTGTTCAGGGTGCCTTGGTCCATAGTCAAGACACAGGGTTCCCTGGTCCAAAATCACTGTTCAGGTTCCCTGGGACAAAATCACTCTTCTGGGTCCCTGGTCCATAACCACTGTTCAGGATGCCCTGATTCATAGTCGATGTTCAGGTTTCTCTGGTACATATTCACTGTTCAGATGACCTCGTCCAAAATCAAAGTCCAAGATTACCTTCTCTATAATCACTGTTCAGGTTACCCTGGTCCATAATCAATGTTCAGGGTTCCCTGGTCCATAATCGATGTTCAGCGTACCCTTGTCCATAATCACAGTTTATTGTGTCCTTCTCCGTAGTCTATCTTCAGGGTTCCCTGATTCACATTCACTGTACAGGATTCCCTGGACTTTATCCACTGTTCAGGCTGCCCTGGTGCATAATCACTCTTCAGGTTTTCCGTGGTCCATAATAACTGTTCAGGAGCCCTGGTCCAAAATCACTGTTCAGGGTGCCCAGGTTCATTATCAATGTTTAGGGTTGCCTTGTCCATAATCACTGTCCATTGTGCCCTGGTCCAAAATCCCTGTTCAGGGAGCTCTGGTCCATAGTGGATATTCAGGTTTCCCTAATACAGTTTGCCCTCGTCCATAATCAATGTTCAGGGTTCCCTTGTATGAAAGAACAGTTCAGGGGGTTCCCTTGTCCTTGGTCTATAGTCAGGGTTCCCTGGTCTATAATTCCCTGGTCCAAAATCACTGTTGAGGTTTTCCTGGTCCGTAATACCTGTTCAGGGAGCCCTCATCCATAGTCAATGTTCAGGGTTCCATGGTCCAAAATCACTGTTCAGGGGTCCCTGATCCAAAATCACACTTCATGGTGCCCCGGTCCGTAATGACTGTTCAGGGTGTCCTTGTCCATAATCGATGTTCAGCGTTCCCTGGTCCATAACCGAAGTTCATGGTTTTCCTGGTCCATTACTACTGTTCAGGATGCCATGATCCAAAATCGATTTTTAGGCATCCTTGGTCAATAATCGATATTCAGGGTTCTCCTGTCCTTAATCACTGTTCAGGTTGACCTGCTCCATAACCCATGTTCAGGCTTCCCTTGTCGTAACCCATGTTCAGGCTTCCCTTGTCGTAATCACAGTTTAGTTTGCCCTCCTCCATAGTTGATCTTCAAGGTTCCCTGGTCCATAATCACTGTTCAGATTTCTCTGTTCCACTATCACTGTTCAGGGTGACCTGGTCCATAGTCGATGATCAGGGTGCCCTGGTCCATAAAGGATATTCAGGGTGCCCTGATCCATAATCACTCTTAATGATTCCCTGTTCCATAATCACTGCTCAGATTGCCCTGGTCCAACGTCAATGTTCAGGGTTCCCTGGTACGCAGTCACCGTTCTGGTGCCTTGGTCTATAATCGATTCCCAGGGTTCCCTGGTCCATAATCACTGTTCAGGGTGCCGTGATCGGAAATTGGTGTGCAGTGTTCCCTGGTGCATAATCACAGTTCAGGGTGCCTTGGTAAAAAACCACTGTTAAAGGGTGCCCTGGTCCATAGTCGATACACAGGGTTCCCTGGTCCATAATGACTGTTCAGGTTTTCCTGGTCCAAAATCACTGTTGAGGTTTTCCTGGTCCATAATCCCTGTACAGGTTCACTGTTCCAAAATCACTGTTCAGGCTGCTCTGGTCCGTAATACCTGTTCAGGGAGCCCTCATCCATAGTCAATGTTCAGGGTTCCCTGGTCCATAATCATTGTTGGGATACCCTGGTCGATAATCGATATTCAGGGTGCCCTGGTCCATCGTGACTATTCATGGTTCCCTGGTCCATAATCGCTGTTCAGGGTTCCTTGGTCCATAATCAATGTTCAGGTTACACTGGTCCATAATCACTGTTCACGGTGCCCTTTTACATAGTCGATATACAGGATTCCCTGGTCCATTGTCACAGTTCAAAGTGCCCTGGTCCCTAATCAATGTTCAGGCTGCCCTGGTCCAGAAATGATGCTCAGGGTGCCCTGATCCATAATCACTGTTGAGGTTGCCCTGGTCCATTGTCGATGTTCAGGGTTCCCTGGTCCATAATTAATGTTCAGGGTGTCCTGGTCCATAATCAATATTCAGGGTGCTCTGATCCATATCGCCTTTCAGGCTGCCCTGGGCGATAATCAATGTTCAGGGATCACTGGTCTATAATCAATAATCAGGGTGCACTGGTCCTTAATCAGGGTTCAGCATGCCCTGGTCCATAATAAATGTTCAGGGTTCCTGGTCCATAATCTCTGTTCAGGGTGCCCTCGTCCATAATCGATATTCAGGTTTCCCTGGTCAATAATCAGTGTTCAGGGTGCCCTCGTCCATAGTTGATATTCAGGTTTCCCTGGTCCATAATCACAGTTCACGGTACCTTGGTCCGTAATCAGTGTTCAATGTTCCATGGTCCATAATTGCTGTTGAGGATGGCCTGATCCATAATCGATGTCCAGGGTGGCCTGGTCCATTATCGATGTTCAGCATTCTCTGGTCCATAATGACTCTTCACTGTGCCTTGGTCCATAATCGGTGTTCAGGTTTACCTGTCTATAATCACTGTTCAGTTTTCCCTGGTCCATAATCACTGTTCAGGGTTCCCTGGTCCAAAAATACAGTTCAAGATTCTCTGGTCCATAATTACTGTGCAGGATGCCCTGGACCATAGTTGATGTGCAGGCTTCCCTGTTCAGTAGTCATCGTTCAGGTGCCCTGGTTCATAATCGATGTCCAGGTTTACCTGATCCATTATCACTGTTCAGGGTGCCCTGGTCCATAATCAATATTCAGGGTGCCCTGATCCATATCGACTTTCAGGCTACCCTGGTCGATAATCAATGTTCAGGGATCCCAGGTCTATAATCACTAATAAGTGTGCGTTGGTCCATAATCGATGTCCATGTTTCCTGGTCCATAATCACAGTTCACGGTGCCTTGGTCCATAATCAGTGTTTAGTGTTCCATGGTCCATAATCGCTTTTCAGGGTGCCCTGGTCCATAAACGATGTCCAGGGTGTCCTGGTCCATAATCAATGTTCAGGGTTCTCTGGTCCATAATGACTGTTCAGTGTGCCTTGCTCCATAATCGGTGTTAAGGATTACCTGCTCCATAATCACTTTTCAGGGTGCCCTGTTCCATAATACCTGCTCAGGTTGCCCTTTTCCATATTCAATGTTCAGGATTCCCTAGTACATAATCACTGTTCAGGTTTTCCTGTTCCATAATCGATGTTCAGGGTTCTTGGTCCAAAATCACTGTTCAGGTTGCCGTGGTCCCTAATCAATGTTCAGGCTGCCCTGGTCCAGAAATGATGTTCAGGTTTCCCTGATCCATAATCACTGTTCAGTTTGCCCTGGTCCGTTGTAGATGTTCAGGGTTCCCTGGTCCAAGATCAGTGTTCAGGGTGCTCTCATCCATAGTCGATATTCAGGTTTCCCTGGTGCATAATCACTGCTCAGTGTTCCCTTGTCTAAAATCACTGTCCAGGTTTCCCTGGTCCATAATCACAGCTCACGGTGCCTTGGTCCATAATCAGTGTTCAGGGTGCGCTGGTCCAAAGATGATGTTCAGGTTTCCCTGGTCCATAATCAAAGTTCACAGTACCTTGTTCCATAATCAGTGTTCATTGTTCCATGGTCCATAATCGCTTTTGAAGGAGCCCTGGTCCATAATCGATGTCCAGAGTGGCCTGGTCCTAATCGATGTTCAGGGTTCTCTGGTCCATAATGACTGTACGGTGTGCCTTGGTCGATAATCGCTGTTCAGGTTTACCTGCTCTTTAATCACTGTTCAGGGTGCCCTGGTCCATAATCGATGTCCCGAGTAGCCTGGTCCATAATCGATATTCAGCATTCTCTTGTCCATAATGACTCTTTAGTGTGCCTTGGTCCATAATCAGTGTTCAGGTTTACCTGCTCCATAATCACTGTTCACGGTTCCCTGGTCCATAATCACTGTTCAGGGTTCCCTGATCCAAAAACACAGTTCAAGATTCCTTGGTTCATAGTTACTGTGCAGGATGTCCTGGACCATAGTCGATGTTCAGGCTTCCCTGTTCAGTAGTCATCGTTCAGGTGCCCTTGTTCATAATCGATGCCCAGGGTTACCTGATCCATTATCACTGTTCAGGGTGCCCTGGTCCATAAGAAATGTTCAGGATTCCTGGTCCAAAATCACTGTTCAGTGTGCCCTAGTCCTTAGTCGATGTTCAGGGTTCCCAGGTGCATAATCACTGTTCATGGTGCCCTGGTCCATAATCAATATTCAGGGTGCCCTAATCCATATCAACTTTCAGGCTACCCTGGTCGATAATCAATGTTCAGTGATCCCTGGTCTATAATCACTAATCAGAGTGCGCTGGTCCATAATCACTGTTCAGAGTGGCCTGGATCATAATCACTGTTCAGTTTGTCCTGTTACAAAATCGATGTTCAGGTTTCCCTGGTCCATAATCAGCGTGCAGGTGCCCTGCTCCATAATCGATATTGATGGTTCCTTGTCCATAATCAATATTCAGGGTGCCCTGTTCCTTAATCCATGTTCAGAAGCCCTAGTCCATAATTGATGTTCAGGCTTCCCTGCTCCATAATCACTCTTCAGGGTGCAGTGGTCTATAATTACTGTTCAGGGTGCCTCCATCCATAATCGGTGTTCAGGTTTCCCTGGTCCAAAATCACAGGTCAGGGTGCCTTGGTCAATAATCGTTGTTAAGGTTTACCTGTTCTATAATCACTATTCAGGGTACCCTGGACCATAATTGATATTCAGGGTTCCCTGGTCCATGATCACTGTTCTGGGTGCCCTCGTCCATAGTCGATATTCAGGTTTCCCTGGTCCATAATCACTGCTCAGTGTTCCCTTGTCCAAAATCACAGTTAAGGTTTTCCTGGTCGATAATCACAGTTCACGGTACCTTGGCACATAATCGATGTCCAGAGTGCCCTGGTCCATAATTGATGTTCAACCATCTCTGTTCCATAATCACTCTTCTGGGTGCCCTCGTTCATAATCTCTGTTTAGAGTGCTCTGGTCCATAGTCGATATTTAAGATTCCCTGGTCCATAATCACTGTTCAGGTTTCACTGGTCCATAATCACTGAACAGGTTTCCCTGGTCGAAAAACACAGTTCAGGTTTCCCTGGTCTATAATTACTGTGCAGGATCCCCTGGACCATAGTTGATATTCATTCTCCCCTGTTCAGTAATCATCATTCAGGTGCCTGATACGTAATTGATGTCCAGGATTCCCTGATCTATAATCACATTTCAGGGTGACCTGGTCCATAATAAATGTTCAGGGTTCCTGGTCCATAATCATTGCTCAGGGTGCCCTGGTCCATAATCAATATTCAGGGTGCGCTAGTCCTTAATCACTGTTCAGTGTGCCCTGAACCATAGCCGATGTGCAGGGTTCCCAGGTGCATAATCACTGTTCAGGGTACACTGATATGTAATTGATATTCAGGGTGCCCTGGTCCATAATAACTGTTCAGCGTGCCCTGGTCCATAATACCTGTTCAGGGTGCCCTGGAACATAATCGATGTTCATGGTTCACTGGTAAATAATCACTTTTCAGCGTGCCCTGGTCCATAATCAATATTCAGGGTGACCTCATCCATATCGACATTCAGGCTACCCTGGTCGATAATCAATGTTCAGAAATCCCTGGTCTATAATCACTAATCAGGGTGCGCTGGTCCACAATCACTCTTCAGGGTGCGCTGGCCCTGAATCACTTTTCAGGCTACCCTGGACCAAAATCGATGTTCAGGCGTCCCTGGTTCACAATCACCGTTCAGGTGCCGTGGTCCATAATCGATGTCAAAGGTTCCTGGTCCACAATCACTGCTAAGGATGCCCTGGTCCATAATCCATATTCAGGGTTCCCTGTTCCATGATCAGTGTACAGGGTGCCCTTGCTCATAGTCGATATTCAGGTTTCCCTGATCCATCATCACCGTTCACGCTGCCTTGGTGCATAATCAGTGTTCAGTGTGCAATGGTCTATAATCGCTGTTCAGGGTGCCCTGGTCCATTGTTGATGTTTAGGGTTCCCGGGTGCATAATCACTGTTCAGAGTACACTGATACGTAATCGATATTCAGGGTGCCCTGATCCATATCGACTTTCAGGCTCCCCTGGTAGATAATCAAAGTTCAGGGATCCCTGGTCTACAATCACTAATCAGGATGCAGTGGTCCATAATCACTGTTCAGGGTGCCCTGGTCCAAAATAAATGTTCAGGGTTCCTTGTCCATAATCACACTTCAGGGTGCCCTGGTCCATAGTCGATATTCAGGTTTTCCTGTTCGATAATCAGTGCTCAGTGTTCCATTGTCCAAAATCACTGTTCAGGTTTCCCTGGTCCATAATCACAGTTCACGGTGCCTTGGTCCATAATCAGTGTTCAGTGTTTCATGGTCCATAATCACTGCTCAGCGTGCCCTGGTCCGTAATTGATGTTCAGGGTGGCCTGGTCTGTAATCGATGTTCAGGTTTCTCTGGTCCATAATGACTGTTCACTGTGCCTTGGTCCATAATCGGTGTTCAGGTTTACCTGCTCCATAATCATATTTCAGGGTGCCCTGGTCCATAATCAATGTTCAAGTTACCTTGGTCCATAATCAATGTTCAGGGTTCCCTAGTCCTTAAGCGATGTTCAAGATGCCCTGTTCCATTATCACTATTTAGGGTTCCCTGTTCCATAATCCATCTTCAGAAGCCCTAGTCCATAATTAATGTTCAGGCTTTCCTGCTCCATAATCACTCTTCAGGGTGCACTGGTCTATAATTACTGTTCAGGGTGCCTCCGTCCATAATCGGTGTTCAGGTTTCCCTGGTCCAAAATCACAGTTCAGGTTGCCTAGGTCAATAATCGGTGTTAAGGTTTACCTGTTCTGTAAGCACTGTTGAGAGTGCCCTGGTCCATAATCACTGTTCAGGATGTCCTAGTCCATACTCGATGTTAAGATTCCCTGGTCCATATTCATCATTCAGGTGCCCTGGTCCATAATCGATTTTCAGGGTTCTCTGGTCCATAATGACTATTCAGTGTGCCTTGGTCCATAATCGGTATTCAGGTTTACATGCTCAATAACGACTGTTCAGTGTTCCCTGGTCCATAATCAGTGTTCAGGGTTCCCTGGTCCAAAAACACAGTTCCAGGTTCCCTGTTCCATAATCACTGTGCAGTATCCCCTGGACCATAGTCGATGTTCAGGCTTCCACGTCCATAATCGATGTGCAGGATTATCTTGTTCATAAACACTGTTCAGGGTGCCCTGGTGCATAATCACTGTCCACGGTGCCCTGGTCCAAAATCCCTGTTCAGGCTGCTCTGGTCCATAGTGGATATTCAGGTTTCCTTAATCCATAATCACTGTTCAGGGTGCCCTGGTCAATAATCAATATTCAGGGTTTTCTTTATGAAAGAACAGTTCATGGTGCCTTCGTCCATAGTCTATATTCAGGGTTCCATGGTCCATAATCCCTGTTTAGGATTTCCTTGTCCAAAATCACTCTTCAGGGTTCCCCGGTCCATAATAACTGTTCAGGGTTCTCTGTTCCGTAATCACTGTTCAGGATTTCCTGGCCCGAAATCACTGTGGTAAATAAATCCCTGTTCAGGGTGCTCTGGTCCATAGTGGATATTCAGGTTTCTCTAATGCATAATCACTGTTCAGGATGCCCTCGTCCATAATCGATGTTCAGGTTTCCCTTGTACGAAAGAAGAGTTCAGGGTGCCCTGCTCCATAGTCTATATTCAGGGTTCCCTGGTCTATAATCACTGTGCATGGTTCCCTGGTCCATAATCACTGTTCAGGTTGCCCTGGTCGATAATCGATGTTCAGGATGCACTGGTCCGTAATCAGTATTTAGGGTGTTGTGGTCCATAATCAC
The DNA here is from genome assembly GCA_035773235.1 of Eospalax fontanierii. Classification (NCBI taxonomy): domain Eukaryota; kingdom Metazoa; phylum Chordata; class Mammalia; order Rodentia; family Spalacidae; genus Eospalax; species Eospalax fontanierii. Next base: position 231,762 of record CM069554.1, on the reverse strand, counting down.
TGTTTAGGTTGCTCGATTCCAGAGTCGATCCTGAGATTTCCCTGGTCCATAATCACCCTTCAGGGTTCCCTTGTCCATAACCGATGTTCAGGGTTCCCTGGTCCATAACCGTTGCTCAGGATGCACTGGTCCATAATCAACTTTTAGGTTTCCCTGGTCCATAATTGATATTCAGGATTTCCCGGTATGTAATCACTGTTCAGATTGTCCTGCTCCATAATTGATGTTCAGCATACCCTTGTCCTTAATCACAGTTTATGGTGTCCTCCTCCAGATTCTATCTTCAGGGTTCCCTGGACTTTAACCAATATTCAGGCTGCCCTGGTCCATAATCACTGTTCAGGTTTCCATGGTCCATAATAGCTGTTCAGGGGCCCTGGTCCGTAATCACTGTACAGGGTGCTCAGGTCCATAATCGATGATCAGGGTTGCCTTGACCTTAATCACTGTTCAGATTTCCCTGGCCATAATCACTGTCCAGGGTGTCCTGGTTCAAAATCCCTGTTCAGGGTGCTCTGTTTCATAGTCGATATTCAGGTTTCCCTAATCCATAATCACTGTTCAGGATGCCCTAGTCCATAATCAATGTTCAGGGTTCCCGTGTACGAAAAACTGTTCAGGCTGCCCTGGTCCATAGTCTATATTCAGGGTTCTCTGGCCTATAATCACTGTTCAGGTTTCCGTGGACTTTAACCAATGTTCAGACTGCCCTGGTCCATAATCATTGTTCAGGTTTCTCTGGTCCATAATAACAGTTCAGGGGCCTTGGTCCATAATCACTGTTCAGCGTGCCCAGGTCCATAATCGATGTTAAGGGTTGCCTTGTCCATAATCACTGTTCAGGCTGCCCTGGTCCATAATCACTGTCCAGCGTGCCCTGGTCCAAAATCTCTGTTCAGGATGTTCTGGTCCATTGTGGATTTTCAGGTTTCCCTAATCCATAATCACTGTTCAGGGTGCACTCGTCCATAATCGATGTTCAGGGTTGCCTTGCACGGAAGAACAGTTTAGGGTGCCCTGGCCCATAGTCTGTATTCAGGATTCCCAGGTCTATAATCATTGTTCAGGTTTCCCTGTTCAAAAAATCACTGTTCAGGTTGTCCTGGTCTATAACCAAAGTCCAGGGTTCCCTGGTCCATAATTACTGTTCAGGGTGCCCTGATCAATTATGGGTGTACGGGTTTCCCTGGTGCATAATCACAGTTCAGAGTGCTTTGGTTCAAAACCACTGTTCAGGGTGCCCTGGTCCATATTCCCTGTTCAGAAGACCTTGTCCATAATCGAAATCCAAGTTTCCCTGGTCCAAAATCACTGTTTAGGGTGCCCTGGTCCATAATCCGTGTTCAGTTTGCCTTGGTCCATATCGAATTTTATGGCACCCTGGCGATAATCAATGTTCAGTTGTCGTGGTCCATAATAACTGTTCAGGGTGCCCTGCTACATAGTCAATTTTCAGGGCTCCCTGGACCATAATTACTCTTCAGGATTTCCTGGTCCAAAATCACTCTTCAGAGTTCCCTGGTCCATAATCACTGTTCATGGTGTTCTGGACCATAAGCACTTTTCAGGCTCTCCTCATCCATTGTCAATGTTCAGGGTTCCCAGGTCCGTAATCACTGGTTAGGATGTCCTGGTTGGTAATCGATGTTCAGGGTGCCCTGGTCCATAGTCACTATTCAGGTTTCGCTGGTCCATAATCACTGTCCATGGTGTTGTGGTCCATAATCACTGTTTAGATTGCTCAATTCCATAGTCGATGTTGAGAGTTCCCTGGTCAGTAATCACTCTTCAGGGTCTCCTTGTCCATAACCGATGTTCAGGGTTCCCTCGTCCATAATCATTGCTCAAGATGCACTGGTCCATATCAAATTTTAGGTTTCCCTGGTCCATAATCGATATTCAGGTTTCCCCAGTCTGTAATCACTGTTCAGGTGCCCTGATCAATAATCGATTTTCACCGTACCCTTGTCCATAATCACAGTTTATTGTGTCCTGCTCCATAGTGTATCTTCAGAGTTCCCTGCTCCATACTCACTGTTCAGGGTTCCCTGCAATTTAACCACTGTTCAGGCTGCCCTGGTCCATAATTACTGTTCAGTGTGCCCTGGACCATAATCAGTCTCCAGGTTGCCATGGTCCAAAATCCTTTTACACGGTGTTAAGGTTCATAGTCAATATTCAGGTTTCCCTAATACTTAATCACTCTTCACGGTGCCATAGTCCATAGTCGAAGTTCAGGGTTCCCTTGCACAAAAGAACAGTTCACGATGCCCTGTTCCATAGTCTATATTCAGGGTTCCCTGGGCTGTAATCACTGTTCAGGGTTCCCTGGTCCAAAATCACTGTTCAGTTTGCCCTCTTCGATAATCGATGTTCAGGGTGCCCTGGTCCATAATCACTATTCTGGGTGCCGTGGTCCATAATCACTTTTTTGATTGCTCGATTCAATAGTCAATGTTGAGCGTTCCCTGCTCCAATATCACTCTTCAGGATTACCTGGTCCATAAGCGAAGTTCAGCATTCCCTGATCCATATTCCTTGCTCAGGATGTGTTGGTCCATAAGCCACTTTATGTTTCCCTGGTCTATAATCAATATTCAGGGTTCCCCGGTCCGTAATCTCTGTTCAGGGTTCCCTGTTCCATCATCGATGTTCAGCATACCCTTGTCCTTAATCACAGTTTATGGTGTCCTCCTCCAGATTCTATCTTCAGGGTTCCCTGGACTTTAACCAATGTTCAGGCTGCCCTGGTCCATAATCACAGTTCAGGTTTCCATGGTCCATAATAACTGTTCAGGGGCCCTGGTCCATAATCACTGTACAGGGTGCTCAGGTCCATTATCGATGTTCAGGGTTGCCTTTGTCCAAAATCACTGTTCAGCATGCCATGGTCTACAATCACTGTCCAATGTGCCCTGGTCCAAAATCCCTGTTCAGGGTGCTCTCATCCATGGTGGATATTCAGGTTTCCCTAACCAATAATCACGATTCAGGCTGCCCTTGTCCAAAATCTATGTTCACGATTCCCTTGAATGAAGAAATGTTCACAGCGCCCTGGTCTATAATCACTGTTCAGGATTCCGTGGTCCAAAATAACTGTTCAGGTTTCCCTGATTCAAAATCACAGATCACGGTGCCCCGGTCCATCATCACTGTCCAGGGTGTCCTCGTCCATAATCGATGTTCAGCATTCCCTGGTCCATAACTGAAGTTCAGGATTTCCTGGAGCATAATCACTGTTCAGGGTGGCCGGGTCCAAAATCAAATTTTAGGCATCCTTGTTTAATAATCGATATTCAAGATTCCCCTGTCCTTAATCACTGTTCATGGTGACCTGGTCCATAATCGATGTTCAGGGTTCCCTTGTTCGTAATCACAGTTTAGGTTACTCTGCTCCATAGTTGATCTTCAATATTCCCTGGTCCATTATCACTGTTCAGGTTTCCTTGGTCCATTATCACTGTTCAGAGTAACCTGGTCCCTAATCGATGTTCATATTTCCCTGGTCCATAATCACTGTTCAGGTTGCCGTGGTCCAAAGTCGATGTTCAGGTTTCCCTGGTCCATAATCACCATTCTGGTGCCCTGGTCTATAATCGATTTCCAGGGTTTCCTGGTCCATATTCACTGTTCCGGTTGTCCTGATCCATAATCGGTGTACAGGTTCCCTGGTGCATGATCACAGTTCAGGGTGCCTTGGTCCAAACTACTGGTCAGGGTAAACTGGTCCATAGTCGATACACAGGGTTCCCTGCTCCATAGTCACTGTTCTGGGTTCCCTAGTCCAAAATCACTGTTGAGGGATCCCTGGTCCATAATCACTGTTCAGGATGCCCTGACCCATAGTCAATGTTCAGGGTTCCCTGGTCCATAATTAACGCTCAGGTGCCCTGGTCCATAATCCATGTCCACAGTGGCCTGCTCCATAATTAGGTTCAGGGATTCTCTGGTCCATAAGCACTGTTCTGGGTGCCTTAGTCTATAGTCGATATACAGGTTTCCCTGGTCCAAAATCACTGTTGAGGGATCCCTTGTACATAATCACTGTTCAGGTTCCCTGATTCAAAATCACTGTTCAGGGATCCCTGGTCCATAATCACTGTTCAGGATGCCCTGATCCATAGTCCATATTCAGGGTTCCCTTGTCCATAGTTACTGTTCAGAGGACCTGGTCCATATTCGATTTCCAGTGGTCCCTAGTCCATATTCACTGATCAGGGTACCATGGTCCACAATCGGTGTGAAGGTTGCCCTGGTCCATAATCAATATTCAGGCTGCCCTTGTCCATATCGACTTTCATGCTACCCTGGTCGATAATAAAAGTTGTTTTCCTTGATCCATAATCACTGTTCAGGATGCCCTGACCATCATCAATATTCAGCTTACCCTTGTCCATATCGACTTACAGGCTACCCTCGTCAATAATCAATGTTGAGGGTTCCCTGATCCATAATCAATGTGCAAGGTGCCCTGGTGCATAACCGATATTCATGGTTCCCTAGTCCATGATCACTGCTCACCGTGCCCTGATCCATAATCGATGTTTAGGATTCCCTTCTCCATAATCACAGTTTAGGGTACCTTGTTCCATAGTCGATCTTCAGGGCTCCCTGGACAATAATCACTGTTCAGGATTCCCGGGTCCATAGTCACTGATCAGGTTTTGCTGGTCAATATCACTGTTCAGATTTCCCTCATCATAATCACATTTCAGGGTGCCTTGGTCCATAATCGATGTTCAGGGTTCCCTAGTCCATAATCACTGTTCAGGTTGCCCTGGTCCATAGTCGATGTTCAGGGTTTCCTGGTACATAATAACTGTTCAGGGTACACTGGTCCAAAATCGATGTTTAGGGTTCCCTGGTATAAGCACCATTCAGGTGCGCTGGTCCATAATCGAAGTATATGGTTCCGTTGTCCATAATCACTGTTTTGGGTGCCCTGGTCCATAATCGATATCCAGGGTTCGCTGGTCCATAATCAATGTTCAGGGTTCCCTTGTCCTTAATCATGGTTCAGGGTGTGCTGGTCCATAATCTCTGTTCAGGGTGCCCTAGTCCATAGTCGATATTCAGGGTACCCTGATCCATAATCACTGTTCAGGTTTCCCTCTTCCAAAATCACTGTCAAGGTTTCCCTGGTCCATAATCACAGTTCAGGTTGCCTTGATCCATAATCAGTGTTCAGGTGACCTGATCCATAATCGTTGTTCATGGTTCCCTGGTCTATACTCACTGTTCAGTTTGCCCTGGTCCATAGTCGATGTTCAGCGTTTCCTGGTCCATAATCACCGTTCAGGTGCCCTGGTCCATAATCGATGCCAGGCATGCCCTAGTCCATAATCGATGTCCAGGGTGCCCTGGCCCATAATCACTGTTCAGGGCTTCCTGGTCCATTATCATTGTTCAGGGTGCCCTTCTCCATAGTTAATATTCATGGCTCCCTGGTCCATAATCACTGTTCAGGATTCCCTGGTCCATAATCACTGTTCCGGGTTCTATGGTCTAAAATCATTGTTCAGGTTTCCCTGCTCCATAATCACAGTTCAGGTTGCCTTGGTCCATAATTGGTGTTCAGGGTTTCATGGTCAATAATCACCTTTCAGAGTTCCCTGGTCCATAATCAATATTCAGCGTGTCCTGTTCCATATCGAATTTCATGCTACCCTGGTCTATAATCAATATTCAGTTTTCCTGGTCCATAATCACTGTTCAGATTGCCCTGTTCCATAATCAATATTCAGCATTCCCTGGTCCATATCTACTTTCAGGCTACCCTGGTCGATAATCAATGTTCAAGCTTTGGTGCTTCATAATCACTGCTCAGGTTGTCCTGATCCATAAACGATGTTCACCATTCCCTGGTCAATAGTCTATATTCAGGGTTGTTCCCTGGTCTATAATCACTATTCAAGTTTCCCTGGTCCATAATCACTCGTCAGGTTGCCCTGGTCTATATTCGATGTTCAGGGTGCCCTGGTCCATAATTACTATTCAGGGAGCCATGGTCCATAATCACTGTTTAGGTAGCTTGATTCCATAGTCGATGTTGAGAGTTCCGTGGTCCATAATCACTCTTCAGTGTTCCTTGGTCCATACTCAATGTCCAAGTTTCCCTGGACTTTAAACACTGTTCATGCTGCCCTGGTCCATCATCACTGTTCAGGTTTCTCTGGTCGATAATAACTGTTCAGAGGCTCTGCTCTATAATCACTGTTCTGTATGCCCAGGTCCCAAATCGATGTTCAGGGTTGCTTTGTCCATAATCACTGTTCATCGAGCCCTGGTCCATAATCACTCTCCAGGGTGCACTGGTAAAATAATTCCTGTTCAGGGTACTCTGGTCCATAGTGGATATTCAGGTTTCCCTAATCCATAATCACTATTCAGGGTTCCCTTGTCCATAATCGATGTTCAACGTTCTCTTGTACGAAAGAAGAGTTCATGGTGCCGTGGTCCATAGTCTATGTTCACGGTTCCCTGGTCTATAATCACTGTTCATGGTTCCCTGGTCCATAATCACTGATCAGGTTAATGTGGTCCAATGTTGATGTGCAGGCTTCCCTGGTCAATATTCACCGTCCTGGTGCCCCAGTCTACAATCGATATCCAGGGTTCCCTCGTCCATAATCAGTGTTCAGGTTTCCCTGGTCCATTATCACTGTTCAGGTTAACCTGGTCCCTAATCGAACTTCAGGGTGCCCAGGTCCATAATCGATGTTCAGGGTTGACTTTTCCGTAGTCACTCTTCTTGGTGCCCTGGTCCATAATCACTGTCCGCGTTGCCCTGGTCTGTAATTGGTGTCCAGGTTTCGCTGGTCCTTAATCACTGTTCAGGATGCCCTGATCCATAATGGGTGACAGGGTTCCCTGTTGCATAATCACAGTTCAAGATGCCTTGGTCTAAAACCGCTTTTCAGGGTGCCCTGGTCCATAGCCGATACACAGGTTTCCCTGGTCCATAATCACTGTTCAGGGTTCCATGGTACAAAATCACTGTTGAGGGTTCCCTGGTCCATAATCACTGTTCAGTTTCCCTGATGCAAAGCCACTGTTCAGGGATCCCTGGTCCATAATCACCGGTCAGAAGACCTGGTCCATAATCGAAATTCAAGGTTCCCTAGTCCATAATCAGTGTTCAGGGTGCTCAGGTCCATAACCGATGTGCAGGATTGCCTTGTCCATAATCACTGTTCAGGGTGCCCTGGTCCATAACCGATGTTCAGGGTTCCCTGGTCCATAATCATTGCTCAGGATGCGCTGGTCCATAATCAACTTTTAGGTTTCACTGGTCCATAATCGATATTCAGTGTTCCCTGGTACGTAGTCACTGTGCAGGGTGCCCTGTTCCATAATCGATGTTCAGCGTACCCTTGTCCGTAATCACAGTTTATTCTGGCCTGCTCCATAGTCTATCTTCAGGGTAACCTGGTCCATTCTCACTGTTCAGGTTTCCCTGTACTTTAACCACTGTTCAGGCTGCCCTGGTCCACAGTCACTTTTCAGGTTTCCCTGGTCCCTACTAACTGTTCAGGGCCCCTGGACCATAATCACTGTTCAGGGGCCGTGGACCATAATCAGTGTTCAGGTATCCCTGGTCCATAACCACTGTTCAGGGCTCCCTGGTCCATAATCACCGTTTAGAAGACCTGGTCCATAATCGAAATTCAAGGTTCCCTAGTCCATAATCACCATTCAGATGACCTGGTTCATAATCAGTGTCCAAGATTCCCTTGTCTATAATCATTGTTCAGTGTGCCCTGGTCCCTAATCGGTGTTCAGGTTGCCCTGGTCCATATCGATTTTCATGGTACCCTATCGATAATCAATGTTTAGTTTTCCTGGTCCATAATCACTTTTCAGAGTGCCCTGCTCCATAGTCAATCATCAGGGATCCCTGGACCATAATCACTGTTCAGGATTTCCTGGTCCAAAATCACTCTTCAGGGTTTCCTGGTCCATAATCACTCTTCAGGGTGCTGTGGTGATAATCACTGTTCACTATGCCCTCATCCATAGTCAATGTTCAGAGTTACCCGGTCCGTAATCACTGTTTAGGATAACCTGGTCGATAACCGATGTTCAGAGAGCCCTGGTCCATAGTCACAATTCAGGTTGCCCTGGTCCGTAATCATTGTTCAGGTTTCCTTGTTCCATAGTCAATGTTCAGGGTTCACGGGTCCATCATCACTGTTCAGGTTGTCCTGGTCAATAATCGATGTTCAGGTTGCCCTGGTCCATAATCACTATTCAGGGTGCCGTGATCCATAATTACTGTTGAGAGTACCCTCTTCCATAATCGATGTTCAGGTTTCCTTTGTACGAAAGCAGAGTTCAGGGTGCCCTGGTCCATAGTCTAAGTTCAGGGTTTCCAGCTCCATAATCACTGTTCAGGATGCCATGGTAATAATAGATTTTTAGGTATCCTTGGTCATTAATCGATATTCAGGTTTCCCCTTTCCTTAAACACTGTTCAGGTTGACCTGGTCCATAATCGGTGTTCAGGGTTCCCTTGTCTGTAATCACAATTTAGATTGCCCTGCTAAATAGCTGATCTTCAAGGATCCCTGGTCCATAATCATTGTTCAGGTTTCCCTGGTCCATTATCACTGTTCGGGGGCCCTATTCCACAATCGATGTTCAGGGTTCCCTGGTCCGAAATCACAGTTCACGGTGCCTTGGTCCATAAGACCTGTTCATGGGGCACAAGTTTAATCCGTATTCAGGGTGTTCTGGTGCATAATCACTGTACAGGGTGTGCTGGTCCATAATCACTGTTCAGAGTGCCTGGTCCTTAGTCGATATTTAGGTTGTCCTGATCCATAATCAATGTTCAAGTTTTCCTGGTCCATAATCACTGTTCAAGATGCCCTGATCAAGAGTCAATGTTCAGTTTTCCCTGGTCCATAATCATCGTTTGGGTGCCCTGGTCGATAATCCATGTCCACAGTGGCCTGGTTCATAATCGATGTTCAGGGTTTCTCTGATCCATAACTACTGTTCACGGTGCCCTGGTCCATAGTAGATATACAGGGTTTCCTGGTCCATAATAACTGTACAGGATTCCTGGTCAAAATCACTGTTGAGGGTTCCCTGGTCCATAATCACTGTTCAGGTTCCCTGGTCCAAAATCACTGTTCAGGAATCCCTGGTCAATAATCACTGTTCAGGATGCCCTGATCCATAGTCGATGTTCAGGGTTCCCTGGTCCATAATCACTGCTCACATGTCCTGGTCCATAATCAAAGACCAGCGTTCCCTAGTCCATAATCACTGTTCAGGGTGCCCTGGTACATAATCGGTGTTTAAGTTGCCCTGGTCCATAATCAATATTCAGGGTGCCCTGATCCGTATCAACTTTCCTGCTCCCATGGTCAGTAATCAATGTTCAGGGTTCCCTGGTCCATAATCACTGATCATGGTTTGCTGGTGTATAATCAGCATTCAGGTGCCCTGGTCCTTAATCAATGTCCAGGGTGCTCTGGTCCATAATCGGTGTTCTGGTTGCCCTGGTGCATATCTACTTTCATGGTACTCTGGTCTAAAACCAATGTTCAGTTTTCCTGGTCGATAATCACTGTTCAGAGTGCCCTGCTCCATAATCAATCTTCATGGCTCCCTGGACCATAATCACTGTTCAGGATTTCCTGGTCCAAATTCACTCTTCAGGGTCACCTGGTCCATAATCACTGTTCAGGGTGCTCTGCTCCATAATCACAGTTCAGGGTGCCCTCATCTATAGTCAATGTTCAGGGTTCCCCCGTCCATAATCACTGTTTAGATTGCCCTGGTAGATAATCGGTGTTCAGAGTGCCCTGGTCCATAGTCACTATTCAGGGTGTCCTGGTACATAAATACGGTTCAGTGTTCCCTGGTCAATAATAATTGTTCAGGTGCCCTGGTCCACAAGCACTGTTCAGGGTCCCCAGGTCCATCATTGAGATTCAGGGTTGTCTTGTCCATAATCACTGTTCAGGATTTCCTGGTCCAAAATCACTCTTAAGGTTTCCCTGGTCCATAATCACTCTCCAGGGTTCTCTGGTCCATAATCACTGTTCAGGGTACCCTGCTCCATAGTCTATATTCAGGGTTCCCTGGTCCATGATCACTCTTCAGGATTCCCTGGACTTTAACCACTGTTCAGTCTGCCCTGGTCGATAATCACTGTTCAGGTTTCCCTGGTCCATAATCACAGTTCAGAGTGCCCAGGTCCATAATCACTGTCCAGAGTGCCCTGGTCCTAAATCCTGGTTCAGGTTGCTCTGGTCCATTGTGGATTTTCAGGTTTCCCTAATCCATAATCACTGTTCAGGATGCCTCGTAAGCGATGTTCAGTGTTCCCTTTTACGAAAGAACATTTTAGGGTGCCCTGGTCCATAGTCTATATTCAGGGTTCAATGGTCTATAATCACTGTTCAGGCTTCCCTGTTCCAAAATCACTGTTAACGTTGTCCTAGTCGATAATCGATTTTCAGGGTGTCTTGGTCCATAATTACTATTCAGGGTGCCGTGGTCCATAATCACAGTATAGGTAGCTTGATTCCATAGTCGATGTTGAGAGTTCCCTGGTCCATAATCACTCTTCAGTGTTCCTTGGTCCATACTCACTGTCCAAGTTTCCCTGGACTTTAACCACTGTTTATGCTTCCCTGGTCCATAATCACTGTTCAGGTTTCTCTGGTCTATAATAACTCTTCAGAGGCTCTGGTCTATAATCACTGTTCTGGATGCCCAGGTCCAAAATCGATGTTCAGGTTTGCTTTGTCCATAATCACTGTTCATCGAGCCCTGGTCCATAATCACTATCCAGGGTGTGCTGGTAAAAAAATCCCTGTTCAGGGTATTCTGGTCCATAGTGGATATTCAGATTTCCCTAATCCATAATCACTATTCAGGGTGCCCTTGTCCATAATCGATGTTCAAGGTTCTCTTGTACGAAAGAAGAGTTCATGTTGCCGTGGTCCATATTCTATATTCAGGGTTCCCTGGTCTATAATCAATGTTCATGTTCCCTGGTCCATAATCACTGATCAGGTTGATGTGGTCCAATGTCGATGTGCAGGCTTCCCTGGGCAATATTCACCGTTCTGGTGCCTTGGTCTATAATCGAAGTCCAGGTTCCCTGGTCCATAATTAATTTTCAGGGTGCCCTGATCCATTATGGGTGTACAGGATTCCCTGGTGCATAATCACAGTTCAGGGTGCTTTGGTCCAAAACCACTGTTCAGAGTGCCCTGGTCCGTAATCACTGTTCAGGATGCCCTGATCCATATTTGATGTTCAGGACTCCCTGCTCCATAATAACCATTCAGATGACCTCGTCCATAATCGAAATTCAAGTTTCCCTGGTCCAAAATCACTGTTTAGGTTTCCCTGGTCCATAATAGGTGTTCAGATTGCCCTTGTAAATATCGACTTTCATGGTACCCTGGTCGAAAATGAATGTTCAGTTTTCGTGGTCCATAATCACTGTTCAGGGTGCCCTGCTCTATAGATATTCTTCACGGCTCCCTGGACCATAATTACTGTTCAGGATTTCCTGGTCCAAAATCACTCTTCAGGGTTCCCTGGTCCATAATCACTGTTCATGGTGTTCTGGTCCAAAATCACTGTTCAGGCTGTCCTCATCCATTGTCAAAGTTCAGCGTTCCCTGGTCTGTAATCACTCTTTAGGACGCCCTGGTTGGTAATCGATGTTCAGGGTGCCCCTGTCCATAGTCACTATTCAGAGTTCGCTGGTCCATTATCAAAGGTCAGGATGCCGTGGTCCATAAGCAATGTTTAGATAGCTCGATTCCATAGTCGATGTTGAGATTTCCCTGGTTAATAATCACTCTTCAGGGTTCCCTGGTCCATAATCACTGTTCATGGTGTTCTGGTCCGTATTCACTGCTCAGGCTGTCCTCGTCCATTGTGAATATTCAGCGTTCGCTGATCCGTAATCATTGTTTAGGATGCCATGGTTGGTAATCGATGTTCAGGGTGCCCTGTTCCATCACCAATGTTCTGCATACCCTTGTCTGTAATTACAGTTTATCGCGTCCTGCTCGATAGTCTATCTTCAGGGTTCCCTGGTCCATACACACTGTTCAGGGTTCCCCGGTCTTTAACCACTCTTCAGGCTACCCTGGTCCATAATCACTGTTCAGATTTCCCTGGTCCATAATAACTGTTCAAGGGCTCTGGTCCATAGTCAATCGTCAGGGTTCCCTGGTCCATAATCACTGTTCAGGGTGCTCTGGTCCATAGTCACTGTTCAGGATTCCCCGGTCCATAATCTCTGTTTAGGATGCCCTGTTTGATAATCTATGTTAAGGGTGCCCTGGTCCATAGTAACTATTCAGGGTGCCCTGGTCCATAATCACTGTTCAGGTTTCCCTCTTCCAGATACAATATTCAGGGTTCCCTGGTCCATAATCACTATTCAGGTTGCCCTGGTCCATAACCGAAGTTCAAGGTTCCCTGGTCCATAATCATTGCTCAGGATGCGCTGGTCCATAATCGACTTTTAGGTTTCCCTGGTCCATAATCGATATTCAGGGATCCCCGGTCTGTAATCACAGTTCAAGGTGCCCTGTTCCATAATCGATGTTCAACGTATACTTGTACATATTCACAGTTTATTGTGTCCTGCTCCATAGTCTATCTTCAGGGTTCCCTGACCCATAATCACTGTTCAGGTTTCCATTGTCCATAATCACTGTCCAGCCTGCCCTGGTCCAAAACCCCTGTTCATTGTGCTCTGGTCCATAGTGGATATTCAGGTTTCCCTAATCCATAATCACTGTTCAGGGTGCCCTCGTCCATGATCGATGTTCAGGTTTCTCTTGTACGAAAGAACCATTCATGGTGCCTTGGTCCATAGTCTGTATTCAGGGTTCCCTGGTCCATAATCACGGTTCTGCTGCCCTGATCTATAATTAATGTCCAGGGTTCCCTGGTCCATAATCACTGTTCAGGGTGCCCTGGTCCATAGTCGATACACAGGTTTCCCTGTTCCATAATCACTGTACAAGGTTCCCTGGTGCAAAATCATTGTTGAGATTTCCCTGGTCCATAATCACTGTTCAGGTTCCCTGGTCCAAAATCACTGCTCAGGTATCCCAGGTCCGTAATCACTATTTAGGATGCCCTGATCCCTAGTCAATGACAGGGTGCTCCAGTCCATAATCACTGTTTAGAATGCCCTAGTCGAAATTCGATATTCAGGGTGCCCTGGTTCATAGTCACTATTCAGCGTGCCCTTGTCCAAAATCACTGTTAAGGGTTCCCTGTCCCATAGTCGATGATCAGGGTTCCCTGGTTCATAATTACTGTTCAGGTTGCCCTGGTCGATAATCGATATTCAGGGTACCGTTGTCCATAATCATTATTCAGGGTGCCGTGGTCCATAATCAGTGTTTAGGTTGCTCGATTACATAGTCAATCTTGAGAGTTCCCTGCTCCGTAATCACTCTTCATAGTTCCCTGGTCCATAACCGATGTTCAAGTTTCCCTGGTCCATAATCATTGCTCAGGATGGGCTGGTCCATAATCGACTTTTAGGTTTCCATGGTCTATAATCGATATCAAGGGTTCCCCGGTATGTAATCAATATTCAGGGTGCCCAGCTCCATAATCAATGTTCAGCGTACCCTTGTCTGTAATCACAGTTTATTGTCTCCTGCTCCAGAGTCGATCTTCAGGTTTCCCTGGTCCATACTCACTGTTCAGGTTTCCCTGGACTTTAACCAATGTTCAGGCTGCCCTCTTCCATAATCACTGTTCAGGTTCCCTTGGTCCATAATAACTGTTCAGGGGCCCTGGTCCACAATCACTGTACAGGGTGCCCAGGTCCATAATCGATGTTAAGGGCTGCCTTGACCATAATCACTGTTCAGGGTGCCCTAGTCCATAATCGATGTTCAGGGTTCCCTTGTACGAAAAGCAGCTCAGGGTGTCCTGGTTCATAGTCTATATTCAGGGTTCCCTGGTCCATAATCACTCTTCAGCATGCCCTGATCCATAGTCGATTTTCAGGGTTCCCTGGTCCATAATCACTGCTCAAATGTCCTGGTCCATAATCAAAGTCCAGTGTTCCCTAGTCCATAATCACTGTTCATGGTGCCCTGTACATAATCGGTGTTCAAGTTGCTCTGGTCCATAATCAATATTCAGGGTGCCCTGATCCATATCCACTTTCCTGATAACCTAGTCGATAACCAATATTCAGGGTTCCCAGTCCATAATCTCTGATCAGCGTTTGCTGGTGTATAATCAGCGTTCAGGTGCCCTGGTCCATAATCGATGTCTGGGGTGCCCTGGTCCATAATCGGTGTTCAGTGTGCCATGGTCCATAATCACTGTTCAGGGTGCCCTGGTCCATAATCGGTGTTCAGGTTGCCCTGGTCCATATCGACTTTCATGATACTCTCGTCGATAGTCAATGTTTAGTTTTCCTGGTCGATAATCACTGTTCAGCGTGCCATGCTCCATAATCAATCTTCAGGGCTCCCTGGACCATAATCACTGTTCAGGATTTCCTGGTCCAAATTCACTCTTCACGATTCCCTGGTCCATAATCACTGTTCAGGGTGCTCTGCTCCATAATTGCAGTTCAGGGTGCCCTCATCCATAGTCAATGTTCAGGGTTCCCCGGACCATAATCACTGTTTAGAATGAAATGGTAGATAATTGATGATCAGGGTGCCCTGGTCCATAATTACTATTCAGGGTGCCCTGGTACATAAATATGGTTCAGGGTTCCCTGGTCCATAATAACTGTTCAGGTGCCATGGTCCACAAGCATTGTTCAGGGTGCCCAGGTCCATAATCGATTTTCAGGTTTGCCTTGTCCATAATCACGGTTCAGGTTTTCCTTGTCCATAATAACTGTTCGGGGGACCTGGTCCATAATCACTGTTCAGGGTGCCCACATCCATAATCGATGTTCAGGTGTTCCTTGTCCATAATCAGTGTTCAGGGTGTCCTAGTGTATAATCACTGTACACGGTGCCCTGATCCAAAATCCCTGTTCAGGGTGCTCTGGTCCATAGTGGATACTCAGGTTTCCCTAATCCATAATCACTGCTCAGAGTGCCCTGGTCCATAATCAATGTCCAGGGTTTTCTTTACCAAAGAACAGTTCATGGTGACCTGGTCCATAATCTATATTCAGGGTTTCATGATCCATAATCACTGTTCAGGATTTCCTGGTCCAAAACCACTCTTCAGGTATCCCTGGTCCATAATCACTCTTCAGGTTTCTCTGGTCCATAATCACTGTTCAGGGTACCCAGCTCCATAGTAAATCTTCAGGGCTCTCTGTACCATAATCACTGTTCATGATTTCCTCCACCGAAATCACTCTTCAGTTTCTGTGATCCATAATCACTTCTTAGGATGCCCTGGTCGATAATAGATGTTCAGGGTGCCTGGTCCATAGTCACTATTCAGGCTGCCGTGGTCCATAATCAGTGTTCGGGGTTCCCTGTTCCATAATCGATGCTCAGGGTTCCCTGCTCCATAATCACTGTTCAGGTTGCCCTGGTTGATAATTGTTGATCAGGGTACCCTGGTCCATAATGAGCATTGAGGGTGCTGTGGTCCATAATCACTGTTTAGGTTGCTCGAATCCATAGTCAATGTTGAGATTTCCCTGGTTCATAATTAGTCTTCAGTGTTCCCTGGTCCATAACTGATATTCTGAGTTCCTTGGTCAATAATCATTGCTCAGGATGCGCTGGTCCATAATCGACTTTTAGGTTTCCCTGGTCCATAATAGATATTCAGGTTTCCCGGTCCGTAATCACTGTTCAAGGTCCCCTGTTCCATAATTGATGTGCAGTGTACCCCTGTCCTTAATCACAGTTCATTGTGTCCTGTTCAATAGTCTATCTTCAGGGTTGCCTGGTCAATGCTCACTGTTCAGGGTTCCCTGGACTTTAACCACTGTTCAGGCTGCCCTGGTCCATAATCACTGTTCAGGTTTCCCTGGTCAATAATAACTGTTCAGGGGTCCTGGTCCATAATCACTGTTCAGCGTGCCCAGGTCCATAATCGATGTTCACGCTTGCCCTGTCCATAACCACTGTTCAGGGTGCCCTGGTCCATAATCACTGTCCAACATGCCCTGGTCCAATATTCCGGTTCAGGGTGCTCTGGTGCATTGTGGATTTTCAGGTTTCCCTAGTCCATAATAACTGTTCAGGATGCCATCCATAATCAATGTTCAGGGTTCCCTTGTACGAAAGAACAGTTTAGGGTGCCCTGGTCCATAGTCTATATTCAGGGTTCCCAGGTCTGTAATTACTGTTCAGGGTTCCCTGTTCCAAAATCCCTGTTCACGTTGTCCTGGTCGGTAATCGATGTTCAGCATACCCTGGTCGATAATCAGTATTTAGGGTGTCGTGGTCCATAATCACTGGTTAGGTTGCTCGATTCCATAGTCCATGTAAGGAGTTCCCTGTTACATAATCACACTTCAGGGTTCCCTGGTCCATAACCGATGTTCAGGGTTCCCTGTTCCATAATTATAGCTCAGGAGGCTCTGGTCCATAATCGACTTTTAGGATTCCCTGTTCCATAAACAATATTCAGGGTTCCCTGGACGGTAATATCTGTTCAGGGTGCCCTGTTCCATCATCGATGTTCAGCGTACCCTTGTCCGTAATCACAGTTTACTGTGTCCTGCTCCATAGTCTATCTTCAGGGTAATCTGGTCCATATGCACTGTTCAGGTTTCCCTGGACTTTAACCACTGTTCAGGGTGCCCTGGTCCATAATCACTGTTCAAGTTTCCCTGGTCCATACAATCTGTTCCGGGGCCCTGGTGATACTCACTGTTCAGGGTGCCCAGGTCCATAATCGATATTCAGGTTTGACTATTCCAAAATCACTGTTCTTGGTGCCCTGGTCCATAATCACTGTCCACGTTCCCCTGGTCTATAGTCGATGTCCAGGGTTCGCTGGTCCATAATCACTCTTCAGGGTTCCCTGATCCTTAATGGGTGACAGGGTTCCCAGGTGCATAATCACAGTTCAGGGTGCCTTGGTCCAAAACTACTTTTCAGGGTACCCTGGTCCAGAGTCGATACACAGTGTTCTTTGGTCCATAATCACCTTTCAGGGTTCCCTGGTCCATAATCACACTTCAGGTTCCCTGGTCGAAAATCACTGTTCAGGGATCCCTGGTCCATAATCACTGTTCAGGATACCCTGATCCATAGTCGATGGATCGAAATCCAAGGTTCCCTAGTCCATAATCACTGTTCCGGGTAACCTGGTCCATATTAACCATTCAGATGACCTGGTTCATAATCAATGTCCAAGATTCCCTTGTCCATATTCATTGTTCACGTTGTCCTGGTCAATAGTCGGTGTTCAGGTTGCCGTGGTCCATATCGATTTTCATGGTACCCTGGTCGATATTCAATGTTCAGTTTTCCTGGTCCGTAATCACTCTTCAGAGTTCCCTGCTCCATAGTCAGTCTTCAGGGTTCCCTGGTCTATAATCACGGTTCATGGTGTTCTGGTCCATAATCACTGTTCAGGGTGCCCTCATCCATAGTCACTGTTCAGCTTTACCCAGTCCATAATCACTGTTTAGGATGCCCTGCTCGATAACCGATGTTCAGGGTGCCCTGGTCCATAGTCACTATTAATGGTTCCCTTGCCCATAATCACTGTTAAGGATTCCCTTGTCGATAATCGATGTTCAGGGTTCCCTGGTCCATAATCACTGTTCAGGATTCCCTGTTCGATAATCGATGTTCAAGGTACCCAGTTCCATAATCACTATTCAGGGTGCCATGGTCCATAATCACTTTTGGTAGCTCGATTCCATAGTCGATGTTGAGAATTCCCTGGTCCATAATCACTCTTCAGGGTTCCCTGCTCCATAACCTTTGCTCAGAAAGCACTGGTCCTTTATCGACTTTTAGGTATCCCTTGTCCATAATCGATATTCAGGTTTCCCCGGTCCAAAAATCACTGTTCAGGGTGCCCTGTTCCATAATCGATGTTCAGCTTACCTTTGTCCGTAATCACAGTTTATGCTGTTCTGCTCCATACTCTATCTTCAGGGTTCCCTGGTCCATAATCACTGTTAAGGGTTCCCTGGACTTTAACCACTGTTCAACTGCCCTGATCCATAATCACTGTTCAGGTTTCCCTGGTCCATAATTACTGTTCAGGGGCCCTGATCCATAATCACTGTTCAGAGTGCTCAGGTCCATAATCGATGTTCAGGGTTTCCTTGTCCATAATCATTGTTCAGGGTTTCTTGGTCCAAAACCACTCTTCAGGGTGCCCTGGTCTATAATCACTGTTCAGGTTCCCTGGTCTAAAATCACTGTTCATCAATTCCTGGTCCATAATCATCGTTCAGGTGCCCTGGTCCATAATCGATGGCCAGCATGCCCTAGTCCATAATCGATGGTCAGGGTGCCCTGGGCCATAATCACTGTTCAGGGTGCCCTGGGCTATAATCGATGTTCAGGGTTACCTTTTCCGAAATTTCAGTTCAGGTTGCCCTGGTCCATATTCAATATTCAGGTTTCCCTCGTCCATAATCACTCTTCAGGTTTCCCTGGTTCAAAATCACTGTTCAGATTTACCTTGTACAAAATCAATGTTCAGGTTTCCCTGGTCCATAATCGACACTTTCAGACTGCCATGATAGATAATCAATGTTCAGGGTTCCCTGGTCCATAATCAAATTTCAGGATGCCTTGGTCCATAATAACACTTCAGGGTGAGATGGTCCAAAATTGCTGTTCTGCATGCCCTGGTTCATAATCATAGATCAAGCTGCGCTGGTCCATAATCACTATTCAGGGTGCCGTGGTTCATAGCCTATGTTCAGGGTTCCCTGGTCCATAATCACCGTTCAGTTTTCACTGGTTCATAACCGATGTTCAGGGTTCCCTGGTCCATAATCACTGTTCAGGGTGCCCTGATCCATAATCGACTTTCCGGCTGCCATGGTCGATAATCAATGTTCAGGGATCCCTGGTCCATAATCACTTATCAGGGATTACTCATCCATAATCGATATTCAGTGTGCCCTGGTCCATAATCAATGATCAGAGTTCCCTAGGCCATAATCCGCGTTCATGTGCCCTGATCCATAATCGATGTCCTGGGTGTCCTGGTCCATAATTGATGTCCTGGGTTTCCTGGTCCATAATCGTTGTTCAGGGTTCCCAGGTCCATGATCACTGTTCAGGTTTCCCTGGTTTATAGTCGATATTCAGGTTTCCATGGTCCATAAACTCTTTTCAGGTTTCACTGGTCCTTAATCAATTTCAGGTTTCCCAGGTCCATAATCACAGTTCAGGTTTCTTTGGTCCATAATCGTTGTTCAGTGTTCCATGGAAAACAATCAGTGTTCAGGTTTCCCAGGTCCATGATCACTGTTTAGGTTGCCCTGGTTCATAGTCGATATTCAGGTTTCCATGGTCCATAAACTCTTCAGGTTTCCCTGGTTCTTAATCAATTTCAGGTTTCCCTGGTCCATAGTAACTGTTCAGGGTGCCTTGGTCCATAATCGGTGTTCAGGATTTCCTGGTCCATAATCACATTTCAGGCTGCCTTGGACCATAATCATTGTTCAGGGTTCCCTACTCCATAATTATTGTTCAGGTTTCCCTGGTAAATCATTACTGTTGAGGGTTCCCTTGTCCATAATAGATTTTCAGGCTGCCTGGTCCATAATCACTGTTCACGATGCCCTGGTTAATAGTCGTTGTTCAGGATTCCCTGGTCCATAATCAACGTTCAGGTGCCCTCGTCCATAATTGATGTCCATGGTGGCCTGCTCCATAATAGATGTTCAGGGAATCTCTGGTCCATAACCACTGTTCAGGGTGTCCTGTTCCATAGTTGATATACAGGGTTCCCTGGTCAATAATCACTGTTCAGGGTTTCTTGGTCCAAAATCACTGTTGAGGTATCCCTTGTCCATTATCACTGTTCAGGTTCCCTGGTCCAAAATCACTGCTCAGGGTGCTATGGTCCATAATCACTGTTCAGGGAGCCCTCATCCATACTCAATATTCAGGGTTCCCTGATCCCTAATCATTGTTTAGGATGCCCTGGTCAATAATCGATGTTCAGGTTGCCCTGGTCCATCGTCATTATTCGTCATTATTACAGACCATGGTGCCCTGGTCTGTAATCACTGTTCAGGGTTCCCTGTACCATAGTCATTGTTCAGGGTTCCCTGGTCCATAATCACTCTTCAGGGTGCCCTGGTCAATAAATGATGTTCAACTTACCCTGGTCCATAATCTGCATTCAGGGTGCCGTGGTCCATAATCACTGTTTAGGTTGCTCGATTCCATCGTTGATGTTGAGAGTTCCCTGGTCCATAATCACTCTTCAGGTTTCCTTGGGCAAAACTAATGTTCAGGGTTCCCTGGTCCATAATAATTGCTCCAGATGCGCTGGTCCATAATTGACTTTTTGCTTTCCTTGTTCCATAATTGATATTCAGGCTTTCCCTCTGTAATCATTGTTCAGGGTACCCTGTTCCATAATCGATGTTCAGCGTCCCCTTGTCCGTAATCACAGTTTATTGTGTCCTGCTCCATAGTCTATCTTCAGGGTTCCCTGGTCCATACTCACTGTTCAGGGTTCCCTGCAATGTAACCACTGTTTAGGCTGCCCTGGGCCAAATTACTGTTCAGGTTTTCCTCGTCCATAATCGATGTTGACCGTTCCCTGGTCCATAACCGAAGTTCAGGGTTTACTGGTCCATAATCACTGTTCAGGATGCGCTTTTCCATAACTGATGTTCAGCGTACCATTGTCCGTAATCACAATATATTGTTTCCTGCACCTTATTCATTCTTCAGGGTTTCCTGGTCCATACTCACTGTACAGGTTTCCCTGGTACATAATAACTGTTCAGGGTGCCCAGGTCCATAATCGATGTTCAGGGTTGCCTTCTCCATAATCATGGTTCACGGTGCCGTGTTCCATAATCACTGTCCAGGATGTCCTGGTCCAAAATCCCTGTTCAAGGTGCACTGGTTCATAATAACTCTTCAGGGTACACTGCCCCATAGTCGATGTTCAGTTTTCCCTGGTCCATAATCACAGTTCAGGGTTCCCTGGTCAATAATGACTGATCAGGTTTGGATGGTCCATAATCACTCTTCAGGGTGCCCTGGTGTATAATCGATGTTCAGGATTACCTTGTCTGAAATCCAATTCAGGGTGCCCTGGTACATAGTCAATATTCAGGATTCCCTGCTCCATGATCACTGTTCAGGATTCCCTGGTCCAAAATCACTGTTCAGGTTTCCCTGGTCAATAATCAAAGTTCAGTGTGCCCTGGTCCATAATCGAAATTCAGGGTTCCCTGTTCCATAATCACTGTTCAGGGATCCCTGGCCATAATCACTGTTCAGAGTGCCCTGTTTCATAGTCGAAATTCAGGATTCCCTGGTCCATAATCACTGTTCAGGGTTCCCTGGTCCATAATAGATATTCAAGGTTCCCTGGTCCATAATCATAGTTCAGGGTTCCCTGGTCCATAATCACTGTTCAAGTATCCCTGGTCCATAATCACTGTTCAGGGTGCCCTGTTTCATAGTCGAAATTCAGCTTTCCCTGGTCCATAATCACTGTTCAGGGTTCTCTAGTCCATATTAGATATTCAGGGTTCCCTGGTCCATAATCATAGTTCAGGGTTCCCTGGTCCATAATCACTGTTCAGGGGGCCCTGTTCCATAGTCGAAATTCAGAGTTTCCTGGTCCATAATCACTGATCAGCGTTTGCTCGTCCATAATCACTGTTCAGGTTTCTCGGGCCCATAATCACAGTTCAGGTTGCCTTGGTCCATAATCGGTTTTCAGGTGACCTGATCCATGATCTCTGTTCATTATTCCCTGGTCCATACTCACTGTTTAGCATGTCCTGGTCCATCGTCGATGTTCAGGGTTTCCTGGTCCATAATCACCGTTCAGGTGACCTGGACCATAATCGATGCCCAGGGTTCCCTAATCCATAATCGATGTTCAGGGTTCTCTTGTATGAAAGAACAGATCATGGTGCCCTGGTCCATAGTCTATATTCAGGGTTCCCTGTTCCATAATCAGGGTTCTGGTGCCCTGGTCTATAATCGATGTCCAGGGATTCCTGGTCCATAATCACTGTTCAGGGTGCCCTGGTCCATAGTCTAAACACAGGGTTCCTTGTCCATAATCACGGTTCAAGGTTCCCTGGTCCAAAATCACTGTTGATGTTTCCCTGGTCCATAATCACTCCCTGGTGCAAAATCACTGCTCAGGGATCCCTGGTCCATTATCATTCTTCAGGATGCCCTAATCCATAGTCAATGTTCAGGGTTCCCCGGTCCATAATCACAGTTTCGAATGCCCTAGTCGATAATCGATATTCAGGGTGCCCTGGTTCATAGTCACTATTCAGTGTGCCCTGGTCCATAATCACTGTTCAGGGTTCACTGATCCATTATCGATATTAAGCATTCCCTGGTCCATAATTACTGTTCAGGTTTCCCTGGTCCAATATCACAGTTCAGGGTTCTCTGGTCCATAATCACTGATCAGGATGCCCTGTTTCATAGTACATGATCAGGCTTCCCTGGTCTATAATCACCTTTCAGGTGCCCTGGTCCATGATTGTTGTCCATGTTTCCCTAGTCCTTAATCAATGTTCAGGTTGCCCTGGTCCGTAATCGATGTTTAGGGTTCCTAGTCCATATTCACTGTTCAGAATGCCCTGGTCCATATCAAATTTCATGCTTCCTTCGTCGATAATAAATGCTCAGGGTTCCCTGGTCCATAATCGCTCATGACAGTTGGCTGTGGATAATCATTCTTCAGGGATCCCTGGACCATAGTCGATATTCAGGATTCCCTGCTCCATGATCACTGTTCAGGATTCCCTGGTCCAAAATCACTGTTCAGGGTTACCTGGTCCATAATCACTGTTCACGGTTCCTTGGTACATAATCACAGTTCTGGATGCCCTGTCCGTAGTCGAAATTCAGGATTCCCTTGTCAATTATCACTGGCGAGGGTTCCCTGGTCCATAATCACTGTGCACGGGGCCCTTTTCCATAGTCTAAATTGAGGATTACCTGGTCCATACTCACCGATCATGGTTTGCTGGTCCATAATCACTGTTCAGTGTCCTTGGTCCATAATAACAGTTCAGCTTGCCTAGATCCATAATCGATGTTCAGGTTTCCCTGGACCATAATCCCTGTTCAGGTTGCCCTGGTCCATAATCACTCTTCAGGGTACCCTGGTGCATTGTTGATGTTCAGGTTTCCCTGGTCCATAATAACTCTTCAGGCTACACTGGTCCATAATCAATCTTCAGGGTTCCCTGGTCCATAAGCACCGTTCAGGTGCCCTGGGCCAAAATCGATGTCTAGGGTTCCCTGGTCTATAATCACTGTTCAGGGTGCCCTGGTCCATAATCGATGTCCACAGTGTGCTGGTCCATAATCATTGTTCAGTGTACCCTGGTCCATAATCACAGTTAAGTTTGCCTTGGTCCATAATTAGTGTTCATGTGCCCTGATCAATAATCTTTGTTCACTGTTTAGGATGCCCTGGTCCATGATCAATATTCAGGATTCCCTGGTCCATAATCACCGTTCAGGTGACCTGGTCCAAAATGGATGCCCAGGGTGCACTAGTTCATAATCGATGTTCAGAATTCCCTTACCCATAATCACTGTTCAGGGTTCCCTGGTCCATAATAGATATTCAGAGTTCCTTGGTCCATAATAATAGTTCAGGGCTCCCTGTTCCATAACCGATATTCAGGGTTCCCTGGTCCATAATCTTTGCTTAGAATGCGCTGGTCCATTATCGACTTTTAGGTATCCCTGGTCCATAATCGATATTCAGGGATCCCAGGTCCATAATCACTGTTCAGGGTGCCCTGTTCCGTAATCAATGTTCAGCGTACCCTTGTCTGTAATTACAGTTTATGCTGTCCTGCTCCATATTGTATCTTCTGCGTTCCCTTGTGCATACTCACTGTTCAGGTTTCCCTGAAATTTAACCACTGCTCAGCTGCCCTGGTCCATAATCACTGTTCAGGTTGCCCAGGTCCATAATCGATGTTCAGGATTGCCTTGTCCATAATCAATGTTCAGGGTTCCTTGGTCCAAAACCACTGTTCAGGGTGCCCTGGTCCATAATCACTGTTCAGGTTCCCTTATCCAAAATCACTGTTCAGGGTTCCCTGGTCCATAAACACCATTCAGATGACCTGGTCCATAATTGAAATCCAAGGTTAACTAGTCCATCATCACTGTTCAGGGTAACCTGTTCCATATTCACCGTACAGATGATCTGGTCCATAATCAAAGTACAAGACTCCCTGGTCCATAATCAGTGTTCAGGTTGCCCTGGTCCATATTGACTTTCATGGTACCCTGGTGGATAGTCAATATTCAGTTTTCCAGGTCCATAATTATTGTTCAGGCTGCCCTGCTCCATAGTCAATCTTCAGGGTTCCCTGGACTATAATCACTGTTCAGGATTTCCTGGTCCAAATTCACTCTTCAGGGTTACCTTGTCCATAATCACTGTTCAGGGTGCTCTGATGATATTCAATGTTCAGGGTGCCCTCATCCATAGTCATTGTTCAGGGTTACCCGGTCCGTAACCACTGTTAGGGATTCCCTGGTCGATAATCAATGTTCAGGCTTCCCTCGTCCATACTCACAGTTCAGTATTCCCTGTTCGATAATTGGTGTTCAAGGTACCCTGATCCATAATCACTATTCAGCGTGCCATGGTCCATAATCACTGTTTAGGTTGCTCGATTCCATAGTCGATGTTGAGAGTTCTCTGGTCCATAATCACTCTTCAGGTCACCCTCGTCCATAACGGATGTTCAGGTTTCCCTGGTCCATAATCTTTGCTCAGAATGAGCTGATCCATTATCGACTTTTAGGTATCCCTGGTCCATAATCGATATTCAGGTTTCCCCAGTCCGTAATCACTGTTCAGGGTGCCCTGTTCAATAATTGATGTTCAGGGTAGCCCTGTCCATACTAATAGTTTATTGTGTCCTGCTCCATAGTCTATCTTCAGGGTTCCCTGGTCCATATTCACTGTTCAGGGTTCCCTGGACTTTAACCACTCTTCAGGGTGCCCTGGTCCATAATCACTGTTCAGGTTTCCCTGTTCCATAGTAACTTTTCAGGGGCCCTGGTCCATAATCACTGTTCAGAGTGCTCTGTTCCATAATTACAGTCCAGGGTGCCCTGGTCCAAAATCCTTGTTGACAGTGCTCTGGTCCATAGTGGATATTCAAGTTTCCCTAATCCATAATCACTGTTCAGGGTTCCCTCGTCCATGATCAATGTTCAGGTTTATCTTGTAAGAAAGAACAGTTCATGGTGCCCTGGTCCATAATTTATATTCATGGTTCCCTGGTCCATAATCACCGTTCTGGTGCCCTGGTCTACAATCGATGTCCAGGGTTCCCTTGTCCATAATCACTGTTCAGGGTGCCCTGGTCCATATTCGATACGCAGTTTCCCTGGTCCATAATCACTGTTCAGGTTGCCGTGGTCCAAAGTCGATGTTCAGGGTTCCCTGGTCCATAATCACCATGATGGTGCCCTGGTCTATAATCGATGTCCAGGGTTCCTTGGTCCATAATTACTGTTCATCGTGCCCTGATCCATTATGGGTGTGCAGGTTTCCCTGGTGCATAATCACAGTTCAGGGTGCTTTGGTCCAAAGCCACTGTTCAGGGTGCCCTTGTCCATAATCACTATTCAGAGTGCCGTGGTCCATAATCAT
The DNA here is from genome assembly GCA_035773235.1 of Eospalax fontanierii. Taxonomy (NCBI): domain Eukaryota; kingdom Metazoa; phylum Chordata; class Mammalia; order Rodentia; family Spalacidae; genus Eospalax; species Eospalax fontanierii. Next base: position 205,977 of record CM069554.1, on the reverse strand, counting down.
TGTTTTGATTGCTTGATTCCATAGTCAATGTTGAGAGTTCCCTACTACAATATCACTCTTCAGGTTTATCTGTTCCATAAGCGAAGTTCAGGGTTCCCTGGTCCATAATCCTTGCTCAGGTTGTGTTGCTCCATAAACGACTTTGTTTCCCTGGTCTATATTCAATATTCAGGGTTCCCCGTTCCGTAATCTGTGTTCAGGGTGCCCTGTTCCATCATCGATGTTCAGCGTACCCTTGTCCATAATCACAGTTTATTGTGTCCTGCTCTATAGTCTATCTTCAGGGTTGCCTGGTCCATACTCAGTGTTCAGGTTCCCTGCATTTTATCCACTGTTCTGTTTGCCCTGATCCATAATCACTGTTCAGGTTTCCCTGGTCTATAATAACAGTTCAGGGGCCCTGGTCCATAGTCAATCTTCAGGGTTCCCTGGTGCAAAATCACTGTTCAGGGTGCTCTAATCCATAATCACTGTTCAGGGTTCCCTGGTCCATAATCACTGTTTACAATCCCCTGTTTGATAATCAATGTTAAGGGTGCCCTGGTCCATAGTCACTATTCACGGTGCCCTGGTCCATATTCACTGTTCAGGGTTCCCTCTTCCAGAGTCGATGTTCAGATTTCCCTGGTCCATAATCATTGTTCAGGTTGCCCTGGTCCATAACCGAATTTCAGGGTTCCCTGGTCCATAATCATTGCTCAGGGATCTCTGGTCCATAATCACTCTTTAGGATGCCCTGATCGATTGTCAATGTTCAGGGTTCCCCGGTCCGTAATCACTGTTTAGGATGCCCTGGTCGATAATCGATGTTCAGGATGCCCTGGTTCATAGTCATTATTCAGCATGCCCTGGTCCATAATCATTGTTCAGGATTCCCTGTCCATAGTCGATGATCAGGGTTCCCTGGTTCATAATCACTGTTCAGGTTGCCCTGGTTGATAATCGATATTCAGGGTACCGTTGTCCATAATCAGTATTCAGGGTGCTGTGGTGCATAATCACTGTTTAGGTTACTTGATTCCATGTTGAGAGTTCCCTGGTCCATAATCACTCTTCAGGGTTTCCTGATCCATAATACCTGTTCAGGGGCCCTGGTCCATAATCACTGTTCAGGGTGCCCTGGTCCATAATCACTGTCCAATGTGCCCTGGTGCAAAATCCCTGTTCACGGTGCTCTCATCCATGGTGGAGATTCAGGTTTCCCTAACCCATAATCACGGTTCAGGCTGCCATCGTCCATAATCGATGTTCAGGGTTCCCTTGTATGAAAGAAATGTTCACGGTGCCCTGGTCTGTATTCACTGTTCAGGATTCCGTGGTCCAAAATAACTGATAAGGTTTCCATGAATCAAAATCACAGATCACGGTGCCCCAGGCCATCATCACTGTTCAGGTTGTCCTTGTCCATAATCGATGTTCAGCGTTCCCTGGTCCATAACCAAAGTTCAGGGTTTCCTGGAGCATAAAAACTGTTCAGGATGGCCTGGACCATAATTTTTAGGTGACCTTTTTCAATAATCGGTATTCAAGGTTCCCCTGTCCTTAATCACTGTTCATGGTGACCTGTTCCATAATCAATGTTCAGGGTTCCCTTGTCCGTAATCACAGTTTAGGTTACTCTGCTCCATAGTTGATCTTCAAGATTCCCTGGTCAATAATCACTGTTCAGATTTCCTTGGTCCTTTATCACTGTTCAGAGTAACCTGGTCCCTAATCGATATTCAGGTTGCCCTGGTCCATTAATGATGTTAAGGGTGTGCTGATCCATAATTGTTGTTCATATTTCCCTGGTCCATAATCACTGTTCAGGTTGCTGTGGTCCAAAATCGATGTTCAGGGTTCCCTGGTCCATAATCACCATGCTGGTGCCCTGGTCTACAATCAATGTCCAGGGTTCCCTGGTCCATAATTACTGTTCAAGGTGCCCTGATCCATTATGGGTGGGCACGTTTCCCTGGTGCATAATCACAGTTCAGAGTTCTTTGGTCCAAAGCCACTGTTCAGGGTGCCCTGGTCCATAACCACTGTTCAGGTTTCCCTGGTCCATAATAACTGTTCAGGGGCCCTGGTCCATAGTCATTCTTCAGGGTTCCCTGTTCCATAATCATTGTTCAGGGTGCTCTGGTCCATAATCACTGTTCAGGATTCCCTTGTCCATAATCACACTTTAAGATGCCCTGTTTTGTAATCGATGTTAAGGGTGCCTTGTACATAGTCTCTATTCAGGGTGCCCTGGTCCATAATCACTGTTCATGGTTCCCACGTCCGTAGTCACAGTTCAGGTGCCCTGGTACATAATCGATGTTCAGCGTACACTTGTCCGTAGTCACAGTTTATTGTGTCCTGCTCCATAGGGGTATCTTCAGGGTTCTCTGGTCCATAGTCACTGTTCAGGGTTCCCTGGTCCATAATAACTGTTCAGGAGCCCTGGTCCATAATCACTGTTCAGGGTGCCCAAGTCCATAATCACTGTACAGGTTGCCCTGGTCCATAATCACCATCCAGGGTGGCCTGGTCCAAAATCCCTGTTCAGGGTGCTCTGGTCCATAGGGGATATTCAGGTTTCCCTAATCCATAATCACTATTCAGGGTGCCCTCCTCCATAATCGATGTTCAGGGTTCTCTTGTTCGAAAGAACAGTTCATGGGCCCCTGGTCAGCAGTCTATATTCAGGGTTCGGTGGTCCATAATCACCGATTTGGTGCCCTTGTCTATAACCAATGTCAAGGGTTCACTGGTCCAGAATCACTGTTCAGGGTTCCCTGGTCCATACTCGATACACAGGTTTCCCTGGTCCATAATCACTGTTCAAGTTTCCCTGGTCCAAAATCACTGCTCAGGGATCCCTGGTCCATAATCACTCTTTAGGATGCCCTGATCCATAGTCAATGTTCAGGTTTCCCCGGTCCGTAATCAATGTTTAGAATGCCCTAGTCTATAATTGATGTTCAGGGTGCCCTGGTTCATAGTCACTATTCAGCGCGCCCTGGTCCATAATCACTATTCAGGGTTCCCTGTTCCATAGTCGATGATCAGGTTTCCCTGGTTCATAATCACTGTTCAGGTTGCGCTGGTCGATAATTGAAATTCATGGTACCGTTGTGCATAATCAGTGTTCAGGGTACCGTCTTCCATAATCATTGTTTAGGTTGCTCGATTCCATATTCGATGTTGAGAGTTCCATGGTCCGTAATCACTCTTCATAGTTCCCTGATCCATAACCGATGTTTAAGTTTCCCTGTCCGGAATCGTTGCCCAGGTTGCGTGGGTCCATAATCGACTTTTAGGTTTCCCTGGTCCATAATTGATATTCAGGTTTCCCCGGTATGTAATCACTGTTCTGGGTGCACAGTTCCATAATCGATGTTCAACGTACTCTTGTCTGTAATAACAGTTTATTGTGTATTGCTCCATAGTCTATCTTCAGGGTTCCCTGGTCCATACTCATTGTTCAGGTTTCCCTCGAGTTTAACAAATGTTCAGGCTTCCCAGGTCCATAATCACTGTTCAGGTTTCCCTGGTCCATAATAACTGTTCAGGGCCCCTGGTCCACAATCACTGTACAGGGTGCCCAGCTCCATAATCGATGTTCAGCTTTGCCTTGACCATAATGACTATTCCGGGTGCCCTAGTCCATAATCGATGTTCAGGGTTCCCTTGTGCGAAAAACAGTTCAGGGTGTCCTGGTCCATAGTCTATATTCAGGGTTCCCTGGCCTATAATCACTGATCAGGTTTCCCTGTTCCAAAATCACTGTTCATGTTTCCCTGGTCCATAATCACTGTTCAGTTTCCATGGTCCTAAATCACTGCTCAGGAATCCCTGGTCCATAATCAATGTTCAGGGTGCTCTGGGCAATAGTCGATATATAGGGTTCTCTGGTCCATAATTACAATTCAGGGTGACGTGGTCCATAGTCACTATTTAGGTTGCTCAATTCCATAATCTATGTTGAGAGTTCCCTGGTCCATAATCTCTCTGCAGGGTTCCCTGGAAAATAACCGTTATTCCGGGATCCCTGTTCCTTAATCATTGCTCAGGATGCGCTGGTCCATAATCGACTTTTAGTTTTCCGTGGTCCATAATCCATATTCGGAGTTGCCTGGTCCGTAATCACTGTTCAAGGTGCCATTTTCCATAATTGATGTTCAGCATACCATTGTCCATAATCACATTATATTGTTTCCTGCTCCAGAGACATTCTTTAGGGTTTCCTGGTTCATACTCACTGTGCTGGTTTCCTTGGTCCAAAATAACTGTTCAGGGTTCTCTGGCCCATAATCATTGCTCAGGATGCGCTGGTCCATAATCGTCTTTTAGGTTTCCCTGGTCCATAATCGATATTCAGGTTTCCCCCATCTGTAATCACAGTTCAAGGTGCCCTGTTCCATAATCGATGTTCAGCGTACACTTGTCCATAGTCACAGTTTATTGTGTCCTGCTCCATAGTCTATCTTCAGGGTTCCCTGATCCATAGTCACTGTTCAGGGTACCCTGGACTTTAACCACTGTTCAGGCTGCCCTGGTCCATAATCACGTTCAGGTTTCCCTGGTCCATAATAACTTTTCAGAGGCCCTGGTCCATAATCACTGTTCAGGGTGCCTTGGTCCATAGTGGATATTCAAGTTTCCCTAATCCATAATCACTGGTCAGGGTTCCTTCGTCCATGATCAATGTTCAGGGTTCTCTTGTACATAAGAACAATTCATGGTGCCTTGGTCCATAGTCTATATTCAGGGTTCCCTGGTCCATAATCACTGTTCTGGTGCTCTGGTTATAATTGATGTCCAGGGTTCCCTGGTGCATAATCACTGTTCAGGGTGCCCTGGTCCATAGTCGATACGCAGGTTTCCCTGGTCCATAATCACTGTTCAAGTTTCCCTGGTCCAAAATCACTGTTGAGGTTTCCCTGGTCCATAATCACTGTTCAGGTTCCCGGGTCCATAGTGTATATTCAGGGTTCCCTGGTCTATAATTACTGTTCAGGGTCCCTGGTCCAAAATCACTTTTCAGGGTTTCCTGGTCCAAAATCACAGTTCACGGTGCCCCAGTCCATAATCATTGTTCAGGGTGTCCTCGTCCATCATCGATGTTCAGCGTTCCCTGGTCAGTAACCGATGTTCAGGGTTTCCTGGTCCATAATCACTGTTCAGGATGTCCTGGTCCATAATTGATTTTTAGGCATCCTTGGTCAATAATCGGTATTCAGAATTCCTCTGTCCTTAATCACTATTCCGAGTGACCTGCTCCATTATCGATGTTCAGGTTTCCCTTGTCCATGATCACAGTTTAGGTTGCCCTGCTCCGTATTTGATCTTCAAGATTCCTTGGTCCATAAATACTGTTCAGGTTTCCCTGTTCCAAAATCACAGATCACGGTGCCCCGGCCCATTATCACTTTTCAGGTTGACCTCGTCCATAATCGATGATCAGGGTGACCTGGTCCATAAAGGATATTCAGGGTGCCCTGATCAGTAATCGATGTTCATGATTCCCTGGTCCATAATCACTGTTCAGGTTCCCTGGTCCATAACTGATGTTCAGGGTTCCCTGCTCCATAATCATTGCTCTGGATGCACTGGGCCATAATCAACTTTTTGCTTTCCCTGTTCCATAATTGATATTCAGGCTTTCCCTCTGTAATCATTGTTCAGGGTACCCTGTTCCATAATCGATGTTCAGCGTCCTCTTGTCCGTAATCACAGTTTATTGTGTCCTGCTCCATAGTCTAACTTCAGGTTTCCCTTGTCCATACTCACTGTTCAGAGTTCCCTGGACTTGAACCACTGTTCAGTCTGCCCTGGTGCATAATCACTGTTCAGGTTTGCCTTGTCCATAATCACTGTTCAGGGTGCCCTGGTCCATAATCACTGTCCAATATGCCCTGATCCAAAATCCCTGTTCAGGGTGCTCTGGTCCATCGTGGATATTCAGGTTTCCCTAAACCATAATCAAGGTTCAGGCTGCCCTTGTCCATAATCGATGTTCAGGAATCCCTTGTACGAAAAAAATGTTCACGTTGACTTGGTCTGTAATCAATGTTTAGGATTCCCTAAATTCACTGTTCAGGTTTCCCTGATCCGAAATCACAGATCATGGTGACCCGGTCAATCATCACTGTTCAGGGTGTCCTTGGCCATAATCGATGTTCAGCGTTCCCTGGTCCATAACCGAAGTTCAGGGTTTCCTGGATCATAATCACTGGTCAGGTTGCCCTGGTCCATAATTGATTTTTAGTCGTCCTTGGTCAATAATCAGTATTCAGGTTTCCCCTGTCCTTAAATCAACAGGGTGACCTGGTCCATAATCGATGTTTAGGGATCCCTTGTCTGTAATCACAGTTTAGGTTGCTCTGCCCCATAGTTGATCTTCAAGATTCCCTGGTCCATTATCACTGTTCAGGTTTCCTTGGTCCATTATCACTGTTCAGAGTAAGCTGGTCCCTAATCGATATTCAGGTTGCACTGGTCCATAAACGATGTTCAGGGTGCCCTGATCCATAATCAATGTTCATATTTCCCTGGTCCATAATCACTGTTCAGGTTGCCCTGGTCCAACGTCTTTGTTCAGGGTTTCCTGGTCCATACTCACTGTTCAGGGTGCCCTGATACATAATCGGTGTACGGGGTTCCCTGACGCATAATCACAGTTCAGGGTGCCTTGGTCCAAAACCACTGTTCACTGTGCACTGGTCCATAGTCGATACACAGAGTTCCCTGGACCATAATGAATGTCCCTGGTCCAAAATCACTGTTGAGTATTCCTTGGTCCATAATAACTGTTCAGGTTCCCTGCTGCAAAATCACTGTTCAGGGTGCTGTGGTCCATAATCACTGTTTAAGGTGCCCTCATCCATAATCAATGTTCAGGGTTTCCTGGTCCATAATCACTGTTTAGGATGCCCTGGTCAATAATCGATGTTCAGGGTACCCTGGTCCATAATCACTATTCAGGGTACTCTCGTCCAAAATCACTGCTTAGGTTGCTCGATTCCTTATTCAATGTGGCGAGATCCCCAATCCATAATCACTCCTCAGGGTTCCCTGGTCCATAACCGATGTTCAGGTTTCCCTGGTCCATGATCATTGCTCAAGATGCGCTGGTCCATAATCGGCTTTTAGGTTTCTGTGGTCCATAGTCGATATTCACGTTTCCCCCATCCGTAATCACTGTTCATGGTGCCCTGGTCCATAAACGATGTTCAGCGTACCGTTGTCCGTAATCGCAGTTTATTGTGTCCTGCTCCATAGTCTATCTTCAGGGTTCCCTGGTCCATACTCACTGTTCAGGGTTCCCTGGACTTTAACCACTGTTCAGGCTGCCCTGGTCCATAATCACTGTTCAGGTTACCCTCGTTCATAATAACTGTTCAGGGGTCATGGTCCATAATCACTGTTCAGGGTGCCCTCGTCCATAATCACTGTTCAGGATGTCATGATCCATACTCGATGTTCAGGGTTCCCTGGTCCATAATCACCGTTCACATGACCTGGTCCATAATCAAAGTCCAGCATTCCCTAGTCCATAATCAAAGTTCAGGGTGCCCTGGTCCATAATCGATGTTCAGGGTACCCTGGTCCATTATTACTGTTCAGGGTGCCCTTCTCCATAGTCAATATGCATGGTTCCCTGGTCCATAATCACTGTACAGGGTTCCCTGTTCCATAATCACAGTTCAGGTTGCCTTGGTCCATATTCGGTGTTAAGGCTTCCATGCTCAATATCACTGTTCAGGATGCCCTGGTCCATAATCACCATTCAGATGACCTGGTCCATAATCAAAATGCAAGGTTCCGTAGTACATAATCACTGTTCAGATCCCCTGGTCCATAGTCTCTATTCACAGTTCCCTGGTCTATAATCTCTGTTCAGGTTTCCCTGGTCCAAAATCAATGTTCAGGGTTGTCTGAACCAAAATCCCACTTCACGCTGCCCCGGTCCATAATCACTGTTCAGGGTGTCCTCGTCCATAATCGATGTTCAGCGTGTCCTCGTCTATAATCGATGTTCAGGGTTCCCTTGTCCATAAATGAATTTCAGGGTTTCCAGGTCGATAATCACTGTTCAGGATGCTGTGGTCATAACCGATTTTTAGTCATCCTTGGTCAATAATCCATATTCAGTGTTCCCCTGTCCTTAATCACTCTTCAGGGTGACCTGAACCATAATCACTGTTCAGGGTGCCCTGGGCCATAATCGATTGTCAGGTTGCCATGGTCCATAATACCTGTTCAGGTTTCCCTGGACCATAATCAGTGTTCAGGCTGCCCTGGTCCATAATTGATGTTCAGGGTTCCTGGCCATAATTACTGTTCAGCGTGCCCTGGTCCATAATTTATATTCAGGGAGCCCTGATACATATCGTCTTTCAGGCTATCCTGGTCGATAATCAATGTTCAGGGATTCCTTGTCCATAATTACATTTCAGGTTACACTGCTCTGTAATACATGTTCAGGGATATCTGGTCCATAATCACTGTTCAAGATGCCCTGGTCCATAGTCGATATTCAGGGTTCCATGGTCCATACTCACTGTTCAGGGTGCCCTGATACATAAAGGATGTCCAGTGTGGCTTGGTCTATAACCGATGTTAAGGTTTACCTGCTCCAAAATCAATGTTCAGTGTGCCCTGGTCCCTAATCACAGTTCAGGATGCCCTGGTACATAATCAATGTTCAGTTTTCCCTGGTCCATACTCACTGTTCAGGGTGCCCTGGTCCATAATTGATGTCCGGTGTGGCCTGGTCCATAACCGATGTTCAGGGTGCCATGGTCCATAATCGATATCCAGGATGCCCTGGTCCATAATCGATGTTCACGTTACCCTCGTCCATAATCACTGTTCAGGTTCCCCTGGTCAAAAATTACTTTTCAAGTTTCCCTGGTCGATAAAAACTGTTCAGGTTTCCCTGCTCGAAAATCACAATTCAGGTTTCCCTGGTCCACAATCACTGTTCAGGATCACCTGGTACATAGTCAATGTTCAGGGTTCCCTGGTCCATAATCAATGTGCAGGTGCCCTGGCCCTTAATCCATACCCAGGGTTCTCTGGTCCATAATCAATTTTCTGGGTGCTCTGGTCCATAATCGATGTTCAGGGTGCCCTAGTCCATACTCGATGTTCAGGGTGCCCTAGTCCATAGTCGATGTTCAGGGATCCTGGTCCATAATCACAGTTTAGGGTGCCCTGTTCCATAGTTAAAATTCAGGGTTCCCTGGTGCATTATCACTGTTCACCGGGCCCTTTTCCGTAGTCTAAATTGAGGGTTGGTCCATAATCACTGATCAGGGTTTGCTGGTCCATAATAACTGTTCAGTGTTCCTTGGTCCATAATCACAGTTCAGCTTGCCTAGGTCTATAACTGTGTTCAGGTTTCCCTGGTCCATAATCACTGTTCAGGTTGCAATGGTCGATAATCACTCTTCAGGTTGCCCTGGTCCATTGTCGATGTTCAGGATTCCCTGGTCCATAATCACTGTTCAGGCTACACTGGTCCATAATCGATCTTCAGGCTTCCCTTGTCCATAAGCACCGTTCAGGTGCCCTGGTCCATAATTGATGTTCAGGATTCCCTGGTACATAGTCAATGTTCAGGGTTGCCTGGTCCGTATTCAGCATTCACGTGCCCTGGCCCTTAATCCAGATCCAGGGTTCCCTGGTCCATAATCACTTTTCAGTGTGCCCTGGTCCGTAATCGATGTTAAAGGTGCCCTAGTCCATAATCAAATTTCAGACTGCCCTGGTCCATAATCGATGTTCAGGGTGCCATGTTCATAATCGAAGTTCCAGGTTTCCTGGTCTATAATCACTCTTCAGGTTGCCCTGGTCCATAATCGATGTTCAGGTTTTCCTGGTCCATAATCATTGTTCAGGGTCCAAAATCACTCTTTAAGATTCTATGGTCCATAAAAACTGTTCAGATTTCCCTGGTCAAAAATCACCATTCAGGTTTCCCAGGTCCAAAATCAATGTTCAGGATCCCCTGCTACATATTCAATGTTCAGGGTTCCCTGGTCCGTATTCAGCATTCACGTGCCCTGGCCTTTAATCCATATCCAGATTTCCCTAGTCCATAATCACTTTTCAGCGTGCTCTGGTCCATAATCGATGTTCATGGTGCCCTGGTCCATAATCACTGTTCAGGGTGCCCTGGTCCATATCAAATTTCAGGCTACCCTGGTCGATAATAAATGCTCAGGGTTCCCTGGTCAATAATCACGGATTAGGGTTGCTGGTGCATAATCACAGTTCACGGTGCCCTGTTCCATAGTGGAAATTCAGGGTTCCCTGGTCTATAATCACTGTTCGGGATTCCCTGGTCCAAAATGACTATTCAGGTTTCCCTGGTCAATAACCACAGTTCAGGATGCCCTGGTCAATAATCAATATTCAGGGTTCCCTGGTGTATAATCACTGTTCAGAATTCCCTGGTTAAAAAATCACTGTTCAGGTTTCGCTGGTCAATAATCACAGTTCAGTGTGCCCTGGTCCATAATCTATATTCAGGGTGCCCTGGTCCATAATCACATTTCATGATACCCTTGTCCATAATCAATGTCCAATTTTCCCTGGTCCATAAATGGTTTTCAGGTTTCCCTGGTCCATAAACACTGTTTAGGTTGCCCTGGTCAATAATCACTCTTCAGGGTTCCCTGGTCCATAATCGATATCCAGTATGCCCTTGTCCATAGTCCATGTTCAGGGTTTCCTGTTTCATAACTGCCGTTCAGATGCTCTGGTCCATATTCAATATCCAGGGTGCCCTGTTCCATAATTGATGTTCATGTTACCCTGGTCCTTAATCACTGTTCAGGGTCCCCTGGTCCAAAATCACTCTTCAAGGTTCCCTGGTCCAACATCACTGTTCAGGTTTCCCTGATTAATAATCACAGTTCAGCTTGCCTAGGTCCATAATCGGTGTTCAGTTGACCTGATTCATAATCGTTGTTCATGGTTCTCTGGTCCATACTCACTATTTAGGATCCCCTGGTCCATGGTCGATGTTCATGGTTTCCTGGTCCATAATTACCGTTCAGGTGACCTCGTCCACAATCGATGTCCGGGGTGAACTACACCATAATCGATGTTCAGGGTTCCCTGGTCCATAATCACTGTTCAGGGTGCGCTGGTCTATAATCTCTGTTCAGGGTGCTCTGAGCCATAGTCGATATTCAGGGTACCCTAGTCCATAATCACTGTTCAGGGTCCCCTGGTCCAAAAACACTGCTAGTGTTTCCCTGGACCATAATCACTGTTCAGTTTGCCCTGGTCCAAAATCAGAGTACAGGGTTCCCTGGTCCATAATGATGTTTCAGGATGCCCTAGTACATAGTCAAAGTTTAGGGTTCCCCGATCCATAATCGATGTCCAGTGTGGCTGGTCCATAATCAGTGTGCAGGGTTACCTGCTCCCTAATCAATATTCAGGGTTCCCTGTTCCATAATCAGAGGTCAGGATACCCTGGTCCATAATCAATGTCCAGTTTTCCCTGGTCCATATTCACTGTTCAGGGTGCCCTGGTCCATAATTGATATCCAGGATGCCCTGGACCATAGTCAATATTCAGGGTTTCCTGGTCCATAATTACCGTTCAGGTGCCCTGGTCCATAATCAATAACCAGGGTGTCCTGGTCCATAATCGATGTTCACGTTACCCTGGTCCATAATCACTGTTCAGGGTGCCCTGGTCCATAGTCAATGTTCAGGGTTTCCTGGTCCATAATCACTGTTCAAGTTTTCCCTGTCAATAATCACAGTTCAGGTTTCCCTAGTCCATAATCACTGTTCAGGATCCCCTGGTCCATAGTCAATGTTCAGGGTTCCCTGGTCCATAATCACTGTTCAAGTTTTCCCTGTCAATAATCACGTTCAGGGTTCCCTGGTCCATAAGCGATATTCAGGTTTTCCTGGTCTATAATCATTGTTCAGGGTTCCCTGGTCCAAAATCACTGTTCACGGGGCCCTTTTCCATAGTCTAAATTGAGGGTTACCTGGTCCATAATCACTGATCAAGGTTTGCTGGTCCATAATCACTGTTCAGTATTCCCTGGTCCATAATCACAATTCAGCTTGCCTTGGTCCATAATCGGTGTTCAGGGTTCCCTTTTCCATAATCACTGTTCAGGGTGCCCTCATCCATAAACACTGTTCAGGGTGCCGTGGTCCATAGTCGATGTTTAGGGTCCCTGGTCCATAATAACTGTTCAGGGTATACTTGTCCATAATCAATGTCTAGGGTTCCCTGCTCCATAATCACTCTTCAAGGTGCCCTGGTACATAATCGATGTCCATGGTGTGCTGGTCCATAATCATTGTTCCGGGTACCCAGGTCCATAATCATTCTGAAGGGTTCCCTCGTCCAAAATCACTGTTCAGGTTTCCCTGGTCCATAATCACAGTTCAGGTTGCCTTAGTCCATAACCTGTGTTCAGGTGACCTGATCCATAATCGTTGTTCATTGTTGCCTGGTCCACACTCACTCTTTAGGATGCCCTGGTCCATAGTTGATGTTCAGGGTTTCCTGGACCATAGTCACCGTTCAGGTGCCCTGGTCCATAATCGATTCCCAAGGTGCCCTAGTCCATAATCAATGTTCAGGGTTCCCTGGTCCAAAATCACTGTTGAAGGTTCCCTGGTCCATAATCAGAGTTCAGGTTTCCCTGGTCCAAAATCACAGTCAGGGTTCCCCAGTCCATAATCACTTTTCAGGATGCCCTGGTCCATAGAGTATGTTCAGGTTTCCCTGGTCGATAATCACTTTTCAGGGTGCCCTGGTCCATTTTCAATGTTCAAGTTGCACAGTCTATAATCTCTGTTCAGGGTTCCTGGTCCATATTACTGCTCAGGGTGGCCTGGTCCATAATCAATATTCATGGTTCCTGGTCCATATCTATTTTAAGGATACACTGGTCTATAATCAATGTTCTGGGTTCCTGGTCCATAATTATTGTTCAGGGTTCCCTGGTCCAAAATGAATATTCAGGTGCCTGGATCATATCAAATTTAAGGCTACCCCGTTGATAATAAATGCTCAGCGTTCCCTGGTACATAATGTCTGATCAGGGTTGCCTGGTAAATAATCACTGTTCAGGGCGCCCTGGGGTGTAATCAAGTTCAGGTTTACCTTGTCCGAAATTACGGCTCAGGATGCCCTGGTCCATAGTCGATATTCAGGCTTCCCTGGTCCATAATCACTGTTCAGGATTACCTGGTTCAAAATCACTGTTCAGAATTTCCTGGTCCAAAATCACTGTTGAAGGTTCCCTGGTCCAAAATCACAGTACAGGGTTCCCTCGTCCATAATGACATTTCAAGATGCCCTCGTACAGAGTCAATGTTTAGTGTTCGCCGATCCATAATCGATGTCCAGTGTGGCTGGTCTATAATCAGTGCTCAGGGTTACCTGCTCCCTGATCAATGTTCAGGGTTCCCTGTTCCATAATCACAGGTCAGGATACCCTGATCCATAATCAATGTCCAGTTTTCCCTAGTCCATATGCACTGTTCAGGGTGTCCTGGTCCATAATTGATTTCCAGGATGCCCTGGACCATAGTCGATGTTCAGGGTTTCCTGGTCCATAATTACCTTTCAGGTGTCCTGGTCCATAATCAATATCCAGGGTGCCCTGGTCCATAATCGATGTTCATGTTACCCTGGTCCATAATCACTGTTCAGGGTGCCCTGGTCGAAAATTACTTTTCAAGATTCCCTGGTCGATAAAAACTGCTCAGGTTTCCCTGCTCGAAAATCACAGTTCAGGTTTCCCTAGGCCATAATCACTGTTCAGGATCCCCTGGTCCATAGTCAATGTTCAGGGTTCCCTGGTCCATAATCACTGTTCAAGTTTTCCCTGTCAATAATCACAGTTCAGGGTTCCCTGGTCCATAAGCGATATTCAGGTTTTCCTGGTCCATAATCATTGTTCAGGGTGCCTTGGTCCATTATCACGGTTCAGGATGCCCTGCTCCATAGTCGAAATTAAGGATTCTCTGGTCCATTATCATTGTTCAGGGTTCCCTGGTCCATAATCACTGTTCAGGATTACCTGCCCTTTTCCATAGTCTAAATTGAGGGTTACATGGTCCATAATCACTGATCAGGGTTTGCTGGTCCATAATCACTGTTCAGTGTTCCCTGGACCATAATCACAGTTCAGGTTGCCTTAGTTCATAATCACTTTTCAGGATGCCCTGATCCATAGTCAATGTTCAGGGTTCCCTGGTCGATAATCACATGTCTGGGTGCCCTGGTCCATTATTGATGTTCAAGTTGCACAGTCCATAATCGCTGTTCAGTTTTCCTGGTCCATATTACTGTTCAGGGTGCCCTGGTCCATAATCAATATTCATGGTTCCTGGTCCATATCGATTTAAGGATACACTGGTCTATAATCAATGTTCTCGGTTCCTGGTCCATAATAATTGTTAAGGGTTCCCTGATCCATAATCAATTCTCAGGGTGCCCGGTCCATATTGAATTTAAGGCTACCGTGGTCGGTAATAAATGCTCAGGTATTCCTGGTCCATAATGACTGATCAGGGTTACCTGGTCCATAGTCACTGTTCAGGGTTCCCTGGGCTATCATCGATGTTCAGGGTTACCTTGTCTAAAATTACTTTTCAGGGTTCCCTGGTCCATAGTCGATATTCAGGGTTCACAGGTCCATATTTACTTTTCAGGAATCCCTAGTCCAAAATCACTGTTCAGGTTTCCCTGGTCCATAATTGACTTTCAGACTGACCTGGTAGATAATCAATATTCAGGGTTCCCTGGTCTATAATAACTGATCAGGGTTTGCTGGTCCATAATGACTGTTCATATTTCCCTGGTCCATAATCACATTTCAGTGTTTGCTGGTCCATAATCACACTTCAGAATTCCCTTTTCCATAATCACATTTCATGGTGCCTTGTTCCATAATAAATCTTCAGATTGCGCTGGTCCAAAGTCGCTGTACTCGATGCCCTGGTTCATAATCATTGATCAAGCTGTGCTGGTCCATAATCACTGTTCATGGTGCCCTGTTCCATAGTCGATGTTCAGGTTTCCCTGTCCATAATCATTGTTCAGTGTTCACCGGTCCATAACCGATGTTCAGGGTGCTCTGGTCCATAGTCGATATTCAGGTTTCCCTGGTCCATAATCACTGTTCAGGGTTCCCTGGTCCAAAATCACCGTTCAGGGTTCCCTGGACCATAATCACACTTCAGGTTTCCCTGGTCCAAAATCACAGTTCAGATTTCCTTGGTTCATAATCACTGTTTAAGATGCAGTGGTCCATAGTAGATGTTCATGGTTCCCTGGTCCATAATCACTGTTCAGATGCCCTGGTCCATGATCGTTGTCCAGTGGTCCCTAGTCCATAATCACTGTTCAGGATCCCCTGGTCCATAATTGGTGTTCTGGGTTCCTGGTTAATAACCACTGTTGAGGGTGCCCTGGTCCATAATCAATTTTCAGGGTAGCATGGTCCATAATCGATATCCAGGGTTATCACATCTATAATCACTGTTTAGAGTGCCCTGGTCCATAATTGATGTTCAGGGTTCCCAGATCCATGATCACTGTTCAGGTTGCCTGGTCCATAGTTGATATTCAGTCTTCCGTGGTCCATAATCACTTTTCAGGTTTCCCTGGTCCAAAATCACTGTTCATGATTCCCTGGTCCATAATTACAGTTCAGGTTTCCTTGGTCCATAATCGTTGTTCAGGATTCCATGTTCAATAATCAGGGTTCAGTGTGCAGTGTTCCATAATCACTGTTCAGTATTCCTTTCTAAATGATCAATGTTGAGGGTTCCCTGGTCCATAATTGATTTTCAGGCTGCCCTCTTCCATAATCACTGTTCACGGTGCCCTGGTCAATAGTCAATATTCAGGATTCCCTGTTTCATAATCCACGTTCAGGTCCCCTGGATCATAATCGATGTCCACTGTGGCCTGGTCCATAATCGATATTCAGGGATTCTCTGGTTCATAACCACTCTTCAGGGTGCCCTGGTCCATAATCATTATTCTGGGTTCCCTGGTCCAAAATCACTGTTCAGGAGGCCCTGATCCATAGTCGATATTCAGGTTTCCCTGGTCCATAATCGATGTTCAGGGATTCTCTGGTCCATAACCACTGTTCAAGGTGCCCTGGTCTATAGTCGATATACAGGGTTCCCTGGTCCAAAATCACTGTTGATGAATCCCTGGTCCATAATCACGGTTCAGGATGCCCTGGTTAATAGTCCATTTTCAGGGTTCCCTGGTCCATAATTACCGTTCAGATGACCTGGTCCATATTCGAAATCACGGCGTCCCTAGTCCATATTCACTGTTCACGGTACCATGGTTCAGTGTTCCCTGTTCCATCATTGATTTTCAGGGTTCCCTGGTCCAAAACCACTGTTCAGGGATCCTTGGTCAATAATCACTGTTGAGGGATCCCTTGTCCATAATCCCAGTTCAGGTTTCCTTGGTCCATAATCAGTGTTCAGGGTTCCATGGTCAATAATCATTGTTCATCGTTCCCTTGTCCATAATCGATGTTCAGGGTTCCCTGTTCCATTATTGATGTTAAGGGTGTCCTGGTCCAAAATCACTGTTCATGGTGCCTTGGTTCATATTTGGTGTTCAGGGTTTCCTGTTCCATAATGACAGTTCAGGGTGCCTTGGTCCAGAATCGTTGTTCAGGTTTCCCTCGTCCATAATCACTGTTCATGGTGCCCTGGTCCATAATCACTGTTCAGGTTTCCCTGGTAAATGATCACTTTGAGGGTTCCCTGGTCAATAATCAACGTTCAGGTGCCCTGGTCCATAATCAATGTCCATGGTGTCCTGGTCCATAATCGATGTTCAGGGATCCCTGGTGCATAATCTATTCAGGATCCCCTGATACATAGTCGATGTTCAGGGTTCCGTGGTCCATAATTACTGTTCAGATGACCTTGTCCATAATCAAAATCCAGAGGTCCCAAGTCCGTAATCACTGTTAAGGGTACCATGGTCCAAAATCGGTGTCTAGGTTGCTCTGGTCCATAATCAATATTCAGGGTGCCTGGTCCATATCTATTTTAAGGATACCCTGATTGATAATAAATTCTCAGGGTTCCCTTGTCCATAATCACAGTTCAGGTTTTTCTGGTGCAAAATTACAGTTCAGGGTCCCCTGGTCCAAAATCACTGTTCAGGTTTCCCTGGTCCAAAAGCACAGTTCAGTGTTCCCTGGGCCATAATCACACTTCAGGATGCCCTGGTCCATACTCAATGTTCAGGGTTACCTGGTCCATAATCACCATTCAGGTTCCCTGGTCCTTAATCAATATGTAGTGACCCCTGGTCCATAATCACTGTTCAGGTTTCCCTGGTCCAAATCCACAGTTCAGTGTTCCCTTGTCCATAATCAATATTTAGGATATCCTGTTCCATAGTTGATATTCAGGGTTCCCTGGTCCATAATGAACATTCAGGTGCCCTGGTCCATAATCACTGTTCAGGGTCCCCTAGTAGAAAGTCAATTTTCAGGGTACCCTGGTCCATAATCACGTTTCAGGATTCCCTGTTCCATAGTCAAGTTCAGGGTTCCCTGGGCTATAATCGATATTCAGGGTTACCTTGCCTGAAATTACAGTTCAGGGTGCCCTGGTCCATAGTAGTTATTCAGGGTTCACGGGTCCATATTTACTATTCAGTATTCCCTGGTTCAAAATCACTGTTCAGAGTTCCCTAATCCAAAATCACTGTTCAGGTTTCCCTGGTCCATAATCGACTTTTAGACTGACCTTATAGATAATCAATGTTCAGGATTCCCTGGTCTATAATCACTGATCAGGGTTTTCTGGTCCAAAATCACTGTTCATAGTTCCCTGGTCCATAATCACATTTCAGGGTTTGCTGGTCCATAATCACTCTTCAGAGTTCCTTTTTCCATAATCACATTTCAGGATACCTTGGTCCATAATAAATCTTCATTGTGTGCTGCTCCAAAGTCGCTGTTCTCGATGCCCTGGTTCAAAATCATTGTTCAAGCTGCGCTGGTCCATAATCACTGTTTATGGTGCCCTGTTCCATAGTCGATGTTCAGGGTTCCCTGGTGCATAATCATCGTTCAGTGATCACTGGTCCATAACCGATGTTCAGGGTGCTCTGGTCCATAGTCGATATTCAGGTTTCCCTGGTCCATAATCACTGTTCAAGGTTCCCTGGTCCAAAATCACCGTTCAGATTTCCTTGGTTTATAATCACTTTTCAAGATGAAGTGGTCCATATTAGATGTTCACGCTTCCCTGGTCCATAATCACTGTTCAGATGCCCTGGTCAATGATCGTTGTCCAGTGGTCCCTAGTCCATAATCACTGTTCAGGATGCCCTGGTCCATAATCGATATTCTAGGTTCCTGTTTAATAACCACTGTTCAGGGTGCCCTGGACCATAATCAATTTTCAGGGTAACATGCTCCATAATCGATATCCAGGGTTATGTCTTCCATAATCACTGCTAAGGTTGCCCTGGTCCATTGTCGATGTTCAGGGTTCCCTGGTCCATAATTACTGTTCAGGGTGCCCTCTTCCATAATCAATATTCAGGGTGTTCTGATCGATATCGACTTTCAGGCTACCCTCTTCGATAATCAATGTTCAGGGATCCCTGGTCTATAATCATTAATCAGGGTGCGCTGGTCCATAATCAGAATTCAGTGTGCCTTGTCCATACTAAATGTTCAGGGTTCCTGGTCCAAAATCACTCTTCAGGGTTCCCTCATCCATAGTCAATATTCAGGTTTCCCTGGTCAATAATAACGGTTCAGGTGCCCTGGTCCATAATCGATATTTCTTTTTCCCTGGTCCACGATCAGTGTTCATTGTCCTTGGTCCCTAATCGGTGTTCTGGTTTATCTGATCCATAATCAATTTTCAGGGTACCCTGATCCATAATCAATATTCAGGTTACCTTGGTCCATAATCAATGTTCAGGGTTCCCTGGGCCATAATCGATGTTCAAGATGCCCTGGTCCATAATCACTATTCAGGGTGCCCTGTTCTGTAATCCATGTTCAGAAGCCCTAGTGCCTAGTCGATGTTCAGGCTGCCCTGGGCCATAAATGATGTTCAGGGTTCCCTGGTCCATAATCATTGCTCAAGATGTGCTGGTCCATAATCGACTTTATGTGTCCCTGGTCCATAATAGATATTCAGGGTTCCTCGGACCATAATCTCTGTTCAGAGTGCCCTGTTCCATCATTGATGTTCAACGTACCCTTGTCTGTAATCACAGTTTATTGTGTGCTGCTCCATAGTCTATCTTCTGGGTTCCCTGGTCCACACTCACTGTTCAGGGTTCCCTGCACTTTAAACATTGTTCAGGCTGCCCGGGTCCATAATCACTGTTCAGGTTTCCCTGGTCCATATTAACTGTTCAGGGGCCCTGGTCCATAATCGGTGTTCAGGTTGCCCTGGTCCATATCGACTTTCATGCTACCCTGGTCGATAATCAATGTTCAGTTTTCCTGTCCATAATGACTGTTCAGGGTGCCCTTTTCCATAGTCAATCTTCAGGGTTCTCTGGTCCATAATCACTATTCAGGATGCCCTGGTCCATAATCACTGTTCAGGGTTCTCTGTTCCAGAGTCGATGTTCAGGGTACCCTGGTCCATAATGAGTATTCAGGGTGCCATCATCCATAATCACTGTTTAGGGTGATCGATTCCATAGTCAATGTTCAGAGTTCCCTGGTCCATAGTCAATCTTCAGGGTTCCCTGGTCCATAACCGAAGTACAGGGTTCCCTGGTCCATAATCGATATTCAGGGTTCCCCGGTCCATAATCACAGTTCAGGGTTCCCAGTTCCATAATCAATGTTCAGCGTACCCTTGTCCATAATCACAGTTTATTGTGTCCTGGTCCATAGTCTATCTTCAGCGGCCCTGGTCCATAATCATTGTTCAGGGTGCCCAGGTCCATAATGGATATTCAGTTTGGCTTGTCCCTCATCACTGTTCAGGGTGCCCTGGTCGATAATCACTGTCTAGGGTGCCCTGGTCCAAAATTCCTGTTCAGGGTGCTCTGGTAAATAGTGGATATTCAGGTTTCCCTAATCCATAATCACTGTTCAGGGTGCCCTCGTGCATAATCGATGTTCAGGGTTCTCTTGTAAGAAAGAATAGTTCATGATGTCCTGGTCCATAGTCTATATTCAGGTTTCCCTTGTCCATAATCACCGTTCTGGTGCCCTGGTCTATAATCGATGTCCAGGTTTTCCTGGTCCATCATTACTGTTCAGGGTGCCATGGTCCATAGTGGATACACAGGTTTCCCTGGTCCATAATCTCTGTTCAAGGTTCCCTGGTCCAAAATCACTTCTCAGGGATCCCTGGTCCATTATCACACTTCAAGATGCCCTGATCCATTGTCAATGTTCAGTGTTCCCTGGTCCGTAATCACTGTTTAGAATGCCATAGTCGATAATTGATATTCAGGGTGCCCTGGTTCATAGTCACTATTCAGCGTGCCCTGGTCCATAATCACCGTTCAGAGTTCCCTCGTTCATAGTCGATGTTCAGGGTTCCCTGGTCCATAATCACTGTTCAGGTTTCCTTGGTCCAAAATGAAAGGTCAGGGTTCCCTGTTCCATAATCACTGTCAGGATGGTGTTTCATAGTAGATGGTCAGGGTTCCTATGTCTATAATCACCGTTCAGGTGCCCTCTTCCATGTTTGTTTTCAGGGTTCCTTAGTCTATAATCAATGTTCAGGGTGCCCTGGTCCTTAATCGATGCTCAGGTTTCTCGAGTCCATAATCACTGATCAGGGTGCCCTGGTCCATAATTGATGTTCAGGATTCCCTTGTCCTAATCACAGCTTACAGTTCCTGGCTCCATAGTCAATTTTCAGGGCTCCCTGGACCATAATCACCGTTCAGGATTCCTGGCCCAAAATCACTGGTCAGGGTTCCCTGGTCCATAACCAATGTTCAGGTTTCGCTGGTCCATAATCATTGCTCAGGTTTCCTTGGTCCTTTATCACTGTTTGGGGGCCCTGCTCCATCGTCGATATTCAGGGTTCCCTCGTCCAAAATCACATTTCAGGGTCCATAAGAGCTGTTCAGGGTGCAGTAGTCCATAATCAGCATTCAGGCTGAACTGGTCCATAATCACTGTTCAGGGTGCACTGGTCCATAATCACTGTTCTCGGTGCCCTGGTCGATAGTCAATGTTCAGGAATCCCTGTTCCATTGTCACTGTTCAGGGTGCCCTGGTCCCTAATCAGTGTTCAGTCTGCCCTGGTCCATAAAAGTTGTTCAGCACGCCCTGCTCCATAATTGATGTTAATGGTTCCGTGGTCCATAATCACTTTTCAGGATGCCCTGGTCCATTGTCAATGTTCAGGGTTGCCTGGTCCACAATCCCTGTTCACGTGCCCTGGTCTATAATTTCTGTGAAGGGTTCCCTGGTCCGTAATCACTGTTCAGGGTGCCCTGATCTATCATCGGTGTACAGGATTCCTTGGTGGTTAATACCTGTTCAGAGTTCCCTGGTCCATAATCACTGTTCAGGGTTCCCTGGTAAAAAATCACAGTTCAGGATTCTCTAATCCATATCGACTTTCGGGCTACCCTGGTCAATAATCAATGTTCAGGTTTCCCTGGTCCATAATCACTAATGATGGTGCGCTGGTCCATAGTCACAGTTAAGTGTTCCCTAGTCTATAATCAATGTTCAGTTTGCTCTAGTCCATAAGCACTGTACAGGATGCTCTGGTCCATAGTCAATCTTCAGGGTTCCCTGTTCCATAATCACTCTTCAGGGTACACTGGTCCATAATCGATCTTCAGGGTGTCCTGGTCCATAATCACTGTTCAGGATGCCCTTGTCCATCATCACCGTTCAGTGGCCCTGGTCCATAGTTGATGTTCATGGTTCCCTGGTCCATAATCAATGTTCAGGTTATGCTGGTCCATAATCAGTGTTCACGGAGCCCTGGTCAACCTTTGATGTTCAGGGTTCCCTTTTCCATTATCACTGTTCAGGTTGAACTGATCCCTAATCGATGTTCAGGCTGCCCTTGTCCATAAATGATGTTCAGGGTTCCATGGTCCATAATCACTGTTCAGGGTGCCCAGGTCCATAATCGAAGTTCAGGGTTGCCTTGTCCACAATGATTGCTCAGGGTGCACTGGTCCATAATCACTCTCCAGGTTTCCCTGTTCCGAAATCCCTGTTCCGCGTGCTAAGGTGCATAGTGGATATTCAGGTTTCTCTAATCCATAATCATTCCTCAGGTTGCCCTAGTCCATAATCGAATTTCAGGGTTCCCTTGTATGAAAGAAGAGTTCAGGGTGCCGTGGTACATAGTTTATATTCAGGGTTCCCTGGGCTATAATCACTGTTCAGGATTCCCTGGTCCAAAATCACTGTTCAGTTTGCCCTCTTCGATAATCGATGTTCACGTTGCCCTGGTCCATAATCACTATTCAGGGTGCCATGGTCCATTATCACTGTTTAGATTACTCCATTCCATAGTCGATGTTGAGAGTTCCCTGGTCCATTATCACTCTTCAGGGTTACCTGGTCCATAAGCTAAGTTCAGGTTTCCTTGGTCCATAATCATTGCTCAGGATGTGCTGGTCCATAATCGAATTTATGTTATAGTCTATCATCATGGTTCCCTGGTCCATACTCCCTGTTCAGTGTTCCCTGGACGTTAACCACTGTTCAGGTTTCCCTGGTCCATAATAAATGTTCAGGGACCCTGGTCGGTAATAACTGTACAGGGTATCCAGGTCAATAATCAATGTTCAGGTTTGCCTTGACCATAATCACTGTTCAGGGTGCCCTCGTCCATGACGATGTTCACGGTTCCCTTGTACGAAAGAACAGTTCAAGTTTCCCTGGTCCATAGTCTATATTCAGGGTTCCCTGGTCTATAATCACTGTTCAGGGTTCCCTGGTCCAAATTCACTGTTCAGGTTTCCTCATCCAAAATCACAGTTCACGGTGCCCCGGTCCATAATTACTGTTCAGGGTGTCCTCGTCCGTAATCGATGTTGAGCGTTCCCTGGTCCATAACTGAAGTTCAGGGATTCCTGGTCCATAATCCCTCTTCATGTTTCCTGGCCCTTAATAGATTTTTAGGCATCCTTGGTCAAGAATCGATATTCAGGAATCCCCTGTCCTTTATCACCTTTCAGGGTGATCTGGTCCATAATCGATGTTCAGGGTTCCCTTGTCCATAATCACAGTTTAGGTTGCCCTGCCCCGTATTTGATCTTCAAGGTTCCCTTGTCCATAATCACTGTTCACGTTTCCCTGGTCCATAATCATTGCTCCAGATGCACTGGTCCATAATCGACTTTTTGCTTTCCCTGGTCCATAATTGATATTCAGGTTTTCCCTGCATAATCACTTTTCAGGATGCCCTGTTCCATAATCGATGTTCAGTGTTCCCTTGTCTGTAATCACAGTTTATTGTGTCCTGCTCCATAGTCTATCTTCAGGTTTCCGTGGTCCATAATCACTGTTCAGGAGGCCTGGTCCATAATCAATTTTCAGGTTGACCAGGTCCATAATCACTGTGAAGTGTTCCCTGGTCCATAGTCAATTTTCAGGGTTCCCCAGTACATAATCGATGTTCAGGGTTTCCTTGTCCACAATCATTGTTCAGGGTGCCCTGGTCCATAATCACTCATGGTTTCCTGGTTCATAACCATTCTTCAGGTTTCCCTGGTCCAAAATCACTGTTCAGGGTTTCCTTGTCCATAGTCACCCTTCAGGGTTCTCTGGTCCATAACCGATGTTCAGGGTTCCCTGGTCTATAATCATTGCTCCAGATGCGCTGGTCCATAATCAACTTTTAGGTTTCACTGGTCCATAATCGATATTCAGTGTTCCCCAGTACGTAGTCACTGTTCAGGGTGCCCTGTTCCATAATCGATGTTCAGCGTACCCTTGTCCGTAATCACAGTTTATTTATTGTGTCCTGCTGCCTAGTCTATCTTCAGGGTTCCCTGGTCCGTACTCACTGTTCAGGGTTGCCTGGACTTTAACCACTGTTCCGGGTGCCCTGGTCCATAATCACTGCTCAGGTTTCCGTGGTCCATAATCACTGTTCAGGGTTGCCTTGTCAATAAACACTATTCAGGGTGACCTGGTCCATAATCACTGTACAGGGTGCCCTGATCCATAATCAATGTTCAGGGTGCCCTGGTTCATAATCACTTCTCAGGGTCCCATCGTTCAAAATCAATGTTTAGGGTGCCCTGGTTCATAATCACTTCTCAGGGTGTCCTCGTTCAAAATCACTTTTATGGTGCCCTGGTCCATAGTGGATATTCAGGTTTCCCAAATGCTTAATCACTGTTCAGTGTGCTCTACTCCATAATCGATGTCCAGGGTTCTCGTGTACGAAACACAGTGCAGGGTACCCTTGTCCATAGTCCATACTCAGGGTTGCCTGCTCTATAATCACTTTTCAGCATTCCCTGGTCCATAATCACAGTTCAGATTTCCGTGGTCCATAATCACTCTTCAGGGTGCCCTGGTCCATAATAAATGTTCCAGGTTCCTGGTCCATAATCACTGTTCAGGGTGCCCTGGTCCATAATCGATATTCAGGGTTCCCTGGTCCATGATCAATGTTCAGGGTGCCCTTGTTCATAGTTGATATTCAGGTTTCCCTGGTCCATAATCACAGTTCACGGACCCTGAGTCCATAATCAGTGTTCAGTGTTCAATGGTCCATAATCGCTGTTCAAAGTGCCCTGGTCCATAATCGATGTCCAGGGTGTCCTGGTCCATAATTGATATTCGGGGTTCTCTGGTCAATAATGACAGTTCAGTGTGCCTTGGTCCATAATTGGTGTTCAGGTTTACATGCTCCATAATCACTATTCAGTGTTCCCTGGTCCATAATCACTGTACAGGTTTCCCTGGTACAAAAACACAGTTCCAGGTTCCCTGGTCCATAATCACTGTGCAGGATGCCCTGGAACATCGTCAATGTTCAGGCTTCCCTGTTTAGTAATCATTGTTCAAGTGCCCTGGTCCATAATCAATGTCCAGGTTAACCTATCCATAATCAGTGTTCAGGGTGCCCTAGTCCATTAGAAATGTTCAGTGTTCCTGATCCATAACCACTGTTCAGGGTGCCTTGGTCCGTAATCAATATTCAGGGTGTGCTAATCCATAATCACTGTCCAGGGTGCCCTGGTCCATTGTCGATGTTTAGGGTTCCCGGGTGCAAAATCACTCTTCACAGTACACTGATATGTAATCGATATTCAAGGTGCCCTGATCCATAATAACTGTTCCGCGTTCCCTGGTCCATAATACCTGTTCAGCGTGCCTTGGTCCATAATCGGTGTTTAGGTTTACCTGCTCCATAATCACTGTTCAGGGTGCCCTGGTCCATAATCGATGTCCAGGGTGGCCTGGTCCACAATCGATGTTCAGGTTTCTCTGGTCCATAATGAATCTTCACTGTGCCTTGGTCCATAATTGGTGTTCAGGTTTACCTGCTCCATAATCATTTTCAGGGAGCCCGAGTCCATAATTAATGTTCAGGGTGCCCTGCTCCATAATCAATGTTCAGGGATCCCTAGTCCATAATCAATGTTCAGAAGCCCTGGTCCATAATTGATGTTCAGACTTCCCTGCTCCATAATCACTCCTCAGGGTGTACTGGTCTATAATTACTGTTCAGGGTGCCTCCATACATAATTGGTGTTCAGGTTTCCCTGGTTCAAAATAACAGCTCACGGTGCCTTGGTCAATAACCGGTGTTAAGGTTTACCTGTTCTATATTCACTGTTCAGGGTGCCCTGGTCCATAATCACTCTTCAAGATGCCTGCTCCATAATCACTGTTCAGGATGGCCTAGTCCAACCTCGATGTGAAGTTTCCCTGGTCCATAATCACCATTCACTTGCCCTTGTCCATAATCGATGTTCAGGGTTCCCTGGTCCAGAATCACAGTTCATGGTGCCTTGGTCTATAATCAGTGTTCAGTATTCCATGGTCCATAATCACTGCTCAGTGTTCCCTTGTCCAAAATCACTGTTCCGGTTTCCTTGGTCCATAATCACAGTTCACGGTGCCTTGGTCCATAATCAGTGTTCCATGGTCCATAATCGATGTCCAGGGTGGCCTGGTCCATAATTGATGTTCACGGTTCTCTGGTTCATAATGACTGTTCAGTGTGCCTTGGTCCATAATCGGTGTTCAGGTTTACCTGCTCCAAAATCACTGTTCAGGATGCCCTGGTCCATAATCACTGTTCAGGATGGTCTGGTCCATATTTGATGTTAAGATTCCCTGGTCCACAATCACCGTTAAAGTGCCCTTTTCCATAATCGATGTTCAGTGTTCCCTGGTCCATGATCAGTGTTCAGGGTGCCCGGAACATAGTCAAAATTCAGTGTTCCCTGTTCCATAATCACTGTTCAGGTTTCCCTGTACCAAAATCACTGTTCGGTTTCCCTGGTCCATAATCACTGTTCAGGCTGCCCTGGTCCATACTCGATGTGCAGGGTTCCCTGTTCCATTGTCGATGTTCATGGTGCAATGGTCCGTAATCGATGTTCAGGGTTCCCTGTTCAATAATCGATGGTCCTCGTGCCCTTGGGTTCCTTGGTAGATAATCGGTGTTCAGGATTCCCTGGTAAAAAAATCACTGTTCAGAGTGCCCTTGTCCATAATCAATGTTCAGGGTTCCATGTCCATAATCACTGTTCAGGGTACCATGATCCATAATCAATTTTCATAATCGACTTTCAGGCTACCCTGGTCGATAAACAATGTTCAGGGTTCCCTGGTCCATAAGCACTGTACAAGGTGCACTCGTCCATAATCGATATTCATATTTTCCTGGTCCATAATCACTGTTCAGGTTTCTGTGTTCCATAATCGATTTTCAGGCTGCCATGGTCCGTAATCATTGCTCAGGTTGCCCTGATCCATAGTCGATGTTCAGGGTTCCCTGGTCCATAATCACAGTTTACGGTGCCTTGGTCCATAATAACAGTTCAGGGAGCACTGGTCCATAAATACTGTTCAGGGTGCCCTGGTTCATAATCACAGATCAGGCTGCACTGCTCCATAATCACTGTTTAGTGTGCCAAGGTCCATAGCCGATGTTCAGGATTTCCTGGTCCATAATCACTCTTCAGGATGCCCTGGTCCATAATCGATGTTCAGCCTTCCCTGGTCCATAATCACCGTTCAGGAGCAGTGGTCCATAATAGATGTCCAGGGTTCCCTGATCCATAATCACTTTTCAGGGTGCCCTTGTCCATAATCAATATTCAGGGTGCGCTAGTCCATTATCACTGTTCAGGGTTCCGTGGTCCATAGTCAATATTCAGGGTTCCCAGATCCATAATCACTGCTCTGCGGACACAGATCCATCATCGATATTCAGGGTGCCTTGGTTAATAATACCTGTTCAGGGGTCCCTGTTCCATAATAGATGTTCAGGATTCCTGGTCCAAAATCACTGTTCAGGGTGCCCTGGTCTATAATCACTAATCAGGTTGTGCTGGTACATAATAACTGTTGAGGGTTCCCTGGTCCATAATGAATGTTCAGGATTCCTCGTCCATAATTACTGTTCAGGGTGCCCTGGTCCATAGTCGATGTTCAGGTTTCCCTGGTCCATAATCACCGTTCAGGTGCCCTGGTCCATAATCGATTTCGACGGTTCCTGGTCCATAATCACTGTTCAGGTTGCTCTGGTCCGTAACTGTTATTCAGGGTTCCAGGGCCCATGATATCTGTTCAGGGTAACCTGGTCCATAGTCGATGTTCAGGTTTCCTTGGTCCATAATCACTGTTCAAGTGCCCTGGTCCATAATCGATGTCGACGGTTCCTGGTCAAAAATCACTGTTCAGGTTTCCCTGGTCCATAATCACAGGTCACGGTGCCTTGGTCTATAATCAGTGTTCAGTGTTCGATGGTCCATAATCACTGCTCAGTGTTCCCTTGTCCAAAATCACTGTTCAGGTTTCCCTGGTCCATAATTACAGTTCACGGTGCCTTGGTCCATAATCAGTGTTCAATGTTCCATGGTCCATAATCGCTGTTCAGGTTTCCCTGGTCCATAAGCGATGTCCAGCGTGGCCTGGTCCATAATCGATATTCAGGTTTCTCTGGTCCATAATGACTGATCAGTGTGCCTTGGTCCATAATCGGTGTTCATGTTTACCTGCTTCATAATCACTCTTCAGGGTGCCCTGGTCCATAATCGATATCCAGGGTGGCCTGGTCCATAATGACTGTTCAGTGTGTCTTGGTCCATAATCGGTGTTCAAGTTTACCTGCTCCATAATCACTGTTCAGGATGCCCTGTTGCATAATCACTGTTCAGAATGGTCTGGTCCATAATCGGTGTTCAGGTTTACCTTCTCCGTAATGACTGTTCAGGGTGCCCACATCCATAATTGATATTCATGGTTCCCTGGTACATAATTAATGTTCAAGTTACCTTGGTCCATAATCAATGTTCAGGGTTCCCTGGTCCAAAACCGATGTTCAAGATGCCATGGTCCATAATCACTATTGAGGGTGCCCGGTTCCATAACCCATGTTCAGTAGCCTTGGTCTATAATTGATGTTCAGGTTACCCTGCTCCACAATCACTCTTCAGGGTGCAGTGGTCTAAAATTACCGTTCATGGTGTCTCGGTTCATAATCGGTGTTCAGGTTTCCCTGGTCGAAAAGCACAGTTCAGGGTGCCTTGGTCAATAATCGGTGTTGAGGTTTACCTGCTCTATAATCACTGTTCAGGGTGCCCTGGTCCATAATAACTGTTCAGGATGCCATGGTTCATACTTGATGTTAACATTCCCTGTTCCAAAATCACCGTTAAGGTGCCCTTGTCCATAATCGATATTCAGGGTTCCCAGGTCCATGATCAGTGTTCAGGATGCCCTGATCATAGTCGAAATTCAGTGTTCCCTGCTCCATAATCACTGTTCAGGTTTCCTTGTACCAAAATCACTGTTCAGGTTTCCCTGTTCCATAATCACTGTTCAGGGTATCCTGGTCCATGATCGATGTGCAGGGTTCCCTGTTCTATGATCGACGTTCATGGTGCACTGGTCCGTAATGGATGTTCATGTTTCCCTGTTCCATAATCGATGGTTATATTGCCCTGGTCCATAATCACTGTTCAAGTTTCCTTGGTCGGTAACTGGAGTTCAGGGTTTCCAGGCCCATAATCACTGTTCAGGTTGCAATGGTCCATAATGAGAGTTCAGGATTCCCTGGTCGTTAATCAATGTCCAGGTTTCCCTGGTCCATAATCACTGTTCAGGGTGCCCTGGTCCATAACCGATATCCAGGATGCCCTGGGCCATTATCGATGTCTAGGGTCCCCTGGTCCATAATCACTTTTCAGGATGCCCTGGTCCAAAATCGATATTCTGTGCTCCCTGTTCCATAATCACTGTTCTGGTTTCCATGGTCCAAAATCACTGTTCAGGATTTCCTTGTCCATATTCACAGTTAAGGGTGCCCTGGTCAATAATTGATGTCCAGGATGTGCTGGACCATAATCGGTGTTCAGTGTCCCCTGGTCCATAATCACTGTTCAGGTTGTCCTGGTCCAAAATCGATAGTCAGTGCTCCCTGCTAGATAATTACTGTTCTGGATTGCATGGTCCAAAATCATCGTTCAGGATTCCCTTGTCCATAATCACTGTTAAGGGTTCCGTGGTCAATAATCGATGTCCAGGATTATTGGACATAATCTGATCCATAATTGGTGTTCAGGGTTCCCTGGTCCATAATCACTGATCAGGCTTTCCTGGTCCATCATGACTGTTCAGGTTTCCCTGGTCTATAATCACAGTTTAGGATGCCTTGTTCCAAAATAACTGTTCACTGTGCACTGGTCCATAAATACTGTTCAGGGTGCCCTGGTTCATAATCACTGATCAGGCTTCACTAATCCATAATCAGTGTTCAGTGTGCCATGGTCCATAGTCGATGTTCAGGTTTCCCTGTTCCATAATCACTGTTCCGGGTGCACTGGTCCATGATCGATGTTCATAGTTCCCTGGTACATAATCACTGTTCAGGTTTCCCTATTCCACAATGGATTTTCAGGCTGCCTTGGTTCTTAATCATTGTTCAGAATGCCCTGGTCCACAGTCGATGTTCAGGGTTCCCTGGTCCATAACCAACATTCAGGTTCCCTGGTCCATAATCGATGTCCAGGGTTTCCTGGTCCATAATCGATATTCAGGGTTCCCTGGTCCAAAATGACTGTTCAGCCTGACATGATCCATAGTCGAAAATCTGGGTTCCCTGGTCCATAATCACTGTTCAGAGTTCCCTGGTTCATAATCACTCTTCAGGATGCCCTGGTGCATTGCCGATATTCAGGTTTACTGGTCCCTAATCACCGTTCAGGTACCCTGGTCCATAATCGGTATTCAAGGTGTCCTGGTACAAAATCGATATTCAGTGCTCCCTTCTCCTTAATCACTGCTCAGAGTTCCATTGTCCAAAATCACTGTTCAGGATTCCCTGGTCCACAATCACTCTTCAGCGTGCCCTGGTCCACAATCAATATTCAGGGTGTGCTAGTCCATAATCATTGTTTAGGGTGCCCTGGTATATAGTCCATGTTCAGGATTTCCGGGTCCATAACCACTCTTCAAGTTCCCTGGTCCATAATCACAGTTCACGGTGCCTTGGTTCATAATCGATGTCCAGGATGCCCTGGTCTAAAAAAATGTTCAGGCTTCCCTGTTCCATATTCTCTGTTCAGGTTGACCTGGTTCATAATCTCTGTTCAGAGTGCTCTGGTCCATAGTCGATATTCAAGTTTCCCTGGTCCGTAATCAATGTTCAGTGTTCCCTGGTCCATAATCACTGTTCACGGTTCCCTGGACCTAAAACACAGTTCAAGTTTCCCTGGTCCATAAACACTGGGCAGGATGTTTCCCTGTTCAGTAATGAACGTTCAGGTGCCCTGGTCCATAATCGATATCCAGGGTACCCTGATCCATAATCCCTGTTCAGGGTGCTCTGGTCCATACTCGATGTTCAGAATTCCCTGATCCATATTGACTTTCAGGATACCCTGGTCAAAAATCAATGTTCAGGGAACCCTGGTCTATATTCACTAATCAGGGTGTGCTGGTCCATAATCACTATTCAGGGTGCCCTGGTCCATAATAAATGTTCAGGTTTCCTGGTCCATAATCACTGTTCAGGGTGCCCTGGTCCATAGTCGATGTTCAGGTTTCCCTGGTCCATAATCACCGTTCAGGTGCTCTGTCCCATAATCGATGTTCAGGGTTCCTGGTGCATAATCACTGTTCACGGTGCCCTGGTCCATAATCGATATTCAGGGTTCCCTGGTTCATGATCAGTGATCAGGCTACCTTCGTCCATAGTCGATGTTCAGGTTTTCCTGGTTCATAATCACAGTTCACGGTGTTCAGTGTTCCATGGTCCATAATCACTGATCAGGTTGCCCTGGCCCATAATCGAAGTCCAAGTTGGCCTGGTCCATAATCGATGTTCAGGGTTCTATGGTCCATAAGGACTGTTCAGTGTGCCTTGGTCCATAATCGGTGTTCAGGTTTGCCTGCTCCATAATCACTGTTCAGGGTGCCCTGATCCATAATCGATGTCCAGGGTGGCCTGGTCCGTAATCAGTGTTCAGTGTTCCACGGTCCATAATCACTGTTCAGGGTCTGCTGGCCCATAATTGATGTCAAACTTGGCCTGGTCCATAATCGATGTGCAGGGTTCCTGGTCCATAATCAGTGTTCAGGGTGCCCTGGTCCATAATCGATATTCAGGGTTCCCTAGTCCATGATCAGTTCTCAGGATATCCTCGTCCATAGAGGATGTTCAGGTTTCCCTGGTCCACAATCGCAGTTCATGTTGCCATGGTCCATAATTAGTGTTCAGTGTTCGATGGTTCATAATCACTGTTCAGGGTGCCCTAGTCCATAGTCGTTGTCCAGGGTAGCCAAGTCCATAATCGATATTCAGGGTTCTCTGGTCCAAAATCATTGTTCAGGGTACCCTGGTCCATAATCGATATTCAGGATTCCTTGTCCATAATCACTGTTCAGGGTGCCATGATCCGTAATCAATGTTCAGGGTTCCCTGGTCCATAATCAGTTTTGGGTGCCTTAGTCCATAATACCTGTTCAGGGTTCCCTGGACCATAATCACTGTTCAGAGTGCCCTGGTCCAAAATCGATACTCAGTGCTCAATGCTCCATAATCACTTTTCAGGTTTCAATGGTCCAAAATCATTGTTCATGATTTCCTTGTCCATAATCACAGGTCAGGGTGCCCTGGTCAATAATCAATTTCCAGCATGTGCTTGACCATAATTGGTGTTCAGGGCTCCCCAGTCCATAATCACAGTTCAGGATTCCTGGTCCATTATGGACTTTCAGACTGCCCTTGAGTATAATCAATGTTCAGGGTTCCCTGTTCCATAATCACTGATCAGAGTTTGCTGGTCCATTATGACTGTTCAGGGTTCCCTCGTCCATAATCACAGTTTAGGGTGTCTTGGTCCATAATAACTGTTCAGGGTGCACTGCTCCATAAATACTGTTCAGGGTGCCCTGGTTCATTATCTCTGATCAGGTTTCACTGCTCCCTAATCACTGTTCAGTGTGCCATGGTCTATAGTCGATGTTCAGGGTTCCCTGGACCAAAGTCACTAATCAGGGTACACTGGTCCATAATCGATGTTCATAGTTCCCTGGTGCATAATCACTGTTCAGGGTGACAAGGTCCATAGTCGAAAATCAGGGTTCCCTGATCCATAATCACTGTTCAGTGTTTCCTGGTCCAAAATCACTCTTCAGGGTTCCCTGGTACATAATCACCGTTCAGGGTGCCTTGGTCCATAATCGGTGTTCAGCATTCCCTGGGCGAAAAATAATGTTTAGGGTTCCCTGGTCGATAAACAGTGTTCAGGATTTCCTGGTTCAAAAACACAGTTCAGCGTTCCCTTCTCCATAATCACTATACAGAATGCCCTGTTCCATGGTCGATGTTCAGTTTTCCCTGGTCCATAATCACTGTTCAGGATTCTCTTGTCCAAAATCACGGTTCAGTGTGCCATAGTCCATAGTCGATGTTCAGAGTTCACTGGTCCATAATCACTGATCAGGGTTTGCTGGTCCATAATGACTGTTCAGATTTCCCTGGTCCATAATCACAGTTTAGGGTGTCTTGGTCCATAGTCGATATTCAGGTTTCCCTGGTACATAAGCGCCATTCAGGTGCACTGGTCCACAATCGATGTTCAGGGTTCCCTGGTCCATAATCACTGTTCAGGTGCCCTTGTCCATAATCGATATCGACTGCTCCTGGTCCGTAATCACTGTTCAGGTTGCCCTGGTCCATAATCAATATTCAGGTTTCCCTGGTCCATAATCACAGTTCCCGGTGCCTTCATCCATAATCGATATCCAGGGTGGCCTTGTCCATAATCGATGGTCAGGGTTCTCTGGTCCATAATGACCATTCAGTGTGCCTTGGTACATAATCGGTGTTCAGGTTTACCTGCTTCATAATCACTTTTCAGGTTGCCCTGGTCCATAATCGATGTCCAGGGTGGCCTGGTCCATAATTGATGTTCAGGGATCTCTTGTCCATAATGACTGTTCCATGTGCTTTGGTCCATAATCGGTGTTCAGGTTTACCTTCTCCATAATGACTGTTCAGGGTGCCCACGTCCATAATTGATGTTCATGGTTCCCTGGTACATAATTAATGTTCAAGTTACCTTGGTAGATAATCAATGCTCAGGGTTCCCTGGGCCAAAACCGATGTTCAAGATGCCATGGTCCATAATCACTATTGAGGGTGCCCGGTTCCATAACCCATGTTCAGTAGCCCTGGTCCATAATTGATGTTCAGGCTACCCTGCTCCATAATCACTCCTCAGGGTGCACTGGTCTATAATTACTGTTCAGGGTGCCTCGGTTCATAATCGGTGTTCAGGTTTCCCTGGTCGAAAATCACAGTTCAGGGTGCCTTGGTCAATAATCGGTGTTGAGGTTTGCCTGCTCTATAATCACTGTTCAGGGTGCCCTCATCCATAATCACTGTTCAGGATGGCGTGGTCCATAATAACTGTTCAGGATGCCGTGGTCCATACTTGATGTTAAGATTCCCTGGTCCATAACCACCGTTAAGGTGCCCTTGTACATAATCGATATTCAGGGTTCCCTGGTCCATGATCAGTGTTCAGGATGCCCTGACCATAGTTGAAATTCAGTGTTCCCTGCTCCAAAATCACTGTTCAGGTTTCCCTGTACCAAAATCACTGTTCAGGGTTCCCTGTTCCATAATCACTGTTCAGGGTATCCTGGTCCATGGTCGATGTACAGGGTTCCCTGTTCTATGATCGATGTTCATGGTGCGCTGGTCCGTAATCGATGTTAACGTTTCCCTGTTCCATAATCGATGGTCATATTGCCCTGGTCCATAATCACTGTTCAGTGTTCCTTGGTCCATAACCGGAGTTCAGGGTTGCCAGGCCCTTAATCACAGTGCAGGGTGCCTTGGTCCACAATCGGTATTCAGGGTTTCAAACTTCATAATCACTGCTCAGGTTGCCCTGGTCCATAATTACAGTTCAGGATTACCTGGTCATTAATCAATGTCCAGGTTTCCCTGGACCATAATCACTGTTCAGGGTGCCCTCATCCATAATCGATATCCAGGATGCCCTGGGTCATTATTGATATCTAGGGTCCCCTGGTCCATAATCACTTTTCAGGATGCCCTGGTCCAAAATCGATATTCAGTGCTCCCTGCTCCATAATCACTGTTCAGGTTTCCATGGTTCAAAATCACTGTTCCGGATTCCCTTGTCCATAATCACAGTTAAGTGTGCCCTGGTCAGTAATCGATGTCCAGGATGTGCTGGACCATAATCGGTGTTCAGTGTCCCCTTGTCCATAATCACTGTTCAGGGTGTCCTGGTCCAAAATCGGTAGTCAGTGCTCCCTGCTCCATAATTACTGTTCAGGATTCCATGGCCCAAAATCATTGTTCAGGATTCCCTTGTCCATAATCACAGTTAAGGGTTCCCTGGTCAATAATCGATGTCCAGGATTATTGGACATAATCAGAACCATAATTGGTGTTCAGGGTTTCCTGGTCCATAATCACAATTCAGGGTGCCATGATCCATAATCAAGTTTCAGGGTGCCCTGGTCCATAATCGACTTTCAGGCTGCCCTTGTCGATAATCAGTGTTCAGGGTTCCCTGGTCCATAATCACTGATCAGGCTTTGCTGGTCCATCATGACTGTTCAGGCTTCGCTGGTCTATAATCACAGTTTAGGGTGCCTTGGTTCATAATAATTGTTCACTGTGCACTGGTCCATACATACTGTTCAGGGTGCCCTGGTTCATAATCACTGATCAGGCTTCACTGCTCCATAATCAGTGTTCAGTGTGCCATGGTCCATAGTCGATTTTCAGGTTTCCCTGTTCCATAATCACTGTTCCGGGTGCACTAGTCCATGATCGATGTTCATAGTTCCCTGGTACATAATCACTGTTCAGGTTTCCCTATTCCACAATGGATTTTCAGGCTGCAGTGGTTCATAATCATTGTACAGAATGCCCTGCTCCATAGTCGATGTTCAGTGTTCCCTGGTCCATAACCAAC
This sequence comes from Eospalax fontanierii, assembly GCA_035773235.1. Taxonomy (NCBI): domain Eukaryota; kingdom Metazoa; phylum Chordata; class Mammalia; order Rodentia; family Spalacidae; genus Eospalax; species Eospalax fontanierii. The sequence goes on along the minus strand of CM069554.1, from coordinate 170,324 downwards.
ATTCAGGTTCCCTGGTGCATATTCGATGTCCAGGGTTTCCTGGTCCATAATCGATATTCAGGGTTCCCTGGTCCAAAATGACTGTTCAGCGTGACATGGGCCATAGTTGAAAATCTGGGTTCCCTGGTCCATAATCACTGTTCAGAGTTCCCTGGTTCATAATCACTCTTCAGGATGCCCTGGTGCATTGACGATATTCAGGTTTCCTGGTCCCTAATCACCGTTCAGGTACCCTGGTCCATAATCGGTGTTCAGGGTGCCCTGATACAAAATCGGTATTCAGTCCTCCCTGCTCCTTAATCACTGTTCAGAGTTCCATCATCCAAAATCACTGTTCAGAATTCCCTGGTCCACAATCACTCTTCAGCGTGCCCTGGTCCATAATCAATATTCAGGGTGTGCTAGTCCATAATCATTGTTTAGGGTGCCCTGGTCCATAGTCGATGTTCAGGGTTCCCGGGTCCATAACCACTCTTCAGGTTCCCTGGTCCATAATCACAGTTCACGGTGCCTTGGTCCATAATCGATGCCCAGGGTGCCCTGGTCCAAAAATAGTGTTCAGGCTTCCCTCTTCCATATTCACTGTTCAGGTTGACCTGGTTCATAATCTCTGTTCAGAGTGCTCTGGTCCATAGTCGATATTCAAGTTTCCCTGGTCCGTAATCAATGTTCAGTGTTCCCTGGTCCATAATCACTGTTCACGGTTCCCTGGACCTAAAACACAGTTCAAGTTTCCCTGGTCCATAAACACTGGGCAGGATGCTCTGGACCATAGTCGATGTTCAGGCTTCCCTTTTCAGTAATGAACGTTCAGGTGCCCTGGTCCATAATCGATGTCCAAGGTACCCTGATCCATAATTCCGGTTCAGGGTGCTCTGGTCCATACTCGATGTTCAGGATTCCCTGATCCATATCGACTTTCAGGATAGCCTGGTCAAAAATCAATGTTCAGGGTACCCTGGTCTATATTCACTAATCAGGGTGTGCTGGTCCATATTCACTATTCAGCGTGCCCTGGTCCATAATCAATATTCAGGTTTCCCTGGTTCATGATCAGTGCTGAGGCTACCCTTGTCCATAGTCGATGTTCAAGTTTTCCTGGTTCATAATCAGAGTTCACGTTGTTCAGTGTTCCATGGTCCATAATCACTGTTCAGATTGCCCTGGCCCATAATCGAAGTCCAAGTTGGCCTGGTCCATAACCGATGTTCAGTGTTCTCTGGTGCATAATGACTGTTCAGTGTGCCTTGGTCCATAATCGGTGTTCAGGTTTGCCTGCTCCATAATCACTGTTCAAGGTGCCCTGGTCCATAATCAATGTCCAGGGTGGCCTGGTCCATAATCAGTGTTCAGTGTTCCACGGTCCATAATCACTGTTCAGGGTCTGCTGGCCCATAATTGATGTCCAACTTGGCCTGGTCCATAATCGATGGGCAGGGTTCCTGGTCCACAATCAGTGTTCAGGGTGCCCTTGTCCATAATCGATATTCAGGGTTCCCTAGTCCATGATCAGTTCTCAGGGTATCCTCGTCCATAGAGGATGTTCTGGTTTCCCTGGTCCATAATCGCAGTTCATGGTGCCATTGTCCATAATTAGTCTTCAGTGTTCGATGGTTCATAATCAATGTTCAGGGTGCCCTAGTCCATAGTCATTTTCCAGGGTGGCCTGGTCCATAATTGATGTTCAGGATTCTCTGGTCCAAAATCATTGTTCAGGGTACCCTGGTCCATAATCGATATTCAGGATTCCTTGTCCATAATCACTTTTCAGGGTGCCATGATCCATAATCAATGTTCAGGGTTCCCTGGTCCATAATCAGTTTTGGGTGCCTTAGTCCATAATAACTGTTCAGGGTTCCCTGGACCGTAATCACTGTTCAGAGTGCCCTGGTCCAAAATCGATACTCAGTGCTCAATGCTCCATAATCACTTTTCAGGTTTCAATGGTCCAAAATCACTGTTCATGATTTCCTTGTCCATAATCACAGGTCAGGGTGCCCTGGTCAATAATCAATTTCCAGCATGTGCTTGACCATAATTGGTGTTCAGGTTTCCCCACTCCATAATCACAGTTCAGGGTGCCTGGTCCATTATGGACTTTCAGCCTGCCCTTGAGTATAATCAATGTTCAAGGTTCCCTGGTCCATAATCACTGATCAGAGTTTGCTGGTCCATTATGACTGTTCAGGGTTCCCTTGTCCATAATCACAGTTTAGGGTGCCTTGTTCCATAATAACTATTCAGGGTGCACTGCTCCATAAATACTGTTCAGGGTGCCCTGGTTCATAATCACTGATCAGGTTTCACTGCTCCATAATCACTGTTCAGTGTGCCATGGTCTATAGTCGATGTTCAGGTTTCCCTGGACCATAATCACTGATCAGGGTACACTGGTCCATAATCGATGTTCATAGTTCCCTGGTTCATAATCACTGTTCATGGTGACATGGTCCATAGTCGAAAATCAGGGTTCCCTGGTCCATAATCACTGTTCAGTGTTCCCTGGTCGGAAATCACTCTTCAGGGTTCCCTGGCACATAATCACCGTTCAGGGTGCCTTGGTCCATAATCGGTGTTCAGCGTTCCCTGGGTGAAAAATAATGTTTAGGGTTCCCTGGTCCATAAACAGTGTTCAGGATTGCCTGATTCAAAAACACAGTTCAGCGTTCCCTTCTCCATAATCACTATACCGAATGCCCTGGTCCATAGTCGATGTTCAGGGTTCCCTGGTCCATAATCACCATTCAGTTTTCCCTGGTCCATAATCACTGTTCAGGATTCTCTGGTCCAAAATCACTGTTCAGTGTGCCATAGTCCATAGTCGATGTTCAGAGTTCACTGGTCCATAATCACTGATCAGGGTTTGCTGGTCCATAATGACTATTCAGATTTCCCTGGTCCATAATCACAGTTTAGGGTGTCTTGGTCCATAGTCGATGTTCAGGTTTCCCTGGTACATAAGCACCATTCAGGTGCCCTGGTCCATAATCGATGTTCAGGGTTCCCTGGTCCATAATCACCGTTCAGGTGCCCTGGTCCAAAATCGATATCAATGGTTCCTGGTCCGTAATCACTTTTCAGGTTGCCCTGATCCATAATCAATATTCAGGGTTCCCAGGTCCAAAATCACTGTTCAGGTTTCCCTGGTCCAAAATCACAGTTCCTGGTGCTTTGGTCCATAATCGATATCCAGGGTGGCCTTGTCCATAATCGATGGTCGGGGTTCTTTGGTCCATAATGACCATTCAGTGTGCCTTGGTACATAATCGGTGTTCAGGTTTACTTGCTTCATAATCAATTTTCAGGGTGCCCTGGTCCATAATCGATGTCTAGGGTGGCCTGGTCCATAATTGATTTTCAGGGATCTCTTGTCCATAATGACTGTTCCATGTGCTTTGGTCCATAATCGGTGTTCAGGTTTACCTTCTCCGTAATGACTGTTCAGGGTGCCCACATCCATAATTGATATTCATGGTTCCCTGGTACATAATTAATGTTCAAGTTACCTTGGTCCATAATCAATGTTCAGGGTTCCCTGGTCCAAAACCGATGTTCAAGATGCCATGATCCATAATCACTATTGAGGGTGCCCGGTTCCATAACCCATGTTCAGTAGCCCTGGTCCATAATTGATGTTCAGGCTACCCTGCTCCATAATCACTCCTCAGGGTGCACTGGTCTATAATTACTGTTCAGGGTGCCTCAGTTCATAATCTGTGTTCAGGTTTCCCTGGTCGAAAATCACAGTTCAGGGTGCCTTGGTCAATAATCGGTGTTGAGGTTTACCTGCTCTATAATCACTGTTCAGGGTGCCGTGGTCCATAATCACTGTTCAGGATGGCGTGGTCCATAATAACTTTTCAGGATGCCGTGGTCCATACTTGATGTTAAGATTCCCTGGTGCATAACCACCGTTAAGGTGCCCTTGTCCATAATCGATATTCAGGGTTCCCAGGTCCATGATCAGTTTTCAGGATGCCCTGACCATAGTCGAAATTCAGTGTTCCCTGCTCCATAATAACTGTTCATGTTTCCCTGTACCAAAATCATTGTTCAGGTTTCCCTGTTCCATAATCACTGTTCAGGGTATCCTGGTCCATGATCGATGTGCAAGGTTCCCTGTTCTATGATCGATGTTCATGGTGCGCTGGTCCGTAATCGATGTTCACGTTTCCCTGTTCCATAATCGATGGTCATATTGCCCTGGTCCATAGTAACTGTTCAGGGTTCCCTGGACCATAATCACTGTTCATAGTGCCCTGGTCCAAAATCGATATTCAGTGCTCAATGCTCCATAATCACTTTTCAGGTTTCAATGGTCCAAAATCACTGTTCATGATTTCCTTGTCCATAATCACAGGTCAGGGTGCCCTGGTCAATAATCGATGCCCATGATGGGATCTGCTAGACCATAATTGGTGTTCAGGGTTCCCTCGTCCGTAATCACAGATCAGCATGCCTTGGTCCAGAATTGGTGTTCAGGGTTCCCTGGTCCGTAATCACTATTCAGGGTGCCCTGATCCATAATCTCTGTTCAGGGTGGCCCGATCCATAGTCGATATTCAAGTTCCCTGGTCCAAAATCACTGTTCAGTGTTCCCTGGTCCAAAATCACTGCTCAGCCTTCCCTTGTCCATAATCACTGTTCAGGATGCCCTAGTCAATAGTCGATGTTCATGCTTCCCTGTTTAATAATCATCATTGAGGTTCGCTGGTCCATAATCGATATCCAGGATGCCCTGGTCCATTATTGATGTCTAGGGTTCCGTGTTCCATAATCACTGTTCAGGATTCCATGGTCCAAAATCACTCTTCAGGATTCCCTTTTCCATAATCACAGTTCAGGGTGCCCTGGTCAATAATCGATGTCCAGGATGTGCTGGACCATAATCGGTGTTCAGTGTTCGCTGGTCGGTAATCTCAGTTCACGGTGCCTTGGTCCATAATCGGTGTTCAGGATTCCCTGGTCCACAATCAGTATTCAGGGTGCACTCGTCCATAATCACTCTTGAGCGTTCCCTGGTCCACAAATACTGTTCAGGGCTCTCTGGTCCAAAAACAGTGATCAGGTTTCCCTGATCCTAAAACACAGTTCAGGGTTCCCTTCTCCCTAATCACTGTACAGGATTCCTTGGTCCATAGTCGATGTTCAGGGTTCCCTGGTCCATAATCACCTTTCAGAAGCCCTGGTCAATAACCAATGTTCAGGTTTCCCTGGTCCATAATCACCGTTCAGACGCGCTGGTCCATAATCAATATCCAGGGTTCCCTGGTGCATAATCACTGTTGAGGGTGCCTTGATCCATAATCAGTGTACAGGTTTCCCTGGTGCATAATCACAGTTCAGGTTGCCCTGCTCCACAGTTGATATTCAGGGATCCCTGTTCAATACTCCCTGTTCAGGGTTCCCTGATCCATAATCACAGTTCAGGTTGTCTTGGTCCATAATAACTGTTCAGGGTGTGCTGGTCCATACTCTTTGTACATGGCGTCCCGGGTCATAGACAATTTTGAGAATTCCCTGGTTCTTTATCACTGTATAGGTTGCACTGGCCCTCAATCGATGTTCAGGCTTCCCTGCTCCATTATCACTGTCCAAGTTGTCCTGACCCATAATAGCTGCTCAGCTTTTCCTGGTCCATAATCAGTGTTCAGGTGCCCTGGTCCATGATTGATGTCCAGTGTGCCCTGGTCCGTGATCGATGTTCATCCTTCCCTGGTCCATAATCACTGTTCAGGGTGCTCTAATCCATATTTGATATTCAAGTTCCGTGGTCCAAAATCACTGCTCAGTCTTCCCTTGTCCATAATCACTGATCAGGTTCCCTGGTCCAAAAACACTGTTCAGGGTTTCCTGTTCCATAATCACTGTGCAGGATGCCCTAGTCAATAGTCTATGTTCAATAATCATCATTGAGGTGCCCTGGTCCATAATTGATGTCCAGGGTTCCCTGATCCATAATAGCTGTTCAGCTTTTCCTGGTCCATAATCAGTGTTCAGGTGCCCTGGTCCATAAACAATGTCCAGGGTACCTTGGTCCATGATCGATGTTCAGGGATCCCTGATCTAGAATCTTTAATCAGCGTGTGCTGGTGCATAATCTATGTTCAGGATGCACTAGTCCATAATCACTTTTCAGGGTGACCTGGACCATAATTGATATCCAGAATGCCCTGTTCCATTATAGAGGTCTAGGGTTCCCTGGTCCATAATCACTGTTCAGGGTTCCATGGTCCAAAATCAGTGTTCAGAATTCCCTTTTCCATAATCAAAGTTCAGGGTGCCCTGGTCAACAATCGATGTCCAGGATGTGCTGGACCATAATCGGTGTTCAGGGTTCCCTGGTCTATAATCACAGTTCAGCGTGCCTTGGTCTATAATCGGTGTTCATGGTTCCCTGCTCCATAGTCATTATTCAGGTTGCACTGGTCCATAATCACTGTTCAGCGTTCTCTGGTCCAAAAATACTGTTCTGGTCTCCCTGGTCCATAAACAGTGTTCAGGTGTCCCCGGTGCAAAACACAGTTCAAGGTTCCCTTTCCATAATCACTTTACAGGATTCCCTGGTCCATAGTTGATGTTCAGGGTTCCCTGGTCTATAATCACCTTTCAGAGCCCTGGTCAATAACAATGTCCAGGTTTCCCTGGTCCATAATCACCGTTCAGGCGCCCTGGTCCATAATTGTTGTTCAGGGTTGACTTTTCCATAATCACTGTTCTTGGTTCCCTGGTCTATAATCGGTGCCCAGGGTTCATAGGTCCCTAATCACTGCTCAGGGTGCCCTGATCCATAATGGGTGACAGGGTTCCCTAGTGCATAATCACAGTTCAGGGTGCCTTGGTACGAAACCACTTTTCAGGGTGCCCTGGTCCATAGTAAATACACAGGTTTCCCTAGTCAATAATCACTGTTCAGGTTTCCCTGGTACAAAATCACTGTTGAGGGTTCCCTGGTCCATAATCACTCTTCAGGTTCCCTGGTCCAAAATCACTGTTCAGGGATCCCTGGTCCATAACCGATGTTAAGGGTTCCCTGCTCCATAACCTTTGCTCAGAAAGCGCTGGTCCATTATCGACTTTTAGGTATCCCTTGTCCATAATCCATATTCAGGTTTCCACGGTCCATAATCACTGTTCAAGGAGCCCTGTTCCATAATTGATGTTCAGCGTACCCTTGTCCGTAATCAAAGTTTATGCTGTCCTTCTCCATATTCTCTCTTCAGGTTTCCCTGGTCCATACTCACTGTTCAGGGTTCCCTGGACTTTAACCACTGTTCATCTGCCCTGGTCCATAATCACTGATCGGTTTCCCTGGTCCATAATCTCTGTTCATGGTGCTCTGGCCCATAGTCAATCTTCACGGTTCCCTGTATCATAATCACTGTTCAGGATTTCCTGGTCCAAAATCACTCTTCAGGGTTACCTGGTCCATAATCCCTCTTCAGAGTGCTCTGGTGATAATCACTGTTCAGGGTTCCCTTATCCATAGTCAATATTCAGGGTTACCTGGTCCGTAATCACTGTTTAGAATGAACCGGTAGATAATCAACGTTAAGGGAGCCCTGGTCCATAGTCACATTTCAGGTTGCCCTGGTCCATAATCACTGTTCAGGTTTCCCTGGTCGATAATCGATGTTCAGGTTGCCCTGGTCCATAATCATATTCAGGGTGCCATGGTCCATAATCACTGTTGAGGGTGCCCTCGTCCATAATCGACGTTCAGGTTTGCCTTGTACGAAAGCAGAGCTCAGGGTGACCTGATCCATAGTCTATATTCAGGGTTTGCAGCTCCATAATCACTGTTCAGGTTGCCCTGGTCATAATGGATTTTTAGGCATCCTTGGTCAATAATCAATATTCAGGGTTCCCCTTTCCTTAAACACTGTTCAGGGTGACCTTGTCCATATTCGATATTCAGGGTTCCCTTGTCCATAATCAAAGTTTAGGTTGCCCTGCTCCATAGCTGATCTTCAAGGTTCCATGGTCCATAATCACTGTTCAGATTTCCCTGGTCCAATATCACTGTTCGGGGGCCCTATTCCACAGTCGATGTTCATTGTTCCCTGGTCCAAAATCACAGTTCAGGTTGCCTTGGTCCATACGACCTGTTCAGGGTGCACTAGTTTAATCCATATTCAGGGTATTCTTGTGCATAATCACTGTACAGGTTGTGCTGGTCCATAATCACTGTTCAGAGTGCCTGGTCCTTAGTCGATGTTCAGGTTGCCCTGATCCATAATTGATGTTCAAGTTTTCCTGGTACATAATCACTATTCAGGATGCCCTGGTCAACAGTTGATGTTCAGTTTTCTCTGATCCATAACCATGGTTTGGGTGCCCTGGTCGATAATCGATGTCCACAGTGGCCTGGTTCATAATCGATGTTCAGGTTTTCTCTGGTCCATAACCACTGTTCAGGGTGCCCTGGTCCATAGAAGATATACATCATTCCCTGGTCCATGATCACTGTTCAGGATGCCCTGATCCATAGTCGATGTTCAGGGTTCCCTGGTCCATAATCACTGCTCATGTGTCCTGGTCCATAATCAAAGTCCAGCGTTCCCTAGTCCATAATCACTGTTCATGGTGCCCTTGTACATAATCGGTGTTCAAGTTGCTCTGGTCCATAATCAATACTCAGGGTGCCCTGATCCATATAGACATTCCTGCAACCCTGGTCGATAACCAAAGTTCAGGGTTCCCTGGTCCATAATCTCTGATCAGGTTTTACTGGTGTATAATCAGCGTTCAGGTGCCCTGGTCCATAATCGATGTCCAGGGTGCCCTGGTCCATAATCTGTGTTCAGGGTGCCATGGTCCATAATCACTGTTCAGGGTGCCCTGGTCCATAATCGGTGTTCAGGTTGTCATGGCCCATATCGACTTTCATGGTACTCTGGTCGATAATCAATGTTCAGTTTTCCTGGTCGATAATCACTGTTCACAGTGCCGTGCTCCATAATCAATCTTCAGGGCTCCCTGGTCCATAATCACTGTTCAGGGTGCTCTGCTCCATAATCACAGTTCAGGATGCCCTCATCCGTAGTCAATGTTCAGGGTTCCCCGCTCCATAATCACTGTTTAGAATGAACTGGTACATAATCGATGTTCAGGGTGCCGTGGTCCATAGTCACTATTCAGGGTGCCCTGGTACATAAATACGGTTCAGGGTTCCCTGGTCCATAATAACTGTTCAGGTGCAATGGTCCACAAGCACTGTTCAGGGTGCCCAGGTCCATAATCGATGTTCAGGTTTGCCTTGTCCATATTCACGGTTCAGGTTTTCCTGGTCCATAATAACTGTTCAGGTGCCATGGTCCACAAGCACTGTTCATGGTGCCCAGGTCCATAATCGATGTTCAGGTTTGCCTTGTCCATAATCACAGTTCAGGTTTTCCTTGTCCATAATAACTGTTCAGGGGCCCTGGTTCATAATCACTGTTCATGGTGCCCAGGTCCATAATCGATGTTCAGGGCTGCCTTGTCCATAATCACAGTTCAGGTTTTCCTTGTCCATAATAACTGTTCAGGGGCCCTGGTTCATAATCACTGTTCAGGGTGCCCAGGTCCATAATCGATGTTCAGGGCTGCCTTGTCCATAGTCAGTGCTCAGGGTGCCCTAGTGTATAATCAGTGTACACGGTGCCCTGATCCAAAATCCCTCTTGAGGGTGCTCTGGTCCATAGTGGATATTCAGGTTTCCCTAATCCATAAGCACTGTTCAGGGTGCCCTGGTCCATAATCAATGTCCAGGGTTTTCTTTACCAAAGAACAGTTCATGGTGACCTGGTCCATAATCTATATTCATGGTTCTCTGCACCATAATCACTGTTCAGGATTTCCTTGACCGAAATCACTCTTCAGGTTTCCCTGATCCTGTTTAGGATGCCCTGGTCGATAATAGATGTTCAGGGTGCCTGGTCCATAGTCACTATTCAGGCTGCTGTGGTCCATAGTCAGTGTTCAGGGTTCCCTGTTCCATAATCAATGCTCAGGGTTCCCTAGTCCATAATCACTGTTCAGGTTGCCATGGTTGATAATCGATGTTCAGGGTGCCCTGGTCGATAATCAGTATTTAGGGTGTCGTGGTCCATAATCACTGGTTAGGTTGCTAGATTACATAGTCAATGTTAGTAGTTTCCTGGTACATAATCACTCTTCAGGGGCCCCTGGTCCATAACCGATGTTCAGTGTTCCCTGGTCCATAATCATTGCTCAGGATGCTCTGGTCCATAATCGACTTTTAGGTTTCCATGTTCCATAATCGATATTCAGGGTTCCCTGGACCGTAATATCTGCTCAGGGTGCCCTGTTCCTTCATCGATGTTCAACGTATCAGCGTACCCTTGTCCGTAATCACAGTTTATTGTGTCCTGCTCCATAGTCTATCTTCAGGGTAACCTGGTCCATATGCACTGTTCAGGTTTCCCTGGACTTTAACCACTGATGAGGCTGCCCTGATGCATAATCACTGTTCAGGTTTCTCTGGTCCATACAATCTGTTCAGGGTCCCTGGTACACAATCACTGTACAGGGTGCCCAGGTCCATAATCAATGTTCAGGGTTGCCTTGTCCATAATCACTGTTCTTGGTGCCCTGGTCCATAATCACTGTCCATGTTGCCCTGGTCTATAGTCAATGTCCAGGATTCGCTGGTCCATACTCACTGTTCAGGGTTCCCTGCAATTTTCAGGCTGCCCTGGTCCATAATCACTGTTCAGGGTGCCTTGGTCCATAATCTCTGTTCATTGTCCTAAGGCCCATAGTGAATATTCAGGTTTGCCTAGTCCATAATTGCCACGGACCGTCCCTCCTGGAGACTGGACACCGAGGGAGAGCAGGGGTGAATGTTAGGAGAATTAGGATTCGGCAAATGAGAGACAGACACGACTGATGAGGAGGTTTGAATCTGCTGCAATTTGCTGAAGTTTTCACTAAGGTTTTATACATTTACAGAAGAAAATTGGCAAGTTTTACATGTTTTGACAAAGAAGATATACACATTTAATCATTATACTTCTTTTGTCTTTTTCAGCACATCTTGCGGTTTCTCAGTATATCTTGTTGTTATAGCCAAATGGGCACAACAGTACCAGTTTTTTAGAAACTGGACTGGCACTATTAGACACATTTTTAAAGTTTCTCATGGCCTTGAATCAAAACAACTTCTAAGATATGCTTCATATGAAATATTGTTTATATTCTTTTGAAGTACCTAGTGGGAATTGCCAGACTCTGCAATTCTTTGAAGAGTTAGATTTATTGTGACTATTTCCTATTAATCTTTCTAGTTGCACTTTCTCAGGGTCACTATTTATTTTTTGTATCATTAACTCTTTTTGCTCAAGTGAGTTCATAAAGATCCCAAAACTATTTTTTAAATCATTATGTAGGTCCTAAACTGCTAAGTTAAAAGCTTAAATCAGGGGAGGTGTGGGGATCTGGTTACTGAGCAAGCCAAGCAACTTCAGATACCCTAAAGGGATGGCAGGTGTCTGACCTGCTCTGCCTGATGTGATATGAATCTTCCTTTCCCCTACCCCAGACCAGAACCAGGTTTTTGGGTTTCATTTCCTCATTCCTGAACTTCCACAACCTTCCTGCCTTTACCCCAACACCCCACCTTTCCCGCCTTCTGTAACGGTCAGAGAGGCTTCCCTATATAAGCCCCTGCATTGGCTCTAATAACCGAACTACCCACCGACGTAGTCTCCCGGGAGGGAACTCCTCCCGCCGCACTCTGAGCCACCTGAGGTCCCGTTCCATCGTCCTCCATTCTCTGGCATGGCTGGAGCACAACAGCCATGCTGGAGATGGAGACGCACCCAGAAATGGCGCCCAACGTGAGTGGATAGAGACCAACAATGGCGATTGAACAAGGGACACTCCAGGACACACTGAAGAAGGTGAGTGCTCCCCACGAGGGACATCGGCTTCGGCCCCGCCATCCCACTCTGAGGACAGGCATGGTTTCTTTCTAACTTCGGTCTTTTCTATCAAGCTGCAGGTGAGGACTGAGCTCAGTCCTCAAACCTCAGTCACCTGTAAGCACCAAACATATGTAAAAATGGCTAGCCTAGAGTTTTTGTGTCTATTTTTGGTTCCTGTGTCAGATCCTGTTTCTGGGACTTGGCAATAATCTGGCTTGTGTTACTGTCTGTGTCTGTTTTTGTTTTGTCTTAAGTGTGATTGCTTCATAGTGTGCCAGAGTGAGTCCAAAAATGTCAAAATATCGCTATTTTGAAATGTATAGTGACCAACTTTTCTAAATGCCTTTATCTAGCTTGTTATCTAAAAATGTAATTGCCTCTCTACAAAAAAAAAAAGTTGTAAAATTATTTCTTTCCTTAGACTTTTTCTCCACCATGTTTCTCTTCATGGATAGGAAAAAAGAGCTGTTAGAGGCCTGAACTTTGGACCTCAGTCACCATGGTCCCAAGACAGCTGCCTTTCTAACTAGAGCTAAGCATTTTAAGTTTTCGTGAACAGGAGAGTCATATACCATGCTGTATAGAACATTTAACTAAATGCCTTTAAAAGTAAAAAGAAAAAGGTTTCTATTATATACTGTGTGCTTGTTCATGATCATGGCTGGTGCCCTTACTAGGAGAGAGGCAACCATGTGGTCTGGTCTCCATATCTTATGTGTGTAATTTCATCAATATGGTGACAGTCACATGGCCTGACTGCCACCTTGGACAAAAATTTTCAAAATGGCGTTGACCTGCTTGACCTTGTCGCCATCTTAATCCAGCCACATGGCATAATCCAAAATGGCCACACCCAGAAATTTACTGGTTCTCAAATTTAAAAAGACACAATATCAGCATTTTAATATCATTTTGGTCTGTTTCTAATGAAAAGTATTTTAAATTTTAACTTTTAGTATGGTATTTACTGGTTTTTAAATGACTATTTTTACATTGTCTTATGCATTTACTGGTATTTACAAGGAACTATTTTAAATTCTGTTGTTTATATAACATCTTTATCTGTTTTTAAAGGAAATTATTTTGGATTGTAACATCTTTATATGGTATATTTGCTGATTTCTAAATGTAACTATTTAAAATCTTAGATTGTTTTGCATAATAAATTTGTCAGTTTCTAAATGGAAACTTAAAAAGGTCTTTCTAGCCATAGACTTCCAAGACTAACTAGGTACAAAGTAAGCTGACGTTTTGTGATGACTAAACCTATAAAGCTCATGTAAATTTGCAGTATTCCAGTACCAAACTTTATACGAGACAAGCTGCTACCAGGAAACAACTACAACAATTGGGAGGTAAAGAGGAATAGCCTGCTTGGATGGGAGATATGAGATTTGGCCTTCACTGGTTTTAATTCCTGCTTTTTGCATTATGATTCAAAGCCTGTTTTTCTGATGTTAAGTTGCTTCAAGCTTGCTTTTCCATGTCCTGAGCATGACTGCTTTTCGCTTTCTAGTTGCAATGTCCTAGACAAACTAAAAGAGAAAAACATTTTTGTATCAACTCTTTCCAGGTTCCTTTAGGTATCATTATTTTCTGTCTTCTTTATTATGGCTTAATAGTAATTCTTCTGATTTAATTAATGGAATCCTATTCTAGATAAAGGACCTGGCAGAAGAAAAGACTCTCCTGCCTAGATAAATGTATACAAGTTATAAGAAGGACAGATGTTTTCATTTATGCTAGTAATGATTAAACTTAACAGCTCTCCTGTGCAGTGACTTTTGTCTAGTTTCAGGCTGGCCCCCTGACTGTGAAAAGGAGAACAATACAGATTCTGAGTAAAGTCACTGTGCTACTGAGATTAGCTAAGGGATAAACTAATTTCAACAAGGTTATGATTATTCATCTTATGATTTAAAATGTCTATAACAAAAGTAACTCATAAAATTCTCTATTTTCTCAGAACAGTAAAGGTCACTAACACAGACTAATGCAAATGTATAGACAGACAGCGCCCTCTGTCAAAAATTCCTCAGTTAGTGATTTATACTGGAAATACTAAACTCAAGTTGATAATGTATTACTATGTACCAATTGCTTCTCTCTATCTAGTATCTACATTCTCCAGACCTAAAGCAAGGTTTTGGTAGACCAACTCACTAAAATAGATAAAGTAAAAAGGATTTTAACGGTTTTTATGTTTTCTATAAGGTTTTACTAGAAACTTATAAAGTAAAATGTACATTATCTTATGTGTGTAATTTACATCCCATGTTCTTTATTAAGATGATGCTGCACAGCACTCCTGAGTCAAGTAACTGCCATGCTTGTGACTTCAGCTGTGCCTACTTACAGAAGTGCATCACAGTTGGGTTTGCAAACAGTTGTATTCTTCAACTGAAGGAGGAGTAAGCTGGACCCCCACCTGTGTATCCAGCTACTCTTCCCAGCCAGCTGTATGTAATTTTGCCCTAATCACAATGGTCTCCTGCATTTGGGGAGGAAATTTGGGAAAGGATAAAAGAAAGGATTTGATTTATAAGGTTATATATTTAAAAAAAATCAACATCCATGCTACTATGGTGCATCTACTCTCAGGTTACCTATATACCTGTTAGTAACACCTCACCCATCTGTATGTGTAAAGTCATTCATTCGACAGGGTGAACTTTAATATGATCAAACATTGGTTTGATACTAGAACCCTAAAAAGGGAATAAACATTACTTAATGCACCCAGGAAGAAAATTTTCTTAATGTTATTATGTCTCATGATCTTAAAAAAAATAAAATAAAAAGGTGAAAAATATGTATATTTTATTAAAAGGGTTTTTGTATATCTATAAAAGTGATTAAGGATCTAAATTTGTATGTTATAATATAGAAAACATTAAATAAATAATGTATACATAGTCTTATAGTTTCTAAAGTAATAGTTCAGTCAAATACTTTAAGGAATAAAATACATGTCTAGTCAAGACTTATTAAAGAATGTTTGACTTTTGTCCAAGCTTTAGCTACATAACATATAGTAATTAACAGTTCAGTATTGGTGGAACTAACCTTCTTGGGTGTCTAACCACCATATTTAATGGCCTCTAATCTGGTCAAAGGGACTTAAAGGGACAATATTTTGTCTCTTGCCCTCCGAGGTCAACTAAGTTCCAGGGGACAATGGGGCATCTCTCGAAATGTCCTATAACTGTGATGTGTCACCTGTCTTCCTGTTCAGGGAGGTCATGGAGACCCCACTAGAAGGACTTGAACCAGTGTCCAGTCTACAAAGAAGAGAGTCAGCACAGGAAAACATTTCCTTCATTTGCTTCAAAGTGAAGCTATGGTCTAGCAAGACTTTCTGACTTATATTCACATAGATGGAACTGGTAAACAAAGGCCTATGGAGCCAGGGGCTCCTCAAGCCCATGTGATCCCCCTGAAGAACAGATACTCTACTGACCTTAAGAATCAAATTAACTTGGTATATTTGGGCCAAATTATATGATCTTAAACACCCAAAAGGAAAGTATAACCAAAAAATTAAAATGATTAGTATGCTTCTTTAAGACTATAAGGAATTACACTTCCCAGACATTAGGTTTAAGTTTATATAAAATGTTATTTACACAATTTCTCACTAATGATTTTGTTAATAAGAAAATGACACTCAGATGTAAGACTTCAATTCTTGGCCTACCTTAACACTGCAATGCATACCTGTGGCCAAGAAAGTCAAGCCCACCATTGTTCTAACCCCAAAATTAAATGATTTCTTTTCTCTCTTTATCTAGAAGCCATTTGGGAGGGAACTCACCCTGATTCTAGCCACTCCAGCTATCAAGGTGCCTGAAAACAAATCCTGAGTTCAAGACTCTCAAGTTCAGCCTTGGCAGTCAAAAAGAAAAACAAAGAGGAACCCAAAAGATGGAAGCCTTTGAAAGTCCTTAAGCAAGAAATGCTAATGGACTTTGAATTGGACATTTGAACTCTTCCCTGTTGTGACTATTTTAATTTCATCTTCCAGGGACTAGTCAAGGATTTTCTTTTCCGCTACAGCTAACAGTTATGCAATTCAGGGGTCTTTTAGTTTGACTCACTGAAGGGGTACCCCTATTGCCACAATCTACGACCCTATTCAGCCTTGAAGAGGCCAGAGCGGTCAGCGCCCCAATTTCCTATTGGAAATTAGGGTGACCTCTTCAGAGGGTGGTGTGATGAGAATAGGAGGTAGAATTTGGCTAGGCAGTTTAGGGTAAAAAGACCCCAAAAGACGAAAAACTGCCCTTGTGTCCTTCAGCAGCCTACTCTATATCAAAGGCCAAATATGTCTAAAGTATTTGGGGGCTCTTATCTAATTCCTAAAAGATTTTAGAGTTACCTCTTCAAAAGGGGAACGTTAGAGAACAAACAGCTAACTGAGAGACTACAAATTCTCTCACTTATACCTTTCATAAGCTCAAAAATGAACTTAAAACCCATTATCCCCCCTGGTTTGCCAATCCCCTCATGGCCTGGCTCCTCCCTTTACTGGGCCCTTATATACATCCCCATTATATATATAAAAATAGGGGGAGATGTGGGGATCTGGTTACTGAGCAAGCCAAGCAACTGCAGATACCCTAAAGGGATGGCAGGTGTCTGACCTGCTCTGCCTGATGTGATATGAATCTTCCTTTCCCCCACTCCAGACCAGAACCAGGTTTTTGGGTTTCGTTTCCTCATTCTTGAACTTCCACAACCTTCCTGCCTTTACCCCAACACCCCACCTTTCCCGCCTTCTATAACGGTCAGAGAGGCTTCCCTATATAAGCCCCTGCATTGGCTCTAATAACCGAACTACCCACCGACGTAGTCTCCCGGGAGGGAACTCCTCCCGCCGCACTCTGAGCCACCTGAGGACCGGTTCCATCATCCTCCATTCTCTGGCATGGCTGGAGCACAACAGCCATGCTGGAGATGGAGACGCACCCACAGGGAGGAAAGATCTATGCCAGTTCTTCTGAACTCACTGATTCATTAAAAACATTTTTTGCTTTAAAGAAAGAAAGCGTATGTGGGCATGAAAGTAAGATTTATGAGAAATCCAGATACGAAAGCCAGTGCTGCGAGCCATGACCAGGAACACCATAGGTGTTTATAGAGTGCTCACTCAGGTATCAGGAGTCGGGCTGGTTGCCAGGGAACCGCTGGGGGCAAAGCTCCGAAAAGCACACGTCCCCCCATCCTTCAGCACCCACCATTTGTGAGACATGTTCTCATACAGGCGTTACTGTGGATGCAGCAGTTCCCCGCTTTTTATTTTTTAAATGGAACTCAAAAATTCCCTGTTTGACAGCAGCAACTGACCTGAAAAGAGATTGCAAGAGACATGGAAAAAAGGTAACAGCACAGAGAACTAGAAGCCCAATGATTCCTACAAAAATCAAGTATTGTGCCCAATCCATAGGATTCAAGGCACGAATATTGGTCTCAAGAGCAGAAGCATAAGATTGTAGGATATCAAATTGTAAATGGGCTTGGCTCATAGCAGAAATATCTTTTTGAAGAGCGTTGAGATTATGAGTAATATCACTATCTTTCCAGATTCCCTGTAGATGGGCCTTAACCTTTTCCCAAGGGGCAGAAGTATTATAAGGAAGAGGTGTAACACAAATGGACTGAAAACCACTATGACATCTGGTTTCCTGCTGAGCTTTGAGGTTAGCAACATCCTGCCCTAAAGCTAAAACAACTTCTTCTAGTACATTTATTTTTGCTTCTAATTTTATATCTATGTAGGCTTGTTCCATAAGTGCTGAGGAGATATTTTTATTAAGGGTATTAACAAAATGTGCAGTATGAATGCCTTGTACTAATGCAGTAGTAGCTACTGCAAAAGTAGTTAAAATGGAAATTAAAGCAGCAATACCTAAAATCAAGGCTGCAACAAACCTTTTTGGCCTAATTAATTCATTTAATGCTGAAAGAACCTGCAATGCAGAATTATCAAACCAAAGTTCATCACCTAAATCCACAGGAAGGATTACAAAAGGAGGGCATCTAATGATTAATAGAACTCCCAAATCTATAGGCTCACTAGAAGTAATGCAATTAGTCAATTTACAGGAATGACATTGTACATAATAGGAATTTCCAGTTTCATTAATAATAACATGAGTTTGTTGTCCTAAAAGAAGAGCATATGGATAAGAAATACAAGCTTTAGCCATAAGAAACAGTTTTAGTAGTATTTGGTTTCTTTTCTAAATATACATTGGCAGCGGCAGTTAATCTAAAAAGATCTTTATGTACAATCATAGTGCCAGATTGAGGCATATTTGCAACCCAGATGGGTTCTACATTTCCTGGAGTAAACCACCATCTAATTTTTTCACCCAATAAATCAGGAGTATAATCATGAAATTTCTGCTTATTGTCATTTAAATATTCTTCATATTTTCCTTCTCCGGAGGAGGCAGAAAAACCCCAAATTTCTATATTAAAGCCCTTAAGATCATACTTCGTGGCAGCATGTAAAAAGCCACAAGAAAGCCAAGCTGGGTATTTAGTCAAAGAGGAGTCCCAGAATTGGTCCAAATCCCTATATTCCTGGATACAGGCAGGGATCGGCATAAAATTTACAGACTGAAAGGTCTCATTATAAGACGGATGGCCTAAGGTTTGAATTTGCATTTCCCACATCCATGGCTTACCAGGATTTTGATGGTCAGGCGCATCGGTTAGGAAAGTTCCATAGCTAACTTTACCACATCCGTCTGGCACTTTCACTTGTAAAGTAATGCAGATCGGAAGTGTATCAGTCCGGCCCTCAAAAGCTATATATGAGGATGAGTTAGGGCAGATGTCAGAATCTTGTAAACCACCTAACCGCATTGTATCATTGGTAAGAATTTTGATGGGTTCTGGATCGAACCAACCTTCAGGTTATAATACGGGAGGACGTGGGACATAGGCCCAAAATGCCATTCCTTCCACCAGGGGAGTTCCAGAGATTAATGCAAGAAAAGCAATAAAATACATGCAAGGAGAGAGGGGCTTTCCCTGATTTAAGATTAGGTCTTTGGCCTCTTTAACCAGATGACGAATCTTTGTCCAAGTCATCTGGTCTCTTTTCTGCCCTTCCACTTTCATTTTCTGCAGACCATTAGTGATTTGGTGAATCATTTTCCGCTGTTTTCTGCGCTGGCGCCACCTTCTCTGGTGGAGCAGGTCGGACCAGTCGATCTGGAATCCAGATGGGCGAATCCACATCCTGTGGAAAAACACAAGCATACCCTCATCCCGAAGTTATGAGCACATCTGGTCCTCTCCAGATCCCAGACAACAAGTCTTTCCAAAAAACTTGTGGGAGTGTTTCACTAGCTCCTTGTCCCCAGTGCATCAAAGCAGGGGTGGCACCTTGCTCATTAGTATTTAAATGATTTAATACAAATAGGGAATGTGAAAGTAAATGATGAGGGGAAAAATAAGAATTTGCCATTTGTAAACGTTCAATTTGTAATTTTAGTATTTGATGTGCTCTTTCAATTATTGTTTGTCCTTGAGGATTATAAGAAATTCCTGTAATATGACCAATTTTCCATTGTAAACAAAAGTTGTTAAAGACCTTGGCAGTATAAGCGGGACCATTATCTGTTTTTATTTGTGAGGGCTTTCCCATGAAGGAAAAACATTGAGATAGGTGCTGTATCACATCCTTAACTGCTTCCCCAGTCCTAGCGGATGCAAAAATTATGTGAGAAAAAGTATCTATAGTAACATGAACATAACTTAATTTTCCAAAGGAAGGGATGTGTGTCACATCCATCTGCCAAAGAACATTTGCTTTAAGCCCTCGAGGATTAACTCCCATCTTTAATGAATGTAAATGAGGAGGGCACCCAGAACAATTTTTAACAATTTGTCTAGCTTGTTCTTGGGAAATTGAAAACATTCGCTTCAAAGCAAGGGCATTTTGATGATGTAGTGCATGACTCTCTTGCGCTTCAGCAACGGGGGAGACAACAATTTTTGTTAATAAATCAGCTATGGAATTGCCATGAGATAAAGGTCCAGGTAAATTTGTATGTCCTCTAATATGCCCTATAAAAAACGTTTCTTGTCTATCATGTATAAAATTTTGTAGATTTCTTAACAGAGGAAGAATGGTGGAATATCCAGACAAAAGTGCCATTTCCATTGCAGTAAATAAAGAAGTAACATATTTTGAATCAGAATATAAATTGAAAGGCTGAGGGAAAGATTTAAAGGCTAAGATAACAGCTCTAATTTCTGCTTGTTGTGCAGAAGTCTGAGCTCCTTCCTTCACAACAGGTCTGTGCCCTTCTGTAAAAACCACAGCTCTTACTGAGGAGGAACCATCAGTAAAAATAGTTAAAGCCTTAATTAATGGTTCTGAAGAATAAAGGCGAGGAAAAATTAAAGAAACATTTTTAGTAAATTCAACTAATGGATGCTTAGGGTAATGATATAAAATTTGGCCCGTATATCCCTGTAATGCTAAAATCCAATCATTATTATTTTGCAATAGATTCTCTACTTGTACCTTATTATAAGGTGTAACAATTTCCATAACCTCTTTTCCAAATAACTCTCGGGATCTTTGTCTTCCTTTGATAATTAATAGTGAACACATATATGGATAATCAGCAAGCATTTTAGATTGTGTATGTGGTAAATGTAACCATTCTAATAACCAATTCTGCCACAAACAAGCTGTGGGAGTATATTCAGTTGAAAAAATTAACAAAGACCAATATCTTGTATAATCTATCTGTTTTAATCTTGCTAGATTTAATTCCTTTTCTACTACTTGTAATGCTGTTAACGCTTCAGGGGTAAGAGTTCTTTTTGATTTTGGATTGGAATCACCATGCAATATTGCAAATAGGGGACTCAATGCCTGTAGTAATTTTTAAATATTGTCTAATCCAATTAATATCTCCTAATAATTTTTGAAAATCATTTAACGTTTGTAATTTATCCTTTCTAATAGCAACCTTTTGAGTTGATATATAATCATTATGTATCCATTGTCCTAAATAACTTAAAGGCTTATCTCTCTGAATTTTTTCAGGAGCTATAATAAGTCCAAAGGTAGTTAATTGTAAAATAGCTTTTTGTAACATCTCTTCTACTACATCCTTTTTTGAATGAGCCAATAATATATCATCCATATAATGAAGGATATAGGCTTTTTAAATCTTTTTCTAACACCCTCTAATGCCTTGTCTACAAATTTTTGACATAGTGTTGGACTGTTTTTCATCCCTTGAGGTAAAGTTTTCCATTGATATCTCCTAAAGTGTCTTTGGAAATTTATTGATGGAACACTAAAGGCAAAATGAGCACAATCTGATGGATCCAACCTTATTGTAAAAAACCAATGTTGTAAATCTATAATGATTAAGGACCATCCTTCAGGCACAGCTACTGGGGAAGGAAGGCCAGGTTGCAGTGCTCCCATATCTTCCATGACTGCATTAACTGCTCTAAGATCCTGTAGCATCCTCCATTTTCCTCAATTATTCTTTATAACAAATATTGGGGTATTCCAAGGGCTGTTGGATTCTTCAATATGCCCTTTTTCTAATTGTTCTTGTACTAGTTGCTCCAGAGCCTGGATCTTTTCTTGAATTGGGGGCCACTGATTGATCCATATAGGCTCCTCAGTTTTCCATTTTATTTTATCTGCATATAATTCCTCAGTGGCCCCTAAGTAAAATATTATTCATTTAAATGATCTGCAGTAACTAATTTTAAATCTAGGTTTTCCATCATATCTCTTCCCCATAGGGAGAAAGGTAAAGAAGATAAAATATAGGGCTGAATCATTCCTGTCTTATTTTCTAATTCCCACCTTAAAGGAGAAGAGCTCTGCATTACTCCCGAAGCTGTTTCTAACCCCATAAGGGTGCATACAGTTCTCTGAATGGTCCATTGATTAGGCCATTCTGAAGCAGCAATACAAGTTTTGTCAGACCCAGTATCTAAAAGTCCTTTAAACTTTTTGCCATTAATTTTTACTATTTTAAAGGGTCTTTCAGTGAGATCTTGTACCCAGGCCATTAAATCTGAAGATCCGAATTGGCCTTCTCCTCTATCTGGTTTCATGACCTGATTGGGAAGATTTATATAGGGCAATAATATCAATTGAGCTATTCTTTGTCCTTTATGTATCTGAATGGTTTCTGACAAAGGTTTGACCATTATTTTTATATCATTTTGAGTATCTGAGTCTACAATCCCCAGAATAACTTCAAAATTCTTTTGATAATTGGAACTTCTACCAATTATAAGCCCTACTGTTTGAGGCAATAATTCCCCTTTTACAAAAGTAGGGATTAAAGCAATTCCCTCCCACTTGGACAGAATTACATCTTGAGCACTAGCCAGATCTAATCCTGCGCTCCCTGGTGTTGCTCTAGATAGCTCATGAATAGTAAATTCTGGAGCTGAAGGATTAAGTAAAGACTTAATCTCTTCGTTTGTCTTCTGTATTTCTCCTATTTGATCGGGGCCAGGAGAAGGCCCCTCATCTAGATATTTGCCTCCTCATTTTCTTCCTCTTTATTTAGAGGGGTCCCATCCTTATGGAACTTAGACTTACATTCATTTTCCCAATGTCTTCCTTTTTTGCATCGGGGGCAAAGCCCTGGGGGACTCTTTCTATCTTCCCCTTTTTGTTTCTTATAAGTCTTTTTAAATGGCCAGGCTTGCTACAACTATAGCAAGTGGTTTCTTTCTGTGATCGACCTCCTCCTCCTAAGGTCTTTTTAACATAGGCGCTGAATTTTTCTCCTTTCATGGCTGCAGCATAAGCCATTCCCTGGACTATAGCTGGTGAGGCATCCATGCATGCTTTAATGAAGTCCTGCAAAGTTCCTGTTTTCCGTATGGGTCTAATGAGATCTTGACATAGAGCATTAGCATTTTCCCAGGCCAGCTGTTTAATAAGCATATCCATCCCCTCAGAAGGGGGGAGCATTCTATGCACAGCTTCTTCAAGCCTGGAAACGAATTCCTGATAGGGTTCCTCTGTATCCTGCCTAATACTGGCTAATGCCCCGCCCTTGGTCCCTGGAGGAGGAATCTTGCACCAAGCCAACACAGCGTTCCCAGTTATGGCTTCCAGAATTTCTCTGGGAATGGTAATTTGTGATTGAGGCGTAGCATACTCATTGGTACCCAGGAGCATGCTCATAGTGGGCTTAGGGCCTATTTTCTTTAAAGAATTAATTATGGTATCTTTGCTCCTGTCTTCGTATTCTGTCCTCCAGAGTATATAATCTCCGGGGGAAAGTGTGGCTTGTTTGATGCCAATCATAATGAGTTAACCAGAGACTGGCAATCATATCAACTATTTGTACAGTATATGGAGCAGAGGCTCCTGCTGTTTTAACAGCAGATTGTAATTCTTTTAATGTTTTAAGAGGGAGAGGTTCCCATTGGGGGGTATCGTTATCCTCCAGAGCCTCTGCTACAGGAAAGGAGAATGAAAAGTCTCAAATTTTGCGAGCCTCTGCCAAAGCTCCCTGGAACCCGACAGGGGGTAAGGGAGGTCTCCTTTTGATCTTTAAAGGACGAGACTTTAACTTCCGCAAATCATGATCTCGATCCTCATCTTGAAATGTTATTTTTGCCATTTCGTCTGCGAGATCAAAATCATTATCATCATCATCAAATTCCTTGCTTGATAAAATCTTTTCCTTCAAAGTCGGGGACCTTTCAGAAAAAGCCCCATACTTTGATGGTTTAGATTCCTCATCTAATATAATTAGAGATTCATGACTATTTCCTGCAGAGGCTGTTTCACGAACAAGTCCCTCAAAATCAGATGACTCAGTAAGTAACTCTCTAATTTGTAACCACAGTGGGTAAGCTTGTGCTGGTAGAGTTTTTTCCCCATTCTGCTGAACATAGCGGCGCATTTCTTTACAAATCTTTTTCCATTCATCTATAGTCATAGACCCATCCTCCATGAACCAAGGACTGACCTTCTTAATAAAGGTTAAGAATTCCCATAGTAGGTGTTCTGATACCTTAAACCCTCTTGTTGCCAGCATACACTTAATCATATGCAAAAACATTTTATCATTCTTAGTCATATGTTGCCCCATGGTTACTGAGATTACTTACTCTTAACCGGTCAGCCTTTACCGGCGGGACTGCAGCTCCCTGGTAAGATCCGATCCTAAATTCTGAATAAAAAGGAAAGAAAGAATTACCTGTCCTTCAAGCCCCTGTCCTGAGCGCCACCTGCCATGGACCGTCCCTCCTGGAGACTGGGCACCGAGGGAGAGCAAGGGTGAAAGCTTAGGAGAATTAGGATTCGACGAATGACAGACAGACACGACATATGAGGAGGTTTGAATCTGCTGCAATTTACTGAAGTTTTCACTAAGATTTTATACAGTTACAGAAGAAAATTGGCAAGTTTTAAAGTTTTGACAAAGAAGATATATACATTTATTCATTATATTTGTTTTGTCTTTTTCAGCACATCTTGCGGTTTCTCAGCATACCTTGTTGTTATAGCCAAATGGGCACAACAGTCCCAGTTTTTTAGAAACTGGACTGGCACTATTAGACACATTTTTAAAGTTTCTCATGGCCTTGAATCAAAACAACTTCTAAGATATGCTTCATATGAAATATTGTTTATATTCTTTTGAAGTACCTAGTGGGAATTGCCAGACTCTGCAATTCTTTGTTTGAAGAGTTAGATTTATTGTGACTATTTCCTATTAATCTTTCTAGTTGCACTTTCTCAGGGACACTATTTATTTTTTGTATCATTAACTCTTTTTGCTCAAGTGAGTTCATAAAGATCCCAAGACTATTTTTTAAATCATTATGTAGGTCATAAACTGCTAAGTTAAAAGCTTGAATCAGGAGAGGAAACATCTATGCCAGTTCTTCTGAACTCACTGATTCATTAAAAACATTTTTTGCTTTAAAGAAAGAAAGCATATGTGGGCATGAAAGTAAGAATTATGAGAAATCCAGATAAGAAAGCCAGTGCTGCGAGCCATGACCAGGAACACCATAGGTGTATATAGAGTGTTCGTTCAGGTATCAGGAGTCGGGCTGGTTGCCAGGGAACCGCTGGGGGCAAAGCTCCGAAAAGCACACGTCCCCCCATCCTTCAGCACCCACCATTTGTGAGACATGTTCTGATACAGGCGTTGCTGTGGATGCAGCACATTATCACTCTTCAGGGTGCCCTAGTCCATAATCAAAGTTCAGTTTTCCCTTGCACGAAAGAACAGTTCACGGTGCCCTGGTCCATAGTCTATATTCAGGTTTCCCTGGGCTGTAATCACTGTTCATGGTTCCCTGGTCCAAAATCACTGTTCAGTTTGCCCTCTTCAATAATCGGTGTTCAGGGTGCCCTGGTCCATAATCACTATTCAGGGTGCCATGGTCCATAATCACTGAACAGGGTGCCCTGGTCCAAAATCCCTGTTCAGGATGCTCTGAACCATAGTGGATATTCAGGTTTCCCTAATCCATAATCACTGTTCAGGTTGCCCTCCTCAATAATCGATGTTCAGGATTCTCTTCTACAAAATAACAGTTCATGGAGCCCTGGTCCATAGTCTATATTCAGGGTTCCCTGGTCCATAATCACCTTTCTGGTGCCCTGGTCTATAATCGATGTCCAGGGTTCCCTGGTCCTTAATCAATGTTCAGAGTGCTCTGGTCCATAGTAGATAAATCGGTTTCCCTGGTCCATAATGACTGTTCAAGGTTGTTCCCTAGTCAAAATCACTGTTGAGGTTTCCCTCGTCCATAATCACTGTTCAGGTTCCCTGGTCCAAAATCACTGCTTGGGGATCCCTGGTCCATAATCACTCTTTAGGATGCCCTGATCCATAGTCAATGTTCAGGGTTCCCTGGTCCGTAATCACTGTTTAGAATTCCCTAGTCGATAGTAGATGTTCAGGGTGCCTGGTTAATAGTCACTATTCAGCGTGCCCTCATCCATAATCACTGTTTAGGGTTTCCTGTTCCATAGTCGATGATCAAGGTTCCCTGGTTCATAATCAATGCTCAGGCTGCCCTGGTCGATAATCAATATTCAGGGTACCCAGGTCCATAATCAGTATTCAGGGTGCCGTGGTCCATAATCACTGTTTAGGTTGCTCGATTTCATAGTCGATGTTGAGAGTTCCCTGGTCCATTATCGACTTTTAGTTATCCCTGGTCCATAATCGATATTCAGGGTTCCCTGGTCCATAATCACTGTTCAGGGTGCCCTGTTCCATAATCGATGTTCAGCGTACCCTTGTCCGTAATCACAGTTTATGCTGTCCTGCCCCATATTCTATCTTCAGGGTTCCCTGGTCCATACTCACTGTTCAGGTTTCCATGGACTTTAACCACTTTTAATCTGCCCTGGTCCATTATCACTGTTCAGGTTTCCCTGCTCCATAATCACTGTTCAGGGGCCCTGGTCCATAATCACTGTTCAGGTTTCCCTGGTCCATAATCACTGTTCAGGTTTCCCTGGTCCATAATCACTGTTCAGGGTGCCCAGGTCCATCATCACTGTCCAGAGTGCCCTGGTCCTAAATCCAGGTTCAGGGTGCTCTGGTCCATTGTGGATTTTCAGGTTTTCCTAATCCATAATCACTGTTCAGGATGCCCTCGTCCATAAGCGATGTTCAGGGTTCCCTTTTATGAAAGAACATTTTAGGGTGCCCTGGTCCATAGTCTATATTCAGGGTTCCCTGGGCTGTAATCACTGTTCAGGGTTCCCTGTTCCAAAATCACTGTTCAGTTTGCCCTCTTCGATAATCGATGTTCAGGGTGCCCTGGTCCATAATCACTATTCAGGGTGCTGTGGTCCATAATCACTGTTTTGATTTCTCGCTTCCATTGTCGATGTTGAGAGTTCCCTGGACCATTATCACTCTTCAGGGTTACCTGGTCCATAAGTGAAGTTCAGGGTACTCTGGTCCATCATCCTTCCTCAGGATGTGCTGGTCCATAAACCACTTTATGTTTCCCTTATCTATAGTCGATGTTCAGGGATCCCTGGTCCATAATCAACGTTCAGGATGCCCTGATCCATAGTCCATATTCAGGGTTCCCTGGTCCATAATTACCATTCAGATGACCTGGTCTATATTCGAAGTGCAGGGTCCCTATTCTATATTCACTGTTCAAGGAGCCATGGTCCATAATCGGTGTCCAGGTTTCCTGGTCCATAGTCAATATTCAGGCTGCCCTTGTCCATATCCACTTTCATGCTGCACTGGTCGATAATCAAAGTTCAGTTTTCTTGGTCCATAATCACTGTTCTGGTTGCCCTGGACCATCATCAATATTCAGCGTACCCTGGTCCATATCGACTTTCAGGCTATACTGGTCGATAATCAATGTTCAGGGTTCCCTGGTCCATAATCAATGTGCAGGGTGCCCTGGTCCATAACCGATGTTCATGGTTCCCTAGTACATGATCACTGCTCAGGGTGCCCTGTTCCATAATCAATGTTTAGGATTCCCTTGTCCGTAATCACAGTTTAGGGTGCCTTGTTCCATAGTCGATCTTCAGGGCTCCCTGGACCATAATCACTGTTCAGGATTCCCGGGTCCATAGTCACTGATCAGGTTTGCTTGTCAATATCACTTTTCAGATTTCCCTGGTCATAATCACATTTCAGGGTGCCTTGGTCCATAATCGATGTTCAGGGTTCCCTAGTCCATAATCACATAATCCAGTTCAGGTTGCCATGGTCCATAGTCGATGTTCAGGGTTCCTGGTACATAAAAACTGTTCAGGGTACACTGGTCCAAAATCGATGTTCAGGGTTCCCTGGTATAAGCACCATTCAGGTGCACTGGTCCATAATCGAAGTCTACGGTTCCTTGTCCATAATTACTGTTTTGGTGCCCTGGTACATAATCGATATCCAGGGTCCGCTGGTCCATAATTGATATTCAGGGTTCCCTTGTCCCTAATCACGGTTCAGGGTGCACTGGTCCATAATCTCTGTTCAGGGTGCCCTGGGCCATAGTTGATATTCAGGGTACCCTGATCCATAAGCACTGTTCAGGTTTCCCTCTTCCAAAATCATTCTCAAGGTTTCCCTGGTCCATAATCACAGTTCAGGTTGCCTTGATCCATAATCAGTGTTCAGGTGACCTGATCCATAATCATTGTTCATGGTTCCCTGGTCTATACTCACTGTGTAGGTTGCCCTGGTCCATAGTCAATGTTCAGCATTTCCTGGTCCATAATCACCGTTCAGGTGCCCTGGTCCATAATCGATGCCCAGCATGCCCTAGTCCATAATCAATGTTCAGGGTGCCCTGGTCCATAATCACTGTTCAGGTTTCCCTTGTCCATAATCACTTTTTAAGATGCCCTGTTTGATAATCGATGTTAATGGTGCCCTGGTCCATAGTCACTATTCAGGGTTCCCTGGTCCAAAATCACAGTTCACGGTGTCTTGGTCCATAAGACCTGCTCATGGTGCACAAGTTTAATCCGTATTCAGGGTGTTCTGGTGCATAATCACTCTACAGGGTGCGCTGGTCCATAATCACTGTTCAGGGTGCCTGGTCCTTAGTCGATGTTTAGGTTGCCCTGATCAATAATCGATGTTCAAGTTTTCCTGGTGCATAATCACTGTTCAGGATGCCCTGGTCAATAGTCGATGTTCAGTTTTCCATGGTCCATAATCATCATTTGGGTGCCCTGGTCGATAATCCATGTCCACAGTGGCCTGGTTCATAATCGATGTTCAGGGTTTCTCTGGTCCATAGCCATTGTTCAGAGTGCCCTGGTCCATAGTAGATATACAGGGTTTCCTGGTCCATAATCACTGTTCAGGTTCCCTGGTCAAAAATCACTGTTCAGTAATTCCTGTTCCATAATCACTGTTCAGGATGCCCTGATCCATAGTTGATGTTCAGGGTTCTCTGGTCCATAATCACTGTTCACATGTCCTGGTCCATAATCAAAGTCCAGCGTTCCCTAGTCCATAATCACTGTTCAGGGTGCCCTGGTACATAATCGGTGTTTAAGTTGCCCTGGTCCATAATCAATATTCAGGGTGCCCTGATCCATATTGACTTTCCTGCTACCCTGGTCGGTAATTAATGTTCAGGGTTCCCTGGTCCATAATCACTGATCAGGGTTTGCTCGTGTATAATCAGCCTTCATGTACCCTGGTCCTAAATCGATGTTCAAGGTGCCTTGATCCATAATCGGTGTTCAGGTTGCCCTGGTCCATATCTAATTTCATGGTACTCTGGTTGAAAACCAATGTTCAGTTTTCCTGGTCGATAATCACTGGTCAGAGTGCCCTGCTCCATAATCAATCTATAGGACTCCCTGGACCATAATCACTGTTCAGGATTTCCTGGTCCAAATTCACTCTGCAAGGTTCCCTGCTCCATAATCACAGTTCAGGGTGCCCTCATCCGTAGTCAATGTTCAGGTTTCCCCGGTCCATAATCACTGTTTAGATTGCCCTGGTAGATAATCAATGTTCAGGGTGCCCTGGTCCATAGTCACTATTCAGATTGCCCTGGTACATAAATACGGTTCAGTGTTCCCTGGTCCATAATAATTGTTCAGGTGCCCTGGTCCACAAGCACTGTTCAGGGTCCCCAGGTCCATAATTCATGTTCAGGGTTGCCTTGTCCATAATCACTGTTCAGGATTTCCTCGTCCATAATAACTGTTCAGGAGTCCTGGTCCATAATCACTGTTCAGGGTGCACAGGTCCATAATTGTTGTTCAGGGTTGCCTTCTCCATAATCAGTGTTCAGGATACCCTAGTGCGTAATCACTGTCCTCGGTGCCCTGATACAAAATCCATGTTCAGGGTGCTCTGGTCCATAGTGGATATTCAGGTTTCCCTAATCCATAATCACTGTTCAGGGTGCCCTGGTCCATAATCACTGTTCAGGATTTCCTGGTCCAAAATCACTCTTCAGGTATCCCTTGTCCATAATCACTCTCCAGGGTTCTCTGGTCCATAATCACTCTTCAGGGTACCCTGCTCTATAGTCAATCTTCAGGGCTCCCTGGACCATAATCACCATTCAGGATTTCCTGTTCCGAAATCACTCTTCAGGGTTCTCTGGTCCATATCACTCTTTAGGATGCCCTGGTTGATAATTGATGTTCAGGGTGCCTGGTCCATAGTCACTATTCCGGGTGCCGTGGTCCATAGTCAGTGTTCAGGGTTCCCTGTTCCATAATTGATGCTCATGATTCCCTGGTCCATAATCAGTGTTCTGGTTGCCCTGGTTGATAATTGATGTTCAGGGTACCCTGGTCCATAATAAGCATTCAAGTTGTTGTGGTCCATAATAACTGTTTGGTTTGCTCGAATCCATAGTCTATGTTGAGAATTCCCTGGTCCATAATTACTCTTCAGTGATCCCTGGTCCATAACTGATGTTCAGGGTACCCTGGTCCATAATAAGCATTCAGGTTGCTGTGGTCCATAATAACTGTTTAGTTTGCTCGAATCCATAGTCTATGTTGAGAATTCCCTGGTCCATAATTACTCTTCAGTGATCCCTGGTCCATATCTGATGTTCAGATGTCCTTGGTCCATAATCATTGCTCAGGATGCTCTGGTCCATAATTGAATTTTAGGTTGCACTGATCCATAATCGATATTCAGGGTTCCCCGGTTCGTAATCACAGTTCAGGGTGCCTGTTGCAAAACAGATTTGCAGCGTACCCTTGTCCTTAATCACAGTTTATTGTGTCCTGCTCCAGAGTCTATCTTTAGGGTTCCCTGGTCCATGATGACTCTTCAGGATTCCCTGGACTTTAACCACTGTTCAGTCTGCCCTGGTCCATAATCACTGTTCAGGTTTCCGTGGTCCATAATAACTGTTCAGGGGCCCTGGTCCATAATCACTGTTCAGGGTGCCCAGGTCCATAATCACTGTCCAGAATGCCCTGGTCCTAAATCCAGGTTCAGGGTGCTCTGGTCCATTGTGGATTTTCAGGTTTCCCTAATCCATAATCACTGTTCAGGATGCCCTCGTACATAAGCGTTGTTCAGGGTTCCCTTTTACAAAATAAAATTTTAGGGTGCCCTGGTCCATAGTCTATATTCAGGGTTCCCTGGACCATAATCACTGTTCAGGTTGCCCTGGTCTATAACCGAAGTTCAGGGTTGCCTGGTCCATAATCATTGCTCAGGATGCGCTGGTCCATAATCGACTTTCTGCTTTCCCTGGTCCATAATCGATATCTGGGTTCCCCCGTCTGTAATCACAGTTCAAGGTGCCCTCTTCCATAATCAATGTTCAGTGTACACTTGTCCGTAGTCACAGTTTATTGTGTCCTGCTCCATAGTCTATCTTCAGGGTTCCCTGATCCATAGTCACTGTTCAGGGTTCCCTGGACTTTAACCACTGTTCAGGCTGCCCTGGTCCATAATCACTGTTCAGGTTTCCCTTGTCCATAATCACTGTCAGGGTGCCCTGGTCCACAATCCCTGTTCAGTGTGCTCTGGTACATAGTGGATATTCAGGTTTCCCTAATCCATAATCACTGTTCAGGGTGCCCTCGTCCATGATTGATGTTCAGGTTTCTCTTGAACGAAAGAACAATTCATGGTGCCTTGGTCCATAGTCCATATTCAGGGTTCCCTAGTCCATAATCACCTTTCTGGTGCCCTGATCTATAATTGATGTCCAGGGTTCCCTGGTCCATAATCACTGTTCAGGGTGCCCTCGTCCATAATCGATATGCAGGTTTTCCTGGTCCATAATCACTGTACAAGTTTCCCTGGTGGAAAATCATTGTTGAGGTTTCCCTGGTCCATAATGACTGTTCAGGTTTCCTGGTGCAAAATCGCTGCTAAGGGATCCCTAGTCCGTAATCACTCATTAGGATGCTCTGATCCATAGTCAATGTTCAGGGTTCTCCAGTCCGTAATCACTGTTTAGAATGCCCTAGTCGATAATCAATATTCAGTGTGCCCTGGTTCATAGTCACTATCAGCGTGCCTGGTCCAAAATCACTGTTCAGGGTTCCCTGTCCCATAGTCGATGATCAGGGTTCCCTCGTTCATAATCACTGTTCAGCTTGCCCTGGTCGATAATCGATATTCAGGGTACCGTTGTCCATAATCATTTTTCAGGCTGTCGAGGTCCGTAATCACTATATAGGTTGCTCGATTCCATAGTCGATGTTGAGAGTTCCCTGGTCCGTAATCACTCTTCATAGTTCCCTGGTCCATAACCGATGTTCAAGTTTCCCTGGTCCATAATCGTTGCTCAGGATGCGCTGGTCTATAATCGACTTTTAGGTTTCCCTGGTCCATAATCGATAACCATGCTTCCCCGGTATGTAATTACTGTTCCCTCATCCAAAATCATGGTTCACGGTGCCCCAGTCCATAATCACTGTTCAGGGTTTCCTCGTCCATAATCAATGTTCACTGTTCCATGGTCCATAACCGAAGTTCATGGTTTCCTGGTCCATAATCACTGTTCAGGATGCCGTGGTCCATAATCCATTTTTAGTCATCCTTGGTCAATTATCGATATGCAGGGTTCCCCTGTCCTTAATCACTGTGCACGGTGACCTGGTCCATAATGGATGTTCAGGGTTCCCTTGTCCGTAATCACAGTTTAGGTTGCCCTGCTCCAGACTTGATCTTCAAGGTTCCCTGGTCCATAATCACTATTCACGTTTCCCTGTTCCGTTATCACCGTTCAGGGTGACCTGGTCCCTAATCGATGTTCTGGGTGCCCTGGCCTATATACGATGTTCAGTGTGCCCTGATCCATTATCACTGCTCAGGTTAGCCTGGTCCAACGTGGATGTTCAGGGTTCCCTGGTCCATAATAACCGTTCTGGTGCCCTGGTCCACATAAGATGTCCAGGGTTCCCTTATCCATAATCACTGTTCAGGGTGCTCTTTTCCAAAATCGGTGTACAGGTTTCCCTAGTGCATAATCACAGTTCAGGGTGCCTTGGTCCAAGAACACTGTTCAGGGTGCCCTTTTCCATAGTGGATACACAGGGTTCCCTGGTCCATAATCACTGTTCAGTTTTCCCTCTTCCAAAATCACTGTTGAGCATTCCCTGGTCCATATACACTGTTCAGGTTCCCTTGGTCTAAATCACTGTTCAGGGTGCTCTGGTACATAATCTCTGTTCAGGGTGCTCTGGGCAATAGTCGATATTCAGGGTTCTCTGGTCCATAATCACTATTCAGGGTGACATGGTCCATAACCACTGTTTAGGTTGCTCGATTCCATAATCGATGTTGAGAGTTCCCTGGTCCATAATCTCTCTCCAGGGATCCCTGGTAAATAACCGTTGTTCCTGGTTCCCTGTTCCTTAATCATTGTTCAGGATGCGCTCGTCCATAATCGACTTTTAGGTTTCTGTGGTCCATAACCCTTATTCAGAGTTCCCCGGTCCATAATCACTATTCAGGGTGCCCTTTTCCATAACATATGTTCAGCGTATTGTCTGTAATCACAGTATATTGTGTCCTGCTCCTTAGTCATTATTCAGGGTTTCCTGGTCCATGCTCACTGTACAGGTTTCCCTGGTACATAATAACTGTTCAGGGTGCCCAGGTCCATAATCGATGTTCAGGGTTGCCTTCTCCATAATCACGGTTCACGGTGCCCTGTTCCATAATGGCTGTCCAGGATGTCCTGGTCCAAAATCCCTGTCCAGGGTGCTCTGGTTCATAATAACTGTTCAGGGTACACTGCCCCACAGTCGATGTTCAGCTTTCCCTGGTCCATAATCACAGTTCAGGGTTCCCTGGTCAATAATGACTGATCAGGTTTGGCTGGTCCATAATCACTCTTCAGTGTGCCCTGGTGCATAATTGATGTTCAGGGTTACCTTGTGTGAAATCCAATTCAGGGTGCCCTGGTACATAGTCAATATTCAGCTTTCCCTAGTCCATAATCACTCTTCAGGGATCCCTGTCCATAATCACTGGTTCAGGGTGCCCTGTTTCATATTCGAAATTCAGGTTTCCCTGTTCCACAATCACTGTTCAGTGTTCCCTGGTCCAAAATAGATATTCAGGGTTCCCTGGTCGATAATCACTGTTCAGGTGGCCCTGTTCCATAGTAGAAATTAAGAGTTTCCTTGTCCATAATCACTGATCACCGTTTGCTCGTCCATAACCACTGTTCAGCGTTCCCTGGTCCATAATCACAGTTCAGGGTGCCTTGGTCCATAATCAGTGTTCAGTTTTCCCTGGTCCACAATCACTGTTCTGGTTGCCCTCATCCATATTCGATGTCTAGGGTTCCCTCGTACATAATAACTCTTCAGGGTGCCCTGGACCTTAATCGATATCCAGGGCACACTGGTCCATAATCAATGTTCAGGGTACCCTGGTCCATAATCACTGTTCAGTGTTCCCTTGTCCAAAATCACTGTTCAGGTTTCTCTGGTCCATAATCACAGTTCAGGTTGCCTTGGTCCATAATCGGTGTTCAGGTGACCTGATCCATAATCTTTGTTCATGGTTCCTTGGTCCATACTCACAGTTTAGGATGCCCTGGTCCATCGTTGATGTTCAGGGTTTCCTGGTACATAATCTCCCTTCAGGTGACCTGGACCATAATCGATGCCCAGGGTGTCTTAATCCATAATAGATGTTCAGCGTTCTCTTGTACGAAAGAACAGTTCATGTTCCATAGTATATATTCAGGGTTCCCTGGTCCATAATTACCGTTCTGGTGCCATGGTCTATAATCGATGTGCAGGGATTCCTGGTCCATAATCATTGTTCAGGGTGCCCTGGTTCATAGTCGATATACAGGTTTCCTGGTCCATAATCACTTTTCAAGGTTTCCTGGTCCAAAATCACTGTTGAGGTTTCCCTGGTCCATAATCACTCTTCAGGTTCCCTGGTCCACAATCACTGCTCTGGGTTCCCTGTCCATAATCACTCTTCAGGATGCCCTAATCCATAGTCACTGTTCAGGGTTCCCTGGTCCATAATCACTGTTTCTAATGCCCTGGTCGATAATCAATATTCAGGATGCACTGGTTCATAGTCAATATTCAGGGTTCCCTGGTCCATAATCACTGTTCAGGTTCCCCTTGTCCAATATCACAGTTCAGGTTTCCCTGGTCCATAATCACTGATCAGGATGCCCTGTTTCATAGTAGATGATCAGGGTTCCCTGGTCTAATATCACCTTTCAGGTGCCCTCATTCATGATTGTTGTCAAGGTTTCCCTAGTCCTTAATCAATTTTCAGGTTGCCCTGGTCCGTAATCGATGTTTAGGGTTCCTAGTCCATATTCACTGTTCAGAATGCCCTGGTCCATATCGAATTTCAAGCTTCCTTGGTCGACAATAAATGCTCAGGGTTCCATGGTCCATAAACACTCATGACAGTTGGCTGTGGATAATCATTCTTCAGGGTTCCCTGGTACATAGTTGAAATTCAGGATTCTCTGCTCCATGATCACTGTTCAGGATTCCCTGGTCCAAAATCACTGTTCAGGGTTTCCTGGTCCATAATCACTGTTCAGGGTTCCTTGGTCCATAATCACAGTTCAAGATGCCCTGTTCCGTAGTCGAAATTCAGGTTTCCCTTGTCCATTATCACTGGTCAGGTTTCCCTGGTCCATAATCACTGTTCATGTAGCTCTTTTCCATAGTCTAAATTGAGGATTACCAGGTCCATACTCACTGATCAGGGTTTGCTGGTCCATAATCACTGTTCAGTGTTCCTTGATCCATAATCACAGTTCAGCTTGCCTAGGTCCATAATCGGTGTTCAGGTTTCCCTGGTCCATAATCCCTGTTCAGGTTGCCCTGGTCCATAATCACTCTTCAGGGTGCCCTGGTCCATTGTTGATGTTCAGGATTCCCTGGTCCATAATAACTCTTCAGGCTACACTGGTCCATAATCGATCTTCAGGTTATCCTGGTCCATAAACACCGTTCAGGTGCCCTGGGCCAAAATCGATGTCTAGGGTTCCCTGGTCTATAATCACTGTTCAGGGTGCCCTGGTCCATAATCGATGTCCACGGTGTGCTGGTCCATAATCATTGTTCAGGGTACCCTGGTCCACAATCAAATCACAGTTAAGGTTGGCTTGGTCCATAATCGGTGTTCAGATGACCTGATCCATAATCTTTGTTCATGGTTCCCTGGTCCATACTCACTGTTTAGGATTCCCTGGACCATAATCAATGTTCAGGATTCCCTGGTCCATAATCACCGTTCAGGTGACCTGATCCAAAATCGATGCTCAGGGTGCCCGAGTCCATAATCGATGTTCAGAGTTCCCTTGTCTATAATCACTGATCAGGGTGTGCTAGTCCATAATCTCTCTTCAGGGTGCTCTCGGCCACAGTCCATATTCAGGGTTCCCGCGTTCTAATCACTGTTCAGGGTCACCTGGTCCAAAATCACTGTTGAAGTTTCCCTGGTCCATAATCACTGTTCAGGTTTCCCTGGTCAATAATCACAGTTCAGTGTGCCCTGGTCTGTAATCGATATTCAGGGTTCCCTGGTCCATAAACACTGTTCAGGGATCCCTGGCCATAATCACTGTTCAGGGTGACCTGTTTCATAGTCGAAATTCAGGTTTCCCTGGTCCATAATCACTGATCAGAGTTTGCTGGTCCATAATCACTGTTCTGCGTTCCCTGCTCCATAATCACAGTTCAGGATTCCTTGGTCCATAATCGGTGTTCAGTTTTCCCTGGTCCATAATCATTGTTCCTGTTGCCCTCGTCCATAGTTGATGTCTAGGGTTCCCTCGTACATAATCACACTTCAGGATGCCCTGGTCCATAATCGATAACCAGGGTGCGCTGGCCCATAATCATTGTTCAGGGTACCCTGTTCCATAATCAGTGTTCCCTTGTCCAAAATAACTGTTCAGGTTTCTCTGGTCCATAATCACAGTTCAGGTTGCCATGGTCCATAATCGGTGTTCATGTGACCTGATCCATAATCTTTGTTCATGGTTCCTGGTCCATACTGACTGCTTAGGATGCCCTGGTCCATTGTCGATGTTCATGGTTTCCTGGTCCATAATCACCGTTCAGGTGACCTGGACCATAATCGATGCCCAGGGTGCCCTGCTCCATAGTCGATATTCAGGTTTCCCTGGTCCATAATCACTGATTAGGATTGGCTGGTCCATAATCATACTCCAGGGTGCCATGGTGGATAATCGATTTTCAGGGTTACCTTGTCGGAAATCCAAATCAGGGTGCCCTGGTCCGTACTCACTGTTTAGGATGCCCTGGTCCATAATTAATGTTCAGGTTTCAATGGTCCACAATCACCATTCAGGTGACCTGGTCCAAAATCGATGCCCAGGGTCCCCTAGTCCATAATCGATGTCCAGGATTCCCTGGTCAAAAATCACTCTTCAGGGTGCGCTGGTCCATAATCTCTCTTCAGGCTGCTCTGGGCCATAGTCGATATTCAGGGTTCCCTGGTCCATAATCACTGTTCAGAGTCCCTTGGTCCAAAATCACTGTTCAGGGTGCCTTGGTCCATACTCGATATTCAGGTGTCCCTGGCCCATAATCACCATTTAGTGTTCACTGGTCCATAACCAATGTTCAGGGTTCCCTATTCCATAATCACTTTTCAGGGTGCCCTGGTCCATAATCGATGTCCACGGTTCGCTGGTCCATAATCATTGTTCAGGGAACCCTGGTCCATAATCACTGTTCAGTGTTCCCTCGTCCAAAATCACTGTTCATGTTTCCCTGGTCCATAATCACTGTTAAGGTTGCCTTTGTCCATAATCGGTGTTCACGTGACCTGATCCATAATCTATGTTCATAGTTCCCTGGTCCATACTCACTGTTTAGGATGCCCTGGTCCATAATCAATGTTCAGGTTTCCCTGGTCCATAATCACCATTTAGTGTTCACTGCTCCATAACCAATGTTCAGGGTTCCCTAGTCCATAATCATTCTTCAGGGTTCCTGGTCCATCATCGATATTCAGGATTCCCTGCTCCAGGATCACGGTTTAGGATAACCTGGTCCAAAATCACTGTTCAATTTTTCCTGGTCAATAATCACAGTTCAGGGTGCCCTGGTCCATAATCGATATTCAGGGTTTCCTGGTCCATAATCACTGATCAGGGTTTGCTGGTCCATAATCACTCTTCAGTGTTCCTTGGTCCATAATCACAGTTCACCTTGCCTAGGTCCATAGTCGGTGTTCAGGTTTCCCTGGTCCATAATCACTGTTCAGGATGCGCTGTTCCATAATCACTCTTCAGGGTGCCCTGGTCCATAGTAATTTCAGGTTTCCCTGGTCCATAATCTCCGTTAACGTGACCTGGTCCAAAATCCATGATCAGGGTGCCCTATTCCATAATTGATGTTCAGGGTTCCCTGATCCATAATCACTGTTCAGGGTGCGATGGTCCATAATATCTGTTCAGGCTGCTCTGGGCAATAGTCCATATTCAGAATTCACTGGTCCATAATCACTGTTCAGGGTCCCCAAGTTCAAAGTCACTGTTCAGGGTGTGTTGGTTCATAGTCGTTGTTCAGGTTTCCCTGTTCCATAATCACCGTTTACTGTTCACTGGTCCATAACCAATGTTCAGGGATCCCTAGTCCATAATCACTGTTCAGGGTGCCCTGGTCCATTAACGATTTTCAGGTTGCCATGGTCCATAATACCTGTTCAGAATGCCCTGTACCATAATCGATGTTAAGGTTTTCCCTGGACATTAATCATTGTTCAGGCTGCCCTGGTCCATAATTGATGTTCAGGATTCCTGGCCATAATCACTGCTCAGGGTGCCCTGGTCCATAATCAATGTTCAGGGATGCCTTGTCCATAATCACATTTCAGATTACACTGCTCCATAGTAGATGTTCAGGGTTATCTGGTCCATAATCAGTGTTCAAGATGCCCTGGTCCATAGTCAATATTCAGGGTTCCACGGTCCATACTCACTATTCAGGGTGCCCTGGTCCATAATCGATACCCAGGATGCCCTGGTCCATATTCAATGTTCAGGTTTTCCTGGTCCATAATTAAGTTTCAGGTGTCCTGATCCATAATCAATATGCAGGGTGCCCTGGTCCATAATCGATGTTCAAATTACCATGGTACATAATCACTGTTCAGGGTCCCCTGGTCGAATAAAACAGTTTCCCTGTTCGATAAAAACTGTTGAGGTTTCCCTGCTCGAAAATCACAGTTCAGGTTTCCCTGGTCCATATTCACTGTTCAGGATCCCCTGGTCCATAGTCAATGTTCAGGGTTCCCTGGTCCATAATCACTTTCCACGGTGCCCTTGTCCACAATCGATGTTCAAGTTGCCCTAGTCCATAAACGCTGTCCTGGGTTACTGGTCCACATTCGATACACAAGGTTCCCTCGTCCGTAATCGCTGTTCAGAGTGCCCTCCTCCATAATTGATGTTCAGGGTGCACTGGTCCATAATCAATATTCAGGGTGCCCTGATCCATATCGACTTTCAGGCTACCCTGGTCGATAATCAATGTTCAGGGTTGCCTTGTATATAATCACTAATCAGGGTGTGCTGGTCCATAATCACTGTTCAGGGTGCCCTGGTCCAAAATCAATGTTCAGGGTGTGCTAGTCCATAATCACTGTTCAGGATAGCTTGGTCCATAGTCGATATTCAGGTGTCCATGCTCCATACTCACAGTTCAGGGTTCCCTGTTCCATAGTCGAAATTCAGGGTTCCCTGGTGCATTATCACTGTCCAGGGTTACCCTGCCCGAAATCCAATTCAGGATGCCCTGGTACGTAGTCAATATTCAGGGTTCCATAATCCGTAATCACTCTTCAGGATTCCCTGGTCCATAATCACTGTTCAGGTTTCCCTGGGATATAATCACATTTCACGGGGCCTTGGTCCATAATCGGTGTTCAGGTTTCCCTGGTCCATAATCACTGTTTAGGGTGCCCGGGTCCATAATCACTCTTCAGGGTGCTCTGGTTCATAATAACTGTTCAGGGTACACTGCTCCATAATCGATGTTCAGGGTTCGCTGGTCCATAATCACAGTTCAGGGTTCCCTGGTCCATAATCACTGATCAGGTTTGGCTGGTCCATAATCACTCTTCAGGATGCCCTGGTCTATAATCGATGTTCAAGGTTACCTTGTCCGAAATCCAATTCAGGGTGCCCTGGTACATAGTCAATATTCAGTCATCGACTGGTCCACAGTCGATGTTCAGTGATCTTGGTCCGTAATCCATAATCACTGTTAAGGATTCCCTGGTCCAAAATCACTGTTCAGGTTTCCCTGGTCAATAATCACAGTTCAGTGTGCCCCAGTCCATAATCGATTTTCAGGCATCCCTGGTCCATAATCACTGTTCAGGGAACCCTGGTCCATAATCACTATTCAGGGTGCCCTGATTCATAGTCAAAATTCAGGTTTCCCTCGTCCATAATCACTGTTCAGGGTTCCCTGGTCCATAATCACTGTTCAGGGGGCCTTGTTCAATAGCCGAAATTCAGAGATTCCTGGTCCATAATTACTGATCAGCGTTGGCTGGTCCATAATC
This sequence comes from Eospalax fontanierii, assembly GCA_035773235.1. Taxonomy (NCBI): domain Eukaryota; kingdom Metazoa; phylum Chordata; class Mammalia; order Rodentia; family Spalacidae; genus Eospalax; species Eospalax fontanierii. The sequence continues at coordinate 129,871 of CM069554.1, read as the reverse complement.
ACTGTTCAGAGTTCCCTGGTCCATAATCAGTGTTCCGGTTTCCCTGGTCCATAGTCGATGTCTAGGTTTCTCTCATACATCATCACTCTTCAGGTTGCCCTGGTACATAAACGGTGTCCATGGTGTGCTGGTCCATAATCATTGTTCAGGGTACCCTGGTCCATAGTCACTGTTCAGTGTTCCCTCACGGAAAATCACTGTTCACGTTTCCCTGGTCCATAATCACAGTTATGGTTGCGTTGGTCCATAATCGGTGTTCAGGTGACCTGATCCATAATCTATGTTCATAGTTCCCTGGTCCATACTCAGTGTTTAGGATGAACTGGACCATAATCAATGTTCAGGTGTCCCTGGTCCATAATCACCATTCAGGTGACCTGGTCCAAAATCGATGCCCAGGGTGCCCTAGTCCATAATCGATGTTCAGGATTCCCTGGTCCATATTCACCATTTAGTGTTCACTGGTCCATAATCAATGTTCAGGGTTCCTAGTCCATAATCACTGTTCAGGCTGCCCTGGTCCATAATTTATATTCAGGGTTCCATGGTCCATACTCACCGTTCAGGGTGCCCTGTCCCTTAATCCATATCCAGGGTTCGCTGGTCCATAATCACTCATCACATTTAGCTGGTGCATAATCATTCTTCAGGGTTCCTGTTCCATCATCGATATTCAGGATTCCCTGCTCCATGATCACGGTTCAGGATTCCCTGGTCCAACATCACTGTTCAGTTTTTCCTGGTCAATAATCACAGTTCAGGGTGCCCTGGTCCATAGTCGATATTCTGGGTTTCCTGGTCCATAATCACTGATCAGGGTTTGCTGTTCCATAATCACTCTTCAGTGTTCCTTGGTCCATAATCACAGTTCAGCTTGCCTAGATCCATAATCGGTGTTCAGGTTTCCCTGGTCCATAATCACTGTTCAGGATGCGCTGTTCCATAATCACTCTTCAGGGTGCCCTGGTCCATAGTAATTTCAGGTTTCCCTGGTCCATAATCTCCGTTAACGTGACCTGGTCCAAAATCCATGATCAGGGTGCCCTATTCCATAATTGATGTTCAGGGTTCCCTGATCCATAATCACTGTTCAGGGTGCGATGGTCCATAATCTCTGTTCTGGCTGCTCTAGGCAATAGTCCATATTCAGGTTTCACTGGTCCATAATCACAGTTCAGGGTCCCCAAGTCCAAAATCACTGTTCAGGGTGTGTTGGTCCATAGTCGATGTTCAGGTTTCCCTGTTCCATAATCACCGTTTACTGTTCACTGGTCCATAAGCAATGTTCAGGGATCCCTAGTCCATAATCACTGTTCAGGGTGCCCTGGTCCATAATTGATTTTCAGGTTGCCATAGTCCATAATACCTGTTCAGGATGCCCTGTACCATAATCGATGTTAAGGTTTTTCCTGGACATTAATCATTGTTCAGGCTGCCCTGGTCCATAATTGATGTTCAGGATCCGTGGCCATAATCACTGCTCAGGGTGCCCTGGTCCATAATCAATATTCAGGGTGCCCTGATCCATATAGACTTTCAGGCTACCCTGGTTGATAATCAATGTTCAGGGATGCCTTGTCCATAATCACATTTCAGATTACACTGCTCCATAGTAGATGTTCAGGGTTATCTGGTCCATAATCAGTGTTCAAGATGCCCTGGTCCATAGTCAATATTCAGGGTTCCACGGTCCATACTCACTCTTCAGGGTGCCCTGGTCCATAATCGATGTCCAGTGTGGCTGGTCCATAATCGGTGTTCAGGTTATCTGCTCCATAATCAATGTTCAGGGTACCTGGTTGATTATCACAGCTCAGGATACCCTGGTCTATAATCAATATCCAGTTTTCCCTGGTCCATAATCACTATTCAGGGGGCCCTGGTCCATAATCGATATCCAGGATGCCCTGGTCCATACTCAATGTTCAGGTTTTCCTGGTCCATAATTAAGTTTCAGGTGTCCTGATCCATAATCAATATCCAGGGTGCCCTGGTCCATAATCGATGTTCACATTACCCTGGTCCATAATCACTGTTCAGGGTCCCCTGGTCGAAAATTACTTTTGAAGTTTCCCTGTTCGATAAAAACTCTTGAGGTTTCCCTGCTCGAAAATCACAGTTCAGGTTTCCCTGGTCCATAATCACTGTTCAGGATCCCCTGGTCCATAGTCAATGTTCAGGGTTCCCTGGTCCATAATAACTTTCCACGGTGCCCTTGTCCACAATTGATGTTCAAGTTGCCCTAGTCCATAAACGCTGTCCTGGGTTACTGGTCCATATTCGATACACAAGGTTCCCTCGTCCATAATCGCTGTTCAGAGTGCCCTCCTCCATAATTGATATTCAGGGTGCACTGGTCCATAATCAATATTCAGGGTGCCCTGATCCATATCGACTTTCAGGCTACCCTGGTCGATAATCAATGTTCAGGGTTGCCTTGTATATAATCACTAATCAGGGTGTGCTGGTCCATAATCACTGTTCAGGGTGCCCTGGTCCAAAATCAATGTTCAGGGTGTGCTAGTCCATAATCACTGTTCAGGATAGCTTGGTCCATAGTCGATATTCAGGTGTCCATGCTCCATACTCACTGTTCAGGGTGCCCTGGTCCACAGTCGATGTTCAGTGATCTTGGTCCGTAATCACAGTTCAGGGTGCCCTGTTCCATAGTCGACATTCAGGGTTCCCTGTTGCATTATCACTGTAAAGGGTTACCCTGCCCGAAATCCAATTCAGGGTGCCCTGGTACGTAGTCAATATTCAGGGTTCCATAATCCGTAATCACTGTTCAGGATTCCCTGGTCCATAATCACTGTTCAGGTTTCCCTGGGATATAATCACATTTCACGGGGTCTTGGTCCATAATCGGTGTTCAGGTTTCCCTGGTCCATAATCACTGTTTAGGGTGCCCGGGTCCATAATCACTCTTCAGGGTGCTCTGGTTCATAATAACTGTTCAGGGTACACTGCTCCATAATCGATGTTCAGGGTTCGCTGGTCCATAATCACAGTTCAGGGTTCCATGGTCCATAATCACTGATCAGGTTTGGCTGGTCCATAATCACTCTTCAGGATGCCCTGGTCTATAATCGATGTTCAAGGTTACCTTGTCCGAAATCCAATTCAGGGTGCCCTGGTATGTAGTCAATATTCAGGGTTCCCTAATCCGTAATCACTGTTCAGGATTCCCTGGTCCAAAATCACTGTTCAGGTTTCCCTGGTCAATAATCATAGTTCAGTGTGCCCCAGTCCATAATCGATATTCAGGCATCCCTGGTCCATAATCACTGTTCAGGGATCCCTGGTCCATAATCACTGTTCAGGGTGCCCTGATTCATAGTCAAAAGTCAGGTTTCCCTCGTCCATAATCACTGTTCAGGGTTCCCTGGTCCATAATCACTGTTCAGGGGGCCTTGTTCCATAGCTGAAATTCAGAGATTCCTGGTCCATAATTACTGATCAGCGTTGGCTGGTCCATAATCACTGTTCAGAGTTCCCTGGTCCATAATCACTTTTCAGGGTGCCTTGGTCCATAATCGGTGTTCAGTTTTCCCTGGTCCATAATCAGTGTTCCGGTTGCCCTGGTCCATAGTTGATGTCTAGGTTTCTCTCATACATCATCACTCTTCAGGTTGCCCTGGTACATAAACGATAACCAGGGTGCGCTGGTCAATAATCATAGTTCAGTGTGCCTAATCACAGTTCCAGGTTCCCTGTTCAAAAATCACTGTTGAGGTATCCCTGGTCCATAATCACTCTTCAGGATGCCCTGATCCATAGTCAATGTTCAGGGTTCCCCAGTCCATAATCACTGTTTTGAATGCCCTAGTCGATAATCGATATGCAGGGTGCCCTGGTTCATAATCACTGTTCAGGTTTCCCTGGTCCAAAATCACAGCTTAGGGTTCCATGGTCCATAATCACTGTTCAGGATGCCCTGTTTCATAGTAGATGATCAGGGTTCCCTGGTCTATAATCACCGTTCAGGTGCCCTGGTCGATGTTTGTTGTCCAGGTTTCCCTAGTCCTTAATCAAAGTTCAGGGTGCGCTGGTCCGTAATCGATGTTCAGGTTTCCCTGGTTCATAATCACTGTTCTGCGTGCCTTGGTCTATAATCCAATCTAAGGCTGCCCAGTTTCATAACTGATGTTCATGCTGCTCTACTCCACCGTTGATATTCAGGGTTTCCTGGTTCATAATCACTCTTCAGGTTTCCCTGATCCATAATCACTGTTCACGGTGCCCTGATCCATAGTCGATGTTCAGGATTCCCTGATCCATTGTCACTGTTCAGGATGCCCTGGTCCCTAATCGATGTTCAGTCTGCCCTGGTCCATAAAAGATGTTCAGAGTGCCCTGATCCATAATTGTTGTTAACGGTTCCGTGGTCCATAATAACTTTTCAGGATTCCCTGGTCCATTGTCAATATACAGGGTTCCCTGGTCCACAATCACCGTTCACGTGCCCTGGTCGATAATTTCTGTGCAGGGTTCCCTGGTCCGTAATCACTTTTCAGGGTGCCCTGATCTATAATTACAGTTCAGGGTTCCCTGGTGAAAAATCACAGTTCAGGATTCTCTGATCCATATCGACTTTCAGGCTACCCTTGGTCGATAATCAATGTTCAAGGTTCCCTGGTCCATAATCACTAATCATGGTGCTCTGGTCCATAGTCACAGTTCAGTGTGCTTTAGTCCATAATCACTGTTAAGTTTGCTCTAGTCCATAAGCATTGTACAGGGTGCCCTGGTCTATAGTCGATATTCAGTATTCCCTGGTCCATAATCACTCTTCAGGATGCCCTTGTCCATTATCACCGTTCGGTGCCCTGGTCCATAGTTGATGTTCAGGGTTCCCTGGTCCATAATCAATGTTCAGGTTACGCTGCTCCATAATCACTGTTCAGGGAGCTCTGGTCCACCGTCGATGTTCAGGGTTCCCTTTTCCATTATCACTCTTCGGGATGCCCTGGTCCCTAATCGATGTTCAGGCTGCTCTGGTCCATCAATGATGTTGAGGTTTCCCTGATCCATAATCACTCTCCAGGGTGCCCTGGATCAAAATCCCTATTCAGGGAGCTCTGGTCCATAGCGGATATTCAGATTTCCCTAATCCATAATCACTGTTCAGAGTGCCCTCGTCCATAATTGATGTTCAGGATTCTCTTGTACGAAAAACAGTTCATGGTGCCCTGGTCCATAGTCTATGTTCCGGGTTCCCTGTTCCATAATCACTGATCTGGTGCCCTGGTCTATAATCGATGTCCTGGGATTCCGGGTCCATAATCACTGTACAGGGTGCCCTGGTCCATAATTGGTGTTCAAGTTTCCCTGGTCCATAATCAATATTCAGGTTGCCCTGATCCCGATAGACTTTTATGCTACCCTGGTTGATTATCAATGTTCAGGATTCCCTTGTCCATAATCAATGATCAGGGTTTGCTCGTCTATAATCCCCGTTCAGGTGACCTGGTCCATAATCGATGTCCAGGGTGACCTGGTCCATAATTGATGTTCAGGGTACCCTGGTCCATTATCACTGTTCATGGTGCCCTTCTCCATAGTCAATATTAATGGTTCCCTGGTCCATAATTACTGTTCAGGTTTCCCTGTTCCATAAGCACAGTTCAGGTTGCCTTGGTCCATATTCGGTGTTCAGGGTTCCATGGTCAATAATCAGTGTTCAGGGTGCCCTGCTCCATAATCAATATTCAGCCTGCCCTGGTCTATATCAACTTTCATGCTACCCTGGTTGAAAATCAATGTTCAGTTTTCCTGGTGCATAATCACTGTTCAGAGTGCCTTGGTCCATAATAAATAATCAGCGTGCCGTGGACCATATCGAATTTCAAGTTAACCTGATCGATGATGAATGTTCAGGGTTCCTTGGTTCATAATCCCTGCTCAGGTGTCCTGATCCATAATTGATGGTCAGGGTTCCTGGTCCATAATCGATATTCAGGGTTTTCCTCTCCTTAATCACTCTTCAGGGTGACCTGATCCATAATCACTGTTCAGGGTGCCCTGGTCCATAATCAATTTTCAGGTTGCCATGGTCCATAATACCTGTTCAGGTTGCCCTTTACAATAATCGATGTTCAGGTTTTCCCTGGACTATACTCAGTGTTCAGGCTGCCCTGGTCCATAATTTATGTTCAGGGTTCCTGGCCATAATCACTGTTCAGGGTGTCCTGGTCCATGATAAATATTCAGGGTGCCCTGATCCATATTGAATTTCAGGCTACCCTTGTCAATAATCAATGTTCACTGATTCCTTGTCCATAATCACATTCCAGGTTACACTGCTCCATAATACATGTTCAGGGTTATCTGGTCAATAATCACTGTTCAAGATTCCCTTGTCCATAGTCGGTATTCAGGGTTCCATGGTCCATACTCACTGTTCAGGGTGCCCTGATCCATAATCGATGAGCAGTGTGGCCTGGTCCATAATCGGTGTTCACGTTTACCTGCTCCATAATCAATGTTCAGGGTGCTCTGGTCCATAATCACAGTTCAGGATACCCTGGTCCATAATCAATGTCCAGTTTTCCCTGCTCCATAATCACTGTTCAGGGTGCCCTGGTCCATAATCGATATCCAGGGTGCCCTGGTCCATAATCGATATTCACGTTACCCTGGTCCATAATCAGTGTTCAGGGTCTCCTGGTCGAAAATTACTTTTCAAGGTTCCCTGGTCGATAAAAAGTGTTCAGGTTTCCTTGCTCGAAAATCACAGTTCAGGGTTCCCTGGTCCATAATCACTGTTCAGGTGCCCTGGCCCTTAATCCATATCCTGGGTTCCCTGGTCCATAATCTATTTTCAGGGTGCTCTGGTCCATAATCGATATTCAGGATGCCCTAGTTCATAATCGATGTTCAGTGTTCATGGTCCATAATCACTGTTCAGGATGCCCTGGTCCATACCGAATTTCAGGCTACCCTTGTCGATAATAAATGCTCAGGGATCCCTGGTCCAGAATCACTCATCACAGTTGGCTGTTGCGTAATCATTATTCAGGGTGCCCTGGTCCATAGTCGATATTCAGGATTCCCTTCTCCATTATCATTGTTCAGGATTCCCTGGTCCAAAATCACTGTTCATGTTTTCCTGATCCATAATCACCGTTCAGGTGCCCTGGTCCTTAATCAATATCCAAGGTTCCCTGGTCCATAGTCACTGTACAGGGTCTCCTGGTCCATAATCTATTCAGGATCCCCTCATCCATAGTCGATGTTCAGAGTTCCCTGGTCCATAATTACTGTTCAGATGACCTGATCCATAATCGAAGTCGAGGGGTCCCAAATCGATGGTCAGGGTTCCCTGTTCCATAATCACTGTTCAGGGTGCCCTGGAACATAATCAATATTCAGAGTGCCCTGGTCCATATAGTTTTTCAGGCTACGCTGGTCGATAATCAATATTCAGGGTTCCCTGGTCCATAATCACTGATCAGGGTTTGCTGGTCTATAATCACTGTTAATGTTCCCTGGTCCATAATCGATGTTCATGGTACCCTAGTCCATGATTACAGTTCAGGGTGCACTGCTGAATAATCAATGTTAAGTTTTCCCTTGTCAGTAATCACAGTTTAGATTGTCTTGCTCCATAGTCGATCTTCAGGGCTCCCTGGACCATAATCACTCTTCACGTTTCCCTGGTCCATAGTCACTGATCAGGGTTTGGTGGTCCATACTCACTGTTCAGATTTCCCTGGTCCATAATGACAGTTCAGCGTGCCTTGGTCCTTAATCGCTGTTCAGGGTTCCCTGGTCCATAATCACTGTTCAGGTTGCCCGGGTCCATAATCACTGTTCAGGGTGCCGTGGTCCATACTCGTTGTTTAGGGTTCCCTGGTCCGTAATAACTGTACAGGGTACACTTGTCCATAATCGATGTTCAGGGTTCCCTGGTCCATCAGCACCGTTCAGTTACCCTGGTCCATACTCGATGTCTAGGGTTTCCTGGTCCATAATCACTGTTCAGGGTGCCCTAGTCAATAGTTGATGTACAGGGTGTGCTGGTCCATAATAACTGTGAAGTGTTCCCTGGTCCATAGTCAATGTTCAGGATTTCCTGGTCCATAATCAGTTCTCAGGGTTTCCTGGTCCATAATCCATATTCAATTTGCCCTAGTCCATAATCGCTGTTCAGGGTTCCTGGTCCGTAATTATTGTTCAGGGTGCCTGGTCCATAACGACTTTAAGGCTACCCTGCTCCATAATAAATGCTCAGGGTTTGCTGTTCCATAATGACTGATCAGGGTTGCCTGGTCCATAATCACTGTTCAGGGTGCCCTGTGCTATAATCGATGTTCAGGGTTACCTTGTCTGAAATTACAGTGCAGGGTGCCCTGGTCCATAATCAGGTTTCAGGATGCCCTGCCCCATAATCAATGTTCAAGTTGCCCTAGTCCATAATCGTTGTTCAGGTTTCCTGGTCCACAATTACTATTCAGGGTGCCTGGTCCATAATCAATACTCAGGGTGCCTGGTCCATTTCGACTTTAAGGATACTCTGGTCAATAATAAATGCTCAGATATCCCTGGTCCATAATGACTGATCAGGGTTGCCTGGTCCATAATCACAGTTCAGGTTTTTCTGGTGCAAAATTACAGTTCAGGGTTTCGTGGTCTAAAATCACTCTTCAAGTTCCCCTGGTCCATAATCACAGGTCAGTGTTCCCTGGTCCGTAATCACGTTTCAGGATACCCTGGTCCATACTCAATGTTCAGGGTCACCTGGTCCATAATCACATTTCAGGGTTTGCTGGCCCATAATCACTCTTCAGAGTTCCCTTTTCCATAATCACATTTTAGGGTGCCTTGGTCCATAATAAATCTTCAGGGTGCGCTGGTCCAAAGTCGCTGGTCTCGATGCACTGGTTAATAATCATTAATCAAGCTGCACTGGTCCATAATCACTGATCATGGTGCCCTGTTCCATAGTCGATGTTCAGGGTTCCCTAGTCCATAATCATCGTTCAGTGTTCACTGGTCCACAACCAATGTTCAGGATGCTCTGGTCCATAGTCGATACTCAGGTTTCCCTGGTCTATAAACACTGTTCAGGGTTCCCTGGTCCAAAATCACCGTTCAGGGTTCCCTGGACCATAATCACACTTCAGGTTTCCATGATCCAAAATCACAGTTCAGATTTCATTGGTTCATAATCACTGTTCAAGTTGCAGTGGTCCATAGTAGATGTTCACGGTTCCCTGGTCCATAATCACTGTTCAGATGCCCTTGTCCATGATCGTTGTCCAGTGGTCCCTAGTCCATAATCACTGTTCAGGAAGCCCTGTTCCATAATCAATGTTCTGGGTTCCTGGTTAATAACCACTGTTCAGTGGGCCCTGGTCCATAATTGATGTCCTGGTTGCCCTGGTCCATAATCGATGTTCAGGGTTCCCAGATCCATTTTCACTGTTCAGGTTGCCCTGGTCCATAGTCGATATTCAGTCTTCTGTGGTTCATAGACACTTTTCAGGTTTTCCTGGTCCATAATCACTGTTCAGGTTTCCTTGGTCCATAATCATTGTTCATGGTTCCATGGTCAATAATTATTGTTCATGTTTCCATTGTCCATAAGCGATGTTCAGGGTTCCCTGTTCCATCACTGATGTTCAAGGTGCCCTGGTCCAAAATCACTGTTCATGGTGCCTTGGTCCATATTTCGTGTTCAGGGTTTCCTGTTCCATAATGTTCAGGGTGCCTTGGTCCAGAATCGTTGTTCAGGTTTCACTGGTCCATAATCACTGTTCAGGATTCCCTGGTAAATGATCACTTTGAGGGTTCCCTGGTCCATAATCAATTTTCAGGCTGCCCTGGTCCATAATCACTGTTCAGGATGCCCTGGTTAATAGTCAATGTTCAGGATTCCCTGGTCAATAATCAACGTTCAGGTGCCCTGGTCCCTAATCAATGTCACGGTGGCCTGGTCCATAATCGATGTTCAGGGATTCTCTGGTCCATAAGCACTCTTCAGGGTGCCCTGGTCCAAAATCACTGTTCAGGGCTCCCTGGTGCATAATCTATGCAGGATCCCCTGATCGATAGTCCATGTTCAGGGTTCACTGGTCCATAATTACAGTTCAGATGACCTGGTCCATAATCGAAGTCCAGGGGTCCCGAGTCCATAATCACCGTTCAGGGTACCATTGTCCAAAATCGGTGTCTAGGTTGCTCTGGTCCATAATCATTATTCAGGGTGCCCTTATCCATATCGACTTTCATGCTACCCAGGTTGATAGTCAAAGTTCAGTTTTCCTAGTCCATAATCACGGTTCAGGGTGCCCTGGACCATAATCAATATTCAGTGAGCCCTGGTCCATATAGTCTTTCAGGCTACCCTGGTCGATAATCAATGTTCATGGTTCCCTGATCCAAAATCACTGTTCAGGGTTTCCTGGTCCATAATCACTGTTCAGGTATCCCTGGTCTATAGTCGATGTACAGGATTCCCTGGTCTATATTCGATGTACAGGATTCCCTGGTCTATAATCACTGTTCAGGGTTCCCTGATCCATACTTGATACTCAGGGTTCCCTGGTCCATAATCGATAAGCAGGTTTCCCTGGTACACAATCACTGATCATTGTGCCCTGGTACATAATTGATGTTCAGGATTACCTTGTCGTAATAACAGCTTATGGTGCCCTGGTCCATAGTCAATTTTCAGGGCACCCTGGACCATAATCACTGTTCAGGAGTCCCTGGTCCAAAATAAATTGTCAGGGTTCCCTGGTCCATAAGCGATGTTCAGCGTTCGCTGGTCCATAATCATTGCTCAGGTTTCCCTGGTCCTTTATCACAGTTCGGGGGCCTTGGTCCATAATCACAGTTCATGGTTTCCTGGTCCATAGTCGATGTTCAGGATTCCCTGGTCCATTGTCACTGTTCAGGGTGCCCTGGTCCCTAATCGATGTTCAGTCTGCCCTGCTCCATAGAAGATGTTCAGTGTGCCCTGATCCATAATTGATGTTAATGATTCCATGGTCCATAATCACTTTTCAGGATGCCCTGGTCCATTGTCAATGTTCAGGTTTCCCTGGTCCACAATCACTCTTCACGTGCGCTGGTCTATAATTTCTGTGCAGGGATCCATGGACCGTAATCAATGGTCAGGGTGCCCTGATCCATAATCGGTGAACAGGGTTCTATGGTGCTTAGTAACTGTTCAGAGTTCCCTGGTCCATAATCACTGTTCAGGTTTCCCTGGTAAAGAATCACTGTTCAGGATTCTCTGATCCATATTGACTTTCAGGCTACCCTGGTCGATAATCAAAGTTCAAGGTCCCTGGTCCATAATCACTAAACATGGTGCACTGGTTCACAGTCACAGTTCAGTGTGCCCTAGTCCATAATCTCTGTTAAGTTTGATCTCGTCCATAAGCACTCTAAAGGGTGCCCTGGTCCATAGTCGATATTCAGGGTTCCCTGGTCCATAACTGATGTTCAGCATTTGCTGGTCCATAATCATTGCTCAGGTTTCCCTGGTCCTTTATCACAGTTCGGGGGCCTTGGTCCATAATCACTGTTCATGTTTTCCTGGTTCATATTTGATGTTCAGGGTTCCCTGGTCCATAATCAATGCTCATCTTACGCTGGTCCATAATCACTGTTCAGGGAGCCCTGGTCCATCGTCGATGTTCAGGGTTCCCTTTACCATTATCACTGCTCAGGGTGCCCTGGTCCCTAATCGATGTTCAGGCTGCCCTGGTCCATAAATGATGTTCAGGGTGCCCTGGTCCATAATCACTGTTCACGGTGCCCTGGTCCATTGCCAATGTTCAGGATTCCCTGGTCCATTGTCACTGTTCAGGGTGCCCTGGTCCCTAATCGATGTTCAGACTGCCCTGGTCCATAGAAGATGTTCAGACTGCTCTGATCCATAATTGACGTTAATGGTTCCATGGTCCATAATCAGTTTTCAGGATGCCATGGTCCATTGTCAATATTCATGGTTCCCTTTTCCACAATCACCGTTCACGTGCCCTGGTCTATAATTTCTGTGCAGGATTCCCTGGTCTGTAATCACTGTTCAGGGTGCCCTGATCCATAATCAGTGTACAGGTTTCCCTGGTGGTTAATACCTGTTCAGAGTTCCTGTGTCCATAATCACTGTTCAGGGTTCCATGGAAAAAATCACAGTTCAGAATTCTCTGATACATATCGACTTCCAGGCTACCCTGGTCGATAATCAATTTGCAGGGTTCCCTGGTCCACAATCACTAATCATGATGCGCTGGTCCTTAATCACAGTTCAGTGTGCCCTAATCCATAATCACTGTTAAGTTTGCTCTAGTCCATAAGCACTGTACAGGGTGCTCTGTTCCATAGTCGATCTTCAGGGTTCCCTGGTCAATAATCACTCTTCAGGGTACACTGGTCCATAATCGATATTCAGGGTGTCCTGGTCCATAATCACTGGTCAGGATGTCCTTGTCATTATCACCGTTCGGTGGCCCAGGTCCATAGTTGATGTTCAGGGTTCCCTGGTCCATAATCAATGTTGAGCTTAGGCTGGTCCTTAATCACTGTTCAGGGAGCCCTGGTCTACCATCGATGTTCAGGATTCCCTTTTCCATTATCACTTTTCAGGGTGCCCTGGTCCCTAATAGATGTTCAGGCTGACCGTGGTCCATAAATGATATTCAGGGTGCCCTGGTCCATAATCATTGTTCATTTTGCCCTAGTCCATTGTCGATGTTCCAGATTCCCTGGTCCATAATCACTGTTCAGTGTGCCTGGGTCCATAATTGATGTTCAGGATTGCCTTGACCACAATCATTCTTCACGTTGCCCTCATCCATAATCATTCTCCAGGTAGCCTTGGTCCAAAATCCCTGCTCAGGGTGCTAAGGTCCATAGTGGATATTCAGGTTTCCCTTATCCATAATCACTCTTCAGGGTGCCCAAGTCCATAATTGAAGTTCAGGGTTCCCTTGTATGAAATAACAGTTCAGGCTGCCCTCGTGCATAGTCTATATTCAGGGTTCCCTGGGCTATAATCACTGTTCAGGATTCCCTGGTCCAAAATCACTCTTCAGTTTGCCCTGCTTGATAATCGATGTTGAGGTTTCCCTGGGCCATAATCACTACTCAGGGTGCCATGGTCCATAATCACTGTTTAGATTGCTCAATTCCATAGTCTATACTGAGAGTTCCGTGGTCCATTATCACTCTTCAGGTTTACCTGGTCCATAAGCTAATTTCAGGTTTACCTGGTCCATAAGCTAAGTTCAGGTTTCCCTGGTCCATAATCATTGCTCAGGATGTGCTGGTCCATAATCGACATTAAGTTTCCCTGGTCCATAATCTATATTTAGGGTTCCCCGGACCGTAATCTCTGTTCAGGGTGCCCTGTTCCATCATCGATGTTCAGGTAACCCTTGCCCGGAATCACAGTTTATTGTGTCCTGCTCCATAGTCCATCTTCAGGGTTCCCTGGTACGTAATCACTGGTCAAGTTTCCCTGGTCCATAATAACTGTTCAGGGGCCCTGGTCCATAATTGGTGTTCAAGTTGCCCTGGTCCATATCGACTTTCATGCTACCTTGGTCGATAACCAATGTTCAGTTTTCCTGTCCAAAATCACTGTTCGGGGTGCCCTGTTCCATAGTCAATCTTCAGGGTTTCCTGGTCCATAATCACTGTTCAAGGTGCTCTTGTCCATAATCACTGTTCAGGGGGCCCTGGTAAAAAAATCACAGTTCAGGATTCTCTGATACATATCGACTTTCAGGTTACCCTGGTCAATAATCAATGTTAAGGGCTCCCTGGTCCACAGTCACTAATCATGGTGCACTGGTCCATACTCACAGTTCAGTGTTCCCCAGTCCATAATCACTGTTAAGTTTGCTCTAGTCCATAAGCAGTGTACAGGGTACCCTGGTCCAGAGTCGATCTTCAGGGACCATGGTCGATAATCACTCTTCAGGGTCCATAATCACTGTACAGGTTTCTCTGGTCCAAAATAACAGTTCAGATTTCCCTGGTCCATAATCACTGTTCAGGATGCCCTGTATCATAGTAGATCAACAGGGTTCCTGTGTCTATAATCACCGTTCAGGTGCCCTGGTCCATGTTTGTTTTCCAGGTTTCCCTAGTCTGTAATGAATGTTCAGGGTGCCCTGGTCCGTAACCGATTCTCAGGTTTCCCCGGTCCATAATCACTGATCAGGGTGCCCTGGTCCATAATTGATGTTCAGGATTCCCTTGTCCTAATCACAGCTTATGGTGCCCTACTCCATAATCAATTGTCAGGGCTCCATGGACCATAATCACTGTTCAGGGTTCCTGGTACAAAATCACTGGTCAGGGTTCCATGGTCCATAACCGATGTTCAGGGTTCGGTGGTCCATAATCATTGCTCAGGTTACCCTGGTCGTTTATCACTGTTCGGGGACCCTGCTCCATAGTCGATACTCAGGTTTCCCTGGTCGAAAATCACAGTTCAGGGTGCCTTGGTCCATAAGAACTGTTCAGCGTGCACCAGTCCATAATCAGTATTCAGGGTGCTCTGGTCCATAATCACTGTTCAGGGTGCGCTGGTCCATAATCACTGTTCACGGTGCCCTGGTCCATAGTCGATGTTGATGATTCCCTGGTCCATTGTCACTGTTCAGGGTGCCCTGGTCCCTAATCAATGTTCAGTGTGCCCTGGTTCATAAAAAATGTTCAGCATGCCCTGATCCATAATTGATGTTAATGGTACCGTATTCCATAATCACATTTCAGGATGGCCTGGTCCATTGTCAAGGTTCAGGGTTGCCTGGTCCACAATCCCTGTTCACGTGCCCTGGTCTATAATTTCTGTGCAGGGATCCCTGGTCCGTAATCACTGTTCAGGGTTTCCTGAACCATAATCGGTGTACAGGATTCCCTGGTGGTTAATACTTGTTCAGAGTTCCCTGGTCCATAATCACTGTTCAGGGTTCCCTGGTAAAAAATCACAGTTCAGGATTCTCTGATCCATATCGACTTTCAGGCTACCCTGGTCGATAATCAATGTTGAGGGTTCCCTGGTCCATAATCCCTAAAGATGGTGCGCTGGTCCATAGTCACAGTTCAGTGTGCACTAGCCCATAATCAATGTTAAGGTTGCTCCAGTCCATAAGCACTGTACAGGGTGCCCTTGTCCATAGTCAATCTTCAGGGATCCCTGGTCCATAATCACTGTTCAGGGTACACTGGTCCATAATCGATATTCACAGTGTCCTGGTCCATAATCACTCTTCAGGATGCCCTTGTACATTATCACCGCTCGGTGGCCCTGTTAAATAGTTGATGTTCAGGGTTCCCTGGTCCATAATCAATGTTCAGGTTACGCTGGTTCATAATCACTGTTCACGGAGCCCTGGTCCACCGTCGATGTTCAAGGTTCACTTTTCCATTATCACTGTTCAGGTTGCCCTGGTCCCTAATCGATGTCCACGGTTCCCTTGCATGAAAGAACAGTTCCGGGTGCCCTGGTCCATAGTCTATATTCAGGGTTCCCTGGGCTATAATCACTGTTCAGAATTCCCTGGTCCAAAACCACTGTTCAGTTTGCCCTCTTCGATAATCAATGTTCACATTGCCCTGGTCCATAATCACTATTCAGGGTGCCGCGGTCCATAATCACTGTTTAGATTGCTCGATTCCATAGTCAATATTGAGACTTCCCTGGTCCATTTTCACTCTTCAGGGTTACCTGATCCATAAGCTAAGTTCAGGGTTCCCTGGTCCATAATCATTGCTCAGGATGTGCTGGTCCATAATCGACTTTATGTTTCCCTGGTCCATAATCGATATTCAGGGTTCCACGGAACGTAACCTCTGTTGAGGGTGCCCTGTTCCATTATCGATGTTCAGCGTACCCCTGTCCGTAATCACAGTTTATAGTGTCCTCCTCCATAGTCTATGTTCTGGGTTCTCTGGTTCATACTCACTGTTCAGGGTTTCCTGCATTTTAACCACTGTTCAGGCTGCCCTGGTTCATAATAACTGTTCAGGGGTCCTGGTCCATAATCGGTGTTCAGGTTGTCCTGGTCCATATCGACTTTCATGCTACCCTGGTCAATAATCAATGTTCAGTTTTCCTGTCCATAATCACAGTTCAGTGTACACTGTTCCATAGTTAATCTTCAGGGATCCCTGGTCCATAATCACTGTTCAAGGTGCTCTCGTCCATAGTCACTGTTCAGGGTTCCCTGGTTCATAATCACTGTTTAGGATGCCCTGTTTGATAATCAATGTTAAGGTGGCCCTGGTCCATAGTCACTATTCAGGGTGCCCTGGTCCATATTCACTGTTCAGGGTTCCCTGTTCAAGAGTCCATGTTCAGGGTTTTCTGGTCCATAATCACCCTTCAGGTTGCCCTGGTCGATAATCAATGTTCACCCTACCCTGGTCGATAATGAGAATTTAGGGTGCCATCTTCCATAATCACTGTTTAGGTTGCTTGATTCCATAGTCGATTTTCAGAGTTCCCTAGTCCATAATCAATTTTCAGGCTTCCCTGGTCCATAACCGAAGTTCATGTTTCCCTGGTCCATAATCATTGCTCAGGATGTGCCGGTCCATAATCGACTTTTAGGTTTCCCTGGTCCATAATCGATATTCAGGTTTCCCTGGTCCATAATCGCTGTTCAGGTTGCCCTGTTCCATAATCGATGTTCAGCGTACCCTTGTCCGTAATCACAGTGTATTGTGTCCTGGTCCATAATCTATCTTCAGTGTTCCCTGGTCGATACTCACTGTTCAGGTTTCCCTGGACTTTATCCAATCTTCAGGCTGCCCTGGTCCATAAACACTGTTCAAGATTACCTGATCCATAATAACTTTTCAGCGGCCCTGGTCCATAATCACTGTTCAGGGTGCCCAGGTCCATAATTGATATTCAGGGTTGTCTTGTCCATAATCACTGTTCAGTGTGCCCTGGTCCACAATCACTGTCCAGGGTGCCCTGGTCCAAAATCCCTGTTCAGGTGCTCTGGTCCATAGTGGATATTCAGGGTTTCCCTAATCCATAATCACTGTTCAAGGTGCCCTCCTCCATAATCGATGTTCAGGTTTCTCTTGTACGAAAGAACAGTTCATGATGCCCTGGTCCATAGTCTATATTCAGGGTTCCCTGGTCCATAATCATCATTCTGATGCCCTGGTCTATAAACGATGTCCAGGATTTCCTGGTCCATAATTACAGTTCAGGGTTTCCTGGTCCATAGTCGATACACAGGTTTCCCTGGTTCATAATCACTGTGGAGGTTTCCCTGGTCCATAATCACTGTTCAGGTTCCGTGGTCCAAAATCACTGCTCAGGAATCACTGATCCATAATCACTCTTCAGGATGCCCTGATCCATAGTCAATGTTCAGGTTTCCCCGGTCTGTAATCACTGTTTAGAATGCCATAGTTGATAATTGATATTCAGGGTGCCCTGGTTCAGAGTCACTATTCAGCATGCCCTGGACCATAATCACAGTTCAGGGTTCCCTGTTCCATAGTCGATGTTCAGGCTTCCTCGTGTCCATAATCACTGTTCAGGTTACACTAATCCATTATCGATATTCAAGGTTCCCTGGTACATAATCACTGTTCAGGTTTCCCTAGTCCAAAATCACAGTTCAGGGTTCCCCGGTCCATAATCACTGTTCAGGATGCCCTTTTTCATAATAGATGATCAGGGTTCCTATGTCTATAATCACCGTTCTGGTGCCCTGGTCCATGTTTGTTTTCGAGGGTTCCCTAGCCTATAATCACTGATTAGGGTGCCCTGGTCCATAATTGATGTTCATGATTCCCTTGTTCTAATCACAGCTTACGGTGCCTTGCTCCATAATCAATTGTCAGGGCTCCCTAGACCATAATCACTGTTCAGGGTTCCTGGTCCAAAATCACTGTTCGGGTGCCCTGTTCCATAGTCGATATTCAGGGTTCCCTGGTCCAAAATCACAGTTCAGGTTGCCTTGGTTCATAAGAACTGTTCAGGGTGCACTAGTCCATAATCAGTATTCAGGGTGCTCTGGTCCATAATCACTGTTCAGGGTGCGCTGGTCCATAATCACTGTTCTCTGTGCCCTGGTCCATAGTCGATATTCAGGATTCCCCGGTCCATTGTCACTGTTCAGGATGCCCTGGTCCCTAATCGATGTTCAGTGTGCCCTGGTCCATAAAAGATGTTCAGCGTGCCCTGATCCATAATTGATGTTAATGGTTCCATGGTCCATAATCACTTTTCAGAATGCCCTGGTCCATTGTAAATGTTCAGGGTTGCCTAGTCCACAATACCTGTTGAGGTATCCTGGTCTATAATTTCTGTGCAGGGTTCCCTGGTCTGTAATCACTGTTCAGGGTGCCCTGATCCATAATCCGTTTACAGGATTCCCTGGTGGTTAATACTTTTTCCAAGTTCCCTGGTCCATAATCAGTGTTCAGGGTTCCCTGATAAAAAATCACACTTCAGGATTCTCTGATCCATATCGAATTTCAGGCTACCGTGGTCGATAATCAATGTTCAGGGTTCCCTGGACCATAATCACTAATGATTGTGCACTGGTCCATAGGCACAATTCAGTCCATAATCAATGTTAAGTTTGCTCTAGTCCATAAGCACTGTACAGGGTGCCTTGGTCCATAGTCGATCTTCAGGGTGTACTGCTCCATAATCACTGTTCAGGATGCCCTTGTACATTATCACCGTTCGGTGGCCCTGGTCCATAATCGATGTTCAGAGTTGCCTTGTCCACAATCATTGCTCAGGGTGCCCTGGTCAATAATCACTCTCCAGGTTTTCCTGGTCCAAAATCCCTGTTAAGTGTGCTAAGGTGCATAGTGGATATTCAGGTTTCCCTAATCCATAATCACTCTTCAGTTGCCCTAGTCCATAATCGAAGTTCAGGGTTCCCTTGTATGAAAGAACAGTTCAGGATGCCCTGGTCCATAGGTTATATTCAGGGTTCCCTGGGCTATAATCACTGTTCAGGATTCCCTGGTCCAAAATCACTGTTCAGTTTACCCTCTTCGATAATCAATGTTCACGTTGCCCTGATCCATAATCACTATTCAGGGTGCCGTGGTCCATAATCACTGTTTAGATTGCTTGATTTCATAGTCAATGTTGAGAGTTCCCTGGTCCATTATCACTCTGCAGGGTTTCCTGTTCCATAAGCTAGGTTCAGGGTTCCTTGGTCCATAGTCATTGCTCAGGATGTGCTGGTCCATAATTGACTTTATGTTTCCCTGGTCCATAATTGATATTCAGGGTTCCCCGGACCGTAATCTCTGTTCAGGGTGCGCTGTTCCATCATTGATGTTCAGCGTACCCTTGTCCTTAATCACAGTTTATTATGTCCTGCTCCATAGTCTATCTTCTGGGTACCCTGGTCCATACTCACTGTTCAGGGGTCCTTGCATTTTAACCTCTGTTCAGGGTGCCCTGGTCCATAATCACTGTTCAGGTTTCCCTGGTCCATAATAACTTTTCAGGGGCCCTGGTCCATAATCAGTGTTCAGGTTGTGCTGGTCCATATCGACTTTCATGCAATCCTGGTCGATAATCAATGTTCAGTTTTTCTGTCCATAATCGATGTTCATGGTGCTCTGCTCCATATTTGATATTCAGGGTTTCCTGGTTCATAATCACTCTTCAGGGTTCCCTTGTCCAAAATCACTTTTCAGGGTTCCCTGGTCCATAATCACTGTTTAGGTATCCCTGGTCCATATTCAATGTTCAGGGTGCCCTGGTCCATAATCGACTTTCAGGCTGCGCTTGTTGATAATCAATGTTCAGGGTTCCCTGCACCATAATCACTGATCAGGGTTTGCTGTTCCATAATGACTCTTGAGGGATCCGTTGTCCATAATCACAGTTTATTGTGCCTTGTTCCATAATAACTGTTCAGGGTGCACTGGTCCATGAACACTGTTCAGGGTGCCCTGGTTCATAATCACTGGTCAGGCTGCACTGCTCCATAATCACTGTTCAGTGTGCCATGATCCATAATCGATTTTCATAGTTCCCTGGTCCATAATCACAGTTCAGAGTGCCCTGATCCATAATCCCTGTTCAGTGTGCCCTGATCCATAGTCGATATTCAAGTTCCCTGGTGCA
This sequence comes from Eospalax fontanierii, assembly GCA_035773235.1. Lineage (NCBI taxonomy): Eukaryota > Metazoa > Chordata > Mammalia > Rodentia > Spalacidae > Eospalax > Eospalax fontanierii. Next base: position 109,773 of record CM069554.1, on the reverse strand, counting down.
AAATCACTGTTCAGTGTTCCTTGGTCCAAAATCACTGCTCAGCCTTCCCTTGTCCATAATCACTGTTCAGTGTTTCCTGGTCCAAAAACACAGTTCAGGGTTCCCTGTTCCATAATCACTGTGCAGGATGCCCTAGTCAGTATTCGATGTTCACGCTTCCCTGTTCAAAAATCATCATTGAGGTGCCCTGGTCCATAATCACTGATCAGGGTTTGCTGGTCCATAATGACTGTTCAGGGTTCCCTGGTCCATAATCACTATTCACGGTGCGATGGTCCATAATCACTTTTCAGGGTGCCCTGGTCTATAATTGATATCCAGGCTGCCCTGGTCCATTATCGATGTCTAGTGTTCCCTGACCCATAATCACTCTTCAGGGTTCCATTGTCCAAAACCACTGTTCAGGATTTCCTTGTCTGTAATCACAGTTCAGGCTGCCCTGTTCAATAATCGATGTCCAGGCTGTGCTGGACCATAATCGGTGTTCAGAGTTCCCTGTTCCATAATCTCAGTTCAGGGTGCCTTGGTCCATAATCAGTCTTCAGGGTTCCCTGGTCCATAATCACTGTTCAGGGTGCCCTGATCCATAATCGATATCCAGGATGGCCTGTTCCTATATCGATGTCTATGGTTCCCTGGTCCATAATCACTGATCAAGGTGCCCTGGTCCAAAATCGATAATCAGTGCTCCCTGCTCCATAATCACTGTTCAGGGTTCCAGGGTCCAAAATTACTGTTCAGGATTCCCTTGTTCATAATCAAAGTTCAGGTTGCCCTGGTCAATAATCGATGTCCAGAATGTGCTGGACCATAATAGGTGTTCAGGATTCCCTGAACCATAATCAGTTCAGAGTTCCTTGGTCCATAATCAGTGTTCAGGGTTCCCTGGTCCATAATCACTATTCAGGGTGCACTGGTCCATAATCACTATTCAGGGTGCACTGGTCCATAATCACTGTTCAGCGTTCCCCGGTCCAAAAGTACTGTTCAGGACTGCCTGGTCCATAAACAGTGTTCAGGATTTCCTGGTCCAAAAACACAGTTCAGGGTTCCCTTCTCCATAACAACTGTACAGGATTCCCTGGTCCATAGTCGATGTTCAGGGTTCCCTGGTCCATAATCACCTTACAGGAGCCCTGGTCAATAACCAATATCCAGGTTTCCCTGGTCCATAATAACCGTTCAGGTGCCCTGGTCCATAATCAATATCCAGGGTTCCCTGATCCATAATCACTGTTTAGGGTGCCTTGATCCATAGTCGGTTTATCGGGTTCCCTGGTGCACTATCACTGCTCAGGTTGCCCTACTCCACAGTCAATATTCAGGGTTCCCTGGTCGATAATACCTGTTCAGGTTTCCCTGGTCCATAATCACAGCTCAGGTTGCCTTGGTCCATAATAACTTTTCAGGGTTCACTCCCCATACTCATTGTACCGGGTGTCCCGGGACATAGTCGATTTTGAGAATTCCCTGGTTCGTAATCACTGTTCAGGTTGCATTGGTCCTCAATTGATGTTCAGGTTTCCCTGCTCCATGATCACTGTTCAGGTTGCCCTGATCCATAATAGCTGTTCAGCTCTTCCTAGTCCATAATCAGTGTTCAGGTACCCTGATCCATAATGGATGTCCAGGGTGACCAGGTGCATGATCGATGTTCAGGCTTCCCCGGTCCATAATCACTGTTCAGGGTGCCCTGACCCATAATCTCTGTTCAGGGTGCGCTGATCCATAGTCGATATTCAAGTTCCCTGGTCCAAAATCACTGTTCAGTGTTCCTTGGTCCAAAATCACTGCTCAGCCTTCCCTTGTCCATAATCACTGTTCAGGTTTCCCTGGTCCAAATACACAGTTCCGGGTTTCCTTCTCCATAATCACTGTACAGGATGCCCTGGTCAGTAGTCGATGTTCACGCTTCCCTGTTCAATAATCGTCATTGAGGTGCCCTGGTCCATAATCGATATTCAGGGTTCCCTGATCCATAATCAATGTTTAGGGTGCCCTGGGCCATAAGAGATATTCAGGGTTCCTGGTCCATAATCACTGTTGAGGGTGCCCTGCTCCGTAATAAATAATCAGGGTGCCCTGATCCATATCGACTTTCAGGCTACCCTGGTCGATAATCAAGGTTCAGGAATCCCTGATGTAGAATCACTAATCAGGGTGCGATGGTCCATAATCACTGTTCAGGATGCGCTAGTCCATAATCACTTTTCAGGGAGCCCTGGTCTATAATCGATATCCAGGATGCCTTGGTCCATTATCGATGTCTAGCGTTCCCTGATCCATAATCACTCTTCAGGGTTCCATGGTGCAAAACCACTGTTCAGGATTCCCTTGTCCATAATCACAGTTCAGGCTGCCCTGTTCAATAATCGATGTCCAGGCTGTGCTGGACCATAATAGGTGTTCAGGGTTTCCTGTTCTGTAATCTCAGTTCACCGTGGCTTGCTCCATAATCGGTCTTCAGGGTTCCCTGGTCCATAATCACTTTTCAGGGTGCCCTGATCCATAATCGATATGCAGGATGGCCTGTTTCAATATTGATGTCTAGGTTTCCCTGGTCCATAATCACTGATCAGGGTGCCCTGGTACAAAATCGATAATCAGTCCTCCCTTCTCCACAATGTTCAGGGTTTCCTGGTCCATGATCAGTGTTCAGGGTACACGGACCATAGTCGAAATTCAGTGTTCCCTGCTCCATAATCACTGTTCAGGTTTCCCTGTTCCAAAATCACTGTTCAGGTTTGACTGGTCCATAATCACAGTTCAGGTTGCCTTGGTCGATAATAACTGTTCAGGGTCCACTCTCTATACTCATTGTACTGGGTGTCCCGGGACATAGTCGATTTTGAGAATTCCCTGGTTCGTAATCACTGTTCAGGTTGCATTGGTCCTCAATCGATGTTCAGGTTTCCCTGCTCCATGATCACTGTTCAGGTTGCCCTGATCCATAATAGCTGTTCAGCTCTTCCTGGTCCATAATCAGTGTTCAGGCACCCTGATCCATAATCGATGTCCAGAGTGCCCTGGTGCATGTTCGATGTTCAGGCTTCCCCGGTCCATAATCACTGTTCAGGGTGCCCTGACCCATAATCTCTGTTCAGGGTGCCCTAATCCATAATCACTGTTCAGGGTTCCCTGGTCCAAAAACACAGTGAAGGGTTCCCTGTTCCATAATCACTGTACAGGATGCCCAGGTCCATAATCACTGTTCAGGGTGCCCTGGTCCATTATCAATATCCAGGATGCCCTGGTCCATAGTCGATGTTCAGTGTTCCTTGGTCCATAATCAATATCAAGGTTTTCCTGGTCCATAATCACTGTTCAGGGTGCATTCATCCATAATCGGTGTATAGATTTCCCTGGTGCATAATCACAGTTCAGGGTGCTGTGCTCCACAGTCGGTATTCAGGGTTCCCTCATCGATAATCCCTGTTCAGGGTTCCCTCGTCCATAATCACAGTTCAGGTTGCCTTTGTCCATCATAACTGTTCAGCCTGCGCTGGTCCATACTCACTGTACAGGGTGTGCCGGGCCATAGATGGTTTTGAGAATTCCCTGGTTCGTAATCACTGTTCAGGTTGCATTGGTCCTCAGTCGATGTTCAGGATTCCCTTCTCCATAATCACTGTTCATGGTGCCCTGGTTCTTAATCGATGTTCAGCGTGCCATGATCCATAATCGAAGTTCAAGGTTTCCTGGTCCATAATCACTGTTCAGGTTGCCTTGATCCATAATAGCTGTTCAGCTTTCTTGATTCATAATCAGTGTTCAGGTGCCCTCGTGCACAATCACTGTTCAGGGTGCCCTGGTCCATGATCGATGTTCAGGCTTCCCTGGACCATAATCTCTCTTCAGGGTGCCCTGATCCATAGTCAATATTCAAGTTCCCTGCTCCAATATCACTGTTCAGTGTTCCCTGGTTTAAAATCACTGCTCAGCCTTCCCTTGTCCATAATCACTGTTCAGGGTTCTCTGATCCAAAAACACAGTTCAGGGTTTCCTGCTCCATAATCATTCTGCAGGATGCCCTAGTCAATATTCGATGTTCACACTTCCCTATTCAATAATCATCATTGAGGTTCCCTGGTCCATAATCGATGTCCAGGGTTGTCTGATCCATAATCAATATTTAGGGTGGCCTGGGCCATAATAGATGTTCAGGGTTCTTGGTCCATAATCACTGTTCAGGGTGCCCTGCTCCGTAATAAATATTCAGGGTGCCTGATCCATTTCGACTTTCAGGCTACCCTGGTCAATAATCAAGGTTCAGGAATCCCTGGTGTAGGATCACTAATCAGGGTGCGATGGTCCATAATCACTGTTCAGGATGCGCTAGTCCATAATAATTTTTCAGGTTGCCGTGGTCCATAATCTATATCCAGGATGCCCTGGTCAATAATCGATGTCTAGTGTGCAATCGCTCTTCAGCTTTCCAAGGTCCAAAATCACTGTTCAGGATTCCCTTGTCCATAATCACAGTTCAGGGTGACCTGTTCATTAATCGATGTCCAGGATGTGCTGGACCATAATCGTTGTTCAGGGATCCCTGTTCCATAATCTCAGTTCAGCGTTCCATGATCCAAAATCACTGTTCAGGATTCCCTTGTCCATAATCACAGTTCAGGGTGCCCTGTTCATTAATTGATGTCCAGGATGTGCTGGACCATTATGGGTGTTCAGGGATCCCTGTTCCATAATCTCAGTTCAGCGTGCCTTGGTCCATAATCGGTCTTCAGGGTTCCCTGGTCCATAACCACTGTTCAGAGTGCCATGGTCCATAATCAATATCCAGGATGGTCTGTTCCAATATTGATGTCTAGTGTTCCCTGGTCCATAATCACTGGTCACAGTTCCCTGGTCCAAAATCGATAATCAGTGGCCCCTGCTCCTTAATGACAGTTCAGGGTTCAATGGTCCAAAATCACTGTTCAGGATTCCCTTGTTCATAATCAAAGTTCAGGGTGACCTGGTCAATAATCGATATCCAGGATGTGCTGGACCATAATCGGTGTTCAGGGTTCCCTGGTCCATAATCACAGTTCAGGGTGCCTTGTTCCATAATCAGTATTCAGTTCATATTCACTATTCAGGGTGCATTGGTCCATAATCACTGTTCAGCGTTCCCTGGTCCAAAAATACTGTTCAGGTCTTCCTGGTCCATAAACATTTTGCAGGTTTCCCTGGTCAAAATACAGTTCAGGGTTCCCTTCTCCATAACCACTGTACAGGATTCCCTCGTCCATAGTCGATGTTCAGGGTTCCCTGGTCCATAATCTACTTTCAGGTGCCCTGGTCCATAATCAATATCCAGGGTTCCCTGTTCAGTAATCACTTTTCAGGGTGCCTTGAACCATAGTCAGTTTATCGGTTTCCCTGGTGCATTATCACAGTTCAGGTTGCCCCACTCCACAGTTGATATTCAGGGTTCCCTCATCGATAATCCCTGTTCAGGTTTCCCTGGTCCATAATCACAGTTAAGGTTGCCTTGGTCCATATAACTGTTCAGGGTCCACTGGTGCATACTCATTGTACCGGGTATCCCGGGACATAGTCGATTTTAAGAATTCCCTGGTTTGTTATCACTGTATAGGTTGCACTCGTCCTCAATCGATGTTCAGTCTTCCCTGTTCCATAATCACTGTTCAGGATGTCCTGATCCGTAATCGATATTCAGGATGCCATGATCCATAACCGAAGTTCAAGGTTTCCTGGTCCATAATCAATGGTCAGTGTTCCATGATCCATAGTCATTGTCCAGGGTTCGTTGTCCATAATCACTGTTCAGAGTGCACTGGTCAATAATCGATTTCCGGGACTTGCTGGACCATAACCGTTATTCAGGGCTCTCCAGTCCATAATCACAGTTCAGGGTGCCGTGGACCATTATGCACTTTCAGGCTGCCCTTGAGGAAAATCAATGTTCAGGGTTCCCTGGTCCATAATCACTCATCAGGGTTTGCTTGTAGATAATGATTGTTCAGGTTTCCCTGATCCATAATCACAGCTTAGGGTGCCTTGGTCCATAATAACTGTTCAGGGTGCACTGGTCCATAAATATTGTTCAGGTTGCCCTGGGTCATAATCACTGATCAGGCTGCACTGCTCCATAATCACTGTTCAGTGTGCCATGGTCCATAGTCGATGTTCATAGTTCCCTGGTACATAATCACTGTTCAGAGTTCCCTGTTCCAAAATCACTGTTCAGGGTTCCCTGGTCCATAACCACTCTTCAGGATGCCCTGGTGCATTTTCGATATTCAGGGTACCCTGGTCCCTAATCACCGTTCAGGAACCCTGATTCATAATCAAAGTTCAGAATGCCCTGGTCAATAATCGATGTACAGGATATGCTGGACCATAATCGGTGTTCAGGATTCCCTGGTCCATAATCACAGTTCAGGGTGCCTTGGTTCATACTCGGTGTTCAGGGTTCCCTGGTCCATAAACAGTGTTCAGGTTTCTCTGATCCAAAACATGGTTCAGATTTCCGTTCTCCATAATCACTGTACAGGATGACCTGATCCATAGTCAATGTTCAGGGTTCCCTGGTACATAATCACCATTCAGGTTTCCCTGGTCCATAATCACTGTTCAGGATTCTCTTGTTCAAAATCACTGTTCAGTGTGCCATGGTCCATAGTTGATGTTCAGGGTTCCCTGGTCCATAATCACTGATCAGGGTTTGCTGGTCCATAATGGCTGTTCACGGATCCCTGGTCCATAATCACAGTTTAGGGTGCCTTAGTCCATAATAACTGCTCAGGGTGCACTGGTCCATAAATACTGTTCAGGTTACCCTGGTTCATAATCACTGATCATGCTGTACTGCTCCATAATCACTGTTCAGGGTGCACTGGTCCATAATCGATGTTCAGATTTCCCTGTTCCATAATCACTGTTCAGGTTTCCCTGTTCCGTAATCAATTTTCAGGCTGCCGTGTTCCATAATTATTGTTCAGGATGCCCTGATCCATAGTCGATTTTCAGGGTTCCCTGGTCCATAATCAACATTGAGGTGCCCTGGTCCACAGTCAATGTCCAGGGTGGCCTGGTCCATAATCGATATTCAGGGTTGTATGGTCCAAAACGACTGTTCAGGGTGACATGGTTCATAGTCGAAAATCAGCGTTCCCTGGACCATATTCTCTGTTCAGAGCTCCCTGGTCCAAAATCACTGTTCAGGGTTCCCTGGTCCATAATGACTCTTCAGGATGCCCTGGTCCATTGTCGATGTTCATTTTTTCCTGGTTGCTAATCACCATTCAGTTACCCTGGTCCATTATCAGTGTTCCGGGTTCCATGGTTCATAATCACTCTCAAGGTGCCCTGGCCCATAATCGATGTCCAGGGTGTCCTGGACCATAATCAATGTTCAGGGCTCTCTGGTCCATAATGACTGTTCAGGCTGCCTTGATCCATAATAGGAGTTCAGGGTTTCCAGGTCCATAATCATAGTTTAGGGTGCCTGGGTCCATAATTGGTATTGAGGGTTACATGCTCTATAATCACTGTTCAGGTTGCCCTGGTCCATAATCACAGTTCAGGATTCCCTGGTCATTAATCAATGTCCACGTTTCCCTGGTCCATAATCAATTTTCAGGCGGCCCTGGTCCATAATCGACTTTCAGGTTGCCCTGTTCCATTATCGATGTTCAGGTTTCCCTGGTCCATAATCACTGATCAGGGTGCCCTGGTCCAAAATCCATAATAAGTGCTCCCTGCTCCATAATCATTGTTCAGGGTTCCCTGGTCCATGATCAGTGTTCAGGGTGCACGGACCATAGTCGAAATTCAGTGATCCCTGCTCCATAATCACTGTTCAGGTTTCCATGTTCCAAAATCACTGTTCAGGGTGCCCTGGTCCATGGCTATTGTTCAGGGTTCCCTGTTCCATAATTGATGGTCATGATGCCCTGGTCCGAAATCGATGTTCAGGGTTCCCTGGTCCAAAATCACAGTTCAGGGTACCCTGATCCATAATCGATGTTCAGGGTTCCTTGTCCATAATCACTGTTCAGGGTGCCATGATCCATAATCAATTTTGAGGATGTCCTGGTCCATAATCACTGATCAGGATTTGTTGGTCCATAACGACTGTTCAGGGTTCCCTGGTCCATTATCAGTTTAGGGTGCCTTAGTCCATAATAACTGCTCAGCACTCTGGTCCCTAATCACTGTTCAGAGTGCCCTTGTCAAAAATCGATATTCAGTGATCCCTGCTCCATAATCACTGTTCAGGTTTCCATGTTCCAAAATCACTGTTCAGGGTGCCCTGGTCCATGAGTATTGTTCAGGGTTCCCTGTTCCATAATTGATGGTCATGGTGCCCTGGTCCGAAATCGATGTTCAGGGTTCCCTGGTCCAAAATCACAGTTCAGGGTACCCTGATCCATAATCAATGTTCAGGGTTCCTTGTCCATAATCACTGTTCAGGGTGCCATGATCCATAATCAATTTTGAGGGTTTCCTGGTCCATAATCACTGATCAGGATTTGTTGGTCCATAACGACTGTTCAGGGTTCCCTGGTCCATAATCAGTTTAGGGTGCCTTAGTCCATAATAACTGCTCAGCACTCTGGTCCCTAATCACTGTTCAGAGTGCCATTGTCAAAAATCGATATTCAGTGCTCCCTGCTCCATAATCACGGTTCAGGGTTCCATGGTCCAAAATCACTTTTCAGGATTTCCTTGTCCATAATCACAGGTCAGGGTGCCCTGGTCAATAATCGATGTCCGGGATGTGCTGGACCATAATCGGTATTCAGGATTCCCCAGTCCATAATCACAGTTCAGGGTGCCCTGGTCCATTATGTAGTTTCAAGCTGCCCTTGAGGATAATCAATGTTCATGGTTTCCTGGTCCATAATCACTGATCAGGGTTTGCTTGTCCATAATGACTTTTCAGGTTTCCCAAGTCCATAATCACAGTTTAGGGTGCCTTGGTCCATAATAACTGTTCAGGGTGCACTGCTTCATAAATACTGTTCAGGGTGCCCTGTTTCATAATCACTGATCAGGCTGCACTGCTCCAGAATCCCTGTTTAATGTGCCATGGTCCATAGTCGATGTTGAGGTTTCCCTGCTACATAAGCACTGTTCAGGGTGCACTGGTCCATAATCGATGTTCAAATTTCCCTGGTACATAATCAACGTTCAGGTGCCCTGGTCCATATTCAATGTTCAGGATGTCCTGGTACATATTCGATATTCAGGATTCTCTGGTCCAAAATGACTGTCCAGGGTGACATGATTCATAGTTGAAATCAGGGTTCCCTGGACCATAATCAATGTTCAGAGTTCCCTGGTCCTAAATCACTGTTGAGAGTTCCCTGGTCCATAATGACTTTTCAGGATGCCCTGGTGCATTGTCGATGTTCAAGGTTTCCTGGTCACTAATCACCATTCAGGTATCCTGGTCCATAATGAGTGTTTCGGGTTCCATGGTTCATAATCACTCTCAGGGTGCCCTGGCCCATAATCGATTTCCAGTGTGGCCTGGTCCATAATCGATATTCAGGGCTCTCTGGTCCATAATGACTGTTCAGGCTGCCTTGATCCGTAATAGGAGTTCAGGGTTTTCAGGTCCATAATCACATTTCAGTGTGCCTTGGTTCATAATTGGTATTGAGGGTTACATGCTCTGTAATCACTGTTCAGGGTGCCCTGGTCCATAATCACAATTCAGGATTCCCTGGTAATTAATCAATGTCCAGGTTTCCCTGGTCCAAAATCACTGCTCAGGTTTCCCTGTTCCAAAAATCACTGTTCAGTGTTCCATGCTCCATAATCACTGTTCAGGTTTCCCTGTTCCAAAAATCACTGTTCAGGATTCCCTGGTCCATAATCACTGTTCAGGGTGCCCTGGTCCATAACTGATGTTCAACGTTCCCTGTTCCATAATCACTGATCAGGGTTTGCTGGTCCCTAATGACAGTTCAGGGTTCCCTGGTCCATAAAGAGTGTTAAGGTTTTCCTTTTTCGAAAAACACAGTTCAGGGGTCCCTTCTCCATAATCACTCTATAGGATGCCCCTGTCCATAGTCGATATTCAGGGTTCCCTGGTCCATAATCACTGTTCAGGATTCTCTGGTCCAAAATCACTGTTCTGTGTGCCATGGTCCATAGTTGATTTTCAGGATTCCCTGGTCCATAATCACTGATCAGGGTTTGCTGGTCCATAATGGCTGTTTAGGGATTCCTGGTCCATAATTACAGTTTAAGATGCCTTAGTCCATAATAACTGTTCAGGGTGCAATGGTAAATAAATCCTGTTCAGGGTACCCTGGTTCATAATCACTGATCAGACTGCACTGCTCCATAATCACTGTTCAGTGTGCCATGATCCATAGTCGATGTTCAGGGTTCCCTGGCCCATAATCAATGTTCAGGGTGCACTGGTCCATAATCGATGTCCATATTTCCCTGGTCCATAATCACTGTTCAGGTTTCCCTGTTCCATAATCGATGTCCAGGGTGGCCTGGTCCATAGTCGATATTCATAGTTCTCTGGTCCAAAATGATTGTTCAGAGTGACGTGGTTCCATAGTCGAAAATCAGGGTTCCCTGGTCTGGTCCATAATCATTGTTCAGAGTTCCCTGGTCCAAAATCACTGTTTAGGGTTCCCTGGTCCATAATCACTCTTCAGGATGCCCTATTGCATTGTCGATGTTCAGGGTTTCCTGGTCCCTAATCACCGTTCAGGTACCCTGTTCCATAATCGGTGTTCAGGGTTCCATGGATCATAATCACTGTTCAGGGTGCCCTGGCCCATAATCGATGTCCAGGGTGCCGTGGTCCATAATCGATGTTCAGGGCTCTCTGGTCCATAATGACTGTTCAGAGTGCCTTGGCCCATAATCGATGTCTAGGGTGGCGTGGTCCATAATCGATGTTCAGGGCTCTCTGGTCCATAATGACTGTTCAGGGTGCCTTGGTCCATAATAGGAGTTCAAGGTTTCCAGGTCCATAATCACAGTTCAGGTTGCCTTGTTCCATAATTGGTATTCAGGGTTACCTGCTCCATAATCACTGTTCAGGGTGCCTTGGTACGTAATCACAGTTCATGATTCCCTGGTCATTAATCAATGTTCCAAAATCACTGTTCAGGATGCCCTTGTCCATATTCGATATCCAGGATGCCCTGGTCCATTATCAATGTCTAGGGTTCTCTGGTCCATAATCACTGTTCAGGGTGCCCCGGTCCAAAATCGATATTCAGGGCTCCCTGTTCCATAATCACTGTTCAGGTGATTTCCATTGTCCAAAATCACTCTTCAGGATTCCCATGTCCATAATCAGAGTTCAGGTTGCCCTGGTCAATAGTTGATGTCCAGGATGTGGTGGACCATAATCGGTGTTCAGGGTTCCCTGGTCCATAATCACAGTTCAGGGTTCCTTGATCCATAATCAATTTTCAGGGTGCCCTGGTCCATAATCGACTTTCAGGCTGCTCTTGTCGATAATCAATGTTCAGGGTTCCCTGGACCATAATCACTGATCAGGGTTTGCTGGTCATATTTTATTGTGCCTTGGTCCATAATAACTGTTCAGGGTGCAGTGGTCCATGAACACAGTTCAGGGTGCCCTGGTTCATAACCACTGATCAGGCTGCACTACTCCATAATCACTGTTCAGTGTGCCATGTTCCATAGTCTATGTTCAAGATTCCCTGGTCCATAATCACTGTTTAGGGTGCACTGTTCCATAGTCTATTTTCAGGCTGCCGTGGTCCATAATAATTATTCAGGATTCCATGGTCCATAGTTGATGTTCAGGGTTCCTTGGTCCATAATCAACGTTCAGGTGCCCTGGTCCATAATTGATGTCTAGGGTGTCCTGGTCCATAATCGATATTCAGGGTTCTCTTGTCCAAAATGATTGGTCAGGGTGACATGGTCAATAGTTGGAAATCAGGGTTCCCTGGTCCATAATCAGGTTTCAGAGTTCCCTGGTCCAAAATCACTGTTCAGGATTTCCTTGTCCATAATCACAGTTCAGGGTGCCCTGGTCAACAGTCGAAGTCCAGGATGTGCTGGAACATAATCGGTGTTCAGGGTTCCCTGGTCCATAATCTCAGTTCAGGTTGCCCTGGTCCATAATCGATATCCAGGATACCCAGTTCCAATATTGATGTCTAGGCTTCCCTCGTCCATAATCACTGTTCAGGGTGCCCTGGTCCAAAAACACAGTGAAGGGTTCTCTGTTCCATAATCACAGTTCAGGATGCCCTTGTCAATAGTCAATGTCCACGCTTCCCTGTACAATAATCATCATTGAGGTGCCTTGGTCCATAATCGATGTCCAGGGTTCCCTGATCCATAATCAATGTTCATGGTTCTCTGGGCCATAAGAGATGTTCAGGGTTCCTGGTCCATAATCACTGTTAGGGTTCCCTGGTCCTTAATATTCAGGGTGCCCTGATACATATTGACTTTCAGGCTACCCTGGTCCATAATCACTATTCAGGGTTCCATGGTCAAAAATCACTGTTCAGGATTCCCTTGTCCATAATCACAGTTCAGGGTGCCCTGGTCAATAATCGATATCCAGGATGTGCTGGATTATAATCGGTGTTCAGGGTTCCCTGCTCCACAATCAATGTTCAGGGTGCACTGGTCCATAATCACTGTTCAGCGATCCCTGGTCCAAAAATACTGTTCAGGCCTCCCTGGTCCCTAAACATTGATCAGGTTTCCCTTGTCCCAAAACACAGTTCAGGGTTCCCTTCTCCACAATCACTGTACAGGATTCCCTGGTCCATAGTCCATGTTCAGGGTTCCCTGGTCCATAATCATCATTCAGGCGCCCTGCTCCATAATCAATATCCAGGCTTCCCTGTTCCATAATCACTGTTGTGCATGCCTTGATGCATAGTCGGTTTATCGGTTTCTCTGTTGCATAATCACAGTTCAGGTTGTCCTGCTCCCCAGTCAATATTCAGGGTTCCATGTTCTTTAATCCCTGTTCAGGGTTGCCTGGTCCATAATCAAAGTTCAGGTTTCTCTGGTCCAAAATTACAGTTCAGGGTCCCCTGGTCCAAAAATCACTGTTCAAGTTTCCCTGGTCCATAAACTCTGTTCAGGTTTCCCTTTTCCAAAATCACAGTTCAGGATTCCCTGGTCCATAATCACGTTTCAGGATGCCCTGGTCCATAGTCAATGTTCAGGGTTCCCTGGTTCATAATCAATATTCAGGGTCCCTGGTCCATATTGACTTTAAGGCTACCCTGGTCGATAATGACTGATTAGGGTTACCTAGTCCACAGTCACAGTTCAGGGTACCCTGGACTATAATCTATGTTCAGGGTACCTTGTCCGAAATTACAATTCAGGGTGCCCTGGACCACAGTCCATATTCAGGGTGCCCTGGTGCATAATCACTGTTCAGGGTTTGCTGGTCCATAATCACTGTTCAGAGTTCCCTGGTCTGTAATCACATTTCAGGGTCCCTTGGTCCATAATATCTCTTCATGGTGCGCTGTTTCAAAATAGCTGTTCTGGGTGCGCTGGTTCATAATCATTTATCAAGCTGCGCTGGTAAATAATCACTGTTCAGGGATGCCTGGTCCATGATTGATGTTCAGGTTTCCCTGGACCATAATCACATTTCATGGTGCCCTGGTCCATAATCGATGTTCATGGTTCCTGGTTATATTCACTGTTTAGGGTGCCCTGGTCTATAATGACTATTCAGGGAGCCCCGGTCGGTAGTCAATGTTCAGGGTTTCCTGCTCCATAATCCCAGTTCAGGTTGCACTGGTCCATAATCGATGTTCAGGGTGCCCTGGTCCATAATCTCTGTTCAGGATGCCCTGGTCCATATATAATGTTCAGTATTCCATGGTGCATAATCACTGTTCAGGATCCCCTGGTCCATAATCGGTGTTCAAGTTTACCTGCTCCATAATCATTGTTCAGGTTGCCCTGATCCATAATGAAAATTTCGGATACCCTGGTCCATAGTCCATGTCCAATTGTCCCTGGTCCATAATCACTGTTCAGGTTGCCCTGGTCCATAATCGATACCCAGGATGCCCTGGTCCATAGTCCATGTTCAGGGTTTCCTGGTCCATAATTAACGTTCAGGTGCCCAGGTCAATAATCAGTATTGAGGGTGCCCTGGTCCATAATCGATGTTCACGTTGCCCTTGTCCATAATCACAGTTCAGGGTCCCCTGGTCCAAAATCACTGTTCAAGTTTCCCTTGTCTATAAAAACTATTCAGGTTTCCCTAGTCCAAAATCACAGTTCAGGATTCTCTGGTCCATAATCACTGTTCAGGATGCCCTGGTCCATAATCCATGTTCAGGGTTTCCTGTTCCATAATCAGCGTTCAGTTGTCCTGGGCCTTAATCCATATCCAGGGTTTCCTGGTCCATAATCATTTTTCAGGGTGCCCTTGTCTATATCGAATTTCAGGCTACCCTGGTCGATAATAAATGCTCAGGGTTTCCTGGTCCATAATCACTAATCAGGGTTGGCTGGTCCATAATCACTCTTCAGGGTGTCCTGAGGTATTATAGATGTTCAGGGTTACATTGTCCGACATCCCATTCAGAGTGCGCTGGTCCGTAGTCGATATTCAGGGTTCCCTGGTCCATAATCACTGTTCAGGGATCCCTAGTCCATAACCATAGTTCAGCGAGCCCTGTTCCATAGTCAAAATTCAGGTTTCCATGGTCCATAATCACTGTTCAGGGTGCCCTGGTCCATAATCGATGTTTAGGATTCCCTTCTCCGTAATCACAGTTTAGGGTGGCTTCTTCCATAGTCGATCTTCAGGGCTCCCTGGACCATAATCACTGTTCAGAATTCCCAGGTCCATAGTCATTGATCAGGATTTACTGATCAATAATCACTGTTCAGAGTTCCCTGGTCCATAATCACATTTCAGGTTGCCTTGGTCCATAATCGGTGTTCAGGGTTCCCTGGTCCATAATCACTGTTCAGGTTGCCCTGATCCATAATCACTGTTCAGGGTGCCGTGGTCCATAGTTAATGTTCAGGTTTCCCAGGTCCATAGTAACTGTTCAGGGAACACTGGTCCATAATCGATGTTCAGGGTTCCCTGGTCCATAAGCACCATTCATGTGCCCTGGTCCTTAATCAATGTGTAGGGTTCCCTGGTCTATAATCACTGTTCAGGATGCCCTGGTTCATAATCGATGTCCAGGTTACCCTGGTCCATAATCACTGTTGAGGGAATCCCTTGAACATAATCACTCTTCAGGTTCTCTGGTCCAAAATAACTGTTCAGGGATCCCTGGTCCATAAACTGTTCAGGATGCCCTGATCCATAGTCAATGTTCAGGGTTCCCTGGTCCATAATTACTGTTCAGATGACCTGGTCCATAATCGAAGTCCAGGTGTCAATAGTCCATAATCATTGTTCAGGGTACCATGGTCCATAATCGGTGTCCAGGTTGCCCTGGTCCATAATCAATATTCGGGGTGCCCTTGTCCATATCGACTTTCAGACTACTGTGCTCGATAATCAAAGTTCAGTTTTCCTGGTCCAGAATCACTGTTCAGGATTCCCTGGACCATAATCAATATTCAGCGTGTCCTGGTACATATCGACTTTCAGGCTACCCTGGTCGATAATCATTGCTCAGGGTTCCCTGGTCAATAATCAATGTCCAGGGTGCCGTGCTCCGTAATCGATGTTCATGGTTCCCTAGTCCATGATCAGTGTTCAAGGTACCCTGCTCATTAATCGATGTTCAGGATTCCCTTGTCCGTAATCACAGTTTAGGGTGCCTTGCTCCATAGTCGATCTTCAGGGCTCCCTGGACCATAATCATTGTTCAGGATTCCCTGGTCCATAATCGCTGATCAGGGTTTGCTGGTACTTAATCACTGTTCAGAGTTCCCTGGTCCATAATGACAGTTCACGGAGGCTTGGTCCGTAATCGGTGTTCAGGTTTCTCTGATCCATAATCACTGTTCAGGATGCCCTGGTCCATAATAACCATTCAAGGTACACTTGAACATAATCGATGTCTAGGGTTCCCTGGTTCATAATCACTCTTTAGGGTGCCCTGGTACATAGTCAATATCCAGGGTGCGCTGGTCCATAATGATTGTTCCGGGTACCCAGGTCCATAATCACTGTGAAGGTTCCCTCATCCAAAATCACTGTTCAGGTTTCCCTGCTCCACAATCACAAATCAGGTTGCCTTGGTCCATAATCCGTGTTCAGGTGACCTGATCCATAATCATTATTCCTGGTTCCCTGGTCCATACATTGTTGATGTTCAGGTTTTCCTGGACCATAATCATAGTTTAAGTGCCCTGGTCCATAATCAATGCCCAGGGTGCTCTAACCCATAATCGATGTTCAGGGTTCCTTGGTCCAAAATCACTGTTGAAGCTTCTCTGATCCATAATCACAGTTGAGCTTTCCCTGGTCCAAAATCACAGTTCAGGTTTCCCTGGTCCATTATCATGTCTCAGGATACCCTGGTCCATAGTCAATGTTCAGGGTTCCCTGGTCCATAATCACTTTACAGGTTTCCCTGGTCCATAGTCAATGATCATGGTTCCCTGGTCCATAATCACCGTTCAGGTGCCCTAGTCCATAATCGATGTAGATGGTTATCTGGTCCAGAATCACTGTTCAGAGTACCCTGGTCCATAATTGATGTACTGGGTGCCCTGGTCCATAATTGATGTTCACGGTACCCAGGTTGCCCTCTTCCATAGTCAATATTCAGGTTTCTGTGGTCCATAATCACTTTTGAGGGTTCTCTGGTCCAAAATCACTGTTCAGGTTTCCGTGCTCTATAATCACAGTTCAGGTTTCTTGGTCCATAATCAGTATCCAAGGTTCCATGGTCAATAATCAGTGTTCAGGGTTCCCTGGTCCATAATCGATGATCAGGATTCCCTGTTCCATAATTGATATTCAGGGTGCCCTGGTCCATAATCACTGTTCAGGGCGCCTTGGTCCATAATCGGTGTTCAGGGTTTCCTGGTCCATATTCAGAGTTCAGTGAGCCTTGGTCCATAATCATTGTTCAGGGTTTCCTGCTCCAATATATCTGTTCAGGGTGCCGTGGTACATAATGGATGTTCAGTGTTCCCTGGTCCATAATCTATGTTCAGGGTTCTCTGTTCCATAATCAATTTTCAGGATTCCCTGGTCCATAAACACTGTTCATTATGCCGTGGTTCATAGTCGATTTTCAGGATTCCCAGGTCCATAATCAACATTCACGTGTCCTGGTCCATAATCGATGTTCAGAGATTCTCTGGTCCATAACCACTGTTCAGTGTACCCTGGTCCATAGTCGATATACAGGGTTCCCTGGTCCATAATCACTGTTCAGGATTTCCTGGTCCATATCGACTTTCATGGTACCCTGGTCAATAATCAATGTTCAGATTTTGTGGTCCATAATCTCTGTTCAGGATGCCCTGGTCCATAGTCAATTTTCAGGGCTCTCTGGACCATAATCACTGTTCAGGATTTACTGGTCCAAAATCACACTTCAGGGTTTCCTGGTCCATAATCACTGTTCATGGTGTTCTGGTCCATAATCACTCTTCAGGCTGTCCTCATCAGTTGTCAATATTCAGGGTTCCCTGGTCCGTCATCACAGTTTAGGATGCCCTGGTTCGTAATCAATGTTCAGGGTTCCCGGGTCCATAGTCACTATTAAGGGTTCGCTGGTCCATAATCACTGTTCCGGGTGACATGGTCCATAATCACTGTTTAGATAGCTTGATTCCATAGTCGATGTTGAGAGTTCCCTGGTCAATAATCACTCTTCAGGGTCCTCTTGTCCATAACTGATGTTCAGTGTTCCCTGGTCCATAATCATTGCTCAGGATGCACTGGTCCATAATCGACTTTTAGGTTTCCCTGGTCCATAATCGATATTCAGTGTTCCCTGGTTCGTAATTACAATTCAGGGTGACCTGTTCCATAACCGATGTTCAGCGTACCCTTCTCCGTAGTCACAGTTTATTGTGTCCTGCTCCACAGTCTATCTTCAGGGTCCCTGGTCCATACTCACTGTTCAGGTTTCCCTGGAATTTATCCACTTTTCGGGCTGCCCTGGTCCACAATCACTGTTCAGGTTTCCCTGGTCCAAAATTGATGTTCATTGTTCCCTGGTTCATAATCACTGTTCAGGGTGCCCTGGTCCATACTCAATGTTCATGGTGCCCTGTTCCATAATCGATATTCAAGGTTCCCTGAATAACCGATTATCAGGGTTCCCTGGTCCATAATCATTTCTCAGGATGCACTGGTCCATAATCGACTTTTAGTTTTCCCTGGTCCATAATCGATATTCAGTGTACCCTTATCCGTAATCACAGTTCATTCTGTCCTGTTCCGTAGTGTATCATCACGGTTTCCTGGTCCATACTCAATGTTCAGTGTTCCCTGGACTTTAACCACTGTTCAGGTTTCCCTGGTCCATAATCACTTTTCAGGGGACCTGGTTCATAATTACTGTTCAGGTTTCACTGGTCCATAATCAATATTCAGGGTGCCCTGATCCATATCAACGTTCAGGCTTCCCTGGCCGATAATCGATGTTTTGGGTTGCCTTGTCCATAATCATTATTCAGGGTGACCTGGTCCATAATCACTGTCCAGGGTGCCCTGATCCATAATCAATGTTCAGGGTGCCCTGGTTCATAATCACTGCTCAGGGTGCCCTCCTTCAAAATCACTGTTCAGGATGCCATGGTCCATATTGGATATTCAAGTTTCCCTAATGCTTATTCACTGTTCAGTGTGCTCTCCTCCATAATCGATGTTCAGGGTTCTCCTGTATGAAACACAGTACAGGGTACCCTTGTCCATAGTCTATATTCAGGGTTCCCTGGTCTATAATGACTGTTCAGCGTTCCCTGGTCCATAATCACAGTTCAGATTTCCCTGGTCCATAATCACTCTTCAGGGTGCCCTGGTCCATAATAAATGTTAGGGTTCCTGACCCATAATCACTGTTCATGGTGCCCTGTTCCAAAGTCGATGTTCAGGTTACCCTGGTCCATAATCACCGTTCAGGTGCCCTGGTCCATAATTGATGTCGAAGGTTCCTGGTCCATGGTCACTGTTCAGGGTGCCCTGGTCCATAATCAATATTCAGGCTTCCCTGCTCCATGATCAGTGTTCAGGGTGCCCTTGCTCATAGTGGATATTCAGGTTTCCCTGGCCCATAATCACAGTTCACGGTGCCTGAGTCCATAATCAGTGTTAGTGTTCAATGGTCCATAATCGCTGTTCAGGGTGCCCTGCTAAATAATCGATGTCCAGGTTGCCCTGGTCCATAATCAATATTCAGGGTTCTCTGGTCAATAATGACAGTTCAGTGTGCCTTGGTCCATAATCGGTGTTCAGGTTTACATGCTCCATAATCACTGTTCAGTGTTCCCTGGTCCATAATCACTGTTCAGGGTTCCCTGGTCCAAAAACACAGTTCCAGGTTCCCTGGTTCAGAATCACTGTGCAGGATGCCCTGGAACATAGTCGATATTCAGGCTTCCCTGTTTAGTAATCCTCGTTCAGTTGCCCTGGTCCATCATCGATGTCCAGGGTAACTTATTCATAATCAGTGTTCAGGGTGCCCTGGTCCATAATCAATATTCAGGGTGCGCTAGTCCATAATCCCTGTCCAGGGTGCCCTGGTCCATTGTCGATGTTTAGGGTTCCCGGGTGCATAATCACTGTTCAGAGTACACTGATACGTAATTGATATTCAGGGTACCCTGATCCATAATAACTGTTCAGCATTCCTGGTCCAAAATACCTGTTCAGTGTGCCTTGGTCCATAATCGATGTCCAGGGTGGCCTGGTCCATAATCGATGTTCAGGTTTCTCTGGTCCATAATAACTCTTCACTGTGCCTTGGTCCATAATTGGTGTTCAGGTTACCTGCTCCATAATCACTTTTCAGGGTGCCCGAATCCATAATTAATGTTCAGAGTGCCCAGGTCCATAATCAATGTTCAAGTTACCTTGGTCCATAATTAATGTTCAGGGTTCCCTAGTCCATAATCAATGTTCAAGATGCCCTGGTCCATAATCATTATTCAGGGTGCCCTTTTCCATAATCCATGTTCAGAAGCCCTGGTCCATTACTGATGTTCAGATTTCTCTGCTCCATGATCACTCTTCAGGGTGCACTGGTCTATAATTACTGTTCAGGGTGCCCTCTTCCATAATAGATGTTCAGGGTTCCTGGTCCATAATCACTGTTCAGGGTGCCCTCTTCCATAATAGATGTTCAGGGTTCCTGGTCCAAAATCAGTATTCAGGTTTCCGTGGTCCATAACTACCGTTCAGGTGCCCTGGTCCAGAATCGATGTCGATGATTCCTGGTCCATAATCACTGTTCAGCTTGCTCTGGTCCGTAATTGATATTCAGGGTTCCCTGGTCCATAATCACTGTTCAGCGTAACCTGGTCCATATTCGAAGTTCAGGTTTCCCTGTTCCATAATCACAGTTCATGGTGCCTTGGTCTATAAACAGTGTTCAGTGTTCCATGGTCCATAATCACTGCTCAGTGTTCCCTTGTCCAAAATCATTGTTCAGGTTTCCCTGGTCCATAATCAGAGTTCACAGTGCCTTGGTCCATAATTAGTGTTCAGTGTTCCATGGTCCATAATCGCTGTTCAGGTTGCCCTGGTCCATAATCAATGCCCAGGGTGGCCTGGTCCATAATCGATATTCAGGTCTCTCTGGTCCAAAATCACTGTTCAGGGTACCCTGGTCCATAATCGAAGTTCAGGATTCCCTCTTCCATAATTGATGTTCAGGGTTCCTTTTCCATAATCACTTTTCAGAGTGCCATGATCCATAATCAATTTTCAGGATGCCCTGGTCCATAATCGATGTTCAGGTTTCCCACTTCCATAATTGATGTTTAGGATTCCTTTTCCATAATCACTTTTCAGAGTGCCATGATCCATAATCAATTTTCAGGGTGCCCTGGTCCATAATCGACTTTCTGGCTGCCCATGTCAATAATCAATGTTCAGGGTTTCCTGGTCCATAATCACTGATCAGTATTTCCTGGTCATTAATGAGTGTTCAGGATTCCCTGGTCCATAATCACAGTTTAAGGTGCCTTTGTCCATAATAACTGTTCAGGGTACACTGTTCCATAAATACTGTTAAGGGTGCCCTGGTTCATAATCACTGATCAGGTTGCACTGCTCCATAAGCACTGTTCCGTCCAAGGTCCATAATCGATGTTCAGCCTTCCCTGGTCCATAATCACCGTTCAGGTGCCCTGGTCCATAATAGATGTTCAGGGTTCCCTGGTCCATATTCGCTGTTCAGGGTGCCTTGGTACATAAGCGATGTCGACGGTTCCTGGTCCATAATCACTGTTCAATTTGCTCTGGTCCATAATCGATATTCAGGGTTCCCTGTTCCATAATCACCGTTCAGTTGCCCTGGTCCACAGTCGATGTCGATGGTTCCTGGTCCAAAATCACTGTTCACGTTTCCCTGGTCCATAATCACAGTTCATGATGCCTTGGTCAATAATCAGTGTTCAGTGTTCCATGGTCCATAATTACTGCTCAGTGTTCCCTTGTCCAAAAATCACTGTTCACGTTTCCGTGGTCTATAATCACAGTTTACGGTGCCTTGGTCGATAATAAGTGCTCAGTGTGCCTTGGTCCATAATCGGTGTTCAGGTTTACCTGCTTCATAATCACTGTTCAGGGTGTCCTGGTCCATAATGGATGTCTATGGTGGCCTGGTCCATAATTGATGTTCAGGTTTCTCTTGTCCATAATGACTGTTCAGTGTGCCTTGGTCCATAACCGGTGTTCAGGTTTATCTGCTCCATAATCACAGTTCAGGGTGCCCACGCCCATAATTGATGTTCATGGTTCCCTGGTCCATAATCAATGTTCAAGTTACCTTGGTCCATAATCAGTGTTCAAGGTTCCCTGGTCGATAATCGATGTTCAAGATGCCCTGGTCCATAATCACTATTCAGGTTGCCTGGTTCCATAATCCATGTTCAGTCTTCCCTGCTCCATAATCACTCTTCAGGGTGCACTGGTCTATAATTACTGTTCAGGGTGCCGCCGTCCATAATCGTTGTTCAGGTTTCCCTGGTCCAAAATAACAGTTCAGGGTGCCTTGGTCAATAATCGGTGTTAAGGTTTACCTGTACTGTAATCACTCTTCAGTGTGCTCTGGTCCATAATCACTGTTCAAGATGCCCTGGTCCATAATCACTGTTCAGGATGGCCTAGTCCATACTCGATGTGAAGATTTCCTGGTCCATAATCACCATTCACTTGCCCTTGTCCATAATCGATGTTCAGGGTTCCCTGGTTCATGATCAGAGTTCAGGGTGCCTGGACCATAGTCAAAATTCAGTGTTCCCTGGTCCATAATCACTGTTCAGGTTTCCCTGTTCCAAAATCACTGTTCAGCATTCCCTGGTCCATAATCACTGTTCAGGTTACCCTGGTCCATGATCGATGTGCAGGTTTCCCTGTTCTATGATCGATGTTCACGGTGCGCTGGTCCGTAATCGATGTTCAGATTTCCCTGTTCCATAATTGATGGTCATATTGCCCTGGTCCTTAATCACTGTTCAGGGTTCTTTGGTCCACAATCGGTATTCAGGTTTACCTGCTCCATAATCACTGTTCAGGCTTCCCTGGTCCATAATGACAGTTCAGGATTCCCTGGTCGTTAATCAACGTCCAGGTTTCCCTGGTCCATAATCACTGTTCAGGGTGCCCTGGTCCATAATCAATATCTAGGATGCGATATTATGGTCCATTATCGATGTCTAGGGTCCCCTGGTCCATAATCACTTTTCAGGATGCCCTGGTCCAAAATCGATATTCAGTGCTCCCTGCTCCATAATCAGTGTTCAGGATTCCATGGTCCAAAATCACTGTTCAGGATTCCCTTGTTCATAGTCACAGTTAAGGATGCCCTGGTCAATAATCGATGTCCAGGATGTGCTGGACCATAATCGGTGTTCAGTGTCCCCTGGTCCATAATCACTGTTCAGGATGCCCTGGTCCAAAATCGATATTCAGTTCTCCCTGCTTCATAGTTACTGTTCAGGATTCCATGGTCCAAAATCATTGTTCAGGATTCCCTTGTCCATAATCACAGTTAAGGGTGCCCTGGTCAATAATCGATGTCCAGGATGTGCTGGACCATAATTGGTGTTCAGGGTTCCCTGGACCATAATCACAATTCAGGGTGCCATGATCCATAATTAAGTTTCAGGGTGCCCTGGTCCATAATCGATATTCAGGGTTCCCCTGTTCATGATCAGTGCTCAGGGTACCCTCGTCCATAGTTGATGTTCGGGTTTTCCTGGTTCATAATCACAGTTCACGGTGCCTTGGTCCATAATCAGTATTCAGTGTTCCATGGTCCATAATCACTGTTCAAATTGCCCTGGCCCATAATCGAAGTCCAAGTTGGTCTGGTCCGTAATCGATGTTTAGGGTTCTCTGGTCCATAATGACTGTTCAGTGTGCCTTGGTCCATAATCCGTGTTCAGGTTTGCCTGCTCCATAATCACTGTTCAGGGTGCCCTGGTCCATAATCGATGTCCAGGGTGGCCTGGTCCATAATCAGTGTTCAGTGTTCCATGGTCCATAATCAACATTCAGGGTACGCTGGCCCATAATCGATGTCCAACTTGGCCTGGTCCATAATCGATGTGCAGGGTTCCTGGTTCATAATCACTGTTCAGGGTGCCCTGGTCCATAGTCAATATTCAGAGTTCCCTAGTCCATGATCAATGCTCAGGGTATTCTGGTCCATAGTAGATGTTCAGGTTTCCCTGGTCCATAATCACAGTTCATGTTGCCTTGGTCCATAAATAGTTTTCAGTGTTCAATGGTCCATAATCACTGTTCAGGGTGCCCATGTCCATAGTCGTTGTCCAGGGTGGCCTGGGCCATAATCGATGTTCAGGGTTCTCTGGTCCAAAATCACTGTTCAGGGTACCCTGGTCCATAATCGATATTCAGTGTTCCTTGTCCATAATAACTGTTCAGGGTGCCATGATCCATAATCAATGTTCAGGGTTTCCTGGACCATAATCAGTTTTGGGTGCCTTAGTCCATAATAACTGTTCAGGTTTCCCAGGACCATAATCACTGTTCAGAGTGCCCTGGTCCAAAATCAATATTCAGTGCTTCCTGCTCCATAATCACTTTTCAGGTTTCCATGGTCCAAATTCACTGTTCATGATTTCCTTGTCCATAATCACAGGTCAGGATGCCCTGGTCAATAATCGATGTCCAGTATGTGCTGGACCATAATCGGTGTTCAGGGTTCCCCAGTCCATAATCGCAGTTCAGGGTGCCTGGTCCATTATGGATTTTCAGATTGCCCTTGAGTATAATCAATGTTCAGGATTCCCTGGTCCATAATCACTGATCAGAGTTTGCTGGTCCATAATGACTGTTCAGGGTTCCCTCGTCCATAATCACAGTGTAGGGTGCCTTGGTTCATAATCACCATTCAGGCTGCACTGGTTCATAATCACTGTTCAGCGTTCCTTGGTTCAAAAATACTTCTCTGGTCTCCCTGGTCCATAAACAGTGTTCAGGTTTCCCTGGTTCAAAAGCACAGTTCAAGGTTCCTTTCCATAATCACTGTACAGGATTCCCTGGTCCATAGTCGATGTTCAGGGTTCCCTGGTATATAATCACCTTTCAGAGCCCTGGTCAATAACAATGTTCAGGTTTCCCTAGTCCATAATCACCGTTCAGGCTCCCTGGTCCATAATTGTTGTTCAGGGTTGACTTTTCCATAATCACTGTTCTTGGTTCCCTGGTCTATAATCGGTATCCAGGGTTCGCTCATCCCTAATCACTTCTCAGGGTGCCCTGATCCATAATCATAATGGGTGACAGGGTTCCCTGGTGCATAATCACCGTTCAGTGTGCCTTGGTCCAAAACCACTTTTCAGGGTGCCCTGGTCCATAGTAGATACACAGGGTTCCCTGGTCCATAATCACTGTTCAGGGTTTCCTGCTACAATATCACTGTTGAGGGTTCCCTAGTCCATTATTACTCTTCAGGTTCTCTGGTCCACAATCACTGTTCAGGGATCCCTGGTCCATAATCACTGTTCAGGAAACCCTGATCCATAGTGGATGTTCAGGTTTCCCTGGTCCATAATCACCATTCAGATGACATGGTCCATAATCGAAATCCAAGGTTCCATAGTCCATAATCACTGTTCAGGGTAACCTGGTCCATATTCACCGTTCAGATGATCTGGTTCATAATCAATATCCAAGATTCCCTTGTCCATAATCATTATTCACGGTCCCCTGGTCGATAAATTCTGTTCATGGTGCTCTGGGCCATAGTCAATCTTCAGGCTTCCCTGGACAATAATCACTGTTCAGGATTTCCTGGTCCAAAATCACTCTTCAAGGTTCCTTGGTCCATAATCCCTCTTCAGGGTGCTCTGGTGATAATCACTGTTCAGGGTGCCCTCATCCATATTCAATGTTCAGGGTAACTTGGTCCGTAATCATAGTTTAGGATGCCCTGGTCGATAATCGATGTTCAGGGAGCCCTGGTCCATAGTCACAATTCAGGTTGCCCTGGTACATAATCACTGTTCAGGTTGCCATGGTCCATAATCACTGTTCAGGGTGCTCTGGTCCATAGTCGATACACAGGTTTACCTGGTCCATAATCACTGTTCAAGCTTCCCTGGTCCAAAATCACTGTTGAGGTTTCCCTTGTCCATAATCACTTTTCAGGTTCCCTGGTCCAAAATCACTGCTCTGGGATCCCTGGTCCATAATAACTCTTTAGGATGCCCTTATCCATTGACAATGTTCAGGGTTCGCCGGTCCATAATCATGGTTAGAATGCCCTAGTCGATAATCGATGTTGAGGGTGCCTTGTTCATAGTCACTATTCAGCGTGACCTGGTCCATAATCACTATTCAGGATTCCCTGTTCCATAGTCGGTGATCAGGGTTCCCTGGTTCATAATCAATATTCAGGTTGCCCTTGTCGATAATCATTATTCAGGGTACCCAGGTCCATAATCAGTATTCAGGGTGCCGTGGTCCATAATCACTATTTAGGTTGCTCGATTCCATAGTCGATGTTGAGAGTTCCCTGGTCCATAATCACTCTTCAGGGCTCCCTGGTCCATAACCAATGTTCAGGGTTCCCTGCTACATAATCTTTGCT
The DNA here is from genome assembly GCA_035773235.1 of Eospalax fontanierii. Classification (NCBI taxonomy): domain Eukaryota; kingdom Metazoa; phylum Chordata; class Mammalia; order Rodentia; family Spalacidae; genus Eospalax; species Eospalax fontanierii. The sequence continues at coordinate 83,581 of CM069554.1, read as the reverse complement.
CAGAAAGCACTGGTCCATTATCGACTTTTAGGTATTCCTGGTCCATAATCGATATTCAGGGTTACCTGGTCCATAATCACTGTTCAGGTTGCCCCTTTCCATAATCGATGTTCAGTGTACCCTTGTCCGTTATCACAGTTTATGCTGTCCTGCTCCATATTCTCTCTTCAGTGTTCCCTGGTCCATACTCACTCTTCAGGGTTCCCTGGACTTTAACCACTGTTCAGCTGCCCTGGTCCATAATCAATGTTCAGGTTTCCCTGGTCCATAATCAATGTTCAGGTTCCCTGGTCCATAATCACTGTTCAGGGTGCTCAGGTCTATAATCGATGTTCATGGTTTCCTTGTCCATAATCATTGTTCAGGGTGCCTTGGTCCAAATCCACTGTTCAGGGTGGCCTGGTCCATAATCACTGTTCAGGTTCCCTGGTCCAAAATCACTGTTCAGGGATCCCTGGTCCATAATCACTGTTCAGGATGCCCCTTTCCATAATCGATGTTCAGTGTACCCTTGTCCGTTATCACAGTTTATGCTGTCCTGCTCCATATTCTCTCTTCAGTGTTCCCTGGTCCATACTCACTCTTCAGGGTTCCCTGGACTTTAACCACTGTTCAGCTGCCCTGGTCCATAATCAATGTTCAGGTTTCCCTGGTCCATAATCAATGTTCAGGTTCCCTGGTCCATAATCACTGTTCAGGGTGCTCAGGTCTATAATCGATGTTCATGGTTTCCTTGTCCATAATCATTGTTCAGGGTGCCTTGGTCCAAATCCACTGTTCAGGGTGGCCTGGTCCATAATCACTGTTCAGGTTCCCTGGTCCAAAATCACTGTTCAGGGATCCCTGGTCCATAATCACTGTTCAGGATGCCCTGATACATAGTCAATGTTCAGAGTTCCCTGGTCCATAAACACCATTCAGATGACCTGGTCCATAATCGAAATTCAAGTTTGCCTAGTCCATAATCACTGTTCAGGTTGCCCTGGTCCATATCAATTTTCATGGTACCCTGGTCGATAGTCAGTGTTCAGTTTTCCTGGTCAATAATCACTGTTCAGGCTACCCTGCTCCATAGTCAATCTTCAGGGCTCCCTGGACCATAATCACTGTTCAGGATTTCCTGGTCCAAAACCACTCTTCAGGATTCCCTGGACGATAATCACTCTCCAGGGTTCTGTGGTCTATAATCACTGTTCAGGTTGCCATCATCCATAGTCAATATTCAGGTTTCCCTGGTTGATAATCGATGTTCAGGGTGCCCTCGTCCATAATCAATATTCAGGTTCCCGTGGTCCATAATCACTGTTTAGGTTGCTCGATTCCATAGTCAATGTGGAAATTTCCCTGGTCCATAATCACTCTTCAGAGTTCCCTAGTCCATAACTGATGTTCAGTGTTCCCTGGCCCATAATCATTACTCAAGATGCCCTGGTCCATATTCGACTTTTAGGTTTCCCTGGTCCACATTCGATATTCAGGGTTCCCCGGTCCGTAATCACAGTTCAGGTTGCCCTGTTCCATAATTGATGTTCAGCTACCCTTGTCCATAGTCACAGTCTATTGTGTGCTGCTCCATAGTCTATCTTCAGTGTTCCCTCGTCCATATTCAATGTTCAGTGTTCCCTGGACTTTAACCACTGTTCAGGCTTCCCTGATCCATAATCACTGTTCAGGTTTCCTTGGTCTATAATAAATTTTCAGGGGGCCTGGTCCACAATAACTTTTCAGGGTGCCCAGGTCCATAATCGATATTCAGGGATGCCTTGTCCATAATCACTGTTCAGGGTGCTCTGTTCCATAATTACTGCCCAGGGTGCCCTAATCCAAAATCCTTGTTCAGGGAGCTCTGGTCCATAGTGGATATTCAGATTTCCCTAATGCATAATCACTGTTGAGGGTGCCGTCGTCCATTATCAATGTTCAGGGTTCTCTTGTACGAAAGAACTGTTCATGGTGTCCTGGTCCATAATTTATATTCAGAGTTCCCTGGTCCATAATCACCGTTCTGGTGCCCTGGCCTATAATCGATGTCCAGGGTTCCCTGGTCCGTAATTACTGTTCAGGGTGCTCTGGTCTGTTATGGGTGTACAGGTTTCCCTGGTGCATAATCACAGTTCAGGGTGCTTTGGTCCAAGACCACTGTTCAGGGTGTCCTGGTCCATAATCACTGTTCAGGATACCCTGAGACATAGTCAATGTTCAAGGTTCCCTGGTCCATAAACACCATTCAGATGACCTAGTCCATAATTGAAATCCAAGGTTCCCTAGTCCATAATCACCTTTCAGGTTAACCTGGTCCATATTCACCGGTCAGATGACCTGGTCCATAATCAATATTCAAGGTTGCCTAGTCCATAATTACTGTTCAGGTTTCCCTGGTCCATATCGACTTACATGGTACCCTGGTCGATAATCCATGTTCAGTTTTCATGGTTCGTAATCACTGTTCAGGGTGCCCTGCTCCATAGTCAAACTTCAGGGCTCCCTGGACCATAATCACTGTTCAGGATTTCCTGGTCCAAAATCACTCTTCAGGGTTCCCTGGTCCATAATCACTGTTCATGGTGTTCTGGTCCATAATCACTGTTCAGGCTGTCCTCATCCATTGTCAATGTTCAGGGTTACACAGTCCGTAATCACTGTATAGGATGCCCTGTTTGGTAGTCGATGTTCAGGGTGCCCTGGTCCATTGTCACTATTCAGGGTTCGCTGGTCCATAATCACTGCTCAGGGTGCCGTGGTCCATAATCACTCTTTAGATTGCTTGATTCCATAGTCGATGTTGAGAGTTCCCTGGTCAATAATCACTTTTCAGGGTTCCCTTGTCCATAACCTATGTTCAGGGTTCCCTGGTCCATAATCATTGCTTAGAATGCACTGGTCCATAATACACTATTAGGTTTCCCTGGTCCATAGTCGATATTCAGGGTTCCCTGGTCGGTAATCAATGTTCAGATGCCCTGATCCATAATAGATTTTCAGCGTACCCTTGTCCATAATCAAAGTTTAGTATGTCCTGCTCCACAGTCTATCTTCAGGGTTCCCTGGTCCATACTGACTGTTCAGGGTTCCCTGCAATTTAACCACTTTTCAGGTTGCCCTGGTCCATAATCACAGTTCAGGGTGCCTTAGTCCATAATCACTCTCTGGGTTGCCCTAGTCCAAAATACATGTTCATTTTGCTAAGGTCCATAGTGAATATTTAGGTTGGCCTAATCCATAATCACTCTTCGGAGTGCTCTAGACCATAATCGAAGTTCAGTTTTCCCTAGCACGAAAGAACAGTTCAGGGTACCCTGGTTCATAGTCTATATTCAGGGTTCCCTGGCCTGTAATCACTGTTCAGGTTCCCTGGTCCAAAATCACTGTTCAGTTTGCCCTCTTCAGTAACCGGTGTTCAAGGTGCCCTGGTCCATAATTACTATTCAGGGTGCCATGGTCCATAATCACTGTCCAGGGTGCCATGGTCCATAATCACTGTCTAGGGTGCCCTGGTCCAAAAAACCTGTTCAGGGTGCTCTGGTCCATAGTGGATATTCAGGTTTCCCTAATGCATAATCACTGTTCAGGGTGACCTTGTCCATAATCGATATTCAGGGTTCTCTTGTACGGAAGAACAGCTCATGGTGCCCTGGTCCATAGTACATATTCAGGGTTCCCTGGTCCATAATCACCCTTCTGGTGCCCTGGTCTATATTCGGTGTCCAGGGTTCCCTGGTCCATAATCACTGTTCACGGTGCTCTGGTCCATAATTGATACACAGATTTCCCTGGTCCATAATCACTGTTCAAGGTTCCCAGGTCCAAAATCACTGTTGAGGTTTCCCTGGTCCATAATCACTCTTTAGGATGCCCTGATCCATAGTCACTACTCAGCGTGCCCTGGTCCTTAATCACTGTTCAGGTTGCCCTGGTCGATAACCGATATTCAGGGTACCATTGTCCATAATCAGTATTCAGGGTGCCATGGTTCATAATCACTGTTTAGGTTGCTAGATTCCATAGTAGATGTTGAGAGTTCACTGGTCCATAATCACTCTCAGGGTTCCCTGGTCTAAAACCGATGTGCAAGGTTCGCTGGTCCATAATCGTTGCTCAGGATGACTTGGTCCATAATCGACTTTTAGGTTTCCCTGATCCATAATTGATATTCAGGGTTTCCCTGTATGTAATCACTGTTCAGGTTACCCTGTTCCATAATCGATGTTCAGCATACCCTTGTCCTTAATCACAGTTTATGGTGTCCTCCTCCAGATTCTATTATCAGGGTTCCCTGGTCCATACTCACTGTTCAGGATTCCCTGGACTTTAACCAATGTTCAGGCTGCCCTGGTCCATAATCACTGTTCACGTTTCCCTGGTCCATAATAACTGTTCAAGGACCCTGGTCCATAATCACTGTAAAGGGTGCTCAGGTACATAATCGATGTTCAGGAATGCCTGGTCCATAATCACTGTTCTGGGTGCCCTGGTCGATAATCACTGTCCAGCGTGCCCTGGTCCAAAATCCCGGTTCAGGTTATTCTGGTCCATTGTGGAAGTTCAGGATTCCCTAATCCATAATCACTGTTTAGGATGCCCTCGTCCATAATCGATGTTCAGGGTTGCCTTGCACGAAAGAACAGTTTAGGGTGCCCTGGCCCATAGTCTATATTCAGGGTTCCCAGGTCTATAATCACTGTTCAGGGTTCCCTGTTCAAAATCACTGTTCACATTGTCCTGGTCTACAATCAAAGTCCAGGGATCCCTGGTCCATAATTACTGTTCAGGGTGCCCTGATCCATTATGGCTGTGCGGGTTTCTCTGGTGCATGATCACAGTTCAGAGTGCTTTGGTCCAAAACCACTGTTCAGGGTGCCCTGGTCCATAATCACTGTTCAGGATGCCCTGATCCATAGTCGATGTTCAGAATTCCCTGGTCCATAATCACCGTTCAGAAGACCTGGTCCATAATCGAAATTCAAGTTTCCCTGGTCCAAAATCACTGTTTAGGGTGCCCTGGTCCATAATTGGTGTTCAGTTTGCCTTGGTCCATACCGACTTTCATGGTACCCTGGTCGATAATCAATGTTCAGTTGTCATGGTCCATAATCACTGTTCAGGGTGCCCTGCTCCATAATCAATTTTCAGGGCTCCCTGGACCATAATCACTCTTCAGGATTTCCTGGTCCAAAATCACTCTTCAGAGTTCCCTGGTCCATAATCACTGTCCATGGTGCTCTGGTCCATAATCACTTTTCAGGCTGTCTTCATCCATTGTCAATGTTCAGGGTTCCCATGTCCATATTACTGTTTAGGATGTCCTGGTTGGTAATCGATGTTCAGGGTGCCCTGGTCCATAGTCACTACTCAGGGTTCGCTGGTCGATAATCACTGTTAAGGGTGCCGTGGTCCATAATCACTGTTTAGAATCCTCGATTCCATATTCGATGTTGAGAGTTCCCTGGTCAATCATCACTCTTCAGGGTCCCCTTGTCCATAACCGATGTTCAGGGTTCCCTTGTCCATAATCATTGCTCAGGATGCGCTGGTCCATAATCGACTTTTAGGTTTCCCTGGTCCATAATCGATTTTCAGAGCACCCTTGTCCATAATCAAAGTTTATTGTGTCCTGCTCCATAGTCTATCCTCAGGGTTACCTGCTCCATAATCTATATTCAGGGTTCCCAGGTATGGAATCACTGTTCAGGGTGCCCTCTTCCGTAATCGATGTTCTGCATACCCTTGTTCGTAATCACAGTTTATTGTGTCCTGCTCCAGAGTCTATCTTCAGGGTTCCCTGGTTCATACTCACTGTTCAGGATTCCCTGGACTTTAACCAATGTTCAGGCTGCACTGGTCCATAATCACTGTACAGGGTGCCCAGGTCCATAATCGATGTTCAGGGTTGCCTTGACCATAATCACTGTTCAGGGTTCCCTGGTCCATAATCACTGTACAGGTTATCCTGGTTCAAAATCCCTGTTCAGGGTGCTCTGGTTCATAGTGGATATTCAGGTTTCCCTAATCCATAATCACTGTTCAGGATGCCCTAGTGCATAATCGATGTTTAGGGTTCCCTTGTACAAAAAACTCTTCAGGGTGCCCTGGTCCATAGTCTATATTCAGGGTTCACTGGCCTATAATCACTCTTCAGGGTTCCCTGGACTTTAACCACTGTTCAGGCTGTCCTGGTTCAAAATCACTGTTCACGTTTCCCTGATCCAAAATCACAGTTCACGGTGCCTCGGTCCATAATCACTGTTAAGGTCTCCTCGTCCGTAATCAATGTTCAGCGTTACCTGAACCATAACCGAAGTTCAGGGTTTCCTGGTCCATAATCAATGTACAGGGTGCCCAGGTCCGTAATCGATGTTCAGGGTTGCCTTGACCATAATCACTGTTCAGGGTGCCCTGGTCCATAATCACTGTTCAGGATGCCCTGGTCCATAATCGATTTTTAGGCGTCCTTAGTCAATAATTGATATTCAGGGTTCCCCTGTCCTTAATCACTGTTCAGGGTGACCTGGTCCATAATCGATGTTCAGGTTTCCCTTATCCATCATCGCAGTTTAGGTTACCTTGCACCATAGTTGATCTTCAACATGCCCTGGTCCATAATCACTGTTTAGGTTTCCCTGTTCCCTTATCACTGTTCAGGATAAACTGGTCCATAATCGATGTGCAGGGTGCCCTGGTCCATAAAGGATATTGAGATTGCCCTGATCCATAATCGATGTTCATGATTTCCTGGTCCATAATCACCGTTCAGATTGCCCAGGTCCAACGTCGATGTTCAGGGTTCCCTGGTCCTTAATCACCGTTCTGGTGCCCTGGTCTATAATCGATCTCCAGGGTTCCCTGGTCCATAATCACTGTTCAGGATGCCCTGATCCATAATTGGTGTACAGTGTTTCCTGGTGCATAATCACAGTTCAAGATGCCTTGGTCCAAAACCACTGTTCAGGGTGACCTGGTCCATAGTTGATACACAGGGTTCCCTGGTACATAATCATTGCTCAGGGTTCCCTGGTCCAAAATCACTGTTGAGGATTCCCTGATCCAAAATCACTGATCAGAGTGCTCAGGTCCATAATCACTGTTCAGGGAGCCCTCATCTACACTCAATGTTCAGGGTTCCCTGGTCCATAATCATTGTTTAGAATGCCCTGTTCCATAACCAATGTTCACGGTGCCCTGGTCTATCGTCCCAATTCATGGTGCCCATGTCCATAATCACTGTTCAGGGTTCCCTGTTCCATAGTCGTTGTTCAGGGTTCCCTGGTCCATAATCACTGTTCAGAATGCCCTGGTCGATAAATGATTTTCAGCTTACCCTGGTCCATAACCTGCATTCAGGGTGCTGTGGTCCATAATCATTGTTTAGGTTGCTCGATTCCATGGTGGATGTTGAGAATTCCCTTGTCCATAGTCACTCTTCAGGGTTCCCTGGTCCATAACTGATGTTCAGGGCTCCCTGGTCCATAATCATTGCTCCGGATGCGCTGGTTCATAATCGACTTTTTGCTTTCCCTGGACCATAATCGATATTCAGGTTTTCCCTCCGTAATCACTTTTCAGGGTGCCCTGTTCCATAATAGATGTTCAGTGTCCCCTTGTCCATAATAACCGTTTATTGTGTCCTGCTTCATAGTCTATCTTCAGGGTTCCCTGGTCTATACTCACTGTTCTGATTTCCCTGGACTTTAACCACTGTTCAGGCTGCCTTGGTGCATAATCACTGTTCAGGTTTCTCTGGTCCATAATTACTGTTCAGGGGACCTGGTCCATAATCACTGTTCAGGGTGCTCAGGTCCATTTTCGATGTTCAGGGTTGCCTTGTACAAAATCACTGTTCAGGGTGCCCTGGTCCATAATCACTGTCCAATGTGCCCTGGTCCAAAATCCCTGTTCAGGGTGCTCTCGTCCATGGTGGATATTCAGGTTTCCCTAACCCATAATCACTGTTCAGGTTTCTCTTGTCCATAATCTATGTTCACAAGTCCCTTGGACGAAAGAAATGTTCACGGTGCCCTGGTCTGTAATCACTGTTCAGGATTCTGTGGTCCAAAATAACTGTTCAGGTTTCCCTGATCCAAAATCACAGATTGCGGTGCCCCGGTCCATCATCACTGTTCAGAGTGTCCTCGTCCATAATCGATGTTCAGCGTCCCCAGGTCCATAACCGAAGTTCAGGGTTTCCTGGAGCATAATAACTGTTCAGGGGCCCTGGTCCATAATCAGTGTTCAGGGGGCCCAGGTCCATTATCGATGTTCAGGGTTGCCTTGTCCGTAATCACAGTTTAGGTTACTCTGCTCCATAGTTGTTCTTCAAGATTCCCTGGTCCATAATCACTGTTCAGGTTTCCTTGGTCCATTATCACTGTTCAGAGTAACCTGGTCCCTAATCGATATTCAGGTTACCCTCGTCCAAAAACGATGATTAGGGTGCCCTGATCCATAATTGATGTTCATGTTTCCCTGGTCCATAATCACTGTTCAGGTTTCCCTCTTCCAAAAATCACTGGTCAGATTTCCCTGGTCCATAATCACAGTTCAGGTTGCCTTAATACATAATCAGTGTTCAGTTGACCTGATACATAATCGTTGTTCATGTTTCCCTGGTCTATACTCACTCTTTAGGTTGCACTGGTCCATAGTCGATATTCAGCGTTTCCTGGTCCATAATCACCGTTCAGGTGCCATGGTCAATAATCGATGCCCAGCATGCCCTAGTCCATAATCGATGTTCAGGGTGCCCTGGTCCATAATCACTGTTCAGGTTTTCCTGGTCCATTATCACTGTTCAGGGTGCCTTTCTCCATAGTCAATATTCATGGTTCCCTGGTCCATAATCACTGTTCAGGATTCACTGGTCCATAATGACTCTTCAGGTTTCCGTGGTCTAAAATCATTGTTCAGGTTTTCCTGCTCCATAATCATAGTTCAGATTTCCTTGGTCCATAATCGGTGTTCAGGGTTTCATTGTCAATAATCACCTTTCAGTGTTCCCTGGTCCATAATCAATATTCAGCGTGTCCTGTTCCATATCGAATTTCATGCTACCCTGGTCCATAATCAATATTAAGTTTTCCTTGTCCATAATCACTGTTCAGTGTGCCCTGGTCCATAATCAATATGCAGCATGCCCTGGTCCATATCTACTTTCAGGCTACCCTGGTCGATAATCAATGTTCAAGCTTCGGTGCTTCATAATCACTGCTCAGGTTGCCCGTATCCTTAAACAATGTTCAGCGTTACCTGGTTCCTAGTCTATATTCAGGGTTCTCTGGTCTATAATCACTGTTCAAGTTTCCCCAGTCCATAATCACTCGTCAGGTTGCCCTGGTCTATATTCGATGTTCAGGGTGCCCTGGTCCATAATTAATATTCAGGGTGCCGTGGTCCATAATCACTGTGTAGGTAGCTTGATTCCATAGTCAATGTTGAGAGTTCCCTGGTCCATAATCACTCTTCAGTGTTCCTTGTTCCATACTCACTGTCCAAGTTTTCCTGGACTTTAACCACTGGTCATGCTGCCCTGGTCCATAATCACTGTTCAGGTTTCTCTGCTCTATAATAACTGTTCAGAGGCCATGTTCTATAATCACTGTTCTGGATGCCCAGGTCCAAAATCGATGTTCAGGGTTTCCTTGTCCAAAATCGCTGTTCAGGGTGCCCTGGTCCATAATCACTGTCCAATGTGCCCTAATCCAAAATCCCTGTTCAGGGTGCTCTCATCCATGATGGATATTCAGATTTCCCTAACCCATAATCACTGTTCAGGTTTCTCTTGTCCATAATCTATGTTCACAAGTCCCTTGCACGAAAGAAATGTTCACGGTGCCCTGGTCTGTAATCACTGTTCAGGATTCCATGGTCCAAAATAATAAGTGTTCAGGTTTCCCTGATCCAAAATCACAGATCACAGTGCCCCGGTCCATCATTACTTTTCAGGGTGACCTCGTTCATAATCGATGTTCAGCGTTCCCTGGTCCATAACCTAAGTTCAGGGTTACCTGGAGCATAATCACAGTTCAGGATGGCCTGGTCCATAATCAATTTTTAGGCGTCCTTTTTCAATAATCTGTATTCAAGGTTCCCCTCTCCTTAAACACTGTTCATGGTGACCTGGTCCATAATCGATGTTCAGGGTTCCCTTGTCCGTAATCACAGTATAGGTTACTCTGCTCCATAGTTGATCTTCAAAATGACCTGGTCCATAATCACTGTTCAGGTTTCCTTGGTCCATTATCACTGTTCAGAGTAACCTGGTCTCTAATCGATATTCAGGTTGCCTTGTTCCATAAGCGATGTTAAGGGTGCCCTGATCCATAATCGATGTTCATATTTCCCTGGTCTTAATCACTATTCAGGTTGCCGTGGTCCATAATCGGTGTACAGGTTCCCTAGTGCATAATCACAGTTCAGGGTGCCTTGGTCCAAAACCACTGTTCAGGGTACCCTGGTTCATAGTCGATACACAGGATTCCCTGCTCCATAATCACTGTTCTGGGTTCCCTGTTTCAAAATCACTGTTGAGGGATCCCTGGTCCATAATCACTGTTCAGGATGCCCTGACCCATAGTCGATGTTCAGGGTTCCCTGGTCCATAATCACTGTTCAGGTTTTCCTGGTCCATTTTCACTGTTCAGGTGGACCTGGTTCCTAATCGATCTTCAGGGTATCCAGGTCCATAATCGATGTCCAGGTTTGACTTTTCCATAATCACTGTTCTTGGTGCCCTGGTCCACAATCACTGTCCACGTTGCCCTGGTCTATAATCGTTGTCCAGGTTTCGCTGGTCCTTAATCACTATTCAGGGTGCCCTGATCCATAATGCGTGACAGGGTTCCCTGTTGCATAATCACAGTTCAGGGTGCCTTGGTCTAAAACCATTTTTCAGGGTGTCCTGGTCCATAGTCGATACACAGGGTTCCCTGGTCCATAAACACTGTTCAGGTTCCCTGGTAAAAATCACTGTTGAGGGTTCCCTGGTCCATAATCACTGTTCAGGTTCCCTGATGCAAAGCCACTGTTCAGGGATCCCTGGTCCATAATCACCGGTCAGAAGACCTGGTCCATAATCGAAATTCAAGGTTCCCTATTCCATAATCACTGTTCAGGGTAACCTGGTCCATATCAACTTTCAACCTAACCTGGTCGATAATCAATGTTCAGTTTTCCTGGTCCATAATCACGGTTCAGGGTGCCCTGCTCCATAGTCAATCTTCAGGGCTCCCTGGACCATAATCAGTGTTCAAGTTTCCTGGTCCAAAATCACTCTTCAGGGTTCCCTGGCCCATAAATACCTTTCAGGGTGCTCTGTTCAATAATCACTGTTCAGGGTTCCCTGTTCCATAGTCGATGTTCAGTGTCCCCTGGTTCATAATCACTGTTCAGGTTGCCCTGGTCGATAATCAATGTTCAGGGAGCCCTGGTCCATAGTCACTATTCAGGGTGCCCTGGTCCAAAATCATGGTTCAGGGTTCCCTGCTCCGTAATAACTGTTCAGTTGCCCTAGTCCATAATTAATGTTCAGTGTGCCCAGGTCCATAATTGATGTTCAGCGTTGTCTTGTCCATAATCACTGTTCAGGTTTACCTGGTCCATAATAACTGCTCAGGGGCCCTGGTCCATAATCACTGTTCAGGCTCCTCTGGTCCATAGTGGATATTCAGGTTTCCCTAATCCATAATCACTGTTCAGGGTGCCCTGGTCCATAATCAATGTTCAGGGTTTTCTTTACGAAAGAACATTTCATGGTGCCTTCGTCCATAGTGTATATTCAGGGTTCCATGGTCCATAATCGCTGTTTAGGATTTCCTGGTCCAAAATCACTCTTCAGGGTTCACCGGTCCATAATAAGTGTACAGGGTTATCTGGTCCATAATCACTGTTCAGGATTTCCTGGCCCGAAATCACTCTGGTAAAAAAATCCCTGTTCAGGGTGCTCTGGTCCACAGTTGATATTCAGGTTTCCTTAATGCATAATCACTGTTCAGGATGCCCTCGTCCATAATCGATGTTCAGGTTTCCCTTGTACGAAAGAAGTGTTCAGGGTGCTCTGCTCCATAGTCTATATTCAGGGTTCCCTTGTTTATAATCACAGTTCATGTTTCCCTGGTCCATAATCACTGTTCAGGTTGTCCTGGTCGATAATCGATGTTCAGGTTGCCCTGGTCCATAATCAGAATTTAGGGTGTCGTGGTCCATACTCACTGTTTAGGTTGCTCGATTCCATAGTCGATCCTGAGAGTTCCCTGGTCCATAATCACACTTCAGGGTTCCGTGGTCCATAACCGATGTTCAGGTTTCCCTGGTCTATAATCATTGCTCAGGTTGCACTGGTCCATAATCGACTTTTAGGTTTCCCTGGTCTATAATTTATTTTCAGGGTTTCCCGGTATGTATTCACTGCTCAGGTTGTCCTGTTCCATAATGGATTTTCAGCATACCCTTGTCCTTAATCAAAGTTTATGGTGTCCTCTTCCAGATTCTATCTTCAGGGTCTGCTGGTCCATACTCACTGTGCAGGATTCCCTGGACTTTAACCAATGTTCAGACTGCCCTGGTGCATATTCACTGTTCAGGTTTCCCTGGTCCATAATAATTGTTCAGGGGCCCTGGTCCATAATCACTGTACAGGGTGCTCAGGTCCATAATCGATGTTCAGGGTTGCCTTGACCATAATCACTGTTCAGGATGCCCTGGCCATAATCACTGTCCAGGGTGTCCTGGTTCAAAATCCCTGTTCAGGGTGCTCTGTTGCATAGTGGATATTCAGGTTTTCCTAATCCATGATCACTGTTCAGGGTGCCCTAGTCAATAATCAATGTTCAGGGTTCCCTTGTACGAAAAACTGTTCAGGGTGCCATGGTCCATAGTCTATATTCAGGGTTCCCTGGCCGATAATCACTGTTCAGGTTTCCCTGGATTTAACCACTGTTCAGGGGCCCTGTCTATAATCACTGTTCAGCGTGCCCAGGTCCATAACCGTTGTTCAGGGTTTCCTTGTCCATAATCACTGTTCAGGGTGCCCTGGTCCATAATCACTGTCCAGCGTGCCCTGGTCCAAAATCCCGGTTAGGTTATTCTGGTCCATTGTGGAATTTCAGGATTCCCTAATCCATAATCACTGTTTAGGATGCCCTCGTCCATAATCGATGTTCAGGGTTGCCTTGCACGAAAGAACAGTATAGGGTGCCCTGGCCCATAGTCTATATTCAGGGTTCCCAGGTCTATAATCACTGTTCAGGTTTCCCTGTTCAAAAAATCACTGTTCACGTTGTCCTGGTCTATAATCGAAGTCCAGTGTTCCCTGGTTCATAATTACTGTTCAGGGTGCCCTGATCCATTATGGGTGTTCGGGTTTCCCTGGTACATAATCACAGTTCAGAGTGATTTGGTCCAAAACCACTGTTCAGGGTGCCCTGGTCCATAATCACTGTTCAGGATGTCCTGATCCATAGTCAATGTTCAGGATTCCCTGGTCCATAATCACCGTTCAGAAGACCTGGTCCTTAATCGAAATCCAAGTTTCCCCAGTCCAAAATCACTGTATAGGGTGCCCTGGTCCATAATCGGTGCTCAGTTTGCCTTGGTCCATATCGACGATCATGGCACCCTGGTCGATAATCAATGTTCAGTTGTCGTGGTCCATAATCACTGTTCAGGGTGCCCTGCTCCATAGTCAATTTTCAGGGCTCCCTGGACCATAATCACTCTTCAGGATTTCCTGGTACAAAATCACTCTTCAGAGTTCCCTGGTCCATAATCACTGTTCAGGCTGTCCTCATCAATTGTCAATATTCAGGGTTCCCCGGTCTGTAATCACTGTTTAGGATGCCCTGGTTCGTAATCAATGTTCAGGGTGCCCTGGTCCATAGTCACTATTCAGGGTTCGCTGGTCCATAGTCACAGTTCAGGGTGCCCTGATCCATAATCCATTACCAGTGTGGCCTGATCCATAATCGGTGTTCAGGGTGCCCTGGTCCATAATCACAGTTCACGTTACCCTGGTCCATAGTCTATATTCAGGGTTCCCTGGTCTATAATCACTGTTCAGGGTTCCCGGGTCCAAAATTACTGTTAAGGTTTTCCTAATCCAAAATCACAGTTCACGGTGCCCCTTCCGCAATCACTGTTCAGGGTGTCCTCGTCCATAATCGATGTTCAGCATTCCCTGGTCCATAACCGAAGTTCAGGGTTTCCTGGTCCATAAATACCTTTCAGGGTGTTCTTTTCAATAATCACTATTCAGGGTTCCCTGTTCCATAGTCGAAGTTCAGAGTTCCCTGGTTCATAATCACTGTTCAGGTTGCCCTGGTCGATAATCCATTTTCAGGGATCCCTAGTCCATAGTCACTATTCAGGGTGCCTTGGTCCATAATCACGGTTCAGGATTCCCTGCTCCATAATAACTGTTCAGGTGCCCTGGTCCAAAATCAATGTTCAGGGTGCCCAGGTCCATAATCGATGTTCTGCATTGCCTTGTCCATAATCACTGTTCAGGATTCCCTGGTCATAATCACTCTTCAGGGTTCCCTGGTACAAAATCACTGTTGAGGGTTCCCTGGTCCATAATCATTCTTCAGGGTCCCTGGTCCAAAATCACTGTTCAGGGATCCCTGGTCCATAACCACTGTTCAGGATGCCCTGATCCATAGTCGATGTTCAGGGTTCCCTGCTCCATAATCACCGTTCAGATGACCTGATCCATAATCAAAATTCAAGGTTCCGTAGTCCATAATCACTGTTCAGGGTAACCTGGTCCATAGTCACCGTTCAGATGACCTGGTTCATAATCAATGTCCAAGATTCCCTTGTCCATAATCATTGTTCAGGGTGCCCTGGTCCATAATCGGTGTTCATGTTGCCCTGGTCATTATTGATTTTCATGGTACACTGGTCAAAAATCAATGTTCAGTTTTCCTGGTGCATAATCACTGTTCAGAGTGCCTTGGTCCATAAAAAATTATCAGCGTGCCGTGGTCCATATCGAATTTCAAGTTAACCTGATCGATGATGAATGTTCAGGGTTCTGTGGTTCATAATCACCGCTCAGGTGTCCTGATCCATTATCGATGTTCAGGGTTCCCTGGTCCATAATCGATATTCAGGGTTCCCCTGTCCTTAATCACTCTTCAGGGTGACCTGATCCATAATCACTGTTCAGGGTGCCCTGGTCCATAATCAATTTTCAGGTTGCCATGGTCCATAATACCTGTTCAGGTTGCCCTTTACCATAATTGATGTTCAGGTTTTCCCTGGACTATAATCAGTGTTCAGGCTGCCCTGGTCCATAATTTATGTTCAGGGTTCCTGGCCATAATCACTGTTCAGGGTGTCCTGGTCCATAATAAATATGCAGGGTGCCCTGATCTATATCGAAATTCAGGCTACCCTGGTAGATAATCAATGCTCACTGATTCCTTGTCCATAATCACATTTCAGGTTAAAGTGATCCATAATACATGTTCAGGGTTATCTGGTCAATAATCACTGTTTAAGATTCCCTGGTCCATAGTCGATATTCAGGGTTCCGTGGTCCATATTCACTGTTCAGGGTGCCCTGATCCATAATCGATGAGCAGTGTGGCCTGATCCATAATCGGTGTTCAAGTTTACCCGCTCCATAATCAATGTTCAGGGTGCCCTGGTCCATAATCACAGTTCAGGAACCCTGGTCCATAATCAATGCCCAGTTTTCCCTGGTCTGAAATCACTCTTCAGGTTTTCCTGGTCCATAACTGATTTTCAAGTTGCCCTAGTCCATAATCGTTGTTCAGGGTTCCTGGTCCACAATTACTATTCAGGGTGCCTGGTCCATAATCAACTTTAAGGATACCCATAATCATAATCACCGTTCAGGTGCCCTGGTCCTTAATCAATATCCAGGGTTCCCTGGTCCATAATCACTGTTCAGGGTCCCCTGGTCCATAATCTATTCAGGATCCCCTGATCCATATTCGATGTTCAGAGTTCCCTGGTCGATAATTACCGTTCACATGACCTGGTCCATAATCGAAGTCCAGGGGTCCTGAATCAATGTTCAGCGTTCCCTGTTCCATAATCACTGTTCAGAGTGCCCTGGACAATAATCAGTATTCAGCATGTCCTGGTCCATATAGTTTTTCAGGCTACCCTGGTCGATAATCAATGTTCAGGGTTCCCTGGTCCATAATCACTGATCAGGGTTGGCTGGTCTATAATTACCGTTAAGGTTCCCTGATCCATAATCGATGTTCATGGTTCCCTAGTCCATGATCACTGTTCAGGGTGCACTGCTCAATAAACAATGCTCAGTTTTCCCTTGTCCATAATCACAGTTTAGCGTGCCTTGCTCCATCGTCAATCTTCAGGCTCCCTGGACAATTATCACTCTTCAGGTTTCCCTGGTCCATAGTCACTGATCAGGGTTTGCTGGTCCATAATCACTGTTCAGATTTCCCTGGTCCATAATGACAGTTCAGGGTGCCTTGGTCCTTAATCGCTGTTCAGGGTTCCCTGGTCCATAACCTCTGTTCAGGTTGCCCGGGTCCATAATCACTGTTCAGGGTGCCGTGGTCCATCAGCCCCGTTCAGTTACTCTGGTCCATACTCGAAGTCTAGGGTTTCCTGGTCCATAATCTCTGTTCACGGTCCCCTAGTCAATAGTTGATATCCAGGGTGCACTGGTCCATAATCATGGTTCAGGGTACCCAGGTCCATAATCACTGTGAAGTGTTCCCTGGGCCATAGTCAATGTTCAGGATTCCCTGGTCCATAATCACTTCTCAGGGTTTCCTGGTCCATAATCAGTATTCCATTTGCCCTAGTCCATAATCGCTGTTCAGGGTTCCTGGTCAATATTTACTGTTCAGGGTGCCTGGTCCATAACGACTTTAAGGCTACCCTGGTCCATAATAAATGCGCAGGGTTCGCTGTTCCATAGTGACTGATCAGGGTTGCCTGGTCCATAATCACTGTTCAGGGTGCCCTGGGATATAATCAATGTTCAGGGTTACCTTGTCTGAAATTACAGTGCAGGGTGCCCTGGTGCATAATCACGTTTCAGGATGCCCTGCTCCATAATTGATGTTCAAGTTGCCCTAGTCCATAATCGTTGTTCATGGTCCCCGGTCCACAATTACTATTCAGGGTGCCTGGTCCATAATCAATATTCAGGGTGCCTGGTCCATATCAACTTTCAGGATACCCTGGTCGATAATAAATGCTCAGGGTTCCCTGGTCCATAATGATTGATCAGGGTTGTCTGGTCCATAATCACAGTTCAGGTTTTTCTGGTGCAAAATTACAGTTCAGGGTTCTGTGGTCCAAAATCACTCTTCAAGGTTCCCTGGTCCATAATCACTGTTTAGGTTTCCCTGGTCCAAAATCACAGGTCAGTGTTCCCTGGTCCGTAATCAATTTACAGGATGCCCTGGTCCATAATCAATGTTCAGGGTTACCTGGTCCATAATCACATTTAAGGGTTTGCTGGTCCATAATCACTCTTCAGAGTTCCCTTTTCCATAATCACATTTCAGGGTGCCTTGGTCCTTAATAAATCATCAGGGTGCGCTGGTCCAAAGTCACTGTTCTCGATGCCCTGGTTAATAATCATTAATCAAGCTGCGCTGGTCCATAATCACTGTTCATGGTGCCCTGTTCCATAGTTGATGTTCAGGGTTCCCTGGTCCATAATCATCGTTCAGTGTTCTATGATCTATAACCGATGTTCAGCTTACCCTGGTCCATAATCGATATTCAGTCTTCCGTGGTCCATAATCACTTTTCAGGTTTTCCTGGTCCAAAATCACTGTTCAGGTTTCCCTGGTCCATAATCACAGTTCACGGAGCCTTGGTCTATAATCATTGTTCATTGTTCCATGGTCCATAATCACTGCTCAGTGTTCCCTTGTCCAAAATCACTGTTCAGATTTCCATGTTTCATAATCACAGTTCACGGTGCTTTGGTCCATGATCAGCATTCAGTGTTCCATGGTCCATAATCGCTGCTCAGGTTTCCCTGGTCCATAAACGATGTCCAGGGTGGCCTGGTCCATAATTGAAGTTCACGGTTCTCTAGTCCACAATGACTGTTCAGTGTGCCTTGGTCCATAATTGGTGTTCAGGTTTACATGCTCTAAAATCACTGTTCAGTGTTCCCTGGTCCATAATCACTGTTCAGGGTTCCCTGGTCCAAAAACACAGTTCCAGGTTCCCTGGTCCATAATCACTGTGCAGGATGCCCTGGATCATAGTCGATGTTCAGGCTTCCATGTTTAGTAATCATCGTTCAGGTGCCCTGGTCCATAATCGATGTCCAGGGTAAACTATCCATAATCAGTGTTCAGGGTACCCTGGTCCCTAAGAAATATTCAGGTTTCCTGGTCCATAATGATTGTTCAGGGTGCCTTGGTCCATAATCAATATTCAGGGTGCGCTAGTCCATAATCACTTTTCAGGGTGCCCTGGTCCATTGTCGATGTATAGGGTTCCCGGGTGCATAATCACTGTTGAGAATACAGTGATACGTAATCGATATTCAGGGTGTACTGTTCCAGTATCGATGTTCAGGGTTCCCTGGTCCAGAATCACTATTCAAGGTGCCCTGGTCCATAATCAATATTCAGGGTGCCCTGATCCATATCGACTTTCAGGCTACCCTCGTCGATAATCAATGTTCAGGGATCCCTGGTCTATAATCACTAATCATGGTGAGCTGGTCCATAGTCACTGTTCAGGGTGCCCTGGTCCATAATAAATGTTCAGGGTTCCTGGTCCATAATCACTGTTCAGGGTGCACTGGTCCATAGTCGATATTCAGGTTTCCCTGGTCCATAATAACCGTTCAGATTCCCTGGTCCATAATCAATGTCGATGGTTCCTGATCCATAATCACTGTTCAGAGTGCCCTGGTCCATAATCGATATTCAGGGTTCCCCGGTCCATGATGAGTGTTCAAGGGCCCCTCATCCATAGTCGATATTCAGGTTTCCCTGGTCTATAATCACTGCTCAGTCTTCCCTTTTCCAAAATCACTGTTCAGGTTTCCCTGATCCATAATCACAGTTCACGGTGCCTTGGTCCATAATCACTGTTCAGGGTGCCCTGGTCCGTAATCTATGTCCAGGGTGGCCTTGTGCATAATCGATATTTAGGGTTCTCTGGTCCATAATTACTGTTCAGTGTGCCTTGGTCCATAATCGGTGTTCAGGTTTACCTTCTCCGTAATCACTGTTCAGTGTGCCCTGGTCCATAATCGATGTTCAGGTTCCTCTGGTCCATAATGTCTCTGCACTGTGCCTTAGTCCATAATCGGTGTTCAGGTTACCTGCTCCATAATCACTTTGCAGGGTGCCCGCATCCATAATTTGTGTCCAGGGTGCCCAGGTCCATAATCAAAGTTCAAGTTACCTTGGTCCATAATCAATGTTCAGGGTTCCATATTCCATAATCGATGTTCAAGATGCCCTGGTCCATAATCACTTTTCAGGGTGCCCTGTTCCGTAATCCATGTTCAGACGCTCTGGTCCATGGTTGATGTTCAGACTTCCCTGCTCCATAATCACTCTTCAGGGTGTACTGGTCTATAATTACTGTTCAGGGTGCCTCCATCCATAATTGGTGTTCCGGTTTCCCTGGTCCAAAATCACAGTTCAGGGTGCCTTGGTCAATAATCGGTGTTAAGTTTTACCTGTTCTATAATCATTTTTCAGGGTGCCCTGATCCGTAATCACTGTTCAGGATGGCCTAGTCCATACTCGATGTTAAGATTCCCTGGTCCATAATAACTATTCAGTTGCCCTTGTCCATAATCGATGTTCAGGGTTCCCTGGTTCATGATCAGAGTTCAGGGTGCCCAGACCATAGTCAAAATTCAGTGTTCCCTGGTCCATAATCACTGTTCAGGTTTCCTATTCCAAAATCAATGTTCATGTTTCCTTAGTCCATAATCACTGTTCAGGGGTCCCTGGTCCAAAATCACTGTTCAGTGTGCCCTGGTCCATATTCGATGTTCAGATTTCCCTCTTCCATAATTGATGTTCAGGGTTCCTTTTCATTAATCACCTTTTAGTGTCCCATGGTCCATAATCAATTTTCAGGGTGCCCTGGTCCATAATCGACTTTCAGGTTACCCTTGTCAATAATCAATGTTCAGGGTTCCCTGGTCCATAATCACTGATCAGGTTTTGCTGGTCCATAATCACCGTTCAGAATCCCTGGTCCATAATCAATGTCCAGGGTGCCCTGGTCGGTAATCGATGTCCATGGTTTGCTAGTCCATGATCAGTGTTCAGGATGCCCTGCTCAATAATCGATGTTCATTATTCCCTTGTCCATAATCACAGTTTAGGGTGCCTTGCTCCATAGTCAATCTTTAGGGCTCCCTGGACCATAATCACTGTTCAGGATTCCCTGGTCCATAATCACTGATCAGGGTTTGCTGGTACATAATCACTGTTCAGAGTTCTCTGGTCCATAATGACAGTTAAGGGTGGCTTGGTTCAGCCCTTGTTCAGGGCTCCCTGGTCCATAGCCTGTTCAGGGTGCCCTGGTCTATAGCCGATGTTCAGGGTTCCCTGCTCCAAAATAACTGTTCACGGTACACTTGTCCATAATCGATGTTCAGGTTTCCCTGGTCCATAAACAGCGTTGAGTTGTCCTTGTCCATAATCAATGTCTAGGGTTCCCTGGTCCATAATCACTCTTCAAGGTGCCCTGGTACATAGTCGATGTCCAGGGTGTGTTGATCCATACTCATTGTTCCGGGTACCTAGGTCCATAATCACTGTGAAGGGTTCCCTATTCCAAAATCACTGTTCAGGTTTCCCTGGTCTATAATCACAGTTCAGGTTGCCCTGATACGTAATCACTGTTCAGGGTGCTGTGGTCCATAATAAATGTTCAGGGTTCCTGGTCCATAATCCCTGTTCAGGTTGCCCTTGTCCATAATCAATATTCAGGGTGCGCTAGTCCAAAGCCACTGTTCAAGGTGCCATGGTCCATATTCGATATTCAGGGTTCCCAGATCTATAATCACTGCTCAGGGTACACAGATCCATCATCGATATTCAGGGTGCCTTGATCAGTAATACCTGTTCAGGGTGCCCTGTTCCATAATACCTGTTCAAAGTGCCCTAGTCCATATTCGATGACCAGGGTTCCCTGGTCCATAATCACTGTTCAGAGTGCCCTGTTCCATAATTGATGTTCAGCGTTCCTGGTCCAAAATCACTGTTCAGGGTGCCCTGGTCCATAATCCATATTCAGGGTGCCCTGGTCTATAATCACTAATCAGGGTGTGCTGGTCCATAATCATTGTTCAGGGTGCCCTGGTCCATAATAAATGTTCAGGTTTCCTTGTCCGTAATCACCGTTCAGTTGCCCTGATCCATTATCGATGTCGACATTTCTGGTCCATAATCACTGTTCAGGTTGCTCTGGTCCGTAATTGATATTCAGGGTTCCCTGGTCCACAATCACTGTTCAGGGTAACCTGGTCCATAGTCATTGTTCATGTTTCCCTATTCCATAATCACTGTTCAAGTACCCTGATCCATAATCGATGTCTACGGTTCCTGATCAAAATCACTCTTCAGGTTTCCGTGGTCCATAATCACAGTTCACGGTGCCTTGGTCTATAATCAGTGTTCAGTGTTCCATGGTCCATAATCACTGCTCAGTGTTCCCTTGTCCAAAACCACTGTTCAGGTTTCCCTGCTCCATAATCACAGTTCACGGTGCCTTGGTCCATAATCAGTGTTCAGTGTTCCATGGCCCATAATCGCTGCTCAGTTTTACCTGGTTCATAATCACTGTTCAGGGTGCCCTGGCCCACAATCGGTATCCAGGGTGGCCTGGTCCATAATTGTTGTTCACGGTTCTCTAGTCCACAATGACTGTTCAGTGTGCCTTGGTCCATAATCGGTGTTCAGGTTTACATGCTCTATATTCACTGTTCAGAGTTCCCTGGTCCAAAATCACTGTTCAGAGTTCTCTGGTCCATAATCCCTCTTCAGGATGCCCTGGTACATTGCCGATGTTTAGGTTTCCTAGTCCCTAATCACCGTTCAGGCACCCTGGTCCATAATCGGTGTTCAGGGTGCCCTGGTAAAAAATCGGTATTCAGTGCTCCCTGCTCCTGAATCACTGTTCAGAGTTCCACGGTCCAAAATCACTCTTCAGGATTCCCTGGTCCACCATCACTCTTCATCGTGCCCTGGTCCATAATTAATAATCAGAGTGCGCTAGTCCATAATCATTGTTTAGGGTACCCTGGTCCATAGTCGATGTTCAGGGTTCCTGGGTCCATAACCACTGTTCAGGTTCCCTGGTCCATAATCACAGTTTACTGTGCCTTGGTCCACAAAGAGTGTTCAGGGTTCCATGGTCCATAATCATTGTTCAAGGTGCCCTGGTCCATAATCGATGTCCAGGGTGCCCTGGTCCATAACCAATGTTCCAGCTTCCCTGTTCCATATTTGCTCTTCAGGTTGCCCTGGTTCATAATCTCTGTTCAGAATGCTCTGGTCCATAGTCGATATTCAAGTTTCCCTCGTCCATAATCACTGTTTAGGGTTCCCTGGTCCATAATCACTGTTCAGGTTTCCGTGTTCCAAAAACATAGTTCAAGTTTCCCTGGTCCATAATCACTGGGCAGGATGCCCTGGACCATAGTCGATGTTCAGGCTTCCCTGTTCAGCAATGATCGTTCAGGTGCCCTGGTCCATAATCGGTGTCCAGGTTTCCCTGATCCATAATCACTTCTCAGGGTGCCCTGGTCCATAATAAATTTTCAGGGTTCCTGGGCCATAATCACTGATCAGCATGCCCTGGTCCATAATCAATATTCAGGGTGCCCTAGTCCATAATCACTGTTCAGTGTGCCCTGGTCCATAGTCGATATTCAGGGTTCCCTGATCCATATCGACTTTCAGGATACCCTGGTCGAAAATCAATGCTCAGGGAACGCTGGTCCATAATCAATATTCATGGTGCCCTGGTCCATAATAAATGTTCAGGTTTCCTGGTCCATAATCACTGTTCAAGGTGCCCTGGTCCATAGTCGATGTTCAGGTTTCCCTGGTCCATAATCACCGTTCAGGTGCCCTGGTCCATAATCGATGTGCTGGGTACCTGGTGCATAATCACTGTTCAGGGTGCCCTGGTCCATAATCGATATTCAGGTTCCCTGGTTCGTGATCAGTGCTCAGGGTACCCTTGTCCATAATCGATGTTCAGGTTTTCCTGGTCCATAATCATAGTTCATGGTGCCTTGGTCCATAATCAGTGTTCAGTGTTCCATGGTCCATAATCACTGTTCAGGGTGCCCTGGCCCATAATTCGAAGTCCAAGTTGGCCTGGTCCATAATCAATATTCAGGGTTGTCTGGTCCATAATCACTGTTCAGGGTGCCCTGGTCCATAATCGATGTCCAGGGTGGCCTGTCCATAATCACTGTTCAGGGTGCGCTGGCCCATAATCGATGTCCAAGTTGACCTGGTCCATAATCAGTGTGCAGGGTTCCTGCTCCATAATCATTGTTAAGGGTTCCCTGGTCAATAATCGATATTCAGGGTTCCCTAGTCGATGATCAGTGCTCAGAGTACCCTTGTCCATAGTGGATGTTCAGGTTTCCCTGGTCCATAATCACAGTTCATGGTGCCTTGGTCCATAAACAGCGTTTAGTGTTCGATGGTCCATAATCACTGTTCAGGGTGCCCTGGTCCTTAGTCTCTGTCCAGGGTGGCCTGGTCCATAATTGATGTTCAGGGTTCTCTGGTCCAAAAGCACTGTTCAGGGTACCCTGGTCCATAATCGATATTCAGGGTTCCTTGTCCATAATCACTGTTCAGAGTGCCATGATCCGTAATCAATGTTCAGGATTCCCTGGTCCATAATCACTGTTCAGAGTGCCCTGGTCCAAAATCGATAGTCAGTGCTCCCCGCTCCACAATCACTGTTCAGGTTTCCATGGTCCAAAATCACTGTCCAGGATTTCCTTGTCCATAATCACAGGACATGGTGCCCTGGTCAATAATCGATGTCTGGGATGTGCTAGACCGTAATCAATGTTCAGGGTTTCCTGGTTCATAATCACTGATCAGAGTTTGCTGGTCCATAATGACTGTTCAGGGTTCCCTCATCCATAATCACAGTTTAGGGTGCCTTGGTCCATAATAACTGTTCACTGTGCAATGGTACATAAATATTGTTCAGGGTGCCCTGGGTCATAATCACTGATCAGGTTTCACTGCTCCATAATCGCTGTTCAGTGTGTCATGGTCCATAGTCAAAAATCAGGGTTCTCTGGTCCATAATGACTGTTTAGGGTTCCCTCGTCCATAATCACAGTTCAGGTTGCCCTGGTCCATAATAACTGTTCAGGGTGCACTGGTCCATACTCATTGTACCTGGTGTCCCGGGACATAGTCGATTTTCAGAATTCCCTGGTTCGTTATCATTGTATGGGACGCACTGGTCCTCAATCGATGTCCAGGCTTCCCTGCTCCATAATCACTGTTCAGGTTGCCCAGGTCCACAATCGATGTTCAGGGTGGCATGATCCATAATCGAAGTTCAAGGTTTCCTGGTCCATAATCACTGTGCTGGATGCCCTGATCCATAATAGCTGTTCAGCTTTTCCTGGTCCATAATCAGTGTTCAGGTGCCCTGGTCCATAATCGATGTCGAGGTTGCCCTGGTCCATGATCGATCTTCAGGATTCCCAGGTCCATAATCACTGTTCAGGGTGCCCTGACACATAATCTCTACTCAGGGTGCCCTGATCCATAGGCGATATTCAAGTTCCCTTGTCTATAATCACTGTTCAGGGTTCCTTGTTCCGAAAGCACAGTGAAGGATTCCCTATTCTGTAATCACTGTGCAGGATGCCCTGCTCAATAATCGATATTCACGCTTCCCTGTTCAATAATCATCGTTCAGGGTGCCCTGCTCCATAATCAATGTTCAGGGTGCCCGTGTCCATATTCAATGTTCAGGGTTGCCTTGTCCATGATCAGTGTTCAGGGTGCCCGACCCATAGTCGAAATTCAGTGTTCCCTGCTCCATAATCACTGTTCAGGGTTCCCTGGTCCATAATCACTGTTCAGGGTGCCCTTGTCCATAATTGATGTTCAGGGTTCCCTGTTCCATAATCGCTGTTCATTCTGCCCTCGTCCGAAATCGATGTTCAGGGTTCCCTGTTCCATAATCGATGGTCATGGTGCCGTATTCCATATCATTGTTCAGGGTGCCTTCATCCATAATCGGTGTTGAGGTTTCCCTGGTCCAAAATCACTGTTCAGGGTACCCTGATCCATAATCGATGTTCAGGGTTCCATGTCCATGATCACTGTTCAGGGTGCCATGATCCATAATCAATTGTCAGGATGCCCTGGTCCATAACCACCTTTCAGGCTGCCCTTGTCGATAATCAATGTTCAGGATTCCCTGGTCCATAATCACTGATCAGGTTTTGTTGGTCCATAATGACTGTTCATAGTTCCCTGGTCCATAATCAGTTTAGAGTGCCTTAGTCCATAATAATTGTTCAGGTTTCACTGGTCCATAATCACTGTTCAGGGTGCCCTGGTCCAAAATCGATATTCAATGCTCCCTTCTCCATAATCACTGTTCAGGATTCCATGGTCCAAAATCACTGTTCAGGATTTCCTTGTCCATAATCACAGATCTGGGTGCCCTGGTCAATAATCGATGTCCGGGATGTGCTGGACCATAATTGGTGTTCAAGGTTCGCCAGTCCATAATCACAGTTCAGGGTGCCCTGGTCCATGATGGACTTTCAGGTTCCCCTTGAGGATAATCAATGTTCATGGTTCCCTGGTCCATAATCACAGATCAGGGTTTTCTGGTCCATAATGACTGTTCAGGTTTCCCTGGTCCATAATCACAGTTTAGGTTGCCTTGGCCCATAATAACTGTTCAAGGTGCACTGGTCCATAAATACTGTTCAGGGTGCCCTGGTTCATAATCACTGATCAGGCTGCACTGCTCCATAATCACTGTTCAGTGTGCCATTGTACATAGTCGATGTTCAGTGTTCCCTGGTCCATAATCACTGTTCAGGTTGCACTGGTCCATAATCCATGTTCATAGTTCCCTGGTCCATAATCACTGTTCAGGGTGACATGGTCCGTAGTCGAAAATCAGGGTTCCCTGGTCCACAATCACTGTTCAGAGTTCCCTGGTCCAAAATCAATATTCAGGGTTCCTTCGTCCATAACCACTCTTCAGGATGCCCTGGTGCATTTTCAATGTTCAGGGTACCCTGGTCCCTAATCACCGTTCAGGTACCCTGATCCATAATCAAAATTCAGGGTTCCCTGGTCAATAATCTATGTCCAAGTTGTGGTGGACAATATTCGGTGTTCAGGTTTCCCTGGTCCATAATCAAAGTTCAGGGTGCCTTGGTCCATAATCGGTGTTCAAGGTTCCCTGGTCCATAATCACTATTCAAGTTTCCCCGGTCCATAAACAGTGTTCAGGTTTCCCTGGTCCAAAAACACAGATCACGGTCCCCTTCTCCATAATCAATGTACAGAATTCCCTGGTCCATATTCGATGTTCAGCGTTCCTTTGTCCATAATCACCACTCAGGTTTCCCTGGTCCATAATCAATGTTCAGGATTCTCTGGTCCAAAATCACTGTTCAGTGTGCCATGGTCCATAGTCGATGTTCAGGGTTCCCTGGTCCATAATCACTGATCAAGGGTTAATGGTCCATAATGGCTGTTCAGGGTTCCCTGGTCCATAATCACAGTTTAGGTTGCCTTAGTCCATAATAACTATTCAGTGTGCACTGGTCCATAAATCCTGTTCAGGGTTCCCTGGTTCATAATCACTGATCAGGCTGCACTGCTCCATAATCACTGTTCAGTGTGCCATGGTCCATATTCACTGTTCAGGGTGCACTAGACCATAATTGATATTCATATTTCCCTGGCCCATAATCACTGTTCAGGTTTCTCTGTTCCATAATCGATTTTTCAGGCTGCCCTGGTCCATAATCATTGTTCAGGATGCCCTGGTCCATAGTCGATGTTCACGGTTCCTTGGTCCATAATCAACGTTCTGGTGCCCTGGTCCATAGTCATTGTCCAGGGTGCCCTGGTCCATAATCGATATTCAGGGTTCTCTGGTCCAAAATGACTGTTCAGGGTGACATGGTTCATCGTCGAAAATCAGGGTTCCCTGGACCATAATCACTGTTCACATTTCCCTGGTCGACAATCACTCTTCAGGGTTCCCTGGTCCATAATGACTCTTTAAGATGTCCTGGTGCATTCTTGATGTTCAGGGTTTCCTGGTCCCTAATCACCATTCAGGTACCCTGGTCCATAATCAGTGTTCAGGGTTCCATGGTTCATAATCACCCTTCAGGGTGCCCTGGCCCATAATCGATGTCCAGGGTGGCCTGGTCCATATTCGATGTTCAGGGTGCCATGATCCATAATCGAAGTTCAAGGTTTCCTGGTCCATAATCGATATCCAGGATGCCCTGTTCCAATATCGATGTCTAGGTTTCCACGGTCCGTAATCACTGTTCAGGGTGCCCTGATCCAAAATAGATATTCAGTGCTCCCTGCTCCATAATCACCGTTCAGTGTTCCATGGTCTAAAATCACTGTTCAGGATTCCCTTGTCCACACTCAAATTTCAGGTTACTCTGGTCAATTATCGATGTCCAGGATGTAATGTGCTGGACCATAATTGGTGTTCAGGGTTCCCTTATCCATAATCACAGATCAGCGTGCCTTGGTCAATAATCGGTGTTCAGGGTTTCCTGGTCCATAATCACTATTCAGGGTGCCCTCATCCATAATCTCTGTTCAGGGTGGCCAGATCCCTAGTCGATATTCAAGTTCCCTGTTCCAATATCACTGTTCAGTGTTCCCTGGTCCAAAATCACTGCTCAGCCTACCCTTGTCCATAATCACTGTTCAGAGTTCCCTGATCCAAAAACACAGTTCAGGGTTCCCTGTTCCATAATCACTGTGCAGGATACCCTAGTCAATAGTCGATGTTCACGCTTCCCTGTTCAATAATCATCATTGAGGTGCCCTGGTCCATAATCGATATCCCGGATGCCCTGGTCCATTATTGATGTCTAGAGTTCCGTGATCCATAATCACTGATCACGGTGCCTTGGTCCATAAATAGTGTTCAGTGTTCGATGATTCATAATCATTCTTCAGGGTACCGTGGTCCATAGTCGTTGTCCAGGGTGCCCTGGTCCATAATCGATGTTCAGGGTTCTCTGGTCCAATATCACTGTTCAGGGTACCCTTGTCCATAATCGATATTCAGGGTTCCTTGTCCATAATCACTGTTTTGGGTGCCATGATCCACAGTCGATATTCAGGGTTCCCTAGTCGATGATCAATGCTCAGGGTACCCTCGTCCATAGTGGATGTTCAGGTTTCCCTGGTCCATAATCACAGTTCATGGTGCCTTGGTCCAAAATAGCGTTCAGGGTTCGATGGTCCATAATCATTCTTCAGGGTGCCCTGGTCCATAGTCGCTGTCCAGTGTGGCCTGGTCCATAATCCATGTTCAGGGTTCTCTGGTCCGAAATCACTGTTCAGGGTACCCTGGTCCATAATCGATATTCAGGGTTCCCTGTCCATAATCACTGTTCAGGGTGCCATGATCCATAATCAATGTTCAGGGTTCCCTGGTCCATAATCAGTTCTGGGTGACTTAGTCCATAATAACTGTATAACTCTTCAGGGTTCCCTGGACCATAATCACTGTTCAGGGTGCCCTGGTCCATAATCGATGTTCAGGATTCCCATGTCCATAATCAATGTTCAGGGTTCCCTTGTCCATAATCAGTGTTCAGGGTGCCCGGACCGTAGTCGAAATTCAGTGTTCCCTGCTCCATAATCACTGTTCAGGGTTCCCTGGTCCATAGTCACTGTTCAGGGTGCCCTTGTCCATAATTGATGTTCAGGGTTCCCTGTTCCATAATCGATGTTCATGGTGCCCTCGTCCAAAATCGATGTTCAGAGTTCCCTGTTCCATAATCGATGGTCATGGTGCTGTGGTCCATAATCCCTGTTCAGGGTGCCTGGGTCCATAATCGCTGTTCAGGTTTCCCTAGTCCAAAATCACTGTTCAGGGTACCCTGATCCATAATCGATGTTAAGGGTTCCTTGTCCATAATCACTGTTCAGGGTGCCATGTTCCACAATCAAATTTCAGGTTGCCCTCATCCATAATCAACTTTCAGGCTGCCCTTTTCGACAATCAATATTCAGGGTTCCCTGGTCCATAATCACTGATCAGGGTTTGTTGGTCCATAATGACTGTTCATGGTTCCCTGGTTCATAATCAGCTTAGGGTGCGTTAGTCCGTAATAACTGTACAGGTTTCACCGGTCCATAATCACTGTTCAGGGTGCCCTGGTCCAAAATCGATATTCAGTGCTCCCTTCTCCATAATCACTGTTCAGGGTTCCATGGTCCAAAATCACTGTATAGGATTTCCTTGTGCATAATCACAGGTTTGGGTGCCCTGATCAATAATCGATGTCCGGGATGTGGTGGACCATAATCGATGTTCAGCGTTCGCCAGTCCATAATCAGAGTTCAGGATGCCCTGGTCTATAATCGATATTCACGGTTCCCTAGTCCATGATCAGTGCTCAGGTACTCTCGTCCATAGTGGATGTTCAGGTTTCCCTGGTCCATAATCAGAGTTCATGGTGCCTTGGTCCATAAAGAGTGTTCAGTGTTAATGGCCATGATCAATAATCAATGTTTAGGGTTCCCTGGTCCATAATCAGTTTTGGGTGCCTTAGCCCATAATAACTGTTCAGGGTTCCCTGGACCATAATCACTCTTCAGAGTGCCCTGGTCCAAAATCGATATTCAGTGCTCCCTGCTCGATAATCACTGTTCAGGTTTCCATGGTCCAAAATCTCTGTTCAGGATTTCCTTGTCCGTAATCACAGTTCAGGGTGCCCTGGTCAATAATCGATGTCCGGGATGTGCTGGACCATAATCGGTGTTCAGGGTTTCCCAGTCCGTAATCACAGTTCAGGGTGCCTGGTCCATTATGGACTTTCAGACTGCCCTTGATTATAATCAATGTTCAGGGTTCCCTAGTCCATAATCACTGATCAGAGTTTGCTGGTCCATAATGACTGTTCAGGGTTCCCTCGTCCATAATCACAATTTAGGATGCCTTGGTCCATAGTAACTGTTCACTGTGCGCTGGTCCATAAATACTGTTCAGTGTGCCCTGGTTCATAATCACTGATCAGGTTTCACTTCTCCATAATCACTGTTCAGTGTGCCATGGTCCATAGTCAATGTTCATGATTCCCTGGTCCATAATCACTGTTTAGGGTGACATGGTCCATAGCCGAAAATCAGGGTTCCCTCATCCATAATGACTGCTCAGTGTTCCTTGGTCCAAAATCACTGTTCAGGGTTCCCTGGTCCATAACCAATCTTCAGGATGCCCTGGTGCATTGTCAATGCACAGGGTACCCTAGTCCCTAATCACCGTTCAGGTACACTGATCCATAATCAAAGTTCAGAGTGCCCTGGACAATAATTGATGTCCAGGATGCGCTGGACCATAGTCGGTGTTCAGGGTTCACTGATCCATAAACACTGTTCAGGGTTCCTTGGTCCATAATCGGTGTTCAGCGTTCTCTGGGCAAAAAATACTGTTCAGGGTTCCCTGGTCCATAAACAGTGTTCAGGATTCCCTGGTTCAAAAAACACAGTTCAGGGTTCCCTTCTCCATAATCACTGTACAGGATGTCCTGGTCCATGATCACAGTTCAGGTTGCCTTGGTCCATAATAACTGTTCAGGGTGCACTTGTCCATACTCTTTGTACCTGGTGTCCCGGGCCATAGACAGTTTTGAGAATTCGCTGGTTCTTTATCACTGTAGAGGTTGCACTGGTCCTCAATCGATGTTCAGGCTTCCCTGCTCCATAATCACTGTTCAGGTTGCCCAGGTCCACAATCGATGTTCAGGGTGCCATGATCCATAATCGAAGTTCAAGGTTTCCTGGTCCATAATCATTGTTCTGGTTGCCCTGATCCATAATAGCTGTTCAGCTTTTCCTGGTCCATAATCAGTGTTCAGGTTCCCTGTCCATAATCGATGTCAAGGTTGGCCTGGTCCATGATCGATGTTCAGGATTCCCTGGTCCATAATCACTGTTCAGGGTGCCCTGACCCATAATCTCTGTTCAGGGTGCCCTGATCCATAGGCGATATTCAAGTCCCCTGGTCTATAGTCACTGTTCAGGGTTCCCTGGTCCAAAAACACAGTGAAGGATTCCCTGTTCCATAATCACTGTGCAGGATGCCCTGGCCAATATTCGATCTTCATGCTTTCCTGTTCAATAATCATTGTTCAGGGTGCCAAGGTCCATAATCACTGTTCAGGATGCCCGGTTCCATAATCACTGCTCAGGATGGCCTGGCCCATACTCGATATTAAGATTCCCTGCTCCATAATCAATGTTCAGGGTGCCCTGCTCCATAATCGATGTTCAAGGTGCCCGTGTCCATAATCAAATTTCAGGGTTCCCTGGTCCATGATCAGTGCTCAGGGTGCTTGGACCATATTCGAAATTCAGTGTTCCCTGCTCCATAATCACTGTTCAGGGTGCCCTTGTCCATAATTGATGTTAAGGATTCCCTGTTCTATAATCAATGGTCATGGTGCCGTGGTCCATAATCACTGTTCAGGGTGCCTTGGTCCATAATCGGTGTTCAGGTTTCCCTGATCCAAAATCACTGTTCAGGGTACCCTGATTCATAATCGAAGTTTAGGGTTCCTTGTTCATGATCACTGTTCAGGTTGCCATGATCCATAATCAATTTTCAGGGTGCCCTGGTCCATAATCGAATTTCAGGCTGCCCTTGTCGATAATCAACGTTCAGAGTTTCCTGTTCCATAATCACTGATCAGGGTATGTTGGTCCGTAATGAGTCTTCAGGGTTCCTTGATCCATAATCAGTTTAGCGTGCCTTAGTCCATAATAACTGTTCAGGGTTCCCTGATCCATAATCACTGTTCAGGGTGCCCTGTTCCAAAATCGATATTCAGTGCTTCCTCCTCCATAATCACTGTTCATGGTTCCATGGTGCAAAATCACTGTATAGGATTTACTTGTCCATAATCACAGGTCTGGGTGCCCTGGTCAATAATTGATGTCCGGAATGTGCTGGACCATAATCGGTGTTCAGGGTTCGCCAGTCCATAATCACAGTTAAGGGTGCCCTGGTCCATTATGGACTTTCAGGCTACCCTTGAAGTTCATGGTTCATGTTCATGGTTCCCTCGTCCATAATCACTGATCAGGGTTTTCTGGTCCATAATGAGTGTTCAGGTTTCACTGGTACATAAATACTATTCAGTGTGCCCTGGTTCATAATCACTGATCAGGCTGCACTGCTCCATAATCACTGTTCAGTGTGGCATTGTCCATAGTCGAAGTTCATAGTTCCCTGGTATATAATCACTGTTCAGGGGGGCATGGTCCATAGTCGAAAATCAGGGTACCCTGGTCCATCATCACTGTTCAGAGTTCCCTGGTATAAAATCATTGCTCAGGGTGACATGGTCCATAGCCAAAAATTAGGGTTCTCTGGTCTATAATCACTGTTCAGAGTTCCCTGGTCCAAAATCACTGTTCAGGGTTCCCTGTTCCAAAACCACACTTGAGGATGCACTGGTGCATTTTCGATGCTCAGGGTACCCTGGTCCCTAATCACCGTTCAGGTACCCTGATCCATAATCAAAATTCACGGTGCCCTGATCAATAACCCAAACCCTAACCCTAACCCTAACCCTAACACTAACCCAGACCCAAACCCTAACCCTAACTCAAACCCTAACCCTAACTCTAACCCTAACCCTAACCCTAAATGTAACCATAACCCTAACCCAAAACCAAACCCTAACCCTAACCCTAACGCTAACCCTAACCCTAACCCAAATCATAAACCTAACCCAAAACCTAACCCTAACCCAAACCCTAACCCTAACCCAAACGTTAACTCTAACCCTAACCCTAACCCTAACCCAAACCCTAACCCTAACCCAAAACCTAACACGAAACCTAATCCTAACGCTAACCCTAACCCTAACCCAAACCCTAACCCTAAACCTAACCCTAACCCTAACCCTAACTCAATCCCTAACCCTAACCCTAATCCTAAACCTAATCCAAACCCTAAACCTAAACCTAAACCTAACCCTAACCAAAACACTAACCCTAACCCTATCCCTATCTCAAACCCAAACCCTAACCCTAATCCTAACCCTAACCAGTAAACCCAAACCCTAACCCTAACCTTAAACCTAACCCAAACCCTAACCCTAACCCAAACCATAAACCTAACCCTAACCCAAATCCTAACCCTAACCCTAACCCTATCCTAAACCAAACCCGAACCTTAACACTAAACCTAACAGTAACCCTAACCCTAACCCCAACCCTAACCCTAACAGGAACCCTAACCCTAACCCAAACCATAAACCTAACCCTAACCCAAATCCTAACCCTAACCCTAACCCTATCCTAAACCAAACCCGAACCTTAACACTAAACCTA